>OZ010585.1:110489829-110549829 GCA_963932145.1 Acanthosepion lycidas | reverse complement strand
TGTAGGAGGAGGATCAATTAGAGTATTTCCCATGCATTTAATTCTTAATAAGTGATTTGTAGGAGGAGGATCAATTAGAGTATTTCCCATGCATTTAATTCTTAATAAGTGATTTGTAGGAGGAGGATCATTTAGAGTATTTCCCATGCATTTAATTCTTAATAAGTGATTTGTAGGAGGAGGATCAATTAGAGTATTTCCCGTGCATTTAATTCTTAATAAGTGATTTGTAGGAGGAGGATCAATTAGAGTATTTCCCATGCATTTAATTCTTAATAAGTGATTTGTAGGAGGAGGATCAATTAGAGTATTTCCCATGCATTTAATTCTTAATAAGTGATTTGTAGGAGGAGGATCAATTAGAGTATTTCCCATGCATTTAATTCTTAATAAGTGATTTGTAGGAGGAGGATCAATTAGAGTATTTCCCGTGCATTTAATTCTTAATAAGTGATTTCTGTTTTTAACACACACAGAATTTTTAAGATCGAAATTGTGATTGGAATTTTTTCTTTGTAAATGTTGGAGAAGTTATTTTTTAGATCTTTTAAATGTGCTCATAAATAATTTTTTTTTAATTTATTGAAATTTCACCTCGATATTTTAAATTTGTCCCAAAAATAAGTTTTTCATTTGAATTCATTTTATTGTCTTTCACATATATTCATTTACATCTGAATTTCATGCACACACAGACTCTCCTATATTCAGTGTGTTTGTGTATTTATTTATCACATTGGATTCAACTTTGAAACAAAAAATAATGACCCTTTTAAAATAATGTACTACTTTTAAATACATCTGATTTTTTTTTTCCCTCCCTTTTCTTACTCATACTCCTGACACTGATTCATGTAAGTTGAAAGCTTGTATCCAACATGAATTTTGTCTATTTTATGCATCAACAACAGGGTGTTGCAGAAATACTTCCCACATAATGGTAAGACATTAGTTGAACTTGTGTCTTCATCTAGCTGTCTTACCATTATGCGGGAGGTATTTCTGCCATACCATGTATATACATACTCGACTCTCCTGTCGAATTTGACGTATGAGGGTCAAGCTGATCAGTTCCCAGGAAACCAACAGCCCAACAACAGCACATGAGATTTGATTATAGTGGTGAAGTTTTCATGCAGGACCATCCACACTTTTTGAAGGGCCGAATACAGAGACGTGGTGCACTAAGTGCCACAAGGTCCCCAAACAACCCTCCATCAGTTTTGTATTCGGAGGTTTCCTTCTCCTAGACCAGTTGCCATCCAAGGCTATAGAACCCAGTCTGTCCTGCTATTTACCCATAGCTAGAGGGAGTGAAGAAGAGGATTCACACCTTTCCCAAGGGTATTAGCATGTAAGTGAATGTAATGGATTCGAATGAAATTCGAACTTGGCTCTCTGATTCCTCAATCCAAGCCGCTATCCATTACTCCACCATGCCTCCTCACATATACATATATATATATATATATATATATATATATATATATCCAGTGTTGATAGCACAACTCAGAGTTTCATGCATTTTCTGCAATCTTCAGGTGCAAATACAATCTGACTGATCATTGTCGTGATGATGATCCAAAATTTTGTGTTAAAACTTGTTTATTTAATTATTGCTGCCTAAAATATTAGAATTAACTAATAATAATTTATATAATTTAAATTCATAAGTTCAAAAAGTAAAGAAATAAAAAATTAAAGGAATTAAAAAAAATATTTGAAATTATTTGAATTTAAATTTGGATCCCAAATTTAACAAAATATCAAGGGGGGTAACTCTTATTTTTGACAAAAATAACATAGTGATATCAAATAACAAAATTAATACTCACGATGAAAAAAATATAATACAAGGGTGCAAATAAAAACAGTAATGTTAGATTATATGTGTGTATAGATATATATTTGTTGTATATTATAATATTCATTTAATGTATTTAGTAATCTCTTTTAATTGGGTCAATGCATTTTAGCAGGTGCTTGGATATGTGTACATGTAGACATTAATTCAGACCTTGTGTTCAGCAGGTAGGGTTACTTAAGTGTTTTAATATAATAAGCTTCTCCAAAAAACACAAGTTACATCTGTCTCACTTTCCATTTTAAGGCTTAGCTTTCACAATTATTTCCCAGCCAATGGTTCAGTTCTGGTGGTTGTTTCTTAATCGGCAAACATACTTTGAAAGTAATGGGTAATTTTTGTCTTTAATATTGCTCAGTGTCATTTTGTGATGGTAGACATGCAATTTCCAACTGTTCTCAATGGATATAACATCATCGTCTGAATCAATCCAACGTCTGTATATTATGCCTTCAGTCGTGCAATGTCCATTTCATGGACAGGTTACATTATTTTTTAGTGTTTTGTTTTGGAGCTTACCTAATACATTATTATGTTAGGATATGTAATTATCTATCTTTTTTGTACAGCTATAACTTACCTTAATGTTGTTTTTGTTGAAAATCTTTTTTAATGTAAGAGAATGACCAAAGTGTTAATTAAATTCAGGAAAATTCTATCTACATTGGTTTCGACATTATAGTGGTATGGTGTGTTGAACCATATAATGTTAGGTTTGCATTGTTTTAGCTTATTTTTATCTTTGTTCTTATTACAAACTACATACTCCAATTTCACATTATGGTTGCTGCATTCTAGTGCTTTGTTATATCTGGCTTTATTATTGTTGAATATTTCTTTGTTACTGGATTTGGTTAATAACATATATTGTACGGATTTATACAAATTGTCAAATATTCTTTTATGGTAGCTAGATCTTCTGTGGACGTACTTGTGATTGTGCAAATTTTTAGTGTATGGTTTTTATAGCTCCTTATTCAGGTCAAATGTAACGTCTAGGAAATTGATGATTTTAGCATTAGTATTGGTGATAATATTTAGTTTATAGTCTTTAAAAAATTTGATTAGGTCCTTTCTTGTCCAGTCTGCTTTTCTAGGTCTCAGTTTATGAAGGAGAATTATGCTATCATCTGTATATATATACACCATTGTTTTTTTTTTATATCAGAGATAAATCTGAGTTTCCATAGTAACAATATCCCAACAAATTCACATGCTTCTGCAAAGTCATGTGCTTCCATTGAAATACAAAAATCTTGGTAATCTTCCTGATTACTTTTCTATTGTTTTTACTATTTAATAATGTTTCTGTTTACTAATTCTTTCACTCTCATTAACCCATTGTGTCTTACTGGCTTTATTTCCTTGCATGGGGTGAAATGGTTAATATATATATATATATATATATATATATATATATATATATAATTATTATTTTATTTTAGATATTAGAACAAAAACATGTTGAAATCGCTACACAATAGCTTCCATGTTTCAGTACTAATTTGTACTTCTTCAGGCGAATGGTATATAACTTGACCAGTCTCTTACCATTTGCCTGAAGAGGTGCAACTTCATACTGAAACACAAAACCTATTGTGTAGCGATTTCAATGTTTTTGTTCTAATATCTAAAATAAAATATTAGGTTGGTGCAAAATAATGTCGGTTTTTGACGTTAAAAAATACGTCAAAAACCGACATTATTTTTGCACCAACCTAATAATAATAATATACTCTCTACTTTGTATTGAGCACTTTTTTAAAAAAGTCAATGCTACTAAGAGCAGAATTTTACTTCATCTATTTTTTCTCTCATTTGGATATATAAATGGAATTCTAGTTTACAAATACTAAATTTTCAGTTCTGTAAGTCTGTTTGCAAGCAAATTAGATTCATTTGTAAGTATGTCTAGCATGTGCAGTAATTCTTTCAACAAACTGTGTTATACTTTACTTCAAATATTTTGGTAATTGTTCCACTTCACATTTTTTTTACTTATTTTTTCTCTCAGGGACAATCTTTTATGCTCTTTTACTTTTACCCTTTCATCCTTCTTTCTTTCCTTCATACAAATTTCTTGCCTTCCAGTTTTATTCCACATAAAATTCTACAAATTAAATATGATTTTCCCTTAAAATTTCCTAAAGCTGTTTTCATATTTTCCACAAGACTTGGTCAAGCAAGATTAAAAACAGATTTCCTTTATTGAATGTACGTACTTTTGCTGCACTCATCATGGAAAGGATTCTTTAAAGTAAGGTTTACACTCAATTTGATTCATATTAAATAATTTCTGTTTCCTAATATATTTTATCAGTCCAATAAACATTTGAAAGGATTCTTTAAAGTCAGGTTTAGATTAGACTTGATTAGCATTTAGTAAATTCAATTTCAGTTTTCCATTAAACACAGGATTTTCATGAAGCTCAAAACAGTCCAAGCAAAATTACCATGACAACACTTTGCAAACTTTATACTGAGAATAGTGAACAAACAACATGTATGTAAGAAATATAACTGTGCAAATACCTTTGGGGAAGGTATGAATCAATCTCTTTTCTCCTCACAGTGGGTTAAATAGTAGTACAGACTGGCCCTTTAAACTTAGTAACCAATCTAGGACAAGGATAACCTTGAATTGAAAACCAGTTGGACATAAAGCTAACCACTCCATCCTGTAAAAACATATATGTTATAGAAACCACAGAAGCAATGCATACCCTACAGACAGTTGTGGCCCCATACTTTTTGGTGAAGTTTGCAGGACTTGAATGAGTGAGTATGATTATAAAGCACTTATATGTCAAATGAAAAATATGAAGAAACTCTGTGCTTCAAGATATAAGGAAATATTTTTTAACTATATATATATATATATATATATATAATCTATCAAGAACAACATTGGGGAAATTGTATGAAAAATAGAAAAAGTTTACTTGTGATGTGTTTCGTCCTTCAGGACTTAATCAGACTAAATTTGTTATGTTGGCAGGACTGCATATGTGCATGGCAGAAGGACGCTTGGAATTTTAGAATTTTTTGTTTTATTTATCTTTTCCTTTTTTATCTAGCTGAGTTCATTTAGAGTCTTTTTTATTTTTCTTTCCATCACTTTTGTAAGTAGGTATTCCACACTGTAATATTAGGAGATCTGCCAGGAATGGTAAAATGTTGTAAGAGCCAGGGTGCAAAATTGACTGTAGATGACCTTGCAATTAAGACACTCTTTAGACATTTATGTCACAGTAAATTATTTTCTCCTTTGATCAGAGTAGCATTTTTGTGGTCAGTCTCCTTATGGTGGGCAACTAACGCATTCAACATATTATTTTGTAAAATGTCCCTTTTGTATTCATATAATCTTTTATTTAGATTCCTTGAGGTTTCTCCTATGTATTTTGTGACAATTATTACAGGTGATGGAGTAAACTCCTCCTACAGGTTTTAGTTTATTGTTTTGTTTAGTATTGACTAAGTCTTTATTGTTTGGGATGTAGTAGTAATAAATTTTATGTTGAGTTTAGATAGATTTTTTTCAGTTTTAAATGTGATAGAATTGGTAGACAGGATAATATTTTTTTTAATTTATTGGGTTTCTCAGGAGGAGCCGTTTTATATACAGAGAGAAAAAGAGGAATGGAAGAATGAGACTTTTAAAGTATACCAAATTCTAATATAGCCAATAGTTTATTTAAAAGAGAGATTGATCACACTTTAACCACAATACAAAACATGTGGTATATTCTACACAATCTTGAAATTTTAAGTTGAGATCATGTTTTTGTCTAGAGAGATGCTAATCTTGTCTTGGTTTAGAAGTAGTTTCTATGCAACATTAATATTTTTATTTGCACTATTTATATTTGGACTATTGTCCTTATCTTTGTCGTTAACCCAAATGTTTTAGCTGTTGTGCCCATCTACCTCCATTAGGTATATATCGGTCTGGGTAACCTACAGAAAGTTCTGAACTGAACCCATAATCTACAGGGTAAACTATTCACTTTCCACTGCCTGTGTCTCGATACATTGTTTAGATCTTATTTTAAGTATAGCTCAGCTATTGCTCACTGAATCCAAGCACATACTGAATGGCCCAGGGATTGAACTCAAAATCACCAAATTCACAAACCAATGCTGTAATCCATTAGGTTATGTCCCATAGAACAGTATCCTAGTGGACTGCAATTGTGCACCAGGTATTTGAGAACATGCTTTTAACAGGCCATAAATGGAAGATAACCTAGTGTGTTGTTACTTACCAATACATTGGGATTACCTAATCAGTATTCATGACAACTGAAGAATGTGCTTATTTGTCAGTTGTCATGAATTCCATTCATGCAATTTTGGAAATGTTCTGACTTATTCTTCTTTGAATGACAATTTGATTTTTTTTTTATCTAAGTCACTCTAAATTCTTCTTTTCTACAACTGTGGCATTCACCATATCAAAATGTATTACTCATGTACTCAGCTTACTTGCTTAAATATCTCTTACCCTGATCTATAAAAATATTACGAGACTTTAGCTTTTTCTGTAAACTTTTCACTCTGTCATTTGAGAAGTTATCATTTAAATTCTTGCCATATGATACTGGTCACAATGTTTTAGCTCATTTCTCTCTCTCTTCACACACACACACATATATATTTATATCTATATATATATTATTACTTTTTAAAAATATGATTCCTTTGCTACATAAGAGTTCACATTTCAAAAACAAGAGCCAAAAACCTCAATATAATTATTAAAATTGAATTAAGCTAAAGTGTCAAGCCCTGTTTCATCCCCTAGCGTATATATATATATATATATATATACACACACACAATAGTAATACCGTAATATATATCTACAATACTGTAATATATATATATACAGTAGTAATACTGATATATATATATATATATATATAATAGTAATCCTGATTAATAGATAGATTTACTGAAATATAGTCATAGAAATTTTTGCATTAAATTGTAGAAAAAGAATTGTAAAACTTCAACATCATGACAGAAGTTAAATGACCAATTCTTGCATTTAAATGAAATAAGCTGTATTTGATTAGCAAATCAAAAATTTAATATGCAACAAATGAGTATGAACAGAAAAGAATTGCAAGAAAAACTTACTTATTTTCTGTGAATAGCAGTTCACTCTCTTTAGCAAAAAATAAGAAAAACAAACAATGAATATATCTGGTTTTAGATAAACAGCATTGTTTATTATGAAACAAGTAATTAAAAACAGAATCTACCAACAGAAGATAAGAAATTTCAGAAAGGTAATTATACATTTCTTTAATGTTTTATCATATATATTTTTCAAAAGGTGCAGATAAGTATCATTTTTATTTAGATTAGATTTACATCCTTTTCTGCCTCACTAAAGCCAGAATATACAGGTGTTAATGAACCAGTTGAAAAGGTTAAGAATGTTAGTAAAAGTTAGGATGTTGTTCCTAAATTGATGGTTCTTTTTTTAATTTTCTCTGGCCAATTCTGTCTTGATTATGTCTAGGTACTAGATCAGTTGTCTATGACAATATATCCTGATAAGTTTTTAACATCATGATAGGAAGCTATCCCAATTCCTTAAAATAATTGAGACCTAAGAAAAATAGATAAGATGGTAGTAGAAATAAACTCTATTCATAAATATATCTACCTGTCTATCTCTCCCAATCCACCATAAAATTCTCTGGTCTTGTTTCAGCAATATTTTTTGAAGGATAACGGAAATATTTTGAAAAAAGTCTTTCTCGTCTGCAAGACATAACAACACTTGCAGGTGTTTCCTTGTTCTTGCACAGTACATAATAAAGAAAAAGCATTTCAGAAATTCTGAGAGATTAAATATTTTTCCAGACTTTCATAATGTTTATTTGGTTCAGGAGGTTTACATTGTATAGTGCATAGCCATGCAGTATCTTCAAGAGACCTTCAGAAGACAGTCTTACACACTTCCATACATGTATGTATATCATTATTAAAAGACTACATACATACATATATACATACATATGTATGTTTATGTATCATGTTAGAATGTGTGAGTAAATTTATGCCTCAGTATCACTTCTCTCTTCTCATTCTTTCTACAGACATACACATAGACAAACTTTATGGATTAAGCTAGAAAAATTATATATATATATATATATATATATATATATAAAACTTAATTCCAAAAGACTGTGTCCATAAGCCCCTTGTGATCCAAGCAGCACCACAGTAGAAAGCAGCTTAAAGATCAATGAAAACTTTAAAAGGTCTTAAAAACTTTAATATATATTCCTTTATCTACATTTCTATAATCTCTTCAATGTTTTCAGTTTTATATTTGGTTAATAAAAAATTAAGTATTCTACTTCTCAATGAATTTAAATGCTAGCTTCTCAAATGACAGAGAGAAATGTTTATAGAAAATTACCAAAGCTTTGGATTATTTTATGAATCAATGAGTCTTTGGAGCACAGTTTATAGACTTTCAATTTAAAGAATTTCTATTTGTATAACCAATGAACTCTGCTATTTTACGTTATGTAGACTAAGTTTTCAAAAATAAAATTATTCACAAAAAGGATAGGGTTAAAAAATTTGTTATACTTTTTATTTTTTTTTATTATTTTTGTTTTTACACTTTTCTTAAGAACCACATTTTTGTGCAATAAGTTTATATTTTCTTTTATAAATATGTATTTTTTAATTCAATGTCCCATCAGGACAAAGATGACCATGGCTATAGATTTTTCTTTATTATCTGTGAATTGCCATACATTCTCAGGAAATACAGTGGAATTGTTTACCATTGCCTTAGACTGGTTAATATCCCATTCTACTGTGGGTGAAGAAGAGACAAGTGGCAATCATCAGTGTTTTAAATGAGGTAAAACTCAAAACTCCAGATGTTGATTTTCTAGATAAACAGTCATTTCCAACTTAGATCATCAGTGAAACACAATCCTCTTCACTCTGTTCATTCTCATTCATCTAAATTCAATAAAGGGCAGCAGTCAATTAAACTGAATATCTGAGACCCGCGAATACTAGTGCTAAAGAAAATTAAGACTTCAAACCACACTCTATTCTTTGAACTGTTATCAGACATGTCTATTTTGTTTTCATTCTAATCAGAGATAAAAAGATATCCATGTAATGTAAGAGTTATTGTCATGAAAAGTGATGCATCGAGTTCAAATAGGTAGTGATTTAATATTTTTTTTATTAAACATTTATTAGATTGACATGAAAATTTCTATTATTGTTGTGGCCTGTTAGGGGCCAGAAAGAAAGAACATGGAAAGAAAAAGAGAGGTTGAACAAGTGTATTGAAATGTATTGCGAGAGGAAATTTTTCTCACCAGAGTCGATCCTTCAAATCTACAAATCAACCATTCACACTTGCATGGAGTATTGCTGTCATATATGGTTTGGTGCCCCTTCTGTTTGTCTCAAAGTTTTTGATAAATCCAGAGATGGATATGCAATGTAATTGGCCTTGAGCTGGCATCTCGTCTGCAGTCGTTCTCTCACCAACATGTCATCACCTCCCTCTGTCTTTTTGACAAATACTTTCATGTTAACTGCTCCGATGAGCTGCTTTTGCTGGATCCAAAACTTCATGAATTTAAACGTTCTACTAGGATGGCATCTCACTCACACCCTTTCACTGTCAAAACTGTTAAATGTAGCTGTCTCTTCTACTCCAATAGCTTCATGTCTCACACCTCTCGCCTGTGGAACTCTCTCCCCTTTTCCTGTTTCCCTGAAATTTAAAATACCAACTATTCAAATGTAATGTCAATTGACGTCTCCAGATGCCCTGATCTATCCCCTATCCTTCTCTTCATCCTTTCCTCTATCACTCCTACTTGCTCTAGCTTCAACTCTCTGTAACCCCCTGTGTGTGAGTGGCTCCCTGCCTTGCTTGGGGTGAAACACTTAAGAAAAACCCAGAAAAAAACAGATATATACAAAGTAAGAGTGTTAGTAGTCAGTAGATAGAAGTGTCCATCCATGTTGTCAGGTTACACTATGTTTGAAGTTTTTTTGTTTCTGTTTTTGAAACTTGGTTATTCCTGTGTAGCGATGGAACTATATTTTTAAATTAAGAAAATTTATAATATTTATGCTCATAGATTTGCATTGAGCACAGTTTTTAAAAATAAAAATAATTAATACGAACACCAGATTATATAACTTACTGTTCTTTCTCTTTATTATAATTAATATATATGTGTGAGAAAACTTCTTGCGACACAAAAACGAATGCCTTCTTGCAAACTAGAAATGAATGCGACACAAAAACGAACATCTACTTGCGACACAACAACGAACGCCTTCTTGTGAACCAGAAACGAATGCGACACAACACTTTACGACAGCAAACGAGCAAAACGGCAGCCAAGACTGCTGCCAAAGGACAACCAACCACAAGGGCTTTTGTCGCCCAAGAAAAGACTCCAAACAACTCGCGCGTCTTCTTCTTGTAGTCCTCGGTTGAGTCCATTATGTTACTCCAAGGTGTGCCCGGCAACAACATACGCAGTTTGAGGACGTTTCCGTGCATGCTCGTTACAATATATATATATATATAAGGTTGGTGCAAAAATAATGACGTAATAATGTCGTTTTTGACGTTAAAAAATACGTCAAAAAACGACATTATTACGTCATTATTTTTGCACCAACCTAATATATATTTTATATATATATATAATATGGAAAAAATTAAAAGGTGTAAAATTGTTGTTATTAAAAAGCAATTAGATATAAATATTTATACTTTATCTAGAGTAACTATGAATATTTAATTTCAAAAGTACTTGATAAGAATATAAGGTATAGTCAACATCTTCCATGCTTATCTATCCTGATAGATTGATTTTTTCATTAATATTCTTTTCCTATCCTTGCAAACTAAGCTAAAAATGATATTAGAAGTGTCACTTCCTGGCTGCAATATAAAATACTCTTAGCTTTCACAAAGAATGACAGAAAACTTCTATTTGATTTGAGATTCACTCTCTTCTGAAAAAATTCCAAATCTTTCATGAGCTGTATGCCTGAATAATGTAAACATCAAGAAGGTTTTGTGGAGAATAGCAACTTCAAGGAATCTGATAATTACAATCATAAAGAGACAGCTGAAAATTCTGGGTCACATATTGAGGAAAGAGAACACAGAGATTTTAACACTCATAAGATATAATGAAGGCAGAAAAAGAACAAAAGAAACAGTAATAACCTACTTAATGAGGATGTGTGAATAAATCACAGAACAATGACAAGAAGGAACAGTTAAGAACCAAAAATTACTTTGAATAAGACAGGAAGTTGTGAAGAGTCATGATAACCAAAATCATGAAAGGATATGGGATATGAAAGAATATATGACTTTTACTTCATTGCAACTAATTAGTGTTTATATCATTTATTAAGTTATATGCTTTGATATTTGTACCAACATGTTCATCTTGGTTGTTCTACACACGATGTCTCTGCTGTTGTACACTTTGACCTTTTTCAGGCACCTGACTTTCACTCAGTAACCTTTATTGAAACCCTTTATTCAATCTATGAGGGTATATTGTTCTTGTTCCATGTTCCATGATTAGGGGATATTTCCTGTCAGTTAATAATTACCTGTCTTAACAACATTGTGTCACTAGACCATTTCATTCTTTGTACCTGAATATGTGACATTTCAGCACTACCAGGCCCAGCGATTGAACTCACAACTGTTTAACTATGTCTTCTCCAATGTTTTAAGCCACAACTCCACTTTACTAAAGGCTTTGATTTGAAATTGCAAGAAGAGGGTCATATAATAATGATAATGTCTTATAAAAAAATTCCAAATTATTTAAGTTGTATGACACTTTAGTTAAAGTTTTAAAATTTCTTTCATTCTGCTTATTTGCATATTTCCCTGTATGGTTTAATTAGCAATTTCTGAATTTGATTCAATTTTTTTTTTTTTACTGCCCGGGATTAAATTAGATTGAATACATATTAATGCAGCCTTACCATCAATATATCTTGCATACCATATCGTAATCTTTAAGCCAGATAGCAATTAAATGAAGAATATATTCAGTAATACATTAAATGAGTAATGACTAGTGCTATAAATATGATAGGTGAAGCAATACTTTACATTCGTTTCTGGCATATATTATTTACATATCTAAGATCATTTTTATTTACATATCTAAGATCATTTCTATGTATATTATGTGATTTACATCAAGAAATACCAGATAGTTTGAATTAAATTTAATGTCAATAGGGAACTTTTCTTCTGAGGGAAGTTGATCCCTGATTAGTCCAGTATGTACTGGAGTAATCTTTGATTAATCCAGTACATATTACAATACATAATTTAATCTGAGAGTAATCTTTGATTAATCCAGTACATATTACAATACATAATTTAATCAGAGAGTAATCTTTGATTAACCCAGTACATATTACAATACATAATTTTATCAGAGAGTAAAATCTATTTCAGTAACCAGGGAACACTGAAATAGAATTTAGTTAGTGTTACATGAGAGCATCAAAGCTAGGTTCTTCTGTAGGTTGACCTGGAAGATGGCCTCCTAACCTGTGGTACCAAAACTTTATGAATTTAAGCATACTACTAGATTAGTGACAAGGTATCTTCATGTTACACTTGAAATGGCTAGATGTAAGTGTAATTTCTATGCTAACAGTTTCTTCTCTTGCAATTCACACTTGTGGAACTCTCTTCTGGGTTCTTCTTTTTGGATCAACTTTGATCTTCAAAACTTTAAATGCAATGTCAATCATTATCTTCTGCCTTTTTAATTCCTATTCTTTTATTGTTTTCTTTCCCCAATAACATATTCTCTCACACTTAGTGTCTTTATTAACTTGCTCGTAGTCAAATGATTAATATATATATATATATATATATATATATATATATACTGAGGCATGGTGGAGTAATAGATAATGGCTCATGAGATTGGGGAATTGGAGGGCTGAGTTTGAATTCGAGTCAAGTTTATCACATTCACATACATGCTAATATGCTTGTGAAAGGTATTCCATCTCTTCTCTCCCCAGCTATGGGTAAATAACAGGACAGACTGGTTCCTATAGTCTTTCATAGCAACTGGTCTAGAAGGACAGCTCTGAATTCAGAACTCTTGGAGGGTCAGTTGGGAACCTTGTGGCATAAAGTGTACCAGTTGTCAGTATTCAGCTCTTCCAAAAAGTGTGGTTGGTTCTGCACAAACCTTCACTTCTATAATCAAATGACATGTGCAGGTAGTCTGGCTGTTGGTTCTTAGAACTGAACTGTTTAACCCTACATTGAAATGATGGGAAATTCCAGCGTATATATATATATATATATATATATAGTCCCCTCCGAAAGTATTGAAAGAGCAAAGCCAATACATCGAGATGGAAATGCCAGGAAATAAAAGCTGAAATTCTTAACACTTGTTTCATATTAACATTTGATATTAAACCCAAATCTATTCAGTGGACAACAAAAACAAACGAATTGGCCTTGCCGCACCAATACTTTTGGAGGGACTGTACACATACACACGCGGACACACACACACACGCACATATATATATATATATATATATATATATATATATATATATATGTATACAAATCCAATTTTGGGCAAAAAGTGATATTTGCCAAATGAGCGGCTAAATTAAGAGTGCTCAATATAATTTTCATAAAACGAAAATGTAGAGCAAGCTAAGATATAAAATATCCCAAACACTGATCTTCCTGCCATCACAGTTTCTACCAAGATGGTTTCGTCAGGCACCAAGACTTCATAGAACGAAAATGTAATGCAAGTTAAGATATAAAATATCCCAAACACTGGCCTTCTCGAAACTACAGTTTCTGCAAAGATGCCTTCGTCAGACAGCAGGTTGCAGTTATTGCAAGCAAGTGTCATGCAACCAAATATTAAATGTTATTTAATTTAAGACTATCTGTTCTTTACTTTTGCTCACCTAAAAATGGGGTGATCTAATACAAAAAGGTGGCGGTTACTAAGCTGGTTAATACATCGAGATGGAAATACCAGGAAATAAAAGCTGAAATTCAGAACTCTTGTTTCATATTCATCGTTTGATATTAAAGCCAAATCTATTCAGTGGACAACAAAAACAAATGAATTGGCCTTGCCGTACCAATACTTTTGGAGGACAATGTATGTATGAAATATTAACTATACCAGAAAAATGATAGCAATTGTTTAGATTGCATTGCTGATGTTTTCTACACTAGTAATTTCAGATTTTTTTATCTATATAATTAAACCTATTGTCACACGTAAGAAAGAATTCTAGTCTTTAAATTACTAAAATTAAAAATATTCAAAGAAAAGTAATATGTATGTGATATATATATATATATATATATATATATATATATATATATATATATATAATAATAATGGACTCTCCCGTCGGTTTCGACCTATGAGGATCTGCCAGCTTATTGATTCAGTTATGAAAGTTTATGCGCTAATCTTAAGTGGCATTTAAGACCCGCTAGTGATTTACAAAGGAGGCCACATATGGAGCAAGTGTGAGGATTGTGAGATGAGATCACTGTTAGATTGGTTGACCTTTTAGATCTTGCTCTCACTTCTTGAAGATGATTCAGACAAGCAGATTGAAAATTGCTGAGTCCACTAAAATGCGTTGATCTCCATTCTACCCGCTCCAAAGCTAAGCGCTCAAGGGTGTTATGTGGTATATTAACTGCTGACAAGTTGCTTTCCTGTAGCCCTGATCTAACTGGCTGTACATTAGGATCTTGGGTATCCTGTCATCAGACATTCTCAAGACATGACCAGTCCACCGTAACTGAGACTGTATGATAAAAGTCTTGATTCCTCCAATATCACACCTACGTCTACATTAGATGTCCTATCTTGAAGCTTAACTCCACAGATTGCACGCAGACAGCTGGCTTATATGGTACCTGTATGGAGTTCATGACTTTGAGCCATACAAAAGGATGGCAAATATATATATATATATATATATATATATATATATACATCTAAGTATGTCAAATGTGATTTATAAACAAATTTTTTGTATTCAATTGAAGATCTAAAATAATCAATTAGCCTCTTTTCTTTCCTATATTTCTGTCTGTACTCCATTCAGATCTGCTCAAAATCATCACATTTGGTCCAGAATAAATGCTGAAGTATTTTTACAGATATGATTTCATAAATTTTATCATGAATAAAATATTTCTATATTACAAAATCAATTATTTTTTTTTTTTACAGTAAGGCTTATCCTGTACAAGGTTGGGGGCCACTTGAGGGTTATTATAAGGGGTTGTTTATATGGATTCAAGTGGATGTTGACTTGAATGTCCAATTATATATATATATATATATATATATATATATATATATATTGTTATATTCCATGCTTAGGAATATATACTTGAACAACCTGGTGGATAAAATAAGTAA
The DNA here is from genome assembly GCA_963932145.1 of Acanthosepion lycidas. Classification (NCBI taxonomy): domain Eukaryota; kingdom Metazoa; phylum Mollusca; class Cephalopoda; order Sepiida; family Sepiidae; genus Acanthosepion; species Acanthosepion lycidas. The sequence continues at coordinate 110,534,442 of OZ010585.1, read as the reverse complement.
AGGTTTATTGTAAAAACCAGTACAATAAGAAATAAGGTAACAGTTATGCACAAAGTCGTCGCAAGTCAATCCAGTAGTGAGTGCTACTATTGGAAGGTCAGTAGTTCTAGTGTAATTCTGAGCCATTCTCAACAGATCCCAGCTAGACTCTGTAGTCTGTTGACTTACAGATGCTTGTAGGTAGTTACTATATATATATATATATATATATATATATATATATACACGCACACACACACACACGCAGGGTGTCCATAAAGTTCGTGTGCACTTAAAAAGTTTGTAACTGTATTTGTATTTGTGATAGAAATAATTTCTAAAAAGGAATAGAAATAAGTAAATCTATTTTTTTTAAGGTTTTATTGAAATTTTATTTAAGTTTCCACATGTCCTCCATCATTACCAATACAAAGGGTAATACGATTTTGCAGTTCACTGAAAACATTTGCCAACTGATTTACAGTAATGCCTGAAATCACCTAAGTTATTTTAGCTATACTTAAAATTAATAACATCCCTATTTTCAAACAGCTTAGATTTATATCTACTGACCTGTGCATTTAAGACTCTTAAATAGAATTTACATTTTGTCAATGTTCAAACCTGTATTCCACTTGTAGGTTTTGCCACCATTCAACCCAGCATGCTTCTAGACCATTCAACCATGGAAAACTTTTATAGTCTAACAAAGTTTAATTAATTTGTTTAGGAAATAGATATTCTATAATCAAAAATATTTTTTTTGCTTATTTCTATACTTTTCTCTATAGAGTCATGTCAAACACAAATTTAATTTATGGCTGTATGTGCTTTTTAATGTGATATCAGGTTTGAACATTTGACAGAATTCTGAATTAATTTGGTATTAACTTTGGCTTCATAATTATCTGCTGCTCATTATATTTCTGTTTTGAGAAAGAATTTGTGAAATATGGAAATACTGAAGTAGAATTTGTGAATGATAAGGCGGGTCCAAATAAATGAGGCTAGCAGAGAATGAATGATGATGATATGAGAATGAAAGAGAAAGGATTATGCAGCAAGATGGAGAGAGTGACACGGAAAGAAAATAATGTAAAATGGAGAATTCACATGATCTGAAATGATAGATAAAACAAAAAAGAATCGAGGGATTTTAAACGAAAATGTCAAAATGAAAGAAAAATCAAAATAAAGAGAAAGATAAACGAGAATTTGGGAGAAAAAAAAATGGGGAATGTAGAATGATAAATGGTGACAGAATTAGACATTTAGAGAATCAAAAAATGAATGACAAAACATGGTGAATAGGATAAAGAGGATAATATCATGTTAAAAATTCAGGATAGAAGATTTGTAATCTAGAATTAAAATCATATTATGAAAGAGAAACTAATAAATGTTAAAGAAAAAAGGGAAGAGAATCTGGATACAGGACACTTTGAAAGAGAAAGAAAACTAGATAAGAACTAGGTGATGAGCTGGAATAAAAATGAAGGAAAAAAAAATAATGGCAGAAAGAAATTGAAAATAACAAAGAATATGAAATAAAAATGGGAAAGAGATAATTGAAATGTAGGAATTCAGTTGTAAGGTAAAAAAAAAACAACAAAACAATTGAAAGAAAACCTAAATATTAGGTTGGTGCAAAAATAATGTCGTTTTCTCACATAGTAACATATGTGAGAAAACGACATTATTTTTGCACCAACCTAATAGATTTTTTTTATGACTTATCAACCCTTTTTGGGTTATTTAAAGACAAAACATAAATAAGTTGTAGCATGTTGCTTACAAAAGCCGTTCCCCCATCTCAGTACTAACCAGGCTTGACATGCCTTAACTTTGATGACTGAATGAAAATTGCTGTTTTCAGCAAGATTTGGCTGTAGGCTGAAAGAAAAGGTAAAGAGATATATAGAGTAAAACTGAAGAAGATATAAAACAATAAAAGTAAGAGAGAGAGAGAGAGAGAGTGAGTATGTGAAATTATAGGAAGAGTAAGAAAACAAGAAAGAGGGTAAGAATACTAATGAAGAAAAATGGCCAGAAATTGGACGTGAGCAACAACTATGACAAGGGAGGAAGGATAAAGAATTAGGTGAGCAGGATTATTCTCTGTTTCCTTCTTTCAACTAATGAAGTGATTTATGAAGTAAATAAATGACATTTGTTGTCAGCTGGCAAAGGGGATAATCAAGTGAAAATATAACAAAAGGTAAAACAAGAAAAGACAAATCAAACAAACCTCACATATATGACTTCCACTATTATATGCAGTAGATTCTAAAATGGTACCTCACAATTGTTTTGTATGCTGCCTTCGAGGCGAAGCACATTTTGGTAATGATGTACACTAGCCTGCAATGTTGGTTTGTCTTTGGTAACCTGTTTATGACTGACAACAGTAAAATCATGAGACTGATTACTCAGCAAGCACCAATTACTGGCCATAACTTGGTTTATTTTCTCTTAGTTGGTTAGTTGTTGTTCTTATTGTTGCTTTTCTCATTGAAATTTTTCTTTTCTTGCTCTTTCCATTCTGCTCTCTCTCTCTCTCTCTTTTATTGGCAAATACATTCATTCTTCCTTTACTTCCCATTGCTCCTACCTTCTCTTTCTTCTACACTCTGTTATTTCTTACCCTTTATATTTTTATTTCACAAATTTCAAGTATTTTCTCTTTTTGTGCCTCTCATGAATTTGCTTATCTCTCTTACTTCCCTTTTATTGTTCTCACATATCACTTTTTTCTCTTTTCTTTTTTCCTCTGCCTTTTTCTCTTTCCATTCTCTCGAGTCCTTGTTTTTCTCTTTACTTTATTCCAGCTTTCCTTTTCACGCAATATGTCTCGTTGCAAATCAGTGATCAGACCGCAATAATTTTGGTAGCATTAGTTCATCATTTTATTGCCAACATCATTTCACCAATAACTTTAGTTCAAATAGAAATTTAAAGATTTTTTTCTATATTTTCTCCTCCATTTTAGTAATATATTCATGACGAAATTGTCTTGAATCTTTCCATTTTAGAAGTGGTGCACATGGGTCAAATATTGCTTGCTTTGGTAGCTGACAGTGTTTTGGGGATATTAGGATTTTAAATGCAGTTTTTCAAAACAAACATGCTCTACTCTCTTAGGAATATTGGTGCAATGCAATTCCTATGCTTCCATTTCACTATGTCAAACTAAACTTAATAAATATCTGTATCTGTCTATATTTCTGAGATGAGGTATTATGTACACTATTTACATTATTCGGACTGAAGAGTGTGAGTTCAATACCTGGTTAAGGCAGTGGAGAACTTTCAGAGGGAAATTAACAGGAAATAACTGATAACTGACATCCATGGCACGTGAAACTAGAGAAGTCTACCTCAGTGAGTGAAATAAAGGATTCAGTTCAACATTCCAACCACCTGAAGAAGGCCAGAGCATACAATGGCTGAAACGTTGTAATAAATATGGCGACAAAGATGAGGACAATAGTCCGAATAATGTAAAAAGTATGCTTATATTTAAAGAGACACATAATGAGGAGAGAGGTTTCAGACAATTTGACACTTGCAGGAGAGTGTGACAGAGGCAAACAGTAAGTAACTTACCTAACAAGCTTGTGAATAGGGATATCAGAATAGAAACTGGAAGGGTTAGTAAAGTGACAAACATTGCTGATACTAGCTATGTATGGTTAGGACATTGTTGAGAGCCATGGTTATCAACACCCTGATGGGACATGGCTGATAAAAGAAATAGAACTTTTGACAATATCAATAACATATTTTTATAATATTGCTTTTTATACTTTTATTAAAGGATTATTAATATTTTAATTTACTCTAACCAAGTTCAGTAGCAATCATTTGTAAGAGTAACTTTGTGCCAATGCTTCACTATATACATTAAGTGCAGATTATCTTATATAGCATTTTCTTTCCTTTGTTTCTTTTTATATCTTTTTACTAAACCTTCAAAGCTAAACAAAATAAGTCAATTCCTGTGTATGTCAACGTATGAACCAATGATCTGTTCCATTTCTCAAACAATCCATAGAAATCCAATCATTATTTGTAGCAAATGTGAATATTTATGGGGACAGGATGCTAACCCAATGCTCAAGATGACCTGCCTTACTACTGTTTTTATTTATTTCTTTTTATTTGTTCCTTTGAATTGTTTAGATCCTTCTCTTTACATTTCAACAGTTTTATTCTTTTAATGTCATTGTTTACCTCGGATGATTTCTGCATCAAGTTTTTCTTTCTATTTCTACTCTCCTCTTTCCTTTTCTAATTAGTCCTGCACACTTGGTTAATATATATAACTAATTAGTCATCCTTCTGCTGAAGACTTGTTTTTGTTTAGGCAAACAATGAGTGAATTTGTCATAGAATCTGTGTCTGTCATAAAATCTGTGTTCACTTTTACAAATCATGTCAATAATGGCACATATTCAGTAACAATTATCTCTTAAATATTCATGGTATTAAAATAAAAAAAATATTATAAAGAAAATCTTTTCTTATTAATATTCTATCTCATTAAAAGGTAACCTCTTATTTTCATTCAAATTGTACAATAAAGGATAAATAAAAAACTTAAAGGTCACGTGAGAAGATTTGTCTAATATTTGTATTATTATTATCATAATAATCTGCCTCATTAAAAATGTTTAAAACAACTTCAGACCAAATTTTTGTTAACATGGCATTGTCCACATTTTAAAAATAAAAAAAAATCTCCAAGTAGATATCATCTGGAGGTTATTTCTGTTTAACTTAAATTTTTAGTTTTATTGCTTTGAATTACTTAAAAAAATTATTTATGAACTAAAATCGCTTTTCTTAACTTTGATTAAATGTATTTTTTGATTCCTAATAGAAATATGTGCAAAAGGCAGTGTAACAAATGTTGGTGTGGAAAATGAATTTTATAAATCTGGTGCACTTACTTTCATATAAATGCCATTAGAAAAAGCATGAATCTGTTTCTTCTCCCCTATATATAAGTTAAATAGCAGAGTATTTTAAAGTATATTGAATCATAGCATGTACATTACGTATGCAAAATTTTAAGCTTAAGTATATCTGACTTTACTTATCTACAAAATTTGTGGATATAGGATGTAGTTGGTGTCAAAAAAATGTCTAACCTAAAGTCACTTTAGTTCTATGTTTAGTAAAGGACTCTAAATGTTGCATTCTCTAGATATTTGTTGTAGAGTTTGTTTATTCAAAACTATCAACCCATTAACACAATATATATTCAGTTATTTATCCTGAAATAAGTATAACAGTATTAATGGATACCTGGATATGCAAAATATTGATAGGATGAAGTTAGAAAATTAGACAGAAATAGAGAGACAAATACAAAGATTGGTTTAGAAAATTGGAAATGTTTCTGTTTGAATTTCTTCTTTTTTAATCTTTTCACCCCAACCCACACGGTAATTGTCACTTAAACACAGGGGGTTACAGGTGAGTGCAAATGAAAAAGAATGAGAAAACTGAGAATAAGGAGGATTGAGGGAAAGAAAAAAAATGAACAGGTTTCAGGAAGATAGAAGATAGTGATTGACGTTGCATTTAAATTTTTGAAGATTGTAGTTATCAAGGAAGAAAGAAAACAGAAAGGAGTTCCATGGGTGGGAGGTGTGAGAAAAGAAACTGTTGGAGTAGAAGTGGCAGTTGCATTTAGCTATTGCAACAGTAAAACAGTGGAACCTAGTTGCCAATCTAGTAACATGCTTAAATTCATGAAGTCAGTGTACCAGAGAAAAGTGCTTGTCAAAGCAGTTGCCATGAAAATATTTGTAGAAAAGGCAGAGGGAAGAAAAGGTCATGTCGATGAGAAAGTGACTGAAGTCGAGATGCCAAGTCAGGATGGATTACATTATAGATCCTTCCTTGGATTTTGTCAAGAATCTCAAGATGAATAGTGGGAACACCAGACCAGATATGGCAACAGTATTCAATGCATGGATGAATGGTAGATTTATAAATAGATATCCCTTTCTATCTGTTGTGCCCCCTTAGCAGTTTTTGCTAGGGCTTCCACCCCCTGTTCTTCCATCCATTCACACAAGCTCATCAAATAAGCTGTTCGCTCCCTTCTCCTATCTCTCTTATACCTTGTGTGATTTGTTTTCCAAGCCCTCCTTTCTCATTATTTGTCCAAGGAATTTCAGCCGTCTTTTCCTAATTCTTAGTATAAGTGTTCCTTCCGTTGCTTTTTTCTTTCTTCTGTTGCTATTTTCTTTCTTCCTTGCTCTGTTCATAGTTGCTAACTCTATACTTTAATGTTTTGTACTTTTTGTAATAACATAGATCACTGTTTTGAAATTAAAAAAAAGAGAATTTCTTTTTTAACTTACGTAAAGAGCTGAAAGGTTAAATTTTCATTGGTAACCCTGTATTTGTGCATGGCCTTTTTCAGCATCACCATGTTTAAGATGCTTGAGGGCTTTGCCATCTACAATACAACATAAACAAAAATATAGTAACTTGTATCCTGATACTTAAAAATCATAAAATGTACCGAGAAAAGCATACTGTTAATCACTGTCGATTTTGTGGTAAAATTTACAAATGAAATTAATTTACCAAGTTGGCTCAAACGTTTTGCACACCAATGTAGATAGAATGTTGAAGATAGTATGTGAATGTGTTTAACAGTTAAAATAAAACTAATATAAATAGATGCAGAAAAGCAGAGATAAGATGAGATGCAATCAATGAACTGAATTGACATTGACAGACAGATACATCTAAATGGGTTTTAATACAAATAAAGTTATTTATGAAAAGACAAGCTTATAAGAATCAAACTGGTATCAATGAAAGACATAAAAAAAGAATGAAAAGACAATATAACAGTTTAATTCAATACAGAAAGAAGCAAAGTAAATCAACACATTGAGAAAAATATACAGTTTCAATTCAACCATGTTTTTCGGTATGAGTATGATGCATTGAACGTCAGAATGTTGGGTCTATTTCTATTTTCAACTCTGATGTTTTATGAATCCAACAATTTAAACAGAATGGATAGACTGACTGATTACCATCTCTGGCTTTACACTACAGAAAAAGGAGATCGCTTTGTTGTCTTATTTCTGTATGTCATATTGATTGGACCTTCCTATGAATGATGATAGACACCTGCACTGAGAAATTTGATGCTAGGAAATATGAATAAGTCATATACAGTGCTTGATTCCTAAATTAGATACAAATCATGAGCTTATACATTAATGATTCCGAACTGGCCAGGTAAAAAACCCAGTATCAATTGGAAAGTTCTGTTATTTATATCAGCTGATATATCAATCTGTTTTGCTTCAAGAGTCTGGTTTGTCAATTCAGTTGGTTATCTGCTAGCATGATATCACATATTTTATATTTGTTGGTAAAATTGGGCCGAACATGGGAGAAGTTTTAGAGAAAATTTAAACAAAAAAGAAACATAGTCAACATCAAGAGCCAGCTGAAATTTATGGGGAACAATAAAGAAGCTTGGAAAATCTGTTACCCACAAGACAGATTAAGGGAAAACAGGACAGAGGAAAACAACACATGAATGGGGTACAGCATAGCTTCTCACAACTTTGGCTCTTGTGATTACTGGCAGCTCTGTCATAGGGCATTAAATAAGTGTAAAATCTCTATTTTCTTCCCCTTTTCAAAAAATTTGAGGTGTTATCATCTTTTTCTGATAAAGCTGAATGCTTTGCTTGTAAATTCTCCTCACTCTACTCATGTCTCATTTGAAATATCCTTGCCTAACTTCCCACTTAGAACTGAGTTTCTGTTGAGTGATATGCATATAACCCCTTCCATGGTTTCTGCTATCATCTCTAACCTAGATCCCACACAAAGCATGCTGACCTAATGGTATCCCTGTAAAAGTCATTAAGTAATGTGCCCTTGAGCTGGTTCCTATTCTTTCTAAACTAAAATAAATTTCTCACTGCCTCCTGCTTTCCTGCCTGCTGGACATCATCATATGTTTTTCCAATTTTTAAGGATTCTGGTGAACTGTCTAGCCCTTCCAACTATCAGGCTATTAGCTGTCTACCTCTTTTAGGGAAAATCCTAGAGGCCATAATCAATACTGAATTGGTTCATCATCTCTCAACGTAGGGCCATTTCTCAGACAACCAATATGGCTCAACTGTTGATGTGTTAACAATAATTATGGAAATATTCTATCATGCTCTAAATAAAAACAGTGAAGCCTAAGCTGTAATATTTGACGTGAAATGAAAGTTATCCTGAATGGCCACTTATCTAGATCCTTTTGTACTAAAGCAGGTGTCCTCCAGGGCTCCTTCCATAGTCCTAATCTGTTTTTAATTTTCGTCAATGGCCTTCCCAATGACAACAGCTATCAATGTGGCATCTATACTGATCACACAACAATTTACTCTTGCATTAATAGTAAGGCTGATCTATCCAACAAGGTCAAAATAGCATATGAGGTTCAAAATGATCTCCAGTCTATTGTTAACTGGGTCAAAAGATGGCTTGTTAATTTTAATGCCCCAAAACTAAACTTCTCTTCATTAATCATCTGAGAGACCACTCTCAGCTTTCTATCAGCATGGCTGATGCTAACCTCCAGGAAAGTGACTCATTGTGCCTTTTTGGGCTAGCATTTTTAGCTGACATGAAGTGGAAAGACTATATGGAATCCATTGCTAGATCAGCAGCTACAAAAGTTGATTCATTGTGTTGTGCAATTCAATTTTTTTTTCCAGAATCTATCTTACATATCTATAAATCTATCATTCATTCATACTTAAAATATTGCTGCCATAAATGGTCTTGTGTCTCTGCTATTTACCTTGAGCTCCTTGGTAAGATCCAAAGAAGAATCAGCAATATTATTGGTACTAACCTGGCGGCTCAGCTTCAGTAACTTTCCCATTGCTGTAAAGTTGGCTCTCTTTGCCTTTTCCATAAATACTTTCATGGTAATTGTTCAGATGAGCTATTTGCTATGGTACCTATACTTTATGAATTTAAGTGCAGTACTACACTGTTGTCGAAGTCTCATCAATTTACAATTGAGCTGGCTAGATGTAGCCATAAGTTTTATGCTAACAGTTTCTTTTCTCACACTTCTCAGTTGTGGAACTCTCTTCCAGCTCCATGCTTTCCAGCCAACTTTAATCTGCAAAAATTTAAATGCAATGTCAATCACTATCTACTGTCCTCCTGATTATGCTTTTCTCTTACTGTTCATTATTAATGTTTCTAATTCTTTCATACCCTGTAACCACTTGTGTCTTAGTGGCTTTACTGCCTTGCAGGAGGTGATACAAAATTTAAAAAAAAAATAACATATTTGATGAGCTTGCGAAAATGGATGGCAGAACAAGTTTTAGAAATAACAAAATGACAGAATTTATTTAGAGCTGCAAGGGAAAGGCATTTGTTGCTTACATCCTGAGGGGACAGCACATAAAGAGAGAGAAAATAATTTGTTTTTTCTAACTGAATTTGAATTCTTATCAGAAATTCAAGAATATAATGAGTAGTGACTGAATAAATATTTACCCCCTCAGATAGGAACATTATAATACGACCAAAACAAAGAACGTTTTCAAAATACAAATCTGATATTTAATAATATGGAAGGTGAGTTGGGCTAAAAAAAATTTTTAATGAATATATTCTGCAGTTCTGGAGATTGTAGAATCACTCCTCAGTTGCCATGACTTTCATATCCACTCTGGGTATTAGTAATTGTTAGTATCCTATCTATTGGTGAAATAGGTCTATCATAAACCAGGTTGATAGAACCAGGTACAGATGTGCACCTTGTCTTTGTTAAGTCATCTATACAAGGTATTCTGATATAAAATCTGCAACTTCATCTGCATCAAGTGATGTAGACATGTTCTTCTTTTGGGGTAAATGCAATCATTGTTCAGAGAGTTTTTACATCATAAAATTTTAAAATTGTACAGTACATAACCTTAGCATTTTTCACTTCACAAGTAAAAATGTAATTTTCAGATGAACACAACAATTTGATCTTAGAAAAATAATGACCGCAATAAACTGGTGATGATATTGTACTAATGTCAAAAGTACTTTGAATAAAATGAATATGCATCAACATGGTAATTTTCTTTCTTCCTTTAATAAGGATACTAAGAAACTTGTCTGTAATTATAAGAGGATCCTATCTAAAATAAGTAGACAAAACTTTCTAAATTGTTTAATGAGACATGTCTTAATGAAAACATGCTTCCAAAATACACACACAATATATATATATATATATATATATATATATATATATATATATATATATATATAATTTATTTGAAAATTATAACTTATCAAGACACCAGAAGTGTTGAAACAAAATGGCTATTTTTGTAGTGATTTTATAACATATTTATGTCATCATTTTTGAATAAATTATATTTGCTCTATTCTCTATTCAGCACTCTTTTAAGAATAGTATATTTTTTGGTTATTGGAATTTATTCCATATACACCAATCCTATACTTGGGTGTGTGTATATATATATATATATATATATATATATATATTTATATTTATATATTTATATATATATATATATTTATATTTATATTTATATATTTATATATATATATATATATATAATATGAATTGAAATCCAATAAAATGATAGGAAAAGAAACAAGTAGGAAATGTTCATGAATTTAAAATATTTTGCTTGATCAGAAAATGAAGGAGAAAAGAAAATATCTGATATTTTTATGTTGTTTGTTTTTCATTGGTTAAGTAAACCTCTGGCAAGATGAATACATATGTAGTCTACTTAACCAATGAAAAACAAACAACATAAAAATATCAGATATTTTCTTTTCTCCCCCTATATTTCATTCTCTGATGAAGCTTGAATAAAAGTGAAATATCTTAAATTTATGAATGTTTCCTATTTGTTCCTTATCCTATCATTTATTGTGTGTGTGTGTGTGCAGTGACATACCAAAAGTCATGGAAGAAGAGAAGGTAAAGATAATGGCAGCTGACACATCATGGAAATGCCCAAACTTATATTGCTTATTCATTACATAAGTCAGTGTGAACACTGGCTAGACTTCACATGGTATGGTGACAAGAATTATTATGGTGTGTAAAGGCCATATTCATGGGTGTCAGCCAGGTGGGACATTCCATTATTGGAATTGCGAGGACATTTTACATCCTTGATCCATAGTGTTAAGTGTGTATCATAAATACTGCTCACTATAAGCAGTGCAGTGATTGATAAAGGTCCTTAATAATCATAGGCAAATGTTTTCAGCAATAACAAAAAAAATCACATCAACATTCAATGCGAGAATTTTCATTTACATATCCAGCCAATCAGTTCAGAATTTTTCTGCTATCATGTGATATGAGAGCCTAAAAACCACCAGGGTGCCACTATTAACAGCACAGCACCAGGTTCATCACCTCACCTGGGTTTGAATCATAAACAAAGAACTTTATGAAATCATAATCATAAACAAAGAACTTTATGAAAAAGACATTGCTTGATGACTTCCATCATTAGCAACACTGGAAATGGATAGCATATATAATTAGAAAGGAAAGTAATGGTATAATGAAGATGTTGACTTTCCACACTACCTTAAACAAAAGGTTAGGAAGGAAACTTCTATCAATACTAGAAAGAGTGATAACAGTGGACTTGAGATGGCTAATTTCTTGAAAAAACTGTTTTAATATTAGGTTGGTGCAAAAATAATTTCGTTTTCTCACATAGTAACATATGTTAGAAAACGAAATTATTTTTGCACCAACCTAATAGAAAGATTTTTTTTTAATTTCATGTGATACTATTATTATAACTTTGATAAATGAATGTCCAATGTTTTCTTAATGGAAATGGCTAGTTTCACTATTGCCATTACCAGAAGACTGACAATGTGTGGCATGTTATGATGATGTCATAATTTCATGTTAGTGTTTAGGTGTGGTTCAGTCCCCATGTGGTCATAGATTTCAGTTGTCACAAGGCACTGTGCAGGCTGGTGATGTTACCGGTCAAAGTTGCCCAGAATTGATTTTATGAGTAATCTGCAGACTGCCGAATAATGATGTGGCTATCACATTTGCCTAACATGAGTTCAAACAATCATTTAAATGATTTGTTGAAGAGCTCTATTTGTAAACAAGATTCTGTACATAGAAATATCAGGGAGCTGTAGACAGATATCAAGAAAGCATAGTTCAACATCCTTTCAGAGATTTTCCAACCATTGCACTAGGCTACAGGGGTTCTTAAACAGTACCAAGTTGTACTGCATTACTTTTGGTACACCAGTATATATATATATATATATATATCTATGTGAAAAAATTTGGATATTCCAATAAATATGCAGTTATTATAAAAAAAAAATGGGTATATCAATATTTGATTCTCCTTCAAACAATACACACATATATATATATATATATATATATATATATATATATATATATATATATATATATAATAAATAAAAAGAAAGAACAGTAAGATATATAATCCGGTGTTCTTATAGATATTTATATTTTTACAAAATAGTGCTAATTAAAAAAAAAAATTGTTACCTAATAATATGCATACTTCTACTTGATGTGAAAATAATTCTACATACTGTAAGGGATTCTAATAAATTTACTTCTTCTTAAAAGAAATATAGTATATTAAAAATTAAAAGTGAAAATATTTTTCAAATCGTAGTTAAATAAAACGTATTCTAACCTAAACACCCAACAAAAATCTTTAAATATACAAATAGAAAAAATGCCGTAAGAATTTTTGCCGTTAACAATAAAATTTAAAAAAAAAAGACGACATGCATTTAACGGATATCAGATTTCATTGAAAAATACATCCCTACCCCTACCAAAACGTAACTAATAACTGATACATCAAATTACATACATAATGAACATGCAAACACCCTTTGTCTGGTTGAATTGAATTTCTTGGTATCCTTGGAAATGTGAATTATAATTTTTGCTGTGTCTTTAAAACCCAGTAATTTTAAAAGTTACTCCAAAATTTGCTTGAGGATGAAATGGAACTAATGTCTTGAATTTAATTACAAAATTAAATTCGGAGCTTTCAGCTTCCATTTTTGAAATATGGTTAGAAGTGTGTAGTGAAAAAAAACAAATTTTAAATCAATTAATTTATAATATATATATACATACATATATATTCAAAGATGTTTGATTAAAGAGATAACATTGTGTATCGAACTCCAAGTTGTATTACTTATGAGGAATATATATATATATATATATATATATATATATATATATATATATATATATATATATATGAATATATATATATATATGAATATATATATATATATATATATATGATTAATAAAATTAATATATATGATTAATACAAATAATATATATATACAAAAAAAAAAAATATATATATATATATATATGAATATATATATATATATATGATTAATAAAATTAATATATATATATATGATTAATACAAATAATATATATATACAAAAAAAAAATATATATATATATATATATGAATATATATATATATATATGATTGATTAATACAAATAATATATATATACAAAAAAAATATATATATATATATATATATGATTAATACAAATAATATATATATATATACAAATATATATATATATATGAAGAAAATATAAATATATATATATATGAAGAAAATATATATATATATATATATATATATATATATATATATATATATATGATTAATACAAATAATATATATACGAAAATATATATATATATATATATATATGATTAATACATATAAAATTTTTCATTCACCTGATTGTTGTTATATTCAGCACCTCTATTTTTCTCTCTCTCTCTCACTCTCTTTATTTATATATATATATATATATATATATATATAGATAAAAGTAATATAATGGAACAAAAAATAATTAAAAATGCTAATTCCCAAGGAGAAAGTTAGGATAGTCTGTTCACTAAAATGAGCTCAGTTAGCCATTTGCTTTAATTGTCTACCAGTGTCTTATAATAATTGGAAAAAAGTTTACCCCACTTTTGATTTTTTTTGACAGCAATTGTTTATTCCTTACACAACTGCAGTTCAACTCAAATTTGTGCAGTCTCTGTCACCAAAGTAGATGCATGAATGCTGATGTCAATTATAGCAAGAGCGCTACCTGCATCTCCTATGAGGATATTCTCTATATCTTATGGATTGCTCTTTGACTGAAATTGCTAGAGCAACCTGACCTGTGCATGTTAGCAGTTGTTTTAATTCTTCGTAAGGTAAATTATGTGCAAGGCAGTACAATAACTAATTTCTAATTGCTTGAGCATCATTTTAAATCATTTCTAATGCTCATATGCATCTACTACATTCTTTCTGAAGACCTCAGACTGGAATTGGGAAGAAAGAAGTGATGACAACAAAAAATACAGGATGAAGAATTGGTAAATACTAAACACTTCAGATACCTTGGCTATGGTCAGCTATAACAAATTAAGTATAGCAAAAAAAAAGAAAGTAAAATTAGAATAGGTTGTGCCAGAAGTATTTTTTATGCAACACTGCAAATGGCTATGAAACCAAAACATTGACCTCAAAACTCTATAAATAGCCTTTTCGGATCAAGTCTTTCATAAGGATGTACCAAATATCTAAATTGTCAGCTGTATACAACTGCTTTCTAAGATCAATGGTTAAAAAATGCTTTGAGCAAGTGAAGCCTAAGGGTTTTGCAAATCCTGCTTTGAACATAGTGGGCTCGCACTACAGAATCATGAAAAAAGAACTTTGCCAAATAACAGAAACCACCTCACTTGAGGATTACCAAAAGCAGTAACAACTAAAATAGATAGCACATGTAACTTGAATTTTTAACTTGAATAACTTAACATAATCAAGATTTTAACATTCCACACCACTTCAAATAAAAGGTTAGGAAGGAAACTGCCCATAAGTACTGGAAAGAGAGATAACAGCTACTGGACTTGAGAAACCTGTTTTCCTAAAAGAAAATGTTTTAAGAGAAAGATTTTATAAATTTCTTCTGAAAACTGTACTGACTGCTCAGTCAGTGAATGTCAAATGTTTCCTTGTAGGGAAATGGCTAATATTACTATTACCATTTTGACCTCATCATAGTGATACCACTCACTTCAATAGTTAAAAGCAGAACAAACTAAATGTCTGGGGTTTAAATTAGACACCTCCAAAATTCTCTCTAACGATGTTCTAATCATTTGCATCTGATGTTATGCATGTAATTGTAAGTTTAGACATTTTAAGTAAAAATGCTGACGTGTGTACTAGATAGCTGTTTTCTTCACAAGAAAATTGCATTTCTGTTAATGAAATTTTTCAAATAATTAAAGAAAATTTCCTATTTATAAAACTGTTAAAATGAAAATCAAATGTCCATATATTTAAATATACTGAAAACAACAAAAGTTTTGATCTAACGTCCTAACTTTTTCCCACAACAGTATATAAAATGATAATATTAGATAATATCACAGCAGTGTTACTGCTGATAACTGTAAACTTGCTCTCTGAAATTATGTCAAACCACAGTCATCATCTGATGAAGGCCTTGTTGGCAGCAGACCTGATATTTTCATTTATATGAAAGTACATAAGTATATGTACAGAAATATATCTATATTTATATATTCATCTCCCTCTCTCTTTTTCTCTATCTCTGTATATATATATATATATATATACACATACATATATACATATATATATATATATATATATATATATATAAGATAGTGCTGATGAAAGTATAAATCTCTCTCTCTTTTGCCATATGATAATATTTGGTAATCCATATGGATAATTCCAAAGAGGATATAGACCCAAAGAGAGCTCAATGTAAGAACAGAGGAAATGATAATTACAAAAGTAGAGACTTTAGAAATCCATGGTAATATTTTATTTTGCAAAACCGATACTTCAGTTTTGTCTCATATAAGTGTCAGTTTTGCAAAATAAAATATTACCATGGGTTTCTAAAATCTTCGCTTTCATAATTTTATATATATATATATATATATATATATATATATATATATATATAGTTTCATGCAGACTTGCAATCTTCATTGAAGATTGCAAGTCTGCATGAAACTCCAAATTATGCTATTGACTTAGGATATTATGTGTATTCACTAATATATACTTAATAGCTATGTTATATAACATTGAGCACTGTATTTATAACATCTGAGAAAGAAATATGTATGTACATGCATAGAAGTATATGTGTGTATATATTTATTTTTTTATCATGCCAATACACACACACACACACACATATATATAATTTGTGTCAAAAAAGCAAGTGTAAAATTTAGAGAGATCACTGTAAAAGGTACAAATTACAGAGCTTACAGTGTAATAATAATAACAACTCTTTAGGACTTATCCCGAGGTGTATGTGCCTGAAGAGTTAGCCTCATGATATCTGTCTTTCTCTCTCTCTCTCTCTCTCTCTATATATATATATATATATATATATATATTTAATTTATTTTGTTTCATCATTATTTTTGATGGTTACTCATATTTGTGTAGAAGCTCTGTTTCTTTCTTAATTAAACAGTATTTTTTATCCAACTACATCTACCCTCCTGAATATTCTAGAAATCTTGTCAGAAAAATATGTGTCCTCCAGCAGGAGTTGAACCTGCATTCCATATGGGGAACTGTCGTTGGATCTGACATGACTATATATACATATACCCACAATGTAAACGACAGTAATTTTTAAATGGATTTTTTTAATCCAACATTATTTCCTATTGCTAAATATTATTTGTAGTGGCTACAAATTCTTGAGTTGCTATCCCTGTTTTTTTTTTTATTTTCTTAAATAATAAATTAATAACACCCACACTAATAAGATGTGTTGATCTAGGCCAGTTGTTATTAATTTTTCTGTTTAATAAAAACATTAAAAAAATATTGATAGCAACACACATAGGTACCCAATAAAAATGATGTATATAATAATGAGAAAAATATAAAACAAATATATATGAATAGTGTGAAACTGTCAATCGCCATGCAGTGTCAATTCCTAGGTCCACACAGTCTATGTCTATTAATAGTCTCTTGCTCTCTCCAATATTAAACACTTTCCTTGTAAATGTAGCAATTTTAAGCAATATATTTCTATACATATCTTTTACATAATGTTCATTTTGCTATCATGTTAGTTAAAAATCATTTAATTTTTCTCTTAAATGTCATTAAGTGGACATATAAAACATCATGAAAATTGATCTTTTATTTTAATGCTACGAAATGAAATATGAAGTTTAAAAAACGTTAGTTTATTGTCACTGATTAAACATTTAGTCCAGTACTATTGTTATGTGCTGCTGATGCAACATGAATGGAGAGTTTTAAATGACTTGTGAAATGGTACACTGTAAACTGCTTAACTTGATTCCTTATGTTTATAGAACAAAAGGCTGATTTTATCATATATGTCAAAAGAAATCTCGACTCCAATTTCGGAATATGTCTGCACAGACATTTCAGATTAAAATGGAAAAAAAACACAGAAACTACAAGGTGAATAAAAAATTAAACATTATAAAGTAAACACAAGAAAGGTTTTATAGATCATGAGAGTATATATCAGATAAAAATGCTACATATAAGCATGCATACATACATACATACATACATATATATATATATATATATATATATATATATATATATATAATATTTTACAAATATACACACACACACACACATATATATATATATATATATATATATATATATATATATATATATATTATATAATATTTTACAAATGCACACACACATATATATATATATATATATATATATATATATATATACATATCAAGTGATCTCTTGATAAGACACCGGGAGTGTTGTGTTGAAACAAAATGGCTATTTTTGTAGTGATTTTATAACATGTTTATGTTATAAATTTTCTAAATAAATAACTATATATATATATATATATATATATATATATATAATAGCTTAAAAGTCACCCTATCAGGTGGCATTTAAGCTAGCTCATGCAGAGTGCTCTTTATTGGGTCTTCATCACAATAGGTAGGGAGGAGTAGAGGTGATAGACAGCAATAAACTACAGAAGAACTCAAAACTGCATTGAAGTATTGCAGTAATATTTACGCTTACCTTTTAAAAGTTCAAAAATAAGTTTTCTGACGCTACTTAATTTAAAAACAATTGGAAGTACGTAAGTCCTTACTTTTTGTACAATTCTATTATTTCATGGGTGACTTTTTGCTAGATTTCACAATTAATTTTGATTATTTCCAAATTTATTTTCAAGTTATAAAAATTATTATCGTACAAAAAATTTGTCGCAAAAATCACAGTAATCAAAACTTAGGAATCCAAAATTTAACTGAGCTGGAATGTTTTTAATTTGCTCATGGAAAAGTGACACCGTGACACACTGATATTTACATCTATTATATATATAATGTGTGTGTGTGTGTGTGTATGCATGTTTGTGTGAAGATATAAACGGTTCTTAATACCAATGTCATGTAATAAAATTGGTTCTAAGCAACTGATATTGCCAAAATTTTCAGGATGTATATGTGATATGTATACATACAGAGTATAATACAGATATGTAAATTTCAACTTATTAGAAATATTGACAATATCTGTTACATAATATCAGTCCTCCTATATGCCAGTGAATGCTGGAAAATTTACTTACCGATGAAGAAGTGACTTGAACCAACAGAAATATGTTTCTACAGAAGGATACTGAAAAAACCATGGACTGAACATGGGAGTGATGTAGTTTTAGAGAAAATGGAAACAGAAAGGACATTTATACTTAGCATCAGGAAGAGAGAGATGAAATTTCTATGAGGGAGAGAGGGCTAGGAAAATCTGTTTCTCACAGAGCAGATTGAAGGCAAAAAGGATAGAGGAAAACAATGCCTAATCTACCTAGCGAGCTTGAGTAAATGAATGGCAGAACAGAGTTTAGGAGAGATATAACAAAGATAGAATTTATTAAGAGCTACAAACGCCAAGAAACTGTTGAGAGTCATGATTGCCAATGTCTCAAGGGTCATGGCACATAGAAGAAGAAAAATTTGGTGGTGTGAGATTTTATTATGAAAGTCAAGTGTTTTTCATCATATTATAACTAATTATTAATGTATATATCAGTTTGTTTAATTTCCAGATATGTAGAGATTGCCATAGGTTGTAAGAAAGATACATCATTAATACAAAGAAATAATACTCAACTAAATTCTTTCCATTATAATTCTGACTGTGATTCACAGAATCAAAAATAGGAATTTATAGTCTGAATTAATTTACTTCCCCACAATTTGAAATTCTTCATGTAGATAGGATTGTTAATGTCTTCTAGATATGGATCAAACATTGATTTTAGATCATTCAGCTGCTGAGGCCCTAAGGTGTATGAAATTCGAAGCCTTTCTATAAAAATATTTGGGTAAAATTTTAAATTATTATTAATGATTACAAAATTAAATTAGTTAAAAAATATTCCTTTTGACTAATTAATTGATTTATTTCATTTTCAGCATATAAATTAATTACTGCCCTTAACAATTAGCAAATATTCAGTACAAATCTTTAAACAAAACTAAATTTAATAATAATCTCCTTTTTATTTAAAACATACTTTTCTCTAGCAAAATCCTAAATTATTTCGTTAAGAGGAGAGCAGTGTAACTTATTATTTTCTATACATCTCTATCTATAAAAGGCAGGATGTGTGTGTGTAACAAATGCACGGCTGCAATTTTCAACAGATTTGCACCAAAATTTACATGCACATGCTCCAAGTTAGCAGGAAGACCAAGAATAGACAGGAAGATACTATTGGCCAGTATGAGAGCCAACAGCTGACTGACACAAATGTTAACTAGCATGCTAGCATGCAAAAAAAATCGATAGTTGCATTCGTCACAAGTGGGAAAAATTTAAATCTGCATGGCACTTTACTCCAATTGGCTCATTCGCTTGCTTAAACTCAACGTTGATTCTGATTCCGCAGAACTGGGTTGGGAGTGAAAAAGTATTTGTTGTTAACATTCTTTTTTCATTTGGTTTTTCCAATTACGAGTCCTTTTTTAAAGCTGATCGTTTTGGGTTCATTTTGTTTAGTTCTTTTTTCATAACAGATTTAATGTTTAGTATAGAGCTTAGAAAAAATTTGCAGTGTGAGATAGGCAAGAAATAAGGCATGTAGCAACATCAGCATGGCAAAGGGCATGCCTTTAAAGGCAAGGAAGGACAAAAATATTTTAAGTCAAGTGATATCGATTGCTGTATGAGTCATTCGATTTTTGAATCAAGCACGGGCCATGCTACTAGTAGAAGACTAAATGCAACTGGTCTATCTTGTGATATATTTGTTTGGATTCAGTTCTTAAAACTTTATAAAAATGCAAAAGATTTTTCTCCTGAACAATTTGTAACCATTAAGCATAGGAATAATCATGCCTTCTGTGTTTGAAAAAGCTTGATGAATTTTGTCTTTGTAGATTATTTGATATGGAAACTTGTGGCTGACATGTTGATCTTTAGGATAATTTTGTTTCACATAAATACAAAGATGTTTCCATTCTCCTAACAAGTTCCTATCAACATCGTTATGATATTCTTTAATAATGACTCGTACAGCATCAAATAGTTGCTCCTCGGAAGAATGTAAATCTATTAGAAACAAAAATTTCTCTGCAACATAATTATATACTGTTGCTCTTTTATTCAAGTTCATGTAAAACACATCCACAACAGGAATAAAAGATTTATTCTAAATTTATCTCTTGGAGACAAGTTCTTCATCTGCATTTGAATCAGTTTGTTTCTTTTCAGAAAAGAATCTTCAACCCTTAGTATCATACAATTGTCAAACTAACTGTTGTCATCATTACTATAATTATTATTTTTTTATATTAACGTTAAACAATAAACAATAAATACCATATATACTCATGTGATCATGTGACTTCTGAAGACCTTTTGAAGCTAATTTTAAGGAGGTTGCATAAAACATGAGATATAAAATTAGTGTATGTACTTCTGGCTCTGGCTACACCATTGACCAAACTATATATCCATTTACTGTAATCAAATTAGTTTCAAAATTAGGGCTTCAAAAGTCACATGCTACACAAGTATATACAGTAATATAAATTTTGATGATTTAGTGCTAGAGAATAAAAACTGATGATAAAATAAAAATCCATTTTAAAAAAATAAACACCCCCTCTACGAGGGAGTCTGTCACTAAGCTCTATCTTATTTAGCTTATAGTTAAATCCTGCTCAATATAAATGCGTAGAGATGGTTAACTTTTTGAAATAGATCTCTAACTTAGGCTAAGTAATCATTAACTTTTCTTAGTGCAAATAAACAGTTGTTCATTATGTTTGTTGTTTTCATTGTTATTATTATTCTTATTGCTACCTGTAGAATCTGTTGGATTTTGCTCATGTTTAAGTGACAGCAAAAGCACTCTCCTCAGTATTCAAACTCATTTTAGTGATGTTGTCATCTGGATAGCCTTATTCTTTCTTTAGAAACTCAAAACAACTCTTTGGTCCTGTTTCAATTGTGCCAGCATACATCATTATGTCCTACAACTTTTTCAGTTTTCTGACAAGATCTTCATATTTTTGCCAGTCTTTCAATTTTACTCTATAGTCCGAAAGAACAGCAATATCCACTATTTGACAAATTTTCTCTTTGTCCACAATGACTAAAACTAGTCCCCTAGTCTGAAAAGAAATGTTTGGCTTGTATTTCAAAGTTTAATAGAATTTTACTTCTCTAAAACAGCTTTTGATTTAGGCAAATATCATTGGTCAAGATGCTTGCACAATTTTCAAGGAGTCTTTCTTCCCACACAATTACACCTAATTTTTGTATACTTCATCAACCAATATTCTGCGGTTATTGTTTTTGAATCATTCTTGGCACAGGTAAAATTAGCTTTTATGTCTGATCTTTTTTAATATCTTATGTTGTATCTTTACAATGATGTTCACTCTGTATAAGTCCAGGAGTCACTCAAGGTAGAGGGTTACAGAATAAGAAGCACAGTTTATGGGGATATATAGGGAAATAATGGTCGAAAATTATCTTCATCATAATATAATTCTAATATACTTGTTTTAGAAAACAATTAATATAAATTCTATTTATCTCTTTAAATGTCCTCTGCACAAAAATTGCCTTATTGATTCCTTGTTTTTGTGCCTCGAAATCTCAATAAAATTGTTTTTCTTTTTATTTTCACTTTGTCACACAAACTTTTCCCTTTTTGTTAGATCTTCTACAGATTTTAGATGTATTCATCCAATTAATATTTCTTTATTTTGTTTATCTTTCATGTTCTTTGATAACGCAGTCGACATAATCGTCCTTATTATTGAGATGGTCTTTTCTACCTCCTTTTCTTTTCACCTAAACTTACCTCCTATCATCTTTGGGATAATATTTATCCATGGTCAGTTTCATCATTCTTTGAAATGAATTTTTCTATTCTCTTGTTTGCCCATAGTAGAACTCTAGGAAATTTACTATCTATGGTTTTATACATTAAATAAGATTTTAGCTATTGAATTTCATCATTTAAATCTTCCCTCTTTTTCTGAGATGTGATTTTCTTTTATTTCTTCTTCGTTTCATTAGCGCCAATTCCAATATTTTGAGATTTTAGGACATAGTACTCTTTTCTGCAGTCTTTGGAACAATTCTTTGTTTCTTTTGTCTCTAGAATATTGCAGAGCTGTTAATCCCGAATTTCATCATAATGACCTTTGTCGGCTTAAATATTTAAGAAGACAAACTGTTTATATCAGCAAGATTTCAAATAAAATACTTATAATGAAAAATATGTCACAAAGAAGGTGTGCAAAACTTTAAAAAAGAAGAGATTGATGAAAAAAACCCAGAAAGAATAAAAGAAATGACAATGCTAAGTCTTCCATATGAGACTGAACTCCCTGAGATAAAGAAATATTTAAGAACAAAAAAATGAAAAATTTCTTTAGAAAAGATAAGAGAAAAGGGATAAGTTCAAATTGTCTGGTGGCAGATATAAATTATGACAGAAAATTGTGAAAAAAAGGGAATTAAAATTAAGTTGAAAAGAGGAATAGGGGAAAGGCGACAAAGAAAGAAATGAAAATAAAGTGATAATGAAAAAGAGAAAAATAAAGAAAAAAAAAATGACAAGTGAGATTAACAGAGCAAGGTCGGGGTTTTTTTTTTTTTTTCCTGATAACCTATAGTAAAATATCAGATAAAACTTATTAACTTTTCTTTGATGCAAATTTAGGGCTTGTTCTATTGAAAAGAACATGAAGATTGAAATTGGGAATATTTTCACTTATCGCACATTGTTTTTCATAGTTTATTTCTCTTCATGTTTTTTTTCTTTTTCATTGAGTTGGAAAGGTGTGTGTTTATCTCATGACTTTTTCTGAGATTAGATTAATCATTTTTTTCTTTATCTTTGCTAACATTGTTATGGCAGTTTTGTTATGGACATAAGAACATATAAAGCAAATAAATAAATAAAAAGCACAGTTCTCTCTTGTAAGAATATGTCTACATACAGAAATATAAGTATTTTTATATCTGTTTAAGTTATTTTTTCAAACTTTTTTGTGTTAAAATATGACTAAATATTTCAGATTTCCAAAAAAGAAAACAGTATTAACTAAACATTGTAACTTAAAAAACTAGTCTAAATTTCTCAGGCAGTAGTGTTAACATTTAGCTCCATATACACGATATCCTAAAAATGTTAATAAAAGCTTAGCTTAACTTTATTACCAGCATGTGACCAAAACACAACAACTCCAAACACATGTATCAAAACAAGCATAACTGTCATATGAAATGTTTGATAAAGCACAACAATTTACAATCAGTCCTGATAATGGATATTTTTCCGTGCCAAATACAGGCACTATCTGGAAGAGATATACTGGCAGGAAATTTTCAACTTATAAAATAATTGTCGGTTTAAATAAAATTTCTACTGGAAATTTTTATATATAAATTTAATAAATGTACCGGTTTTAATTGCACTGGCAGGAAATGATTTGAAAAAATAATAAGCATGCCATGTCAAATAATCACCATTAGCATCCCAGAATATATATCCCGGGGTTATTCTAGGCTAGACTGTTTTATACATCCTCTGATTATTCTAGGTTAGGTTTTTTTATACATCCTAGAGTTACTCTAGATTAGGCTGTTTTACATCAGAGTATAAGTTAGGCTAAACTAGTTTATACCCATTCAAGCAATATAAACTTTTATTAAGAACAACTCTAAATTCTACTTATAACCAATAGCTTTATTAACAAGATTAGTTATTTTTTAGAAACATGGATACTGTTGAATATCTACACATCATCCATTATTACCAATATAGTGGAGTAATGGATAGCAGCTGAGATTGAGGAATCAGAGAGCCGAGTTCAAATTCCAGTCAAATCCATT
The DNA here is from genome assembly GCA_963932145.1 of Acanthosepion lycidas. Classification (NCBI taxonomy): domain Eukaryota; kingdom Metazoa; phylum Mollusca; class Cephalopoda; order Sepiida; family Sepiidae; genus Acanthosepion; species Acanthosepion lycidas. The sequence goes on along the minus strand of OZ010585.1, from coordinate 110,509,858 downwards.
ACATTCACTTACGTGCTAATGCCCTTGGGAAAGATATGAATGCTCTTCTTCTCCCTCCCAGCTATGGGTAAATAGCAGGACAGGCTGGGTTCTATAGCCTTGGATAGCAACTGGTCAACTGCAGAAAGAAATGGCAACCTACTGCGGGAAAAAATCTGCTTCATCAGTCATGTATCTAAAGATACATGATCACCTAAATGTGTATCATGCATGGCATTTTTTTAAGTCTTTCAAATAACATTCAAGTTAAGAAAATCCTTTGTTGATACTTAAATTACAAGTAGGTATAATCTAGCCAAGGAAGGTATAATTTAGACAAGGCTGTTTTACTCTTCAAGAACTGAAGTAGGCTAGCCCCAAACATATCCTGCAGGTTATTCTAGACCAATGTTTCTTAACCTTTTTAAGCAATAGCACACCTAACAGCAAATGAAAATATCACAGGACACTTAGCAAAAGTTTTAAAGGGTATACATTTAAACATAAAAAGTTAAATTAAAAAATAAAAATACTTTTTACAAAATGAATGTTAAAACAAAGTATTTAACACTATTTACATTATTTGGACTATTGTCCTCATCTTTGTCACCATATTTATTATTACAACGTTTTGACCATTGTACTTTCTGGCTTCCTTCAGGTGGTTGGAATGTCGAACTGAACCCTTTATTTCGCTCACTGATCTAGTTCTACGTGCCATGTTTAATGGATGTCAGTTATCAGTTACCTCCTGTTAATTCCCCTCTCCAAGTTCTCCACTGCCTTAACCGGGTATTGAACTCACATTCTTTGGGTCTTGTCAATGGATATAACTAACACCTTGATCCACTGTGCCATGTGTCCTTGGTAAAACTTGAAATATGTCCTTGAGGACATCTGGGTATGAATTTCTGAATTTCTGTGGATTATAAACCCAATGTCTTCAATAACCATTTCTTACCAATGCTCATATTGCAATTTTTGCTTAAGAAGGCTGGAGCGTACAACGGCCAAAACGTTGTAATAATAAATATGGCAACAAAGATGGGGACAATAGTCTGAATAATGTAAATAGTGTACATAATACCTCATCTCAGAAATATAAACAGATATTAAAGTATTTAGAATAACATAATTGAAGAACAGTGAAAAGATTTATTTAAAAAAAAATCAATATTTATTAATTTATTCAAATACTAATGCTGTACCATTACTACTTCCACACACACATGCACACACATATATATATATATATATACACACACACATTATATATATATATATATATATATATATATATATATATATACTGTGACAATTTTTCACAGCACACTTAAGACTAAGAGGATTGCATGGCACACTAGAGTGCTATGGCACAACAGTTGAGAATCACTGTTCTTGACTCAGCTTAGATGTACCTGGGTACATTCTCGTTAGGTGGCAGATGGGAACATGTACTGCAACACTGGGAGAAAAACATAATTGAATCATGCTGACACTTTTATTTGATGCACAGAAATTGTTGATAAAGGAAACTTAGAAACCAGATTTATAAACTTAATTCTTCAGATTTAATACCTTTAATTCAATGTATAGTTATATAATTTAGTTTAGCTGTGTATATACACAAATGAACATATATTCATTTGTTTATATACTGATATACAAGTGACAATATATTTTTTCTTTATTTCTGAAAATATTTTGACAGACACCCAACAAACAAATTTTTCAATGTCAGGCTATATGACAGCTCTGTATAGGATACAGGTATGATTCCTGTCGGAAGATGCATATTTTCTATGAAAATTTATCGGACATTCAGGCTGGTACATGTTGTTAATACTGTTTATTATAAACAGAGCATTTACTTAAATATTTCTATCTATAAAAAGAATGTATAAACATATATAAAACTTATGAAGGGATATTTAAAAGTTTTTTGAATTTCTTTAGCTGTTGAGAACCTAAGTGCCATCACTGTATAAACTGTAAGTTGGTTTGCAGATCATAGTAAAGTAACTATATTTTATTAACAGCTAAAACTGACTGAAAATATTTTCATTAGATTGCTGAAAATGCTGCAGAATCATTTGAGAGGTGTTCCTTCATTATCACTTATGGTTGGCATTCAAACATTTTGGCACCCACTTGACTAGCGGCTTCTGCCACCCAACTGCTCATCAATTATAAACCCAACATATTCCCTAGATGCCTCCAGTGTCTCAGCATTTATTTAGGGTGATATTCATTAATCAGTTAAAATTAGATCATAAACCTGATTAGAAATTTTAAGTGTTGACACCACTAAAGGCTCCAAAACCATGCCACAATTTGGCTCTCAAAATCTTCATGTTGGAATTTGGCACATCACTTCTTTTTAGTTGTGTAAGATTGGCACTTGTTACTCAGTGTTTGCATCATATATTCATGATTTCCTTTGGAGTTTTCTTCTGCAAGAACAGGAATCTCAGATTCCACACTTTCATTTGACATTGTCAGTGATAGGAAACAAATTCAAAAACAAACCCAGTGACTTTGCAAATTGGCACTGTACAATCTAAAAGTACATTATTTCCAACTACAGCAGCAGAATAATCTTGAGGGTTTGAGAAGTGGGTTGGGCTGAGTACTTTTCAGCATTCCTCATATGTGAATTTAAGTGATACATATAAATTATAATGCATTCTTCTAGCAAATATTCTCAATTATTGATAAAACTGTCAATATGCTATTCAACTGGCAAATACATAATTCTTTTTTTGCATTTTAAAAATATAATATTCTTATCTAAAGGTTCTGCAAGAATAGGTTGCTTGGGAATAGACAAAAGAAAGCCCAACTTAAATTTGAAAAGATGAAGTGATTAAATTCTTATCTGTATTGGAAAGACATAAGAATTGATGAACCGTTTGCAAAAATGTTTGTCTTATAGAAATTAATGAAAATAATTTGCAAGCAAAAATTAATTTCTTCTTACAAAGTACTTGTTCTTAAAGGATTAATACCAACACAAATATTTTATTTGGATTAGTCATGCTGGGCTTAGATAAGTACAAAAAATGAAATGCTTTTACCAATATATAAATTAAATTCTAATGTAATTAAAGATATAAATATTGCCAGAATTTGGTAAGGAATATTTTTTTTACACCTGAAATGATTAAGCTTTTCATTTTTAATTTCCTCTTCCATGAAATGTTCTTAACCATCATATTTGTATTTTCTTGAGTTTCCATCTCTCTCTAAAGGTGACAGTAGTTATTCTTCCATCTTGACTGAGAAAATTGCTTGTGACAAAACAGCAAAAAATTCATATTTCCCTTAAGCATGAATAAAATATTAAAATCACACACTAATAGCATTTTATCTATATTTTTCAATAAAACCTTAGAATGTCTTTCATAAAAAGAAATGATTTTGATTGGCACCTTTGAACCTGAGTGAAACAGGCAGGCAGAGCTTTTCACCCTGGCCACTAAGCAGATTGTATTTTCTAATCTAGAGAAATCTAGAGGAATGACTACCCATCAATCTTTCTTGACCAAAACAGCTTTTCTCTACTTAAATTTACCAGACAGACCTACTTGTCTCCTTATCATTTTCATCCAAGCAGTGTTTATTCTCACAGTTATACAGACCTGCTAAAAATAAACATGGAAGATCAATTATTTTACTTTAAATTTGTTCAACTTTTAATTATTTAAACTTGTCACCATATAACCAGAAAGACATTATTCTAGAAAAAGAAATACATGAGAATTATTTAGAATTGAGTTTTCCATTTGCAAACCATTTTTGTAAATGTGTCACCAATTGTAATTGAATTTGGTTGAATATTCAAACATTTTCAAAATAATTGAATTTGGCACATATATGGTATATACGGATATGCAATATAATTGGCCCTGATCTGGCATCTCATCTGCAGTTGATCTCTCACAGATGTGCCATCGCCTCTCTCTGTCTTTTTTACAAATACTTTCATGGTAATTGGTCCGATGAGCTGCTTTCGCTGGTTCCCAGACTTCATGAATTCAAGCGTCCTACGAGGCTGGCATCCCGCTCTCACCCTTTCATTGTTAAATGTAGCTGTCTCTTCTACTCCAATAGCTTCATATCTCACACCTCTTGTCTGTGGAACTTCCTTCCCTATTCCTGTTTCCCTGATAGTTATAATCTCCAAATAGTCAAATGTAATGTCAATCAACATCTCCAGTTGCCTTGATCTATCCACTATCCTTCTCCTCATCGTTTCCTCTATCACTCATATCTGCTCTTGCTCCAAATCCTCTGTAACCCCTTGCATGCTAGTGGCTTCCTGCCTTGCTAGGGGTGAAATGCTAATATATATATATATATATATATATATATATATATATATATATATATATATATATATATATATAGATATCAAAGTGTAGGAGAACGAACAGTAGGATTACAGCATTCAAAACATTAATTTAAAAATAGTGCTCAATACATAAAGTAAAGCCATAAATATTCATTTCTCTTATGTAGTGTTATATTAGAACATGCACATATCCACTACAAAATTGTCCATTTTTGTTTCATTGTCAAAAAAAGAGAAAACCTTTCTTAGACGTCTCATCAGGTGGGGAATTACCTTAATCAATTTCCCCACCTGATGAGATGTCTAAAAAAGGTTTCCCTTTTTTTGACATGGAAATGTAACACTGCATAAGATAAATTTATATATATATATATATATATATATATATATATATATATATATATAGTGAGAGAGAACAAGATGTAACATAGTTCACAAAAGGACAGAAAGATCCATTCTTCAACAAACTACTAATTTTGTACAGTGTGTGAGAAAGTAACTAACAGTTTGTTACTTTTAAAATTGTAATAAAATTAGGTTACTAATTAGTTATGGGATTCATTGCATTGTCACTTTTATTGAATGTGGATATTTAGTGGTAATAATGTTGATATATATATTCATGTGATAGTCATGTGTTGATATTCTGGTGCACTGTATGCAATGTAGTTTGGTTGGGACTAAAAACTTGGTTAATCTAAGCACTAAGAAGTCTCTCTTTAGGGGTAAGAAAAGAAATTTTGGTTGAAATACAAAAGAGAAAGAGGCTTTGTGTCCTTTACTTATATATTGCTTTATCTTATAGCCATCTGCTATAATTTACTTTATTGATATTCTGCAAATATTTACCTCCACACTTTTCAAGTTTTTCTTGAATTCTGTGTTTCTTTTCATGATATCCGTTCGTCTGATAATACATGTGTCTTCTTTTCTTTTTTTTTTTTTCCTCTCTTGTAATATTTATTTTTTTCATAAGTAGGTAACAATGCAACTTTACTTTTTTTTAATACTTTACTAGATCTTTGCAACTTTCAACTCATTGTGTTAGTAGCAAAGTTTCATTTTGTAGCACTAAACTCACAAAAGTGATAATTTGGCTAAATAAAGCAGTTCATCCGTACATTTTATATTTCAACATGAACTTTTACATTATTCATTCAAAAAGCCATATAATCATTTTAATGCAATTCAGATTCAAAGTCTGTCTATAGTTTATAAAAACGTGGAAGACATTGAAAAATAATTTTTACAGATTCTGACAAGATGTCTATTAGTTCTACAAATGCTTGTCCAGTACTTTGTTTATTTCACTGTTCACCAATATATGTGCCTTTAAAAATAAGGATATTTTGAAGACACTACCAAAGTAATTGTTTTTGCTGAATTAAATGAGGAAAAATCTACATAAAGAGACACATTATGCAAATAATAAATGAATTGAGGTGGGGTGGATAAAATTGATGAATTGTAAATGAGGCTTGTAAGGTAATTATTATATGAGATCAAACATGTTATTGGCTATAACAGATATAAATAGTTTTGTTAAATAAATATTTGATGTTTTTTTTTAGTCTATTTGTTATTTTTTTTATCTATTAGTACCAAAGTATTTTCTATCAGATTGTTAATTTATTGGTAATTTTTTAATGCTTTAATGATATTAAAAAAAAGAATTCTGAATAGAATTTTCAAGTAAATTTATTTACAAGAATTTATACTGCTTAATATGCTTTGCATATTATCATTAAAACTAATGAATCCATACCATCAAAATGATGACAATTATTAGAAAGTTTTAATAATGAGATGCAATGAAACAAAAGTCTGGAAACAATGTATCGAGATTCAGTAGTACAAAGATAAAGAATTCACAGCTAAAATAGAGGCCAATGAATTTTTAATTAATCTCTTCCTTTTATATCTTTTAGATGTTAAATGGTATCTATGATTCATTGATTGCTCCTGTTTTTTATAGAAATTGCTTTTTGCTCAAAATCTATTCATGTTAATTTAATGAATTTGATATAACAGTGAAATAGAAATATCTCTTGGAAGGAAAATATTAGCAACAAAGTCTATTTCAAAACTAAGTTGAAGCAAGATGGTCACTTAATAAATAAAACTAAATGAGTGCCTCACATAAGAGTCTTGAACAAATAAGATTGCAATCTAAGAAACATAGGAAGAAAGGAACTGATTAATTAAATAATTGATTTTGCTCGGGAACTAATTTTGTCTAAATACAGATAAATATTTTGTTTGCATGGATTATTAAAATGATTAAGGGAAGTAATTTATCATAAATTTACACACTTAAGTTAATTTACCTCCATTCACAACAAATGGGAGAGGAAATATGTAAAAAATACACATTGATAATTATTATATGGTTTGATGATTATTATTATTATTTTTATTATTATCATCATTATTATTATTATTATTATCTGCAATTTCAAAGAGAATTGTTTGTTTTTATTATAATTCTACTAGATAAACATTTGATGCGTATTTTCTTCTTAGTTTGTTTTCTATTTCAGATGTTTATATAATAATTTAATTTTTTTTTTTACACTGTTACTTTTTTTTTTCTAATTATTCCCTGAATCAATGTCATTTTTTTTATTTACTCTCATTTTCTTCTAATTTCATTTTTCTTATTTTTCATTTTATTTAACTGATTTATTTTCAACCTTTTTTCTCGGATCTCATTTTTTTCTCATGTTCTTTTCTTTTTTCCATTCTCTTTTATTTGACTAAATTTTTCACAAAGCCATTCTTTTTATATTTTTCCATTTAAATCTACTATAAATATTAAATGTCATTTCATTTTTCCTTCTTTTTTTTTTGTCCTCGTTCCCCTTCGGGCTTTTTTTTTTTTTTTTTTCTGGTAATCTTAAATACCCAATCCTCCAATCCATTCCCCAAAAATATTTCATTACAGGTCGAAACTGTGGACTTCCTGGTGACTTAATCAATGGCCGATATGAAATTAATGAGGGTCGATATAAATACCCTCCCAAAGTGACATATCATTGTAATGAAGGTTATGAACTACAAGGTCGATCAGTGAGGATATGTCAAGCTAATGGAGCTTGGTCAGGGGTTTTACCCTCCTGTAAACGTACGTACAGTCAGCATGATGTGCAAAATTGGTGTCCCTTAAAACTTTAAGCTAGAGTAGTAGTATTCTTGTCTTTGTGCATATAAATATATAGATTTGCATATATGTATGTACATGTATATAGACTGCCATATCGATATATATATATTTATATACATGTATATTTTATCAGCATGCATTAGTGTAAATATACCCTCATGTTAATGAAGGAATACTGATTTTTATCTTCACACATACACACACATTTAGTGCATGTTTATAGATATGTATGCATGGTCATGGATACTTATATATGCATGTATGTATATGTGTACAAATAATGTATACATGATTATATATGTATGTATATTTATTTGTATATGCATATGCAAATAGATAATTATGAATGTGGATAATTGCAGGTAATTATATTTAAATAAATATATATATATATAAATATTTAAATAAATATATATGATGATAAATATGAGCTGCAATTTCTCTTGAAAATTCTTAAATCTACATATTTGTTTATGAGTAATATATATATATATATATATATATATATATATATATATAAACAAGAGGAAAAACTATTTTAAGCCAACATGTTTTGTCCTAAAGTCCTCAGAGGATGAAACATTTCGACTAAGAATGGTTTTTCATCTTGTCTTGCCTCATTTTATATATATATATATATATATATATATATATATGTGTGTGTGTGTGTGTATCTGCTTTATATACGTATACTTACATGTGTATATATATATATATACACACACACACACACACACACATATATATATATATATATATATATATATATATATATATATATATATATATATATGCTTTTTCAGTAAGATTTAGTCATTTCTTTTAATCATTTCAACCCAAGCAAGGCAATAAAGCCACTAATATGCAAGGGATTATTGAGTGCGAGAGAATATGAGAAGAAAAGAACACACTATTAAGAAGAGAGAACAAGAAAAGAACAAGAATTAAAAAGGCATAAGACAGGGAAAAGAAGATGCTGGAAGAGAGTTCCACAAGTAAGAAGTGCAATAGAAGAAACTGTTAGCATAGAACTTACAGTCATAAACAAGTTTTTTCTGAATGTTGTAGTGCTACTTTCCTTGTTGGCTGCCAGGTCATGTAATTTAATAATTGAATAACCGCAGTACCTTGTCAGTCATTTTTAATGAAACTTGTATAACAGAAGGATTACTGCATAAATACACAATTATTAGATTACAACATTCAAAAAAATTCTTTTATGATGAATACATATATATTTAAATATATTTAAATAAGAACACAAGAAAAATTAAATAAAAACTTAACCGCAATACCTTGTCAGTCATTTTTGACAAAACTTATAAACTTATATAAAAGAGGGATTGCTGCCCAAATACACAATTATGTATATATATATATATATATATATATATATATATATATATAATGTGAACCTATCAATACTGATGGTGTTTTTCTGTTAGAACTAAGAAAGGTTGGTAAGCTTGAGAGGTTTGCCAGTTCACAAGTTTAAACAATTACAAAGTTAAACGGATTCATGCCTTTCCTAAACCCATCAATGCAAAGTAATGTAATCATCCTCAGTTTGAATTATTTATATCAGTTCATTTTTCATTTTCTATCAATCATTATTCTATGGCACACCCCTTATATATATATATATATATATATATATATATATATATATATAAACAATATAGCATTTTTTTATATATCAGTGCAATTTCAGAAAAATCTATGACAAAGTGGAAAAAATCTTTGTACAACATATTTCAGCCTTTAAGACTTCATTGGATTAAAATGATGTTCATGGTGATGTGATTATACATGCAGGGACACTGAAACTTGAAAGTAAATTTTTTTTAAAATATATATTTGGTTATAACTTTAAAATTTAAATTGAAAATTTCAGCATTCCCTCTCTTTCATGTGCATATGTATTCATATCACTTTAATCTGATGGAGTCCTAAAGGGTGAAATGCATCACTCAAAAGATTTTTGTCATAAATTTTCCTCTGGTGAAATTTTCAGGATATAATTTTGTTTATGGCAGCTGATAATAAATTTTTGTTAGAAATATTTACAATAACTTATTTGGTGGTGTGAGATTGTTATTAAGCTACTCATGGTTTGTAGTTATTTATTTTTATTTTTACTTTCAAATATATAAATATTGCTATCAGTCATAAGAAAGATATATAATCTGAGAAGAGAAACAGGATATTTTAGTTACTGACCATTGGAAATTAAAAAAAAAAAAACAATAAAGAAGGAAATTGACAACATTGGCAGTTTAAAGGCAATAAAAATTGGCTTTAAGATTATTACAAAAAGAGATTTAAGGAAAATTGAATTAACCAGTAAGAAAATGGTGCTGCAAATGTAAATGAAAAGAAAAAATATAAGGAATATTAAGAAACTTGGTTAAAGATGTGAAAACAATACACAACCATCTTTAAGTAAATATTACAAAATGAAATATATAAGACGAGTGAAGAGGTACATGGAAACTGATTTGCGAACACTAATTTCTGTGAATGGAGGACTATATTGGATGGACCTAATAGCTGGGTTTGAGTTTTGTTCATACATAAAAACAGTGAACCAACATGACTCACGGTGGCCAGTGATGGAGTGAAGTAATATCTCGAACTAGAATGGTAAATAGTAATATTATAGATTCCTTCAAAATTAATGATAGTATCACAATAAATGTAAATGAGTTTTATTACTTTTGACATCTTTAAGTGGCACGGGTCACAAAAAGAATTAAACTTCAATATAACTTTATATTTTCATTCCCACAATTTTGCCTCAGATTCTGAAAAGCTGGCTATTACCTACCTTTTCAAAACAAGTTTCAAAAACATCAAATAAATTGAATGGCCGTCAGCATTCCCAGATATTAAATCAGTTGACATCTTGTGGTTGTTCATTAAAAGATTAAAATATTACAACAATGAACAACAGTATTCAAGTAAAGAAGATTTTTAGGAAACAATAAAAACTACTAAATATGAAGAAAAAATAGTGTAAAAGTTAAATCAATGTTTAAAAGAATGATTGAGGTTATAGAATGTTAAGAAACCCTTATTAACATGTACAATTATGAAGTAATAATTTATTCAACTTCAAGAGATATTATGAGAATTAAATGTTTGTTGATATGACCCATGTTTTATTATTTATATTGTACTTATTTGCTTTGTATACTAAAATTTGATACCCATAAAATAAGTTATCAATATTTTTAATAAGGAAAGAGATGACAAGTGGAAATACATATGATTTATTGCTCATATAAATATCTTCATATCTTGATAATTTTGCCAACATCAGTTGTTTAATAGCAATTTTATTGTGAAAAAAATTGATAACATCTGACATACACACACATCTATATATATATATATATATATATATATATATATATATGTATATATATAAAAATTTTGCAAATTTTATTTTACTTTGATATATTTGCCGATTATATCAGAAAAGAATTTCTATTAACATTTTCTTCCTTAAAAGTTAATGAAAAAGTTTATAAAAATACACAACAAAGAATTTTTAATAAAACTTGTATAAAAGAAAAATTGTTGCCCAAATGTTCTTTACATATAAGCACATATATATATGCATACATGTGAACATAGATATATAATCACACATATATACACTCACAAATCAGGTACTATTATATTTTAGAGAAAAAAAAGTGTATTTTTTAAGGATTCTGTAAAAAAAATGTAATAGAATAAATTTCCCTATACTGCACAACCATTCAGTTTTTAGTTGTGTTCATTTCAGTTATTTTATATATTTCCATATCTTCTTTGAGAACAGTCAAGTCAATGACGAAGACTGCATTCAAAAACATTTTAACAACTGATGAAAAAAACATTATTTCAATATTGTTGTATATTCTTTGTTATGTATGAAGAATGTCTAGTGGTATAGTATGCATGCTGTATTTGTAAACACCTTCTTTTAGTATAGCACCAAAGTATTTGTTTATATATATATATATATATATGCATGTGTTCATTTATGTTTATTGATGTATTTATATTTTGTCATGTATTATTAATATGTACAACCAACACTGTAATTTGTATTCTAATGAATTCTTGTTTCTACTATGTTAGATTATGGTTGTGGATATAAATCTAGTCATATGTATTATATAATTCACACACACACACATATATATAGGTAAAGAGGTGGGTAAACCAAATAATTAGATATTAGCAATATGATGAAAGCTAATAATTTGATAGTAGCATTATTATCTATTTTGATGATTTTAAACGTGATCTGTAGAGTTTAATAGAAATCAACGTCATCACATGTAAAATTCTATACTATTTTATCATAAATTTTAAATTCTCTTATACACAGTGAATAATGAAACTCCTAAATTTTAAAAGACAAGGACATATTTTATGTGTGTGTAAACTTAGATAAATATATGTTTAAAACAACCTGGTTGTAAATAAATTGTCTATAATTTTGAGAATAATCACAGCATTCTAAAATTAGTTCAAGATATTAAACTTATTCTTCCTGTTTGTGATATTGTTGCCATAATGTTTGAACCATTCCTTTCTTCAGCCTTTATATAGTCCCTTAGAAAACATAGAAAAAATCTTGCTCCTTCTATTTTTACTACATGCATATAATTCTATCAATAAAACCTTATTTAGTCTGAAGAAATCCTTTCAAAGGATGAAACATGTTACACTGGATTTTTTTCTTTTTGTCTTTCAATTACCTAGAACTAAGAATGTAATTTCTAGAATATTAAAGACTTATGATATAAATTAAGTCAGCTAAAGCACCAACACTGATTCCTTAGTGGAATTGGTCAATTAAAAACTTCTCTGCGGTGGCCATCTTATCAGTAAAACAAAAAAAAAAAGACGCTGAACTTGGGGCACATTGTCTCCACCAATGAAAATTGGGCAAGAACATCCTTCAAAAGTGAAAGTTAGTTTAATTTGGTTGCCATGACAGCAAGAAGTATGTCAGATCGAACAAAAGTGATGTGAAAAATTTATTAAATTCTGAGGTGATAATATATTGTATGTGTAATTTGTACAAGGCTGATCAGGATGGAAAGCAGAATCAGTATGGTGAGTTCAAATTCCAGCTGAATTAACTGAATTCATCTCTTCTTTCCCAAGGCATGGTTTAAATAGTAGGGTAGACTGGATTTTCTAAATTAGGGTGGCAGCCATTCTATGAAAAAAATTACTCTGAATTCAAAACTATTGAGAAGGCAACAGGAAACAATTCCACTATCTTTCCCCAAAATCATGATAATTCACAGATAATGAAATGGAGTCTGTGGAGTGCCATATCCTGAATGGATATGGCATTTAAAAAAAGATAAAAATATAGATGTGGAGGCATATTTTCAAATGTTGGTGTTAAGAGCCTAATTTAGTTAAATAGTAAAATACTGCAGTGTGTAACATGTTACTTATCTGAAAGCATCTCATCTTCCAAAAATCCATCTTTATGCAAAATGTTTTTTTGTCATTCTGCAAAAATTGTAAAAAAATTCTTCAAAGTTTTATGCACTGGAGTTATGACATGATCTACCTAAATTCCATATCACAATCCAATTGATCATTTTTAGATGATCATTGGTAATAATGTTAGGACATAGAAACTGGTGATAATAACTGGTTTGTATGACATGCCTAAATAATGGGACAAACTAATGAAGATCTTTGCACACAGATATACAGAAGTAATTAAAAGCCATAGCCTGTACATATCTTGATTATATTCTGTACTTATATTGTCAATGATGTTTATTTTAAAGTGTATTTTGTACTCTAATTTTGGACACTACATTTTTTTGTAATAAAATGTTTTTGTTCTGTAACTTTTTAAAACCTTGGTTGCCTTTATGCAAATTTACAATAATGTAGAATAAGCTTTTAAGAATATTTATATAATTTTTATTATGGCCGAATCTGTAGAATTGTAAATTTTTCATTTTTAAACTTTCATTATATAATATTGGATGTGCATACACATACATATTTTCTGCCTGAATTATTGTAAATAAAGTAAATAATTTTCCCTATAAGTAGATAAATTGACAAATTTATATTTTATATATGAGTATATTATTAATTTATTCAATGTATCAACTTTGCATGCACAACAGTGAATAAATGTGTATATATACCTATGTACCAAACTTAAGAAGTATATGCATTTCTGTATATATATATATATATATATATATATATATATATATACACATATATATATATATACATACATATATATATATATATATATATGCTAATATGTTTATACATGATTTAACATATTAAAATTTTTAGGTATATTTTAAATATGCATGACGTGACTAAAATATATATATATATATATATATATATATATATATATATATATATATAAATTTTATGTATAGCCACTAGAAGTATGTCAACCAAATACAGCAAAATTAAATGATTTTCTTTCTGTAGTAATGTATATGTCTCAGAAACCTTATGCATTTTTTAACAACTTTTAGTGTATTTTTTTTCCATTTTCATCCATTTCTTATGATATCACGAAGCTGTAGTTTGTTATGGCTAAGAGCAAACTTCCTTCTATGCCCAACAATATCTGTTGTCTGAAACATGGTGCAAGGTTTATACTGTAGCTAATATTAGTAATTACTGTTTTGACTTTTTAAAGGATGTCTATAATTCTGGGTTCCATCGGCTTCAGTGTGCATCAGATTACCTCTAAGCATGATGTATTTAAAGAACTCCAATGAAGGCATTCCATCTAAATTCTAGATATGAGTAGGCTTCTATGAAAATATATTTTGTATAAATCATTCACATCAAACAATCTTTTGGGCATAACTTATTCAATAATTTTATGTATGATATTTTGGAATGTATTATTTCCAAAGATTTCTGTTCATAACACAATTTTCAAATTTTTACTTATAAAATATTTCTAAGATAAAGAAGTTCAGTTATTAAATTATCTGTTTTGTTTTCAAACTGATAACAAAATATATATAGATATCAATTCTGATTTTAATCAAGCAATGTTTCCATTTGCTTTGACTCAACTCTGAAATGTAGAAGCCAATAAGCACATATTTATATGGCAATACAAATCTATACGTGCTAATGTTATCACACTGAATATAACAAAAGAACTTGACACAAAACTGAACATCTACCATGAGTGGTTGTTGCCAATATGCTTAAATATACAAATATATTTATTTGTATTGCAAATATTGATTTCAGATTAATAAAATGGAAGAGGTTTTTGTCAATTATTGTAACTGCCCATTTGAATTAACTTCAGAAGCTAAAAACTTCTCTTCTCTGAAAGAGAAAATTATTTTGAATGATAGATTTTGCTGGACTCACTCAAATATTTCAAATACTTGTAAAAATTAAAACAAAAGAGACATTATCATATTCTATAAATGTAATATATTTATAAATTTATATTTTTTTTATTTATTTTTGCATTATCCAATCTTTATTTTAAACATTTGATTTCCCCCACAAAAAAAATATTTTTAAAATAACTGGAAAGTTTTTTTTTGATCATGTTAAATAATTGTAAACTCTTATAAATTTTAGAACCAATGTTATCTTTCAAATAGTTAATGTAAATTTTTATAAATATTAAAATAGATTGAATTATTACTGAAACAATCTATAAACTATCACCCAGTCTCTCGCATTTTTCTTCATATGCTTCTGAAGGTAGCTCGTTGAAAATATTTTATCCCAAACAAGAGAGGCATGGGAGGTACATGAAATATTGAGTCAAGTTGAATTATCTCCCATAGGACTTTAAGCATTATCTCATTTGTTGACTTTTCTGACTCCCAGAGACTAATTTATCTGTATATAATTATTAAGGGACTGTTTGGCTGGACCAATTACAAAATCTATAATTGCTTACACCTGGTAAAGTTAATTTTAACATAAGTAGATAATTATAAAAAATATCTTATCCTCAGCAAGACTAAGTTCCTTGCAGCCAAATATCATATCAACTAAGTGAATAAAATCAATGGAAAAAGTCTTAAAGTTAAATTATAATATTTTAATCTTTTCTTTTGGTTTAATAAAATAAAGTATTTTTCTTATTTAATTTTACTTATATACTTTTCTTATATGAATTAGATAGACAAACGTATTTTGATATATTGTTTATAACTAATAAACAGATATAATGTATAACTGAACATAAAACCTATGATAAATGAAAACATATTCATGTGTAAGTGTGAAGAATTTTAAGTACAAACCAACGTAAATGTAAAACAAAAAATAATGATCATTTTTATGAAGATATATAGTGAATATGTGCAGTGAATTGCAAAAAAAAAAAGCATCTCTTGCTTCAAAGCTTGGTTCAGCCATTGATTCCAACTAATATCCTGTATTTTACTTTTCCATTGGATTCAGGAGAGAATATCTAGGAAGGGGGTCTGGATTGTGTAACCACTTAATCACCTATATCTATTCAGGCATATGTTATTTCTTTGTAGGAAGCATCATCATCCCTTGAGATAAAGACGAAGAAAAAAAAAAGAAATGTAGACATATGTAACATTATTTACGTTGGATTAAATCTCTTGCATTATAAATGTGCCTGTACATAAAAATATTTGGATACATGTATTTGTAAGCTCATTTACTAAACAGCTTCTATGTGCCACATCCCTTCAGGACTTAGGCAATCATGGCTCTCTACAAACTTTGTGCTATTTATACAGCTACATAAGTATACACACACACACACACACACACATATATACAGTAGCAAGACTTTGTCCAAACAAGTTTTATTAAACTCAATCGATGGAGCACGTATAATTTTTCATCGTATTTTTCCAACTTTTGAATAAATTTTTATACACTCAAATTAAAACTGTGAATAAAATGTTCATGTTTTGTTCTGTTTTTGTTTAAATATTTTTTATTATCTCAGTCATTATCAAGAACTGGGTGTTATCAATAGAGTAGACAGTATTTTGTTGGCTCCATAATGATATTTTTGGGCACGTTAAAATTCAAATTAATTAAGATATGCATATATCACATCAGGAAATTCTTCTATATGCTGTGTCTCTTCAGGCTGTTGGTGATCATGGCTTTCCACAAGTTCCTGTCCTTTGTAGCTCTTAGTAAATTTTGTCTTTTTGTTACCTCTCCTAAACTTTGTTCTGCCATCTATTTGCACAAGCTCACTAGGTATGTTGTGTGTTGTTTTCTTTTGTTTCTCTTGCCTTCAATATATCCTGTGAGTATCAAATATCCAAGCCCTCTTTCCTCATTAGGTTCCCTAAAATTTTCAAGTATCTCTTTTTGATGTTAAGTTTAAATGTTCTTTTTGTTTCCATTTTCTCTAAAACTTTATCGTTGCTCACATGTTAATTTCATGATATTCTCAGCATCTTTCTGTAAAACCACATTTCTACTGCTTCAAGTCTCCCCTTCATCTATGAGGAGATCATCCAGCATTCAATGCCATATAGCAGTACTGATATTTCATAACATTTCAGTACTCTTCCCTTTGTTTCTAATGAAATTTTTCAGTTTCTTAATACTTTGCTTAGCTTTTAGAAGACATCATTTGCTATCCCAATGCAACTTCAGTTTACAGTGTTGCAATTTCCCATCCTCTCTTAAAACACTTCCCAGATATTTAAATTGTTCTACTTGTTTCTGGTATCTCCAATTTGAAATTTTCCTGTTATGTTGTCTATTTTGCTCACAACTATATATTTTATCTTCTTGTCATTGATGTTTAGTCCTTTCTTCAAGCTTTCCTTCACTGCCTTCTGTACGAGTACCTGTATTTTCCTTTCTATGCCTGTTATCAACACTGTGTCATCTGCCATATCTAATATTGTTGAGATTGTAGTAGGACTTCTAATTCTCTAGAAATTGTCTCATTGTATAGTGTGAAAAGTCTGGTGAAAAGACACATCCTTGTCTTACATCCATTTTTATTTTTGTATATTTACTGAATTAATATTCTCTATATATGCAGGTGGTTTGCTGTCAGTATAGGTTCTGGGTTATTCTAATATCTTTCCAAAGTATGTCAAGGTTACCGAGATGTTCCAACAGTTCTTTGTGACATACTTTATCAAACATTTTTGCATAAAAAAACATAGGTATACTTACTTTTGCATAAGAGATATCATGTGTAAAATTCTTACATGAAGCTCGACCATACAGGAAAAGAAAGTACCTAAAACTTAAATGTATTATTATTTTGTATACATATTAAATATTTTATACACACTTTATAGTAGTGTTTTATTGGGTGAAAAGTATTTTATTTAATGTTGGTTGTTTCTTTTGTATAATAATGTCTTCTAAAATTTTGTGATTTCCTTACAACATCCAGATCTTGGTAATGACTGAGACAAAGTCACTTGAACAAAAATAGAAAAAAACAAGAACTTTGGAAAGTTTATTCACAATTCTGATTCTTGTGTACAATATTTAAAATTTTAAAATTCCAATAAAAAATTTAAACAGACAAACCTCAACGTTTGAATTTAACAAAACTTGTTTGTTATGTGTGTGGATGCATTTTTATGCATCTCTCCCTCTATTTCTCTCTCTCCCTCTCTCTCTCTCTCTATATATATATATATATACACACACACACACACAATATTAAAATATTTTTTATAATCATTCAGTTATGTGCCATATGTAATACATGCTTAGGTGATCATGTATCTTCAATACATGACTGACGTGGCAGATTTTTCGCAAAGTATGTTGCCATTTCTTTCTGCAGTAGACCAGTTGCCATCCAAGGCTATAGAACCTGGTCTGTCTTGCAATTTACCTATAGCTCGGGAGAGAAGAAGAGCATCCATGCCTTTTCCAAGGGTATTAAACATGTAAGTGAATGTAATGGATTCGACTGGAATCTGAACTTGGCTCTCCAATTCATGAATCCGAGCCACTATTCATTACTCCACCATGCCTCCTTTATTATAATAGGTTGCAATAAAAACATTTTTACATCACTACACAAAAACTTTCCCATTTCAGAACTTTAATGGTTGCTCATTGGTTGATGGTAGATAACATAATACAAATGATTTATTTGGCAAATTTGGAAACAAATCGTTACCTCTTTTGAAAGTTAAAAAGTGGTAGAAAGCTAATGTCAGAATTAAAACATATACTTGTGAGTATGTCTGGATGGTTTTCAAATTTGTCAAATAAATCATTTGTATTACAATATCTGTCATCGCCTGATGAGAAACCATTAAAAGTTGTGAAACATGAAAGTTTTTGTATAGTGATGTAAAAATGCTTTTATTGTAATCTATTATAATAAAAATATTTTAATAATATTATATTTTGCTCTAGTTTGTATTGAGCACTTTTTATAAAGTAAATGCTAAGAACTGTGGATTCTAAATTCATCTAAAAGTTCTTTATCATCTGTTCTTTATCTTTCTTAAGGTACATACATATATATATATATATATATATATATATATATATATATATATATAGGGCTCAAACAGTAATATTCCATGGTTATAATTTATTACATTCGAATCATAATCATGATCCAATCCATCCAAAAAAAAATAGAAAATATATTTTCTGTTTGCTTTTTAAATTTATAAACATGGAATGGTTAAGCCTTTTACATTATATCCTTGATCTGTCCTGTACATTGAGCTCTACATGGATTCTATCCTCTTAGAATTATGTATATATATATATATTGACCACTAATATTATGTATATATATATATATATATATATATATATATATATATATGGATCTCTACCAGGTATTTGTCGACAAAGGCATTTGACACTGTAAACAGAAAGGCTTTGTGGAATATTTTAGGGAAGCTGGGATGTCTGAAAAGTTTGTTTCCATTCTTCACTTGTTTCATGATGATATGAAACATGGCTTAATGTTGGTGGAATGTTCTCTGAGCTGGTGACAGTTGAAAATGGAGTTAAGCAGGGCGACATTCTAGCTCCAACCCTATTTGCCTTATACTTCTCTATTGTTTTTGAATAGGCCTTTAAGAACTGCAAACTTGGTATTTACATTCACTATCAATCAAAAGGAAGGATGTTTAACATTAGGAGGTTTGATGCAAAGTCAAAGGTTCATTTGTCGTTGATCAGGGATTTGCTATGTACTGATGACTGCAATCTTGTGGTTCATTTGGAAGGAGATATGCAGCATCTCATGGATGCTTTTTCTCATGCATGTACAGCACTGGGATTGACTATTAGTTTGAAAAAGACACTAGTCATGTACCAACCAGCTCCAAGGAAGCCATATTGTGAAACAAACATCTTTGTCTATGGTAAAAGGTTGAAGGCCGTTTGCGCATTTGTGTATCTTGGGAGCATGTCAAGCATATTCTGTGATATTGATGGGGAAATTTCAACCCACATACAAAAAGCTAGTGACACATTTGGAAAACTAAATAAATGTCTGTAGTCTCATCATAGAATTTCAATGA
>OZ010585.1:110389829-110484829 GCA_963932145.1 Acanthosepion lycidas | reverse complement strand
ATTAATCACAAAAGTAAGTTTGTTTAAGTAACATCAGCAGCAAAATCTAAAATGGGTAACACATGTAACTCAAAGAAACATTAATGCAAGTTACTAATGTTTCACAATGCCTCAAAAGGCAAAGAAGGAAGCCCCTGTCAATACTGGAAAGAGAAATAACAGCTATTAGGCTTGAGAAATATTTTTTATAATTATTTTAAGAGAAAGAGAAATTTCAACTGAAAGCAGCAGTCTGCTCGTTCAATGAATGCTAAATGTTTCATGGCTAAAATTGCATTACTATGATCATACTACAGCACTATTACTACGATCATACTACAGCACTATTACTATGATCATACTACAGCACTATTACTATGATCATACTACAGCACTATTCAAGTTTATTATTACATGACAAAAACGTGGCACATATTAAATGGAATTTATCTAAATAACAAGAAACAATTCATAATTTATTACTCGAAAACGAGTCATTCTATTTACCTAGACATTTTGGTAATATGTAATAGCAACTTACCATTTTTTTTATGTTCATAAAGAGAATATTTTAAAAATGTTTATGTACAACAAAAAAATCTTGAGCATATAATAAATTGACCAAAATGCCAATCAACGAAAACCATCAACAAATTGTCAATCAAGATGTCCAAACTCCCTGAGTTAAATCACCTCACATTGAAATTGCTTGTCTTTTTATCTTATTTAATTGTCTTTAATTTCAAATGTCTTTTGTTTCTTTAGCTTTGATCATTTAATTGTTGTAAACAAGTGTAACTACACTTGAGTAAGTCATGTAGTCATTGTTACATTGCACTGATTAAAGTTTGTTGTCATTTTATTTTTTTTTTATTCTTTTCTTCTCTACTGTTGTATATTTTACTTCTCGTCTTCTGTGTTCCAAAACCATTTGCTGATTTGTTCAAAACAAAATGCACAAGTCTGCTGATGAGTACTGAGAAGTTAAGATAAAAAAATTAAACATTAAATAAAAATAAAGTGAATTAATTCTTTCTGGTTTTCCAAGAATAAATCAGAAGTTTATTTCAAAGGCTTCCATATTATACACCCTAAAGACTAAATAGGTTTTCTTTTTAGTTTTCATAATAGAAAGTCACTTTTTTTTATCAAACTTTATTTTCCACTTCCATAGACACTATTCAGTCTTTTTACTTTCGACATTTTTTCTTTGTATTAGGTTGGTGCAAAAATAATGACGTAATAATGTCGTTTTTTGACGTATTTTTAACCTCAAAAAACGACATTATTACGTCATTATTTTTGCACCAACCTAATATATCAGATATTATTTGATACTATTATTATAGGACTTGTTACATCTTAACTTTTAATATTGTTAAATTACCATACTGTATCAGTTACTATCGATTGACATTTGTCAAAAATTACTCCATCTTGTCTTATAATGTGCATATTTATTGTATTTTTTCTAAATTTAAGTTACATACTTCTTTCAAATATTATCTAAAAGAAAATTATTTATACATATTTAAAGATGTCCTTTTCTTTCAATGCAAAAAGATTATGATTTTAGCCTAAAACTATTGAGTCTGTAGCAGACATGTGGGTTTACGCGTTGTTAAATTAGGAACACATGTGTAACTCCTGATAGAATATTAAAAGGTCCACTACCAGAATATGGCGGACTCAAGCTGAGTCCAACCGACGATGTAAAGAAAACAAACAAGATCGATATATACATATACAAACAAGTATATGTATTAAACAACACAATTTACAATGGACATAGATATTAACATTTGTGTTTGTGTGTGAACATAAAGAGTTTGTATTTTGGTGAATGTTCATACGTACATGTATGTATGTATGTGTGTGTGTGTGTGTTTCATGGGGTTTTCCCACAAATGGGCAAAATGCAGATCTCTGTGAGAGATCACATTTTGTGAAAGTGTTCACTGAAATGAAAAGTAAAAAATAGAACGAGGCAAGAAATTGCCTAGTATTTATAGTGTAGGGAAAGCGTCCCCTAGTGAACAGTTAGGAAATTAAGGAGGAGTTAACTCCAACAAGTCTCTTTTGTTTATTTCAAGTAGGGTTATTATGATTATTTACATTAAATTTTTATTATTATCATGATTAATTAATTTAAAATCTTAATCCATTAATTCCCACCATCCACAAAAGGAAACAATAGACATTAATGGGTTATAGGTAGAAACCTATAATTAATACTGGAATTTTGTTTTTTGTAATTTATACCAGATTTTATGTTGACTGTTAATAGGTCAATTCAACTCTTTTAGAGTTTATGATTGTCATTTCTTGTTAAATTTACTAAAATATGTTTTATGTTTGTTGCATTTTTAAATTAGTGAAAATTTTGCATGGTTTCCATTCAGTACTACTTTTTACACCCTTCCTTCTGGTTAGATTCAATTTGATTAGATTCATTAAAATCATTTTTAAACATAACAATTTTGCTGTTTTTTATGATATGAAACCATTTTATGTTCTACAGATTGTTAAATATCATAAAAACATCTTTCACAGCAACATACACAATATTCTATTTATTTTTATTAGATGTCAAAAGTATAATTTACTTGATCTCTTTCGCAAATTTTTCTATTATTTTTAATAGAAAAATTTGCTTTTCTAATAAATAATGTTTAATATTATTTGTAAATTCTCAATTATTCTGTAACATTAATGACATTAAATTATATAGGCCATTTATTTGAACCAGATTTTATTTAGCAATGAGATATTTGTTAAATATCACTGTCTATATCAATACTTATATTTTAATATTTTCTATTGATATCTCCATTAAATTTTCTTTTCTTTTAAGTATTTTTACTTTCATTTTATTTCAATTACCATAAAATTATTTTTAAAGTTATAATTTATCATCTTTGTGCCAAAAATGAATTTAGTTAATCTTTATTTTTCAAATGTTCAATATTTGAAGATTGTATGTTAACTCTTTAGTAACCGGTGAGAGTAAACAGAAAAAGTAGTTTATGACAGAAGCTTAAAAAATATAAACCTCTTTATTAATTCACCATCATTATCAGCTCAATGACTCGTTAGTCAGTAGGTGGAGTTTATTTTTATTTAGTGTCTGAACTTCTTGAAAAAGTGAACAATTTTTAATTGGTTTAAAGAGATTATGATTGTAAGTAAATTACTTTCTTTTTTAAAATGGTAATTTACTTTTTTTTTAATTGAAAGAATGTCCACTTCAACACCCCTAAATGCTTAAAGTCCTTCCTTGGGATACAAAATTTAATTGTTGCTATAAAAAAAAACATATTTATTAAAATGAGAGGAAAGGGGATGGAAAAAAAAGGTTTTTTCACTATATAATTGCAATTCAAAAACGAAAAAAGTGGGGAGATAGAAAAAAAAGAAAATGCTGTTCAGTTCTCATTCCTTCATTCAGTAAATTAAAAGAATGGCTCTTGTATCTTAAAGTGATCTACTTACAATATCATTACCGGCACACACTCACATTCAAGCATCAGGATTGTCATCCGCTCAGCCTATTCCCTTTCTCTCCCCTGGTGAAATCAGAGTCTAACAAGGCCATTCACATGAATTTGATTTTGGTGGACAATTCTGCATGATTGAAAAGCCTACACATTTGGCTAGAAGTGCCTTCCTTGCAGCTCAAAGGGGATTTAGACAAGTGAGATCTGGCTTACAGTATAGATATATATTGGTATATTATTAATATACATGCATTTCTTATCATCAGTCTCAAAATTTGCATCCCCACTTCTAGTTGTGATGCATATTTCTTCAATCAAGCTTTGAAGAGAAAGGAACGGAAAGTGGTCAACTATTTTTTGGTCTCCTCTGCTTTTTTCTTTTTCTCATCTTTTACTTCCTGTTTTTAATTACCATTTATGGTGATTATACCTTTTCTTTTTTCTGCCCATTTTGGTCTCATTTTAATAAATATGTCTCTTTTAACACCCCTGAATGCTTGAAAATATTCAAATTATGAAAAGCCTACAGATAAAATGTGTATAACTTTTACTTGTTTTTGTTTTTCCCAGCAATAAAGTGTCCAATCCTACACTCACCACTTAATGGTTATATGTCTGGAAATGGTAACACATTCAATACAGTGTTGAAGTTTTCCTGTAAAGAAGGATTTAAAGTAGTAGGATCAACAGAAAGGCGATGTATGTCCGATGGTCAGTGGAGTGGACAGCCTGCAAGGTGTGAAGGTGAGTAAAATGAAACAAACAGGAAATCATAAGTAAAAGACATTATTTTTTATTTTATTTCTTCTATTATTAGCATTTATATTTAAATCATTAAAAAAAAAATGAAAAATATAACAAATTCAAAAACCCTCTGCTTATTCTGCCATTACTAATTTTTTCAGTATCTTATCTAATATTATGCATTTTCTTCTACATCAGAGTTTGACTGAGAAAAGAAAACAGCTGTGCAACATGAATGTTTTGCAGAGTTCACACAGAGAATTTAATTTGAAAGTGTTGAAGACCATATTCATTAAATCTGTGCAGCCTTCTCTGTACAAGCAACAAGAATAGGTGTTAGGGTTTAATATGATCTGCTCTGTATATATATATATATATATATATATATATATATATATATAACATTCATCGAGTAATTGGTAGGTTAATGGACCTTTAAAATTTTGTTAGTGAAGGGATTTCACCATTTTATATCATTAACTTTACTAATTTACTTTTTGTATGAATGATTCATTGTAATTTATTCATTGACTATATATATATATATATATATATATATAATAAAAAACACAATAATAAAATCCTGAACAAACCCCCATGCCTGAATAATATTAATAAAAACCCTACACTTAAATTAGACAAAAACAGTGAAAAATTATGTGATTGTAGAAACCCAGAAGACTGCCCATTGGAAAATAAATGCTGCATCAAATCTGTGGTATACCAATTTACTATCTCATCCATTGAGAGTCCTAATACTAATATGATATACATTGGGTCTACGAAGAATGAATTTAAAGCCAGATGGAGGCAGCATAAATGCTCATTCAACAATATAAATAAAAGAAATCAGACATCTCTATCTAAATATTTTTGGCATTTGAAGGAAATGAATAAAACACCAAAAGTAAAATGGAAAATTATAAACAAAACTAGAACTTGTAAAACTTGGGATGACCCACACCCTTTATGCCTACATGAAAAACTATACATTATTAAGTTTCTAAATAATAAAAATCTATTAAACAATAGACATGAGTTAATGGTTTTTTGCCGACATCATCAAATCTTTGCATTGAATAATTAGCATAAAAACAAACAAACAATAAAATAATTTTTTTTAAATCCATAGTCCTAATAAATAGTTTAAATACCCTACAAAAAAGATAACCCTTTATGAAGTCATCAAAAAACAAGTGTTACGGCAGGTTTTTTTATATACCCAAAACCCTTTCAGAAAAAATAAAATAAAAAATAAATAAATCTCCATAGACACATAAACCAGACTAGACGAAATCATCTTCCGTTTTAAATTTAGACACCCCAACCTTACCCTGACTTGACATCTATGAATGTAACTCTATACTGATACAAATTATTAACACCCTACACCCCTTTCTATTTAAACAATCGCTCTAGCCGTTACCATGGAAATTTTGATTTCAGTAATGAATATGCTATTAAAACACGTAAATTTCAGAAATAAATTATTCCCAAAGAAATTTTGCTTGAAGATGGAACAGAGCTTACTTTAATTCAATTTAATTCAAATAATTATATTGAAGTTTTCGGCCCTTGTTTTGAAACATGAGAACTCTTATGTAGCATGTTGGAATCATATTTTTAAATAAATAATCATATATATATATATATAGTCATCCACAGACAGACTGTTTCACTGTATCACAGCTCCTCAGTTTGTCTAGATGTCTGATAGCTTCAAGCTGGGATTGAAACCCGACTGATTTAACATCAGTCTTACCCCTAGGCCATCATTGCATGGCAGAAAGGAAGGGAATTTTAACATTTTTCTCTATACGAAATATGCCAGTGTGTATGTATATATATATATATATATATATAGTGTATTTGGGTAGCAATCTCACTTTTATACATGTTTTGTTAAAGATAACTGACAGGGCACTACAATTAAGCATTTTTAATTTTTCCTGTGTTCATACAAGTATTTTCTTTTCTGGACACAAAGTGTGTAAAATCTGTCCAAAATTTCTGCATATCTTAGCCCTTTTGGCTCTTCTTTTAACCATTATCATTGTCGATTTTTATTTTTTATTTTTTTATTGAATTTTTTAGTTTTTATTTATGCCTCTGAAATTATGGCAATGTTTTATTTTCCAAACACGGTCAGCACATTGTGGCCATATTTGTAGTTAATGTCATTGAGTGTTGGCATTTTTTTTTTATATTATTATGGCTTCCATTATTTTTAATCTTTTTTTATATGTGGCTGAGGCTATGGTACTTGTATTTTCTACTAGTCTGTTTCAGATGGAGTTTGGTAGGTTTTCATGGGTGTTTAAATGAGTCCTAATTGAGCTATAGTTGGGTAGGTGTAACATGAGTCATCTAGATAAGCATGCATGACCAATGTAATTATTTATGTTTAGTTTGATCCAGAAGACAGTTCCTTAAGGAGGATTTGAACTTGTAAATAATGTTGGCTCTTTGTAGTTTTGATTTTATAGGTGTGGTGTTATTTTTCATGATAAGAGTTAGCTGTCTAAAATTTTTTGCAATAGATGATTAATTTAATTTTCTTGTTTAGGTTAACTGAGGTTGTGTATTTCTTTATGATAATTTCTAAGAGGAAATTTGTCTTGCTTAGAGTTGACATGTACTTGGCTTCCACTCTCAGGAAATGCAAGAGAAGAAGCTGTTGGAGTAGAAGAGGCAGTTACATTTAATTGTTCTGACAGTAAAAGGGTGGGATTGAAATGCCAATCTAGTAGCAAGTTTAAATTCATGCAGTCAGGACACCAGTGAAAATACTTCATCAGAGAAGATGCCATGAAAATATTTGTAGAAAAGACAGAGGGAAGCCAAATGACATCAGTGAGAAAGTAACTGGAGTCAAGACCCCCTAGTCAGGATCGATCCCATATGTATACAAACATACACACACACACACACATGGAGTATTGCTGCCATATATGGTCTGGAGCCCCTTCTGTTTGCTTTGGGGTTCTTGATAGGTTCCAGAGGTGGATATGCAATATAATTGGCCCTGTTCTGGCATCTCGTCTACAGTCGCTCTCTCACAGACGTGCCGTCGCCTCTCTCTGTCTTTTTTACAAATACTTTCATGGTAATTTCTCCGAGGAGCTGTATTTCCTGGTTCCCAGACTTAATGAATTCAAGCACCCTATGAGGCTGGCATCCCGCTCTCACCCTTTCACTGTCAAAACTACTAAATATAGCCGTCTCTTCTACTTCAATAGCTTCATATCTCGCACCTCTCGCCTGTGGAACTCCCTTCCCTATTCCAGTTTCCCTGAGAGCTATAATCTCCAACTATTCAAATGTAATGTCAATCAACATCTCCAGTTGCCTTGATCTATCCACTATCCTTCTCCTCATCCTTTCCTCTATCACTCCTATCTGATCTTGCTCCAAATCTTCTGTAACCCCTTGCATCCTAGTGGCTTTCCACCTTGCTTGGGGTGAAACGCTTAAAAAAAATTTTTTTAAATATATATATATATATATATTTATTAGTATATTATTAATATATGTGTATATCCTATACTCAGTGCATCAATTTTCCTCCCCAACTTTTTTAGTTGTTGTGCACAGCAGTTTTATTTCCTAGATCAGGCTCTGAAGAGAAAACAGTGATAATTAATACTCTTTTTTCTTTATTTTCTCTCACCTTTTTGTCTTTTTTGAGTTACCATTCCTGGTAACTTCCTTTTTTTTTTTTTTCTTTTTTTTTTCCTCTCATTTTATAGAATATTTCTATTTTAATGGCAATAATTGTATTTTGTACCTCTTGAAAAATCATGATGTGTTTTAATATTTTTTTATTCATCAGTATTGATTTTGTTTACTAATATTATATTATGAGAATATATCTAAATAAATTCAAAATGTTAGTGAAATAAAGTGATTTTTTAACATTGTTATACATAGTAAATTGCCTGAAAATCCAGCTACAACTTATTGAAGTAACTAAATAACTAACAGATTTATAGCAGATGTAGGTCCTTATTACAGGTAACAAGGAATAGATTAATGATATACATTTAAAAAATATCTAACTAACCAAATAAATTTCCCTAGGTTATTTCCATTGAATCTTAATGTAATAATTCAAAGATTTAAAAAGTATTCAAACATTTTGATTAATTTCAGATTATATCTTTAAAAGTAGCAATCAAATTGCTGTTATACTAAGTGGTAATAGCCTTGTTATTATATTTTTAACCCTTTCTTTATATCTATAAGAAATGAATAGATATAAATTTGTTATACTTTAACTGATTTTTTCAAACGATTTATTTTTTCAATCAATATGAATTTAATATGTCTCTTAAAAACAATGCACTATCATCTATAATTTTATTTTCTAAAATTCTGTCTTTTATAATTCTATCTCCTATATTTCTTTCTTCTATAATTCTATCTCCTAAAATTCTGTCTTCTATAATTCTATCTTTTATAATTCTTTGTGTACCTTTCAAATATCTACTTATAGCATATTGTTTAAACAATTCATAATGGGGAAAGTTTTTTCAGTTTTTATTTAATTTTTCAAATGGCATTAAACCTTAAGCACTCTGCATTATTAATATTACTTTCTTTTCCACTGCATTCTTTTTCAATTGCAGTAACCTTATTGTTAATTTCACTCAAAGATGTTTTCTGTTGCCATAGCAGGATATGATGACACAACTATGAAATTCAAACAAATTCATATTCACTGGTAGATTAAACTTTTTGCACAGCAAATGAAATCACATACAAAGTAATGGAGGTTAATTATAGATTCAAAAAAACATTTTTTTTCTGAAAAGAATCTGAGGTCATAGCTCTGACTAGATAGAGAGTAGTTTAGGGTTTCTCAAAAAGTTCACATTGATCCCCTTGCAGTGAATAAAAATTTGGTAGAGGTGAATAAAAGCTTAGGAGTTCACAGTTGGGGTGAATTTACTAGTTTGCACTTGATAATGGGAGAATAAAAATTACTGGATAATGTAATGCTGAATGTCTAAATGATTGTGATGGCCCATGTTATGTTGTTCTCAACATAACATGGGCCATCACAAATGTGAACAATTCATTCAAAACAAATGGGTCATTAAGTGGACAAACAATTCAATTCCGATCAAAAAGATCCATATTTGATTCTTGCATCACAATGTTTCCCTAGAATTTGTTGCTGTGACTCTTATAATCTGATTCAACTTTGCATTTGTAATAACTTTTCTATATTTTGTAAAAATTTTAATCTTGCAAATGAAAACACTTAGAAAATCAACACCTCTCATCATGGCATCCAGTGAAATTTAAAAAAAAATATTTATAATATTCCCAAGAATATGTGCAATTTGGATTCATAGCTGCCATTCATAATGAATCTCTGCCTCATGTTTGTTCTGTGTAAAGATACTTTGTAATGATTCAGTGAATCCATCTAAAATGAAAAAAAAACAACATTTAAACATGCAAAAAAGAAGAGAAAAATATCCAGTAATTTAAAATATTAAATGAGAATTTAAACATTCCCTCATAATGCCATCAAATCTCATACATCCAAGGAATATAGTGTTAGAATCTTACAATATTTCTATACTTATTGCCAAGAAGAAACTTCATATTACTAAAGAAAAGATTATTGTGTCCACTGTAAAGTAAATAATGAAAATTCTTTTAAAAAATTCATCCATAAATACTGAAGTGTGTTTCATTAAGTAACAAAATGATGCAATGTAATATAAATGAAATAACAGCAGATGTTACACAAATCCCGATTGCAGGATTGACTAAAGAACAAAAATTACTCTTCAACTGACTGAGTAAACACGTGAAAGCAATAATATTCTTAAGGCCTTTGTGAGATACTATAGTCCTCACAAAATTTGTGTTATTGGTAAATTTCTTTTTGCCTAAAAACTGATTCAAAATGAGAGACAATTTTTAAAAAGTCAATCCTATTTAACATCAGAATGACATTTTCATTACTAGAATTTCTAATCTCAAAACATAACAGAATTGTTTCCATTTTATCACCAAAAGTGTTATCCTAATCAAACAGTTGAAACTCATTTGGGGGCTAACATATTGGTTTTCATCAAGAAATTTACCTGGGAATCAGATTCCTTACTTAATATGTAAAAGTTTGTAAATTTACAGTTTTAATAATAATACCGAAATTCGATCAAGTTATCAATCAATGAACCTGTTCTGTAAACATTTTTCAAGTTCTATAAACATTTCAAAGATATTTAGTCTATCAATTGTTCAAAAGTTGTGTTTCTAAAATGTTTCGTAAACACTATAGTGCTACAATAAAAAGCAAAAAAACATACTCCAAAATTTAAAGTTATTTTGTCACCAAAAATATCAGGAAACTTTCAGAATGGAGAAGATTAAAAACGTTGAAGACTGAATAGTTCACTTGATTTTTTCTCATTTCTCTTTCTTAATATTAATGCACTGAAAATACATATCATTAAAAAATATCTTAGCATCTTATTATCCATCTTTTTCATATTTTGCTTAGTTTCTTTTTTTATTTTGGAAAAATGCTTTATCTTCTTGCTTTATTGAATTATTTTATTATTGTGTGTCTGTTCATTCATCCTAAAAAAATCTCTATTGCTTAAATATTTTACTCTTTTTGACTTAATACAGATTTTAGACTTTTAAATACTTTTCTGACTTAATGATTAATTTTTGAACTGTAAACAAAGCATTATTATGTTTTATTGTTCTTTTCCTCAGTGAATTTTTATTAAGAGATCACTTTTTTTTATATATATGTTTAATTTTTTAGGAGTTCTACTGATTTCTTTATTTTTTCCTTTTTGAAATCAGTTTAATTTCCATCGTTTTTCTTTTTGTATTTATTAATATCTCAAAGCTTTTTTAATCTGACTGCAGCAACTATTTCTAAATATCTTAATTCCCTGATAATATATAATGTATTTATATACACATATAATGAGATCTATATTTATACAAATATTAGAAGATATATTTGTATATTATTCTGTTAATATATCTATGAAGAGATGCATTCATTTTCATCATTACACACACACACACACACACACACACACACACATATTTATATGTATGTATGTGCGTGTTTTTGTGTGTTTGTATTTAGGCAGCGTATCTGCATTCAGATATGTTTCATTGAATAATATAGATATATGATGTCTATTTTTATACTCATCCTTTCCAGTTCTCTAATCAGATTCTTGATATCAAGATGAGGGAACATTCAGTTACAAAAATACATAGACAGACAGGACTAATAGGGAAGCCACATTACTATAGACTGTTTGTGAGGATAGATTTTCAGAAACTGATCTAAATCTAAAATAATAAGATTTCTCTTGTGTTTTACTTTGTAGGTAGTAACAGAAAATTTCTTTTATATGCTGTCTTCCTTCAAAGTGTGGGTGATTACAGCTTTCTACAAGTTACTGTCCCTTATAGTTCAAAATGATCTTTGATTCACCTAAACTCATTCGGTACAGGATGTAATAGGTAAATTGTCACCATTTCATATTTTTAATTTGGGGCATGTACATTATTGGTTTTTGATTTTGCCAATTGCACAGTATAGTAGGGTCAGTTGGGTACTCTCTATAAGAAAAAGAGCACCATGACACAATTCACTGTGTCAGAAATTTGGAAATGCCATGCTGTACTGATTGGCTGTCTCGCCAAAAGCTCCAATATGAACATTTCAGAACATTTGGGTGTCAATCTGAGGAGAGTGCAGAGGATTCAGAAAGAGTTGGATGAGTCTGATGGTGATTATGAAGGAATAGCAGCTCAGAAAACTGACTCTGATCATTCTGATAAGAAAAAATCTCCTGAATTTGTTGGTGAGGTCCTCAGACTCAACACAAAGGCCTACATCAAGTGAGGTAATGCCGCTCTGGGTCAAGACGGTGGTTGCTGGATGAAACTGTCTAGTAACACAACTCTACACCATGCCACACAAGCAAAGTGAACCCAGACATGGCTGTCAAATAATTTTTGTAAGCACATCACCCTTTACCTCTGGCCACCTAACTCTGCAGACTGCAACCCCCTTGATTATTATGTATGAGGCACAGTTGAACGAGAGACCAACAAAACTCCTTTTAACACCAAAGATAAACTGAAGGCAAGGTTAATGGCAGCATTCACCAACTTAAACAAGGAGACCATCCAGAAGAGTTACAGGAGAATTCAGAGTCGTTAGGGGCCATGGTTGAAGCCAATGGTGATTTTATTGAATAAATTTACTTTTTAGTATTTCAAGATATTTTTGTGTAATTTTGGTAAATATATTTGTTAAAATGAGATGTAAGTGTCATTTTCATTTTTGCATAATTTAGATGACAATTTATCTATCACAAGCTGGGTATTACTTACTCTTTCCCTCTACCACTCCTGCCTTCAATGTATCCTATGAGTGTTCAGTTTTCCAAGCCCTCTTTTTCTCATTATGTATCCCAGAAATTTCAACAGTTTTTTTCCCTGATTTTAAATAGAAGTGCACTTTTAGTTCCCATTTTTTCAAACCTTACTTGTTGTTCAGATATACATTTCATGGTAGAAGCACACCTCTATTACTCCATGTCTCTTCATCATCCATGAGGAAATTGTCCAGCCTTATGGAGGATAGATATGACACAATACTTCAACATAATTTTCTTTGTTTTTAACAGAATGTCCCTGTCCCTTATACTGTGAATGAATATCAAAGATATCTTCAGAATGTATTCATATCTGTAGAGACATGTATCTGTGTGAAGTGAGAATATGTTTATAAATATTCATGTTCATATATATTTTTCAGTTAGGGGGCATGCATATCCAGCCAACAAATGCAAAGTCATCCCTAAAATTAATCCAGTTATGTTATTTGATTAGAAAGACAAGATAGACACATGGAAAATATTAATAGAAAAATTAATTTTCATTTTTTATATAGCAATAATCCCCAGATTAAATTGGTCCAATAGTTATCCTTAATACCCATTGGGGCTCTACTAGTGTACTCGATTACTTATGCTAGATTTGGTGAGATTAAGGAATCAATCACAGTTCTGGTCATGTGCATGAGTTGTGAAGAAAAGGAAAGTGAATGATGCCAAGCATGGTGCATCTTGAATTTACTGTTTGCAAAACAGGCAAAAGGGAATGCATGTGTACGGGATGCATTTGCATCGCAGGCATTTGCAGAACGTGTAAAAAAAAACACAGGGCAATCCAAGAAATAAAACAAAGAAATGAGTGATTAATGACAAGAAGGATTCTAAAAGTAGAAGCAATGAAGGAGTTGATCAGTGAAATCAAATACACATTGTTAACTGACTTTCTTTGAAAATGACCAGTGGGCAAAAGAAGAAAGGGATATTTGTATTCTTAATTTTTCTCCTTTTCATGCAACAACAATGCATGAATGACTGCAGGTGGACTCTACTACTACTACTACTACACATTCATGCATTTATTAAAAAGCCATATCAAATGTGCCTCAAAGAAAATGAAATTAAGTTCAATGTGCTGTCATTGCTTTAGTTTCCAATCCTTTTATAACAATTTCTTCCACACATTCTGATCACTATTGGGTCGAATTTGAAATTTCACTCAGTCTATCTTGGTCTCTACATTATTTAGTCATCATTACCAATAATGGTCAAGTTGGGTTGGAATATGTGAAACATACCTAATCACATGCACTCTATTTCGCAAAAATTTAATGGGGGTTGATCAGTAATTCTATAGCCTGGTACTTAGTTATAACATGAATATTTATTTGAAGTTTTCACTACATTATGTTTGATCAGGTTGACTAATAAAGAATTGCTGTGTGAAGTGATTATGTTGAAAATTATATATATATATATATATATATATATATATATATATATATATACCCAAGTATAGGACTGGTGTATACAGAATAAATTCTAATAACCAACAAATACTATTCGTAAAAGAGTGCTCAATACAGAGTAGAGAAAATATAATTATTTATTTGAAAATTCTAACATAAATATGTTATAAAATCACAACAAAAATAGCGATTTTGTTTCAACACTTCTGGTTTCTTATCAAGTGATGGTGTTGAATGTAGAATCTGCATTCAACACCATCACTTGATAAGAAACCAGAAGTGTTGAAACAAAATGGCTATTTTTGTTGTGATTTTATAACATATTTATGTTAGAATTTTTGAATAAATAATTATATATATATATATATACACATACACATATATATATATATATATATATATATATATATATATATATATATGTTCAAATATGTTTCATTGAATAATATAGACATATTAAGTCTATTTATTTTTATAATGATCCTTTCTAGTTCTCTAATCTAATCTTGATATTAATATAAAATTCATCAAGGAAGGAGACATTTTCCTGCCCACGTATTTTTGATCTCCTCCAAGATCATCCTCAGGGGTAAATTACAAAGACAAACTTATTGTTATGGTGACAAAATATGCATTTTATTGTGATGGTGATTTTTAAAAAACACAATAATGTGCTATGTTATAATTATTTTAATTTTTTTTATTCATTCATTGTAGCTATGGAATTTTTTTATAAAACAACCATTTCAATATGAGAGTGCTGACTGGAAATTGGTAGAATGAAAAATGGCATTAGATGTTTGTTATATTCATTTCAACACATTGCTGCTACACTTGTAATAAATTTGGTTGAGTGTTGCTTAATTTTGATATAGAGGGCTTCAAGAATTTGAAGTTTTTGTTTATTATTCTTGTGTTCTAGTATATTGTCAACAATACAGGAAAATACTTGTTGACAACACCCATATACTATACTACATCTAATACTAGATATGCTGTCTAAAAATACACACACACATACTCATATATATATATATATATATATGCAAATGTGCTGAAAATATATATATATAAACATATAATTATTAACATTTTTTATATTTATAGAGGTAGTGTGCTCACTATATATATATATATATATATATATATATATATATATAAAAATTTCATATATTTATGAGAAAGAGGTCATCTTCTAAGCATAGCTTAGATGTGGCACAAGGCCCAAATTATCGGACATCCAGTGAGGATTGAACTCACTACTGAGTCGTAATAGTTCTAGCAGGACAAGCCTGCTAACCATTACACCATATCAAGGTGCCCATATTTATGGAGAATAGTGTTCAGTATTGGAGATAGGGCATTATATTATAGATGTAAATATTTTAGACACTGAGATCAACACTACATAGTCATTGTCAATTTTATGTCACGGTGTGATCTTTGTTTGAAGTGATGTGTGAAACTTTCACCATGCAGTGTTGATCCATACACACACACACACACATATATATATATATATATATAGGTATATGTATATATATATATATATATATATATATATATATAGTTTTAAGATGTGCTATATTTACAGGATAAAGTGGTCAGTATCAGTGATAGATCATATGTAAATATAAATATAATAGTGGACATTGAAGTCAACACCTAGGAAACATGAAACAGTCTGTGACCTCTGAGTGTTGACTTCAGTGTTCACTTACATATATATATATATATATATATATATATATATATATATATATATATTGGCCTGAGCAAGAAGTTATCCCCTCCCAAAAACATAAATCTAATGTTTGGTAAATTTGGTAAAAAGTGAACTAAGTCAAAAGTCTTTCAACCTTCCAGGCCTGATGATTGCATCTAGCATGAAACAGCCTGTCACTGTCCACTTATATATAGGCCTGAGCAAGAAGCTATTCCACACAAAACATAAATCTGATGTTTGGTAAATTTGGTAAAAAGTGAAATAAGTAAAAACCTTTCAACCTCTTGTCACAGATGCACGTATTTAGATGCATGTAAACTGTGCTACTGGTATTGACTTTGCTTGAAAATTTTGGGGATCATTATTAATCTTTGATGCTAATTTTTTTTCTTTAATAAAAGAACTATTAGATTTGTACTTATGGCTTTCAAACTTCACAGCCTGTAAAAAAATTCAATTGAATAGAAAAGGTTAATCCTTTTCAGGCCCTAATTAAAAAAATTATTTTATAACATAATTAGTGTTTCCAGTATATCTTGAACATGAATTGGAAAAACAAAATCCCTGATAAAAACACTCTTAAGTGCACTAAGATTTCAGCAATTCACACCCTCTTAAAGCAAAAACAGTTGTACTAGATCATGTTGTACGAACAGATGATGGTAAAAATAGCTAGGGATCTGTCATACAGAAAGATGGTTCAGAGAAAATGCTCTGTAGGGAAAAGCCAACTATGCCACAAAGATGTCTGTAAACACACATGAGAACTGTAGGGATAAAGCCTGATATGTTGGAAGCTGTAGCCATTGAATTGGATACAGACGGTGTAAAAAGGATTCATCAAGGTCAAAATGATATTTATCCAAAGGTCAGATGTGAAAGGGCAAGAAGGAAAACCCAAAATCTGTCACAAATATCATCTGCACAAAGTGTGGAAGACACATTCTTTAATACACCTATCAAGACATGATGGACACTGCATGGGAAACATTATCCAGAACATTACACTATAGTCTCCAGAGACTCATGGGTACCTCATCTAATGGTGTTTCAGATTGTTAGAAATTTAACGTAAGTGTGCAGATTAAGGAGTTAAAATATCTCATGACTTTAAAATGTTATGGACAATCATCTGGTTAAATATATAATAATGTCATGCATAGCCTCACTCTATAGTGAAGATTTTAACATCATGTCTTTTGTCTCTTAAACACAAGCCTTTAATTTTACTTCACTACCAATGAAGGTATCATCCAAAAACTGGTTTCAGAAATTCTTAATAGCACCTCATCTGATACAAATACAAAACCGTTTTGCTTGATATTATTTTAGAATACAGATTTTTGTTTTTACAACTGCTAAGGCTTCACTGACATCAGATTGAAGTGGGTGGCCAAAACTTTATTTGGAAATGAAGTGATAACTTTGGGCTCGGAATCAGGAATCTCACACAATTTTGCTTCAGGAACAAAAAGTGAAAAGAAAAAAAGAATAGAAAAATAAATTATCTTTAATGATAATGTTGTGAAATTAAAATCTTGAAATGTTTATGGAAACAGGAGAAAAAGCAAAGAAATAAAAGAAAAGAAAATTGAACGAAAATTTCATCTTAATGCCCACTTTATAGGAATGCTTCATTGGAAAATATTCCCTCCTATTAGAGTCATCATTATAAAGAGAAATTGAATTTTTTTATAACTGTTTCTGTTTTTATGGAACAAATTCATTTTTCTTATCATCATCATCATCATTAATTATAGTAGTTGCTGCTGCTGCTGCCGATGATAGTGTTCTATATATTTTATCATCTGCAATTATATATCTGTATTATTCTGCAATTTTTTTTTTCTGTTTTGTCCTGGATATGACAATAAACTACATCTGGCAGCAAGGAAATTGGAAGTTTTGAGGAGTGTGGAACCACCTCTTGATTTCAGGCCCACCCTGAATAAAACGTGTTAGCACCTGTGAGGGTCCCACATATAGGCAATTATTGAACCCCCAAAGCGAAAAACTGAAAGTATAAAAATACATTTTCATAGTAAAAAATACCAGCAATACACTTTTATATATTAACAAAATTACCAACAGTACCTATTTATAGTAGAATTACCAACAATACATTTTATACTAAAATGACCAACAATACATATTTATAGTAGAATTGCCAACAATACATTATATAGTAAAATGACCAACAATACATGTTTATAGTAGAATTACTAACAATACATATTTATAGTAGAATTACTAACAATACATGTTTATAGTAGAATTACCAATATGCAAGAACTCTTTCAATGACATTAATTCTTATATCCAACAATTTCTTAAATCAAACTGTATTCTGAAATATAGCACAGCATAAAACACACATATCACCACATCTAGTAATTATTGACACATAAACAAGTATTTGCACAAAAGTATCATCTACCATGTATTCAATTGTGACAGTAGAACAACACCATATTTTTATTAGTTCATAGCCTGCAAGAAAATTAAATTTCAGAATTAAATGACCCATAAAGGAGTTGATATGCCATTAAACAAATAAATCAATCAATCTTTCTCTATTATAATCTGAACTGGTATTTGTAATATTTTAAATTATATTTCTCAATGATTAGGATCACATTATGTCGTTTATGTTAATATCCATAAATAGTTATGCACATTTGATCATTAAACTATGATCATTATTTATGCAAATATTGTAATAATAACCAATATTGTTTTCTCTGTAATAATCATTTAATTATTACACTCTTTGATAGCCATTTTCTTAATATTTTTCTATTCCATAATTAAGAATTTTTTTCATTCTTTTGTTAGTTGTTCCTCCATTTATTTCTCTTTCTGAAATTGGGATTTAAAATGCAGCAAATTTTAATGTTTTCTTAACAATCTTAATTTTATTTCATCTTTTTTGGCATAAAGACATTTTCTCAACACAATTTTGGCATGAATGGTGGTATGAAGAGGAAGAGAAAAAGAAAGAAAATAATTAAGAGATTTTAATTCTGATGGACACAAACTAATTACATCCTAAGAAATAATCATTGCAAATCTTTTTTCTCTTTTTTATTTTTTTTTGCTTTATTAGTTTTTTTTTTCATTCATCTTTTATTACTTTATCAGAAATAGGTTTCTTCAAGAAAATGATTTGGTAATGGAATACAAACAATATGAAGAGCAGTTAGAAAAAGAATGTTTACTGAAAGAGGGGACAGTATTTCTACAAACATTACTAACTACAGCATTACATGTTTTTTCTTGATTTAAAAATCTTTCTTAGAACATCATTAATCTTTGCTGACCAGTTTTATTTCATCTGATTTAACATAATGATGGAAATAATAAAAGAGCATCAATATAAAACATGTCTTTAATTTACAGAAAGAAAAGAAGTAATATGTCTGATGTTAAACCTATCACCTTTCACTAGTTTTTATATAAGTAATGAAAGGTAATAGTTTTAACATCAGACTCTAATATTACTTCTTGTTCTTTCTGTGAAGAAGAGACAGGTTTTCAATACCTTTTAATTAAACTGAAGCCAGTACAGTCATGCTCAAATTAATATAATTTACATGCCTGATTTCTTGACATCAAATCCTCTGTTTCCATTTTCTCTTGCTGAAATCATTATATTTTAATAAATTTATATATAAAATTTCTTGAAAAAGTATCCATAGAAAGCTATAGTCATTGAATTATACTGGATGCAGACAGTGTTATAAAGGCCTCTTCAAGGTCAAAGTGATATTTTCCCAAGGATCAGATGTGAAAATATATATGTGTGTGTGTGTTGTGGCCTTGTTAGAAATAAAGACACAATTGAGGAATTGAGTTAAACAAATATATTAACAGAAACAGTGATACAAACATATAAAAACAATAGTGTTACAGCAAGAATGTTCAGTTTGACTGTCAGAGCTGACTGCTGAAATTTTTCCTCTCCAGAAGGCAGTACCTGCTCCTATTTATAGCTGAGAGAGTCCATGTATGTGTAGGTAAATTACCATAACAATATATATGTATGTAGGCATATATAGCTGGCCACCAGTATTCGGGGATAACTGTCTACTAGGGAGGCTAGCCAATCCCTATTACAGACACTTGCTCAGGCGCATTTGTGTTTATTCAACACCCACAGAGACCACTTGTGGTTTATACTGCAATTATGCTGAGCAGACCTTAGTTAAAGTTTCTAGGAAACAGCATGATATCTAGCATGACCAATAATTGGAACAAGGCCAGCACACTCAAGCTCTCGGCCACGATGACTTGTGACTTTGTGCTAGCACAGCTATCAACAGCACACAAGGGTTCCATCTACCCAATTTCACTCACAAGGTTTGGGTCAACCCGTGGATATGGTTTTCAGGCACTTTCCAAAGGTGCCACATGCTGGGATTGAACCCCTCCAGTCTGATAACACCATGAAGTCTCCTTCCTGACAAATCAACTATGGTGAGATTCAAACCTGGGTCTCATTGTCAGAATTGGAAAATTCTAACCACTTGGCCATATATATTTAGACATATATATTTATATTTTTATTTAAAAATAAAACTTAAATGCCACAAAAATGTTTGAAAGTAATTCTGTTAATATCAGTAGTAATAACAGATATTTCCATCATTTACATTATTCAGACTATTGTCCTCATCTTTGTCGCTATATTTATAACAATGTTTCAGCCGGTGTATGCTCCAGCCTTTTTCAGGTGGTTGGAATGTCGAACTGAACCCTTTATAATGTGTATATATAGACAGATACAGAGATATTTCCATTAAAATTAGTTCCATTGTCTAGTTATATAATAGCAGAGATAACACTGAAAGAAGAAGAGGAGGAGTAGTAGTAGTAGTAGTAGAAGAATAATAATAAGAATAATAATAAGAATAATAATAATAAGAAGAATAATAATAAGAATAATAATAAGAATAATAATAATAAGAAGAAGAAGAAGAATAATAAGAATAATAATAAGAAGAATAATAATAATAATAAGAATAATAATAATAATAAGAAGAATAATAATAATAAGAATAATAATAATAATAATAATAATAAGAATAATAATAAGAAGAATAATAATAAGAAGAATAATAATAAGAATAATAATAAGAAGAATAATAATAAGAATAATAATAATAATCGGGTTGTTTATTATTACTTATCCAGAAGCGTAAGAAAGTTAAAACTGTCATTTGCCAGATACTCCAAAATACTGCAATTGCCTTGTTAAGGGGGATTAGTGTGTCAAGTTCAAATTCCAGAGGAGGCTATAATATTCATTTTCACACACAAATATCCTTGTAAAGATATGAATCCATCTTTTCTCCCCACCAGATAAACTGGTCTCTCTAGGTTTGGTCGAAAATCAATCTAGGTGATGGACAAAACCATTTGGACATGTGGCTAGCAACCTCATCTCATAAAAACTATTTTCTACAGAAATTACAGAAGCATAGGGAGGCTCTGGCTCGATATACTACTGGGGAGTCTATAGGATGGACACACAACACGCACTCATAAATATTGCATTATTCAAATAAGAAAAAATAACAATTCTTATTAAATATCTGGCTTTATTGTGAACAAAGAATTAAACAATTTAAGTGATAATGATTCTATTTTTGCTTGTGTTGCAGCCATAACACAACAAAAATAGCACTTTATAGTGTGTTTTATGTTAGAGCATTATAAACGCTACATCTTGAAGAAGAAGACAATTTCCAGTCCAAATTACAGTTCAATAATTATAAGGACCTGATTTTTCAGTTTGAATTTCTGGGATGAGGAGTTATCATTCTTTACACTTGGACTAATGTCCTAATTTTTGTTATTATTATCAAAACATCTCAGCTGATCTCTGATCTTCTTCAGGTGTTTGTTGATCTGGGTGATTTTCTGAAAATTTTGAACTGAATCCTTTATTTAATCTATGGGGTAGATTGTTATTATTTCACTGTCCATATCTAGGGAGATCTCTGTTTAGTTCTTTTTGATTATTGTTAGTCATGTTTTGACTGTATCTGAGTCCTTAACCAGGGACTGAACTCCATTACTATACTACCAAATTCAGAAACCAATGTTTTAATCCACATAATTCTGAATGTAGAACCATTACAAAAAAGCTGAAAAGAAAATCATATCAATATTGAAATATGAAAAGAAATGAAAAATAAAAATAAAAAATATGGATAATCATGAAATTTATATATATATATATATATATATATATATATATATTTATTTATTTATTTATTTGTGAAAAAACAAATATTATTATATACTTTATGTAGAATCATTTTGTTTTACAAATAAGCACATTATTATATCATGGATATTACTATTTTATGCAAAATGATTAATCTTTTCATTTCTTTTATTTTCTCTTCTATGATGTACATTTTCGCAATTTATTGCAACAAAAAGATATTTCCAAATTGTAAGCATACATATTCAAAATCACTTGGAAATAAACAAGAATAGAAGTACAAGTAAAAATAACTTTAAATTTTAAATGTAGTTGGAGTTTGGCTAATTATAGAGTAGTCTCCCCTTATTTATTTCTTTGCAAATAATTATAATATAAATTTATATAAATAGGAAGAGAGCTGACATTAAGCTTTAAGCATTTGAGAATACGTAAATAGAAAACAGCCTCTGACTTCAATCAGGACAAACATCATGTTTGTACTGGGCAGAAGTTATATGAACAAAATAACTGATCTCTTAGTCACTTGTAAATATTCAGAAAAAATTTTAATGGTTGTTTTGAAGAAATTGTATTATTCCATAAAAAGAAAAGACTATGTGTTACAACATTCTGCAACAAATGTAGATTCTTTTTGATGATGTCAGTGAGTAATAATGTCTTATTTGTCCAATTTGTTATGGAATACTTACAATATTTTTGAAGGAAAATCTTTCTGGTATTTTTATAATACTTTTATTCAAAACATTTTTCTTGCTACAGAGACAGATTAAATTTTCTGTTTCTGGTGGATATGGAGATGCTGCAAATTTACTTTGTCTTTGTTTTTTCATTCTTTCCAAAGTTGAAAGGTTTTCCGACAGATTGAAGTTTCATTACATTCTTCATAGAACTGATATTAATAACATTAACATAATATTGATACTAAACATATCACTCTTATAAAATATAATCATAATATTATCAAACAGAAATGCAACACTCTAGTCTTGAAGTTTCATAATTATAACTTGTTAATATTTATTCATCAATAAAAATTAATTTAAAATCTTGCTTTATTTTCATTTTGTATTTGCAGGAGAACAAAGGTTTCTGATTTTAGAACCTTATTAAATTTAGTCGTTAACATTTATTTCTTAATTAATTTACTCTATCTTGAGTCAGGTATTCTAAACAGACTAATTAGTGAGCTATTTGTTTTGAAAACATCCAATCTTTACAGAAAGCCCATTTTACCAGCAGAACAGTATCACCAATCATTTGCAAGAAGGACAAAACTATAAAGCTGGCTGCTCTGCTATTATTTAACTGTTACAATAAATAATAGCAAAAAAGAATAAATCATATGCCATCCAGAAGCCATCTTATTGACCTTAATCCAGACAAGGCACATACTACACAGATTTTAGATAGAGATATCAATGACAATAATGGATTACTTGATGTAGTAGACTTGCCTCTAAGTAGCCAATAAATGCCAGCCAGTGTCTGTGTTAGGAAGTTAGTTTCTCCATGGGATGCAACAGGAAATGATTCTTATATAATTATTATGTCTTGTGATCAGACTATCTAGCCATTAAAGTCACATTCACTTAGTGGAAAAGTTTTCTTTCTTAATTATTAGTTTGTTTGCTGAACAAAATTTGCACTATTATTATTAACACTCTCTATTATATTAATTCTTTGTTGGCATCTACCTTGTCTAAATAAAGCTTTATTCCAATTTTGAAACATAGGTCCAATATGAGAAATTATTCCTTTTTTCTTTGTGATATCTTAACATTTCTGAATGATATCATATAAGTAAAATCTCTATTTCTAATGGATGGTGAAAAAAGCAGGGAATTGTGGGTAGAAAAAGTGGTTATATGAGTCAGTGAGAAATTAGTTGGGAGGAGGCTTGATTAAGTATCAAGTAATTTCACAGAGAGACAGACGAACAAATGAATGTGCATATGCAGTGAAAGGGGAAGGATGAAGAAAAGCAAGAATCATGTGGAAGAGAAAAGAAAAACAAGTTGTTTTACCCCCTGAAACAACAGTTTAAACCATTCTTTAGAATTGGAATTCATTGGTTACTGAATTTATTTAGCTTTTCTACCTTTTAAACCATTAAGCATCAGTATAAATTGAAGCAATTGTTCCTGAAAATACAAATTGTTGTTTACATATTAATACACTCGTATCTATATATGGTGTGTGCCATTCTTGCTATCACAGATTAGTGGGAGGAGAACAGAGACAGAGACAGAGAATTATTGGAAGGGATTCATCTTAGATTAAAGGCAGTTGTTTGTATTGAAGGGTTAAATCATGGTTTGTGACCTTACAATTTGTTGAGGGCAAATCCACCCCTGAACTGCAAGTGACCTTTTGAAATTAAAATATTTTTTAATTGTATAGTGAATTTGTTTCCATATCATACATGTTTATTTCATTAAAATATAATTTGTTCTTCTTTGTTGGTAAAATTCAGCTTTCATCACATGGTTGTAATCAACTTTAATTTATCATAGGCTTTTTTTTTATTTAATGTAAATAAACGTTTTTTTAAATAAAATATTTAATAATTCTTAAAATACATTTTAAATGAAATTTAGATTATATTAAAATAACACTCAAATAGTACTCATAATCCACAGTTTACTTTTCAGGATTACTTGATGTAGTAGAGTTGTCTCTAAGTAGCCAATAAATGCCAGCCAGTGTCTGTGCTAGAAAGTTAGTTTCTCCATGGGATGCAACAGGAAATGATTCTTATATAATTATTATGTCTTGT
This sequence comes from Acanthosepion lycidas, assembly GCA_963932145.1. Classification (NCBI taxonomy): domain Eukaryota; kingdom Metazoa; phylum Mollusca; class Cephalopoda; order Sepiida; family Sepiidae; genus Acanthosepion; species Acanthosepion lycidas. The sequence goes on along the minus strand of OZ010585.1, from coordinate 110,460,004 downwards.
GATCAGACTACCTGGCCATTAAAGTCACATTTCCCAGTGATTGTCCATAAGATATGAGCAGTCAACCCAATACTAGGACACTTGTTATGTGTGTATGTGTGTCCAGGTTAAACAGCTAAACTACAATATTTATACCACAAAATTAAATAAAAGTGAAAATTAATAGAATAAAAGAATTCATAAGCAAAATAAGTAAGAAACATTATTAAATTAAGATAGATACCTCCACAGATTCTCTAAAAAATAAGCATGCCATGATGAAGAAATGCCTCAAACTTGATAAAAACACCAAAATCTTTATCATCATTAAGAGAAAAGACCAAAAGATATTTTGATTATTAAATATTTTTTTATCAATTTTAGAATGTTCAAAATTTTGATTAAAAATCTTGTTTTTCTTGCATCAGCAGGGGAACGAAATATTAGTATAGGGAATTTTAGTATTTTTTTTTTTTTTGCAGTGAACGAATACATTGATTTGGAAATTCTTGCAAAATCAAGTAATTGTCAGATTCTAATAAAACTTTAAAGATTTATTCAGAAATTAAGGAAATTATTTTATAAATGTTTATTTTTTAGAAAAACATTTTTTTTTACATCTGTTACCTCCCACTTATTTAATTTTAAAATTTTGAAAAAATTAATTTTTGTATCACTTAATGTTTATATTTTTGGAGAATTTAAATCATCATTTGTTTTTGTTTTTTTGTTTTGTTTTGTGAAGCAGAACCCCCAGTTATTGAAAGTCTGCTCTGAATTGTGAAATAAAAAAAATGCAATAAAACTATTAGGTTGGTGCAAAAATAATGACGTAATAATGTCGTTTTTTGAAGTTAAAAAATACGTCAAAAAACGACATTATTACGTCATTATTTTTGCACCAACCTAATAAAACATTATTTAATTAGAAAAGCTTTTAATTGACTTTATGTATAAGATATATTATAGAGACTATTGTCTTAAGAAAAAGCTTTTTGAGGGATAATAAATAAAAATTAGATTTTAAATTTAATTTAAATTTCTGTATTACTTTGTACCGGTTAGGTGATATTGTTATTAAGTAAAACTATATTTTAGTTAGTTATGTGCCATGCATGATACATGCTTAGACGATCATGTATCTTTCGATACGTGACTGACAAGACAGATTTTTTCCTGTAGTAGGTTGCCATTTCTTTCTACTGTAGACCAGTTGCCATCCAAGGCTATAGAACTCAGTCTGTCCTGCTATTTTACCCATAACTGGGGGGAGAAGAAGGGGATTCATACTTTTCCCAAGAGTATTAGCACATAAGTGAATGTAATGGATCCAACTGGAATCCGAACTAGACTCTCCAAATCCTCAATCCAAGCTGCTACCCACTACTCCACCATGCCTCCACCACTATATTTACTAATCATTAATGGAAAAGCTTACTATAATTTGGTGACCGCTTCCAATATTTTAAAAAGAATTTGGAATTTTTTGTATGTATTCAATTTTGTAAATATGAGCATCCATACACATTTTCAGAAATAAGTGTGATAACTATAGAAAATTTAAAATCCTAAAATTCAATAAAATATTAAACTACATAGAATATTTTCCTAAATTTTTAAGATTACTGGGTAGTTAAAAATTATATAAAAAGGTGTTCATGTTATATTCCTCAAGTAATGTTTACAGATATAGCCATCATAGTAAAAAATAAACTTCTATCTGTCAGTCAAGCAGTCAACACCTTAAATAAACACCTACATCCATTTTAAAAAAGGCTTTTTTGTGATATCTTAAACTAAAAGTAAGTAATATTTGTTTAAAATCATATTAATCAAACTTTAAATCAGATAATATTCCCCAAATAATGTTTCAGAAAAGTATATTTTATTTTTGAAAAAATTTTCATAAAAAGAATTACTTTGTGATGAGAGATGACTAAACATGGTGCTAAAATCAGTGATTTTTAACAATTAAAAAAAATCTTCCAGCCGATTTAAATTAGTTTTGAAATACAGCAAAGTATTTTGCTTATTGGAAATATTGAATTTAATCTATTAGCTTGAAATCAAAACTAAAAAGTGTCAAGAAACATTTTAAAGTTTATTTTAAACTTTAGGTATTGCATTTCTGTGGAGGTACCTAATTTAAAATTTAATAATGTTAATACATTCTATTATTTGTGTACACTAATCTTATTAAACCCAGATTGTGAGAGAGAGAGAGAGAAATAGAATTTGACACAGAGAAAAACTGGAAGGTGGGGGAAAACCTAGATAAAAGCAGTTGTTCTATGATATCACAATCTGTTGAGGACAAACTTAGCCCTGGACTACAACTGACCGTTTGAAATTAAAATCTTCCCTTTTTTTTATTTTAATGTTATCATTACAAGTTTCTTATAGTCTTAGGCAAGTAACTCTGTAAATGACAACTTATCAATTTACAATGAATTTCTATTTCAAAAAGAGCACCACTTTTACGGCATATAATGTTTCTTTTCCCAGTGTGCATTCAGTAAGGCTATTATGAATAGAAGGAAATGGAAGGCCAGCAACAAATTGCTGGTGTTTCATCTTCAATGAAGTGCAGCAGTGAGGGAATGGCAGAGAAGATGGTGTGAGCATTTGCAGGCAGAAGAGAGATAAGCAACTCATATGATTTCTTGTATGAACACATTAATGTACATCTTCAGATTACACATGATCCATGCCTCAATTGAGAAAAATTAAAATAAGACTAATATTACCTTTCATGTAAGGAGAATGTATATAATTTATATTTTTTTCTATTCCATTTTATAGAAAATTATTTCAGACAATTAAAGAAGTTGCACATCATACCATATTTCAGTATTTTTAAAAGTGACTATGTCACATTGTTTATAACTATCTGGGAATGGATTGGGGTTAAAAAGTGCAGTATTAAATAATTATTAGTATTATATGTGTCCTGCTAGTTTACAATTAATGTTATCATTCTGTTTGAATTATTAAATAAAATAAATTCTGAAAAATACATATGCACTTTAGCAGCCATTTTGAAAACTTCAGTAAACATGTCATTTAAACATCGAAGAAATTATAATTTAATTTTCATTTTTTTTTGGTAAGATTTATTTTAATTAGAGAAAAGAAAATCTTATTCCAAAAATATCTACAGACTGTTTAACAGTTCTATTATTTTCTGAAAAACTAGAATTTTACAATTACATTTATAATACATATGGGAATAAAAATCCACTTTCAGCATCCATCTCCCCAGAACATCTTTTCAAAGTGTGGTAGTTCCAATCTGTTGTTTTATGAATATTCCCTTGTTTGCTTTATACTAGTTTTGAAGCTTTCAAAATAATATTTCTTTATTTTGAATTAACATGTCACTTTGTTGTGATGCATATAACCAAAAGTCTGCAAGTATTCCTTCTACCAAAATTTAAATATTCTAGCCATTACTGAATGCTTTATATTATTGTTTCTCAAGAATCATATGAGTTTTGCCTTGAAAATGTTCCTAAAAGAAATTATTTTTCCAAAAGTAAATTATGTTAGTCCTGAGATGCATTAATTCTTCTGTCTGCTTCTCTTAGAATCTTTCCAAAAGATATAAATAAAATTCTAATATTTTTCTTTCTCATTGTTTTCATTTCTTTAACAAATTCCATTTTTGGAACAAGCATAAAAAATCACAACAGTCAGTAGTAAGAGATTCTTCAGCTGCAAATATCTGGCTTTCTTTGCTGTAAATTTCAAGATTTCCTAATTTTGTTTTATAATTTGATGGCTGATCAAGTCTTCTGCTATGTTTGCTCAATGAGAATATTTATACTTGTGCTCTGCTTGGTTTGTTCTATTCACTTCTTGATTAATTCATCAGCAGTGAGTTTTAATGAATAAATCCATATTCAATGAATCACATGTCCCTTGTTCTCTTTCACATTTTAATTTATCTTTTATCTAATCCAATCATTTATCTGTATGCATTCTGTTTTACAGTTCTATCTATGATGCCACTGACACTTTTTATCCTATTTATCTGCCATTATATATATATATATATATATATATATATATATATATATATATATATTTTAGGACATTTTTATGTTTATACATTCCTTTTATAGATACAAATATTTAAGTAAATGCTCTGTTTATAATAAATGTCAGAGAAATTTTCATAGAAAATATTCGTCCTCAGATATGGATGTACGTGAGAGATTCGTGGAAGGCTGAAATTTAAAGGCAGTAAATTCGACCTTGCTAACTGAATGCTCCTCTGTGGCCAAAACAGTTAAAGGCACGTCAGGCTATATGACAGTTCTGTATAGGATACAGGTTCGTTTCCTGTCGGAGGACAAATATTTTCTATGAAAATTTCTCGGACGTTCAGGCCAGTAAATGTTGTTTAATACTGTTTATTATAAACAGAGCATTTACTTAAATATCTGTATCTGGGACCCTAACAGGTGCTACCACCCTGGGTCAGGGTGGACCTGGGAACATCAGCAATTAAGAGGTGGTTCCACGTTCCTCAAAATCTCCTGATCAGTGGCCTTGCTGTTGGGTATAGTTTATTGTCTTACCCAGGATGGGGCCTTATAAGTCATACTAACTACACATTTCTACTTTTTATAATTATCACTAAGCCTTTTCTACTCAGTGTATTGTAGATATTATATTGTTCCCTTCACTAAGACATTAGCCAACCTCAAGGAAATAATGATTTATTTCAAAACTTACCTGAAAGAAAAAAGGTCAAGAAAAACAAAATTTGATACAATCTTTGGCAAAACCCCAAAAAGTAAATATCTGCAGTTGTTTCATTTTTTCTTCTTGATTTTCCTCCAAGCTAAATATTGTCAATATTCAGACAATTCATCTGCAAATAATTAGTAAAAAGCAAACTTAGGTGATTAATTTCATTTCACATACACCAAGTACAAATAAAAATACATGTAGAACAATACTAAATGAAAACTACTTACTAATTAGATTTTTCAGACATTTAAAAAGAATAGAATATGATTTAAATTTCTGTATATTAATTTGAGAAGGGCTTATAATATTTTCAATGTATACAATATTGAAGTTCTCTTATTGCTTAATTAAAAACAAATAGTACTACAATTATTATACAGGTGCCTGCTAATTGCATCAAATCTTTTTGTAAACTATTAGCATAATAATTAGTATTCAATTTATTTTGATTACAGTTTGGGCTGTACAAAACTATTTTAGCATATATCTACTATGATTCCAATGTATGTTGATTATATCAATATTAGAAATGTTAGAATAGTACAATAGCCCACATTACTTTTACTTTTATATTAGTTATACCCTATTCAACTTGACTGACCATCTAGTTTCAAAAATATAATTCCTTCATTTTCTAACTGATATTACTATTGAAAGCCATGACTTGTCAGTATTTAAAGAAAACAATATCAAATTCACTTTGATTTTCTTGCTCATACGAAGTAAAGTGATATGTCCTGAAAAGGGATATATTTGTTCAAAGTAGCAAAGTGGTTGTGACTACCATAACCAGGTAGGACAATCTAGCAGGTAACCGTAATCAACTGGTCCTCGTTGTAGGCAATAGGTGAAGACAATAGGCATAGTCAATAGGCGTCATACCTCCACATCAGTCCGTATTTATGGCTGACACTAGTCAATCATATTACTGTGAGGGGAGCCCAGGTGTATGCATATTCATTACATCACCTCCCCCTTAGCTAAATTTTGCCGTGAAATTTAGCTTCAATATTTTCTCTTTTTATGGTGTGAACTTAATCGATTGATTTTTTTCTTAAGTCTTTTTCCCCTCCATCCTCCTTGCAGTGGTGGCATTTGACACACTGGTACCTCTGGCCTTGGGGTTGGGGATACCTCCATTGGCGAATGTTGACTTACTGGTACAGGAATTTCAAATGCATCATACAGGACTTCCATTGGAATCTCTTCAGTATTTTCCATGACCTCTGTAGTGTGTCTGGGTCTCAATTGATTCCAATGTCTTTTGTACCAAAGTTTTTCCCCTTTAATGTCATATAGGATCTGTCCAATTCTTTTGGTTATCATTCCTTCTTCCCAATACATTTTTCCAGCCCTAAAGTTCTTGAAAAATACTTTGTCACCTGGCTTATACACTTTAGACATCTGATTTTCTTTTTTAGCAGTTTTCTTTGCCAGACTAGGCAACAGCCTGTCGAACACAGAGCGTATTTTTCTTGCAAAAATTAACTCTGCATATTTTTTTTGCATTTGAATTTCCTTGATTGAAAAAGTAATCTCTACACATACACTCCAATAATAGAACATTCTGCTATAGATTCACACAAATATTCATGTAATTTTTATATTTTTCCAACCTTTTATTTTCTTATTTTGTTTCAACTTCTAGATTCTTAAATAATTCTGCAATATTTGTTTTTTGTATGCTTAGTTTTTTGGGGGGCTATTCTTATTAGTCTTTTGTTGGTTTTAAAAAGCTACCTTCCTTTATGAAGTATTTCTTCATTTGTCTGCTGTGGAGTATCACTACTTTGTCATTACAAAAAGTTGTATTAACATCAGATACACACTATTTACAATGCTTGGACTATCATCCTCATCTTTGTTGCCATATTTATCACATCCTTCAGTATCTGTCTATATTTCTGAAATGAGATAATATGCACACTATTTACATTGTTTGGACTATCATCCTCATCTTTGTTGCCATATTTATCACATCCTTCAGTATCTTTCTATATTTCTGCAATGAGGTATTATGCACACTATTTACATTGCTCGGACTATCATCCTCATCTTTGTTGCCATATTTATCACAACGTTTCGGCCATTGTATGCTCCAGCCTTCTTCAGGTGGTTGAAATGTCAAACTGAACCCTTTATTTCGCTCACTGGGGTAGACTGCTTTAGTTCCACGTGCCATGTCTAATGGATGTCAGTTATCAGTTATCTCCTGTTAATTACCCTCTCCAAGTTCTCCACCACCTTAACCAGGTATTGAATTCATACTCTTTGGGTCCTGTCACTGGATCTAACTAACACCTTCATCCACTGTGCCATGTGTCCTTGAGGACAGTCTACCCCAACAAGCAAAATAAAGTGTTCAGTTTGACATTCCAACCACCTGAAGAAGGCCGGAGCATACAACAACTGAAACGTTGTGAAAAATATGGCAACAAAAACGAGGATGATAGTCTGAGCAATGTAAATAGTGTACATAATACCTCATCTCAGAAATATCAACAGATACATCAGATACAGTTAACCCCTTTTTCTTCATCTCTTTATCATGTGGTAATGTCTAATTAAACAAAACACTACCAATCATTTTTTCCCACAATAATTTTAACTTTTCACAAGGCTCAAGAGCCACATGAAGTAGAGAGCTACAGAGTAAGAGTCACAGTTTATGGGGATATGCAGGGAAGAATGGTTCACCCTAGACTTGAACAAATTAAGATTGTAGTGATCAAGGAAGCATCCTCTTGGGAGTCAGTTCCACAAATAACAGTTTGTGGGAAGAAGCTGTTCAAGTTGAACTTACTTCTCACCAATGGAATATGAAGGTAATTAGTATCTAAAGAATGGAGTTTGTCTGAACACTTTCCATGAAAATAGTGATAGAGCAGTAAGAGGCTTGCAATGTTTCTGTCAAAAAAGGGTTTTAGGTTGGAAAATAATTCTCACCTGTAAGGACGGGGGGACACTTTTGGACTCTCTCAAGACTGCAAAGTGAAGACTGGGCAGCTCTTGCCCATATGTGGTAGTAGAACTCCATTTCTACATATACTACTAAATTATACTACTACATATAATATACTACTTCATATAATATACTATTACATATAAAACAAATAAAACAATCTTTTTTTTATAAATTATCCTTATGACTTATGTATCTTTTCATACATGACTGACTAGGCAATTTTTCCTGGAGTAGGTTGCCATATTTTTTTGCGGTAGAGCAATTGCCATCCAAGACTATAGAATTCAGACTGTCCTGCTATTTTACCCATAGCTGGGTGGAAGAAGAGGATTCATACCTTTCCCAAGAGTATTAGCATATAAGTAAATGGTTTTGATTGGAATTCATACTTGGCTCTCCGATTTCTCAGTCTGAGCTGCTATCCATTACTCCACCACCTTACAATTACAAAATTACAAATGTGATGATTAATATGAGAGAAAACATACATATCAAAAGAAATCTATTGAGAAAAATATACATGGTGCGATGGGTAAATTGTCGCCATTTTATATTTATAATTTTGCACCTGTGTGTTGCTTGTTTTTGTCAACTGCACAGCATAGTAGGGTCCGTTGGGAACCATCTGTGAGAAAATGACCACCATGATGCAATTCACTCCACCAGAAATTTGGAAACGGCATTCATGCCAGAAGTTCCAGTATGTACATTTCAGGGTGTTTGGGTGTCAATCTGAGGTCAGTGCAGATGATTTGGAAAGAGTTTAATGAGTCGAATGGTGATTACGAAGGTATAGCAGCTTGGATAACTCATTCTGATAGTTCCAATAAGAAAAGAGCTCCTGAATTTGTTGGTAAGGGCCTCATGGAGTCCTACACCAGATGCCTTGAGGTGGTAGTGCTGCCCTGGGTAAATAGAGTGGCTACTGGAAGACCCTATGTCTAGCAACAAGATTCTGCCCCATACCACACAAGCAGGATAACCCAGTTATTGCTGCAGACAATTTCTGTGACCCCATCACCCCTTACATCTGACCACTTAACTCTCCAGACTGCAACCCCCTTGATTATTATGTGTGGGGCAGGTTGAGTGAAAGGCCAACAAAACTCCTCGTAATGTCAAAGATTAACTGAAACCAAGGATTATGGCAGTATTCACCAACTTAAACAAGGAAACCATCCAGAAGGAGGAAATTCCAAAGTCATCTGGAGGACGTGGTTGAAGCCAATGACAATTTTATTGAATAACTTTACTCTTTAGTATTTCAAGATATTTTTGTGTAATTTTGGTAAATATATGTGTTAAAATGGGATATTAGTGTTATTTTCATTTTTGCATAATTTAGATGACAATTTATCCATCGCACCCTGTATATACTCTAAAAGATATAGGCAGAAAGAACTGCTGACTGTTATTTCAGGAGGATAATTGCATATAAAAATCAAAACCATTTTGTAAAACCTTCCTTGTATAGGCATAAATAATTTTCAATAGAAGAGAATTTGATAGACTTCGTTTTAAATCCATCTAAGCTAAGCAATTTTAAAAATGAAATACTAATATTCTATTATATTGAGACATTAAATTATCAAATGATTTTCATACATAATATAACTTTTTTGAAATTAGATCAGTAAACAAAATCAGAAGCATTATAGACTTCTTGAATTTTCTAAGGATTTATAAAAATTATAAAAGGTTTCATTCATTGAATCAACAAATATTGAGAATTATATAAAAAAAATAAAACAGCTGTTCCTAAAAAACGTTCAAAATGAATAGACAATGGGAAGAAATCATTGTTCTTTCAAACTTTTTAAACTCAGGCATATTGGTAAATTATTGCTTATTATTTTTACCTTTGTTCTTGTTTGTGTTTTTGTATTAAAGCACAAAGTAAAAGTGAGATGAAAATGAAAGAAAAACAGAAAAGGAAAATCATTTCTTATCTATCTGGGTAGAACTTGCTAAACAATGGTTGACATAAACAGAATCTGATGAGGAAACAATAAGATGACTCTATCTGAGATAATAAACCCTAAAGTATGTTGTCAACTTGTTTATCAAAGAAAATAGAAAGAACACCATTCATTTTACCAGGAGAATGAAGAAAAAAAAAAAAGAATTATTCTGTGTATTCAAAACTACTGGCACATACCTTTGAGCATTTGGAGTTTTCTCATGAATAGAAATCAGAACATACACATATGATTATCTTTGTCATAAATGAATTTTTTTTTTCAACTAGACATTGTGAAACAGTTGATTTTTAAATGTAATTATCCAGCATATTTCTCTGATAAAAAAATGCTTTGCTCATTTATTGCTGAAAATTTGAAACTTCAAGTCCAAACTTTCATAAAATAATCTTCATATGGCCTTAATGCATTTAACTATTAGAAAGTGCATAGCATTTCTTTATAAGTTAATATACCAAATTCTTAAAATTTCTTTTAAATTTGGAAATAATTTGATTTTTTCATTAGTCTTCAATACAAAGCATGTTGAACTAAGGTTTAATCATTTTTTATTTTAAAAGACAGTCCTTCCTGTTAATATAATTTTAAAAAAATTCTTAACTATGATAAATAAAAAAAATCTAACTCTTGATAAAATATTATTATAAAGTAAATAGATGTTTATATTAAGGGAAGTTAAGGGAAGAAAATTTTACAAGTACTTTTTGCAGAACAAACTCATAGTTGACATTCAAAGGAGTGTATTCTCATGTGACTTCAAGTGATTTAAGGGGCAAACAATCTGAATACTTACACTGATAAGTTGTATTTTTTGACAAAATTTGAAGAGGCATCATTTGTACTTATGAAGAAACATAATTATAATACAGATCTGTAATTACAAAGATCTAATTATATTTTATGAAATTCTGTTGATCGTGAATGTCATTTGTATGTTGTCATTTGTGGACAGATCATAAAGTGATAACACTTAAATGAAATTTCAGTTTGCTAAAGTAATGAATAGTGATAACCATCTCACTATTGTTAAACTAGGTTTGTTGATTTTTAATGTACAGGTCCAGAGGCACAAAAGATTGGTGCCACTGAAGACAAAAAAGAAATGTTAAAGAAAACGAGTATGCATAATACTGTCCCCCCACTGGTACACACTCTCTTTTTCATTTATTGTCTTTTCCTCTCCCTCTCTCTCTCTCTCTAATATAAAGACATACACTTTAATTTTTACCACCTCTTTTTCACTTCTGCTTTCAGTTTTAGGCTGTTCTCATTGTAACAATCAATGCTTTCAAGTTTTAGTTTATTTTACAAAGACATTGATTTTTGGAAATTTTTTAACTAAAGAAGTGATCATAAAAGACATGAAAATATTTTTAAAGCTGTTATGAAAATTCTTTTTCAATTAAAAAAATTTAAGTTAATGATCAAGATATAATCTTTCAAAAACTATACAAACTGGAGACTTTTACAAAATAAAATGCTGCTATATGTTATAGGTTAGTTTTATAACACGTATAGACTGTACACAATGCTAGAATTGTGTTTAAGCAGATGTCCAGTGTTTTTGTTATTTTTAACAAATTATTTCAACCAAAGTAAGGTGATAAAGCCCCTAAGATGTAAGGTGTTACTTATAGTGAAAGAAACTGAGAAAACTTTATGGATTAATAAAGACAATAAAAGAACAATATTCAAAAAGACAGAGGATTATTAAAATTGCATTTACTTTTAGAATATCATTATTTAAAAGAAAGCAAGAATCTGGAAGAGAGTTCCACATGCAAAAATTGCAAGAAAAGAAAATATTAAAAAAGAACTTATGGCTACATTTAACAGTTTCAAAGTAAGATGATGAGACCTAGCTGCCCATCTTGTACTTTGTTAAAATTCGTGAAATCAAAGTACTCATCAGAACAATTGCCATGAAACATTTATGGAAAAGGCATAATTTACAATGACAGTAAAGTTATTGTAGTCAAAATGCCAGATAAGGATTAGTGATATTGCTATTTATTCTATCTGCAAAAAAATAAGAATGACTATATGTTACTAATAAAGAAGACATTTAAATAAATGGTTTGAGAATCACAGAATGCAGGAATAAAAAAAGCTAAAACAAATATTTAATGATATAAGTAATAAAAGAAAAATAATGAATCATCGTATCAACTCTTCCCCAATTTGTTTCAGAATATATTCCATTCCTCTACAGGCTAGAGAGAATAATTTGATAAAGTATAGAACATAAGTTGATTAGGTTTGCCAATCATTAGGTTTTCAGTTCCTTCTTAAGTCTTTTTCATTTACTTTTACTCCCAGTAGACACTTGTGTCTTAGTGACATTATCACCTTGCTTGAGGTGAACTGATTAAAACACACACACACACATTTGTATTATATTTGAAACTACATATTAGATGTGTATATTTGTATTTGAATTATAGTTATATATATATATATATATATATATTTGTATTTGTGGGTATGTAAGTGTATATATATATATATATATATATATATATATATATATATATATATATATATATATATATATATATATATGGGTTTATATGTGTATATATTATTATTTTATTTCCCCCATCCCCATAAATAAATGTACTGCTCCACTATCATTACAGTACAGTATAAATTTCAATATTTAAATTATGCAACACTCAGCTTTCAATCAGCACCTGATAATAACATTGTGCATGATACTCAATGTTGTGCGACCATGTGTGTGTGTGTGTGTGTGTATATATATATATATATATATATATATATATATATATATAGAGAGAGAGAGACAGACAATGGATTAATGAATAGTGGCTCAGAGTAATTAATCATAGAGTCAAGTTCATTTTACAGTGGGGAAAATAAGTATTTCACCCCCTGCTGATTTTCTGAATTTGTCACCTTACAAAAATAGGAACAGTCTATAATTTTCAAGGTAGGTCCATGTTGAAAGTGAGAGATAGAATATAAAAAATTTCTAGAAAATCACATTATATTAATTTTTGAACATTTATTTCTTTTTTATTGAAATTTGTTTTTTGGCTTACTACCAGGCATTCATTACTTTCTTTTCCATAACCTCACCCTCCCTCTATCTAATCTTCTTAAAAGATCCTGTCCCTCCATCACCTTTCTCCTTCCACTCCTTCTCTCATATCATTTCTCTTGCTTTCCCTTCCCCCTTTCAAACTAATATATCTGTTTGGTCTATTGTCTCTATTTACAAAGAGATTTCTGTCTGAAAAGATGATTATTTTGATAACCATGAAATAAATTATAACCAAAATGAAGATTTAAGATTTTCTTCATCATCATCATCATCATTATTATTATTATTATTATGGTCTTTAGTCTACATTGAGCTCTCTCTGGATTAATATCCTCCTTTGAATTATCCCTACCAGTCACACACTTGTAATACTTATGTATGTATGTATGTATGTATGTATGTATGTATATATATATATATATATATATATATATATATATATATATTCAAATTTATAGCATATACATGTTTAAGATGACTACAAAGTTGGAATTTTGTTTCAACATTGCTGGTGTCTTGTCAACCCTGTACTTGGATATATATATATATATATATATATATATATATATATATATATATCTATATATTGTGTGTGTGTGATGATGCTCCAATTTCTTTACATAAGAAAATTAAAGTATCATGGAAAAGTTTTGACAATAGATACAACATGAAAGACCATCTTTTTGAATTTTATTTAAATTTGTTTATTATCATAATTATAAAGAAAATCTTTGCTTAGTCCTTAAATTTCTTTTTCCTATTTATTGCACAGCAGGCATTAAAGTCCCCTACTTCAATCTCTATATTTCCTTCTTTTGCCATTATAACCACTGTTATGTACTTACGTCTGTTATCTGATTGATTTCATTTATATTGTTCACTAGATAGGAACACATCATACTGACCCAGATCTTATGGGTGTATTCAATTATGCTTTCATAGTCATTTGATGCACATCTGACCAAATCTGCATGTGATAAATAATCAAGAATATCTAAAATGAACAACTATTGTCAGAAGGAATAAATGAAGGCAGTTCAATATTCTTCTTACGGATTTAAAAAAATTCTTTACTCAAACTAATAGCCAAATAATTCTGAGAGATACCTAACATCCAGTAAACAGTTTTCTTGTATCCACTCTAAAAGTACCTATCCAAGCCTCAGCCTTAGTCCCCCACCCTCTCTCTCCCTTTCTCATATTTTTCTTTCAATAATATGTTGTATCCAAATATAAGCATTCTGTCTTTATATTCGCTTATCCAGAAATTCTATTCTATTCGACCAAACCACATCTGGCCATAACAATAAGTTTTATCTCTTTATTGTAAAAGTATCCACTTTCTGATCTAAGTGTGCAAATAATGACTCACTGTTTAGAGATAACTCAATAAGCTGATCTAACTTTGCCTGCTTCTTTTGTTCGAAGGAAGAGAAGAAAAAAAATGGTCATTTCTCCAAGACAATTTATCATATGTCCTGAATGAAATTAGAGAAAGACTGCAAAGAGTTTGTTTCAGGTTTTATGTCACCTTAATTTGATTAGAAAATATGCTGATGAGATTATCATTTTTATAGGACTTCATTTATCTATAAATAAACCACAAATAATAATGATGCAACTTTTCTCTTGCAACCAAATGTCGCCGATTCCCCTTTGCTACCATCACTGGCTTGATGTTATCACTTTTGTTAATTTCTTTCAGTGATTTTCTTCTTCTACATGCCATGTCCTTTCAGGATGTGGGTAATCATGGCTCTCCACAACCTTCTATCACTTGTAACCCTTAGCAACATTTATCCCTTTTCCATGACTCTACCCCCTTGTTCTGCCATCCATTCACACTTTCATCAGGTATATAGCCCACTATCTTCCCCTGTTTCTCTTGTCCTCTATATAACCTGTGAGTATTAGATTCTCCAAGACCTCCTTTCTCATTATATGTCCAGTAGATTTCAGTTGTCCCTTTCTGATTGTGAGTATGTGTCTTTTCTATTTCCATTTTCCTTAAGAACTCTTCATAGCTTATGGGCTAAGTTCATGAAATTATCAGCATCCTACTGTAGAAGTATATTTCTATTTCATCCATTTTTATCTACATCTATGAGTAGATTGTCCAGCATTCAGAGTCATACAAGAAGATTGATATTATATAACAGTTCAGCATTCTTTTCTTTGTTTCTAACAAAATTTTCCTGTTTCTTAGTACTTTGCTAAGCTTTTGGAAAGCATCTTTTGTTAATCCAATGTGCATTCAGATTTCAGTGTTAGGCTTTCTATCCTATGTTACAACTCTTCTCAGATAATTAACTTCTGTATATGTTCGATGTTGACATTTCCAATTCATAATTCGCATCTTTGGCTGATCGTATTGTTGGCAAACACTCTTTCTGTTTTCTTACAGTTAGTCCTTTCTTCTTGCTTTTCTTTACTACTTTGCCTAGGAGGTTCTGTAGTTTTCTTTTTTTGTCTTCCATCAATATAGTGT
The DNA here is from genome assembly GCA_963932145.1 of Acanthosepion lycidas. NCBI lineage: Eukaryota > Metazoa > Mollusca > Cephalopoda > Sepiida > Sepiidae > Acanthosepion > Acanthosepion lycidas. Next base: position 110,444,768 of record OZ010585.1, on the reverse strand, counting down.
CATCTGCATATCTTATTTTGTTAGGATTACACTCACCAGTAATAAATCTTGGTAAGGTCACCAACTCCTTTAGCATAGCTTGCTGTAAACTGTGAATAAATCCAGTGAGAAAATTCATCCTTGTTTTCTCACATTATATCCCTTTCTATTTTGTTTATCTACTTAATTCATTTTCTATCTCTGTGCAAGCGGTTTGCTCTAAGTATAAGCTTTGGTTTATTCTTACATTCAAATAGATCTTTGTACCGTACCTTATCAAATGCTTTTATAAGTGTATATCCTTCTGTATTTATATTGCTCCCTCTGATATCATTCTGATCATCAATATAACAACATATGTTCCATTGTTCTTGTCCTATTTACAGTCTAATTCTGCTTCATGGTCTATTCATCAGAATTCATACTATGAGCTTGAGTATGTGGAGTAATTGTTTAAGGGAGCTCACATTGATTTACATCTGATTTCTTAGGACAAACTATTCAGTTCTGTTAAATTTCTAACAGTTCCGGCTGAAAGTGTTTGTTAGGTATTGTTGTAAGTAATTCCCACAACCTGCTCCCCCTGTTTGGTGTAATGGACAGACTCCAGAAATGCTTATAAATAAGCTAGCTTAATTCTTTTCTTTTGGTAGCTGTATTAAGTTGAATAAAGCTTTCCTAAGTTTATTCACTTCAGGTTATTCATTACAGGTATTAATATTAAACTTCGTTTAAGAGAAAATTTCTATAGCTCATTATTATTATTATTTCTTATTTTTTTTCTTTCACATGTAAAGTACATAACTTTGGTTAAATCTTAATTTCTATCTTCTATCACTTAAAATATTTCTGAAGAAAATGTAAGTCATAAAATTTATTAAAATTAATCTTTATTTAGGATGTGGCAACACAGATTCTATGTTACTTTTTCTTAAATATTATTTCTTTACAAAGCTGAGTGATTTCTTATCCTGAAACAAAGCTTTTTGAATTTAAAAAATTCTCTCACACAATGCCTGTAAACCACATTATTTTATCACTTGATACTTCTCAGATGTCATCAAAAAATTAAAATGATTTTTTCATATGACACCGAATCATATTTTTTATCTATTGATTTTTTTTAGTTTCGGTATGTAGGATTTCTGTTCTCCTATTGTTACCCTGACGTTATCCCCAGTGATTTAGCTAAAGAAAAAATCAAATGCATTCAATCAACTTTGAATTGGAATGTAATTCAAATCAATTACTTTAGGCAATATTTGATTTTGAACACTTTATGAAATGAGCATGCTAATCTGCACTTAATCTTAGTTCAGTTGAGAGAATTCTTATCTTTGTTGCTCAGAGAAATTATTCAGAGAAAATATATGAAGAAATCTTCACAATTTTATTTAACCATACCCAACAAAAGAATTGATATGTCCTCTATTCAGCCTCACAGCTATTGCTCTATTTATTCTTCTTTAATAAAACAATATATATATATATATATATATATATATATATATAATATAAAAGGCTCAAACAGTAATATTCCATGGTTATAATTTATTATATTGGAATTGTAATCACAATCCAAATCATCAAACCTACAAATTCAAAAAGAAATCAAAAAATATAACTCCAGGTATAAAAAACAAAATTTTAGTGAGAATGTATGTGTGGAGTGGGAAACAAGAGTGAGAGGGAAATGTATGAAAGCTCTAGAGAGAGGCGTAATAGAAGAAAGAAGAACAGGAATGCCTAATTCTATCCTCTTGGGAATTTATGTATATAGACATATATAAAATTTTTAATAAAACTGACCCGACTATTTACATTATTTGGACTATTGACCTCATCTATGTTGTCAGCTGTTGTACACTCCAACCTTCTTCAATAATGTAAATATGGTACATAATACCTCATCTCAGAAACATAGACAGAAAACTGACCCTGTAGAACACAATGGAAATCCTCTTTAAGATATTTTCATTACAAGTTTTCAACTATGGCAATGAAATGTATCAGATAAAATTTGCTGAAAATACAAAGTTAGCTTCCCACTCCCACTCATTTTGAGAGTATTTGTGAGTTTTCATGGGTTTTCACAAATTTGTAAACAGAGGAATGGGGTTTGGACAGTTGGAGCATATAACGTCTGAATGTGGCAATAAAGATGAGGACAACAGCCTGAACAATGTAAATAGTGTAAATAGTTACAATACCTCATCTCAGGAATATAGACAGAAGATGAATAGGGGTTTAGGATTTAATGGAAAGAAAATTATAAGAAATCCTCACATTCCTTAAAGGCCAAAATATTTACTTCAGTTGTGATAGGTTTACTGTATTATTTAAATGTTTGGCTCTTGAGTCTAAATTTTCAAGAAACACTTAAAGTTTTCTCAGTGTTGATAGTCTAGAAGAAATGAAAACATGTAATAAACAATTTAATTTAATTAAGTTAAAAAAGAAATAACGAATCTAAAAATACAACGTCAGAAAAAATGCAACCTTAGGCAATAAGAAATTTAAAAAATCTGAGTTCATAGCTTTTAACTTAACCAAAATTTAAATAACTCTTATAACGCAAAAAAATAAATCAAAGAAATTTGATTTGTACAGAAAATATTATCATAAAGATTTCATAAATTAATTTTAATGAAAAATTATCCAAAAATGTGAACTAAAAGAATTTGTCAGTTAATAAAAATCATGAAGATCAGTGGCCAGATCAATATTTCATAAAAGAAGTCTTTTGCTTGGGTCAGAAGACAAAAGAAAAGATTGAAAATTATGAAGAAGATTTTATTGAAAATTTGTCATGGAAACTAATTAAATGCAATAAACATATGCACAGTCAAACTAAAAAGGCTACTTTTCATCTTTCAAATTTAATTGCTTCCTTCCATCAATTAAGACAAAACAGAAAGAATGCAAAAGTACGTCTACTGCTTGTTGAAAGCATCTTCCATAGTTGCAGCTAACTTGTGAATTATTTTTAATTAACAAGATGCTTTTTATTCCTCAGTTCTCTATTCAAACTTTTACTCAATAAATTCACCCTCCAAAATGCTCTCAGGATTTATTGGAGGTCAAGTAACAGCAAACATTTTAAAAGACTTTCCTCTGCATTCCTATCATAATGCTACATAAGCATTGTTTCTTTGTTGTTCAGATTTCTCTCTGTTCCAGTCAAATCAAGGATTTTCAAATTTTCATCAGCTCTAGAATTTGTGAGAATAACTATCAGGTTATCCATTCATATTCTAGTGCAAATTATCACAATTCATTCTTATATCTTTATCAGGACCACAGAACTAAATATATTTCAAATTTTATGAAAAATAAAGGATTAACATGAAATTTTATATAAATATCCTTGTTTTCATTTTCTTCCTTAAAAAGCACATTTGATTTGGGCATCAGCATTTTAAACTCCTTCAAGAAAGTTTTACTCTTTAAATTTACTTTAAGCTTAGAAGCACTAGTAGCTTGTAGTCTTATATTTTGCAATCTCCTCCAATCAGAGGGTGTCTTTGCCCTTTAAAATCCCCTTCTTTCAGACTTACCAAAATTTCCAATTTTTATTTTTGGTTTAGGTTCTTGTATAATAAATTGTTCTCAATGATCCAACAACCTTTATGTTTCAAAGCTAAAAAAGAATGAATATAAATAGCTTAAAATAGGACAACAAGGATTGACATCTTTAAAATAGGACACAAGGATTGACATCTTTAAAATAGGACACAAGGATTGACATCTTTAAAATAGGACACAAGGATTGACATCTTTAAAATAGGACAAACAAAACAGATGGCAAGCTTTCATAGTACCTCTTAGCATAACTATTTTTTCCTACATTATTTTTCATTTTCTTCCATGATGTTTTTATCTTACTTTGCAGAATAAAAAATAACAAGATATCTTCTGCTTTATGTGCCATGTCCCTTCAGGACATTGGCAATCATGGCTCTCCATAATTTCCTGCCTTATGCAGCTCTAAATAAATTCCGTTTTTTCTTTATTTCCAAATTCAGTTCTGTCATTCATTTTCTCAAGCTCATCAAGTATGTTATGCATTGCTTTCCTCTGTCCTTCTATTTGTCCTGTAAGTAACAGATTTTCCAAGCCTTCTTTCTTCATTATGTATCCCAGAAATTACAATTTTCCTGATGTTAAGTATAAGTTTTCTTTTTGTTTCTATTTTCTCTAAAACCTTGCTCATGTGTTCAGTCCATGGTTTCTTTCTGCAGATGCACATTTCTATTAGGTTGGTGCAAAAATAATGACGTAATAATGTCGTTTTTTGACGTATTTTTAACGTTAAAAAACAACATTATTACGTCATTATTTTTGCACCAACCTAATATTACTTCAAGTCTCTTTATTCAAAGATAAAAAAGAATAAATCAATCAGGACTTCAGCAAAAAATTGCTATTCCCGGTCTGCAATCTGCAGGGTACATAGACCTTTATGTCTTCAGATATCTATCTATCTATCTATCTATCTATCTATGTCTGTGTGAACTCATCATCACAGTCTCAGAAGACCATTGATTTTCCCATGCTTGAGAGCCAGACTCTCATGAAGCCCCTTGTGTGGCAACAATGTCCAATATGTGAGAGGCAGATATGGGAACAAGCATTACATGTGCATGCTTGTCCCAATTATGTTAATGATATCATAATACCCTCCTGCTGTTTATGTTCTCATAGTCTTTCTGTGATGAGCCAAGGTGGTCTTAAAAGCCTTCCGCAGATTGACTGCTATCATTGATAGTTGCATGGGGTGTTTTTTTTCCAGATAGCAGGATTGATATCAAATGATGTGAGATTTTCTTTTACAAACATCCTTAAAACAAAATTGTGGATGGCTAGTTTTTCTGCTTCTGCTTGAAAGTTCTGCATAAAGAATATCTTCTGGAATTCTTCTGTTGTCTATCCTCAGGCATGGTGCAAAGAGTACATTCTGGAACTGTGTTGTATGGGATTTTGCCAAAGGATGTCCCATATGCATCTCAGGCAGTATAAGTGAAAGCTCCAGGTCCCACTACCATTGAAGAACATGTTTATGATACAGGCTGTGTACACTTGTGTTTTTATGTGCATTAAGTATTTGTCTTGTTCCCGACTTGAGCTGTGAGTTTTCCAAAGGTAATAGCTACCTTAACAATGCAGCTTCTTACTCATGTTGTTTGAGTGACAGGTTGATTATGGTTTGTGTGTATTTATATTGAGTGGTAATATCAAATATAACTAACCACAACATCTCATGAAGATAATTTAAAGGTGAATTATAATGAAAATATAAGGTTGTATATTATTAGGTTTCATAATTACATATATCTTGTGAATTAATTTTAATTAATGAGATGCTTTTTATTCCACTGTTCTCTCTTTTAACTTTTATTCTTAAAAAGAAATTACTCATTATGGTGAATATATAATTAAATAATTGTACTGGATTTTTGTTAAAGGATAAAGTTGTTAAACAAAAGAAGAAATTAGGACTCAGCCTAATATATTTCTGGTGAAAGACTATTCAATATTACTACCAATGAACATTTATTATACATTTAATTTAAATATTACTTTGTTTCTCTTCTAAGCAAACTAACATTAAAACATTTATGTATCTAGAGGCAGAAAATGTTTAAATATTGTCCTATATACATAAAATCTAAGCATGAATTCAAAACCTTTGAATATTTCCTATTATCTTATAGTTTTGATATTAGATATTTTCCTCTAATTCCAAAACTTTCAAGAGAGTCATAAATGTCAAGTATATTGACATGACATCAATGTTTATTGACATGTCTAATTTGGATCAATAATCTCTGAAATTTGTAAGTGGATAATATATAACTTTGGAAATGGCAGTTTTATTCCGCAGCAGTTTGTTGTTTATATTCTTAGTACCAAATGAGATCAGTAATCTCTGACTTTGGCATTTGACAGCTTTGCAGATTAATGATGGCTTTCTTAGTACCAAGTATATTTCAGTGCCTTCATCTCTTCAGGAATGTAAGAGTTACAACTTTTAGCAATTACACAAGTGTATTAATAGAACTAAGGTATATGTCATGCCTTATCTAAAAGAATATTTCTACTGATTACAAATTTCATATATATATATATATATATATATATATATATATATATATATATACATTGTTTGACTCAAGATTTCTTTCAGGCTCATGAATTGTTTTGGTTGGCCACATTATAAAATATAATTATAAAATATAATTAAATAATTCTTAGTTATCTGTAGGCTACTCATATTCATTATCTGTGGACCAATCGCATTGTAATTCCTGCTTTCAAAGCAATATTCATATCGTGTTTTACTCCCACACAATTTCTGTATATAATGGTTCCAGTCGACAGATGTCTGTGAACTCAAATCCAATTCATCTTTACATCACGACAAAGACATTTGTTTCTTTAACCAGGAATAGATGAAAATCACAAGAAGAATGAATGCTTACTCTTTTCCAAGCAGATTCTTGTTCTTACTTGAAAACTCTCGCAACAATATTTAAAGTTACAACCTTAGATTGTTACATTCAACCTACTAAAGTACAACTACATCTTATCTCCTTGACATTTCTTCTTGGACAACACATTTTACAATATTTTCGTCCATCCACAGCAAGTCCCATATATTTATGATTAAGTAGCAAAAAATATGTGAATATTTTTTTCTGCTGGGTACAAAATTTAATTATTGTAAAACCAGACATAATAAAATGAAGAGCAAGAAGAAAGGAAACAAAAATATATATATATATATATATATATATATATATATATATATAATTGCCAAGAAGAGGTAAACTGAAAAGAAAAAAAATAAGCTAACTGGTTTCTTGTTCTTCAGTCTTTGAGAATTAAAGAGGTGTGCATAAAACTTGGGGAGAAAACCAAAGAACACAGATATTTGCATAAAGACTTATATGATCTTCTGTGCATATGTATGTATAATTAGAATATATGATATCAGTATGAATAGTGTAAGCTTTAATTAAAAAAATGGTGTCTAATGAAAGTATACAGTAATTGGCCATGATTAAAGGTAATCAGCAGAAATGCCCAACAAACAGAATTGACAGAATCTCCAATAAACAGTAAGAGAAGAAAAAAAAGTACAGTGTACAAATAATAGATTATATATATATATGTGTGTGTGTTTATATATATATATATATATATATATATATATATATATATATATATATATACACACACACACACATACATATATAGGTATCTCCCCACATAAAAAATGATACCTATGGTTTAAAATGAATTTTTAAAAGTAAATAAATTTTCTTGAAGCTTTTATTCTTTTTTTTTGTTTGTTTGTTTTAATCCATTACACCCTAAGCAAAACAGTAAAGCCACTAAGACAAGACAAAGTACACAAGGGTGTATTTGGTGTGGAAAAATTAGGATGAGAAACTTTACTGATGAGTGGAAGAGAGGACAGTAGATAGCAATTTTAGTTTTAATTTCAAGCTAATAGATTAAATTTAATATTTCCAATAAGCAAAATACTTTACTGTATTTCAAAAACTAATTTAAATCTAATTCAAATTTACTGAAAGGAGTTCTTTTTTTTTAAAGTAGTTAATTGTTACCCTTTTTAGGTGTCTTTCATTGCAATGCTCTTTATTAAAAAGTCTTCCAAAAATATACTTTTCTTAAATTTTATTTGAGGAATATTAGCTGATTTAAAGTATAATTAATCTAATTTGAAACAACTATTATTTAATTAAAGTTTAAATATTACAGAAATGCATTTTTAGCCCATCAGTAGCTGTTTATTTAATGTGTTTGTGGGTTAGACAGCTTGATGACATTGACATTTATCTAATGATGGTATATGGGGGCTTTAGGCATGAAAAAAGTAATTGAATTAACATGTGCACCTTTTATATATAATTTTTAAGAACTCAGTAATCTTCAAAATTTAAGAAAACATTTTCCAAAATCTAATGTTTTATTGAATTTAAAATATTTTTGGCTGTATATTCACTATAGTTATCTCTCTTATTTTCTGATAATGTTGTGTATGGTTGACCACATATAGAAAATTGGCATGTTTACACACATAAAAAAATTCAAATTCTTTAAAAAAATATTACTGCTTGATGAGTTGTACTAAACTTTTCAATTTAGGATTAATAAATATATTTTCACTTAATAATAGCATCATCTAAAAATTAATACAGAATTTTAAAAGATTAAAAAATACTTAATAAGTTACTCTTAGTTTTATTGAATTTTTTATTTTATGAATCAGAGCAAAGTTTTGGTAAATGAGTTACTATTTGAAAAAACAAATTCATGATTTATGTTTTCCAAGGCGTCCTGCTTTAAACTAGTATAAATATAAACAGAGACAAAATTTAATTTCTAGAAATATCATTAATTAAATAAGGGGAGGTAACAGATGTAAAAAAATATTTCTACTAAGATTTTCTAAAATAATTTCATTCATTTTTGAATAAGTCCTGAAAGTTTCATTAAAATCCAACAAATATTTGTTTTTGCCAGAATTTTTAGTTCATTGTGTTTTCTACCACAAAAAGATGCTAAATTTGTCTATACTAATCTTTGCTGACACAAGAAAAACAAGATTTTTAACCAAAATTCTGAACTTGCTAAAAAGGATTAAAAAATTTAATAAAGTAATAAAAATATACTTTGGTCTTTCCTCTTAATAATAACATAAACATTTTGGTGATAAAACTTTGTTTTATCAACTTTAGGGACTTTTTCATGATGCTATGCTCTTTTTGCAGCAAATTATTGGAGGCAGCCACATATATATATATATATATATATATATATATATGTGTGTGTGTGTGTAAGTAGGCAAACCTACAATAATAAGGAAAAAGTTGACAAAGTAAGAATGCTGTTAACACACAAAAGGAATACAGATAAGCAATTGTAGTATTCTGACTTCAAGATAAGAAAAAACAAAAATATGGCAGATGAGACACCAAGAAGTGGTGTATCTCATTGGCTAGGAGGGAATCCCAGGATGCATGTGCCTGATTTGTCTATAAATTTGCGTAGGGAGATGATTTTGCTGTCATTCCCATTAGATTAAAAGCAACTGAAAGTTTTAAGCATCACTTGCTTTACTTTGGCTTTCTGTGGTAACATTTTTATCTTTTCCTACCATTACAAACCAAGACATTGAAATCTGTCAACAAAATGTTTGAGGGATAATGAAATAATCTTTTATTATTTTCCTTTCTCATCAAAAATAATTTTTTTTCTTAAACTCCTTACCTAAATAAACTTAATGATTAAGTTAGGACTTCCTAAAAGTATTGGTTTTAATTTTGTACAATAAATCAAAATAAGGAAATTATTGAGATTATTTTCTATAAATTCTGTATAAAGACTTAAATTGGAATAGCTAATTTTTAATTCATTAGATCAATAGATTTATCATTATCTTATTATTCCTAAAAATATAATGTTGCACCACCTGAAAATAAAAAAAAAGTTTTTATAGATTTTTTTCTTGCAGCTTTATAGAATAAAATAAAATGTCCAAAGAAAGGAAAGTCAATATGCAAGCATTTCCCCCGAAAAAAATGTAGAAAAAAGTGTATCCTAACGAGAAAGATAAATACATAAAATACAGATAAAGAAAATCTCCTTTAAAAAGTGAATAAGCAATATTACTTACCAAATATGACTATAAAAAACACCAAATAAATCTTGTCTTTATATCTTTGGTAACATAAAACTTAACTATCAAAATTGGTCTGTGTATTTTGGCTAAAGGAATATATAACTTTTCAATGTAAAGGTTTGATCACCAAAGTTAAACAGTGCCAAGCTTGGTCAATATTTAGATGGGTGACCACCTGAGAACACCGGATACTATAAGCAACCTCCTCCAATCTGAAATATGTTTTTGCCTTTATATAACCCCGCAAATGGTTGAAAAGCCATAAAAATCAAATCAATCAATCAATTTCAGTAGACAGGATAATATAAAATTCAGTTTAGGAAGGAAGGAAAACAACAATACAACTTGAAGTTTATTAATTAGAGATTTTACAAGTATATAATGATCATATCATAGCTTGTATTTTTATAGGAGAGTCAAATGATAATTCAGTTCAATCGATTATTCTAAATTGATTGCACAGATCTAAACTGGCAATAAGGTTAACTTCATAGAGCAACTTATAAAACCTATCATCATGCATTTTTTTTAAAGGTTTTCTAGAACTGAGAGTGATATAATGTTTGTGAGTTTTTCTTAACAAATGTATTAATAGTATATACAATATACAAAATATAATAAAGATACTATAATATATAATATAATATAACAGAGAAGATACAATATATAACAGTATATACAAATGTATTAACAGTATATCAGTCATAATATGCAAACCACTAACAGTTAAAGTTTTGTAATAGACTAAAGGACAAAGTCTTTAGTTTCCCAGGACAAAATCAGTACATAACAAATTTACTACTGACCAGAATGTTGAATTTACAAATCCAGATAATGAACTCTTCTTGAGGTCAGGGAGAAGAGATGGGTTCATACCTTTTCTAAGGGTACAGATGTAAAAGTAAATGCAGCATACTAGGCTGGAATTTGAACTCATTATGCCAATTCCATGTTCCACAACACTGAATGTTACACACCCTAAAATTGTTAAAAAAAATAGAAAACAAGGTTAAAGTAAATATAGAGTTATGTGTTCAGATCATATAGCATTTCAGTAAGTCAATATCATACATTTTTTTTATTTTGATTTTTAAAATAAAGCATCTTTCACAGCAGACATTCATGTGTTTTACTCATTTTCCAAGGACTGATATATTGGCACTACATTTTTTTCTTTGTAGAAGTGTGGAATTTATAAGAGTATGTCTTTTAAGAAACAAAAAATTCTTGATTTCATTTTACTAAATTTTATATGAATCAGGTTTTATTGAAGGAAATTTGCAAAATGACAAAAGAATTCAATAAAAAATATTCAGGTATAAAATATGAGATGAGCTAGCAGACAAATAATTTTCCAATACCAAAAACATATAATCGTCATTCTTGATTAAATAAAAAGTACCTCTTCAACATTGCAAAACAGACAATATTGAACATAAAAACAAAAAAAATATATCAGAAACACAAAAATGTACAATGTTTATTATTTTGAATTTAAATTTTTTTTTTCTGTCTTTCTCTTTTCCTCCTTTAAAGATATTTCTTTGATCTCATCCTTCTTTTTGATTTTTTATTATTCTTTTTTTTTCTCACACTTTTTGTTTTTGCTTCTTCAGTTTTCAATATTTTTCCTATTTTTCTTTTTATTATTATAATGATTTCTTTTTTCTTGTCATTTTTTGATATTTTTTTCTTTTACTTTCTCTATTTTAATTTTCTTTATTTTTTTTTTTTCTGTTTTCTTATCTTATTAAATTTCTTATTTTTCATAGAGGTTTTATTTTGATTTTTCTTCTTTTTCTCTTTTATTTTTCACCTTCTAATTCTTTGTGCTTTTACCATATTTTCTAAACAAGTTTTGAATACAATGAAATCTTGTAGTACTTTTGACTAACACTATAACTGACTACACAACAGTTTTTGCATCATTGATTATTACTGGAGGTTTAGTACATCTTCTTGACTGATTTGATATGCGGCCACATTTAGAACTTGTCTGATTTCTCTATGTTAGACATTTTAAAAAAATTTGTCTGTTTTTTTTTTTAGAAAAGAAGAAAATTGAAATTAGTATTGTATAAGACATGGCCTAAAACATCTTCTGTACTTTATCATTAATGTTTGAGCTTGTACTTAAAAGAGAACAACTATAAATTTTATGATGAGTTGTAATGGCATTGCCAAACATTTTGAATGTTCTCAACAGTTTTACTTTGTCATTTTTCAAAGTTCTACATGTTTTATAGAGAATTCAAGATGAGTGTTCCTTAAAATTTTACAAGTCCAGTATCAGTTTTTGAAATTTAGCAAAGATAACTGGTTTTAAGTTGAAGAAATGCTTCAGATATTGTAGGTCGTCTTTATAGATATATACTAATTTAATTCTTTACTCAAACCTCTTTAAATATTTCTTGCAATACATGATATAAAGATATAATTAAGTTTTTGCATTACTTTGTGAGAACTGTACCTCCTGATACCAAACACTTAAATCACTAAAATATAAAGTTGCATGTATATATATTAATTCATTTAACTAAAATTGCCAATTTATTTAAGAAAAATAATTCATCGAAAATTATTTATTCCCTCAAAATATTTTCTGTTATCCTTAAGAAAGTGTACTTTCTGTACACTCTCTTGAGGATAACAGAAAATATTTTGAGGGGATAAATAATTTTCTCAGCTCACTCAAGTAGGGATTCAAAAAAAAAAAAGATCTAATATTTTGTCATTTTGGAAAGTAAGTCAAACTTACAAGTTCTGGAAAGTTCTTTGTATACACATTTGGTAATGGCAATATTAGCTGTTTATTTATATGGTAACATTCAGCACTCATTGACCAAACACCCAGTGTTACTTTCTGTTGAAATTTATAAATACTTCTTTCTTAAAACAATTTTTAAGCAAAATAGGTTTATTCAGTCCACTGTTATCATTCTTTCCAATATTGATAAGGGCTTTCTTTATAATCTTTTGTTTGAAGTAGTATGGAAGGTTACCATTTAGATTATGTGATTATTTTCTCTTCGAGTTACATTTGCTATCCGTTTTAGTTGTTGCTGCTGTTGAAAGTCCTCAATTGATATGGTTTTTGTCATCTAGTACAGTTTTTTTTTTGTGATTCTGTAGCACCAGTCCATAAGGTCTAAAGAAGGACAATTCTCACTAAGTGTTATGGTCCAGGTTATGACCAAGGAAGAACAACACGAACACAAGAGTAGAAATAATGAAGGTATATTACATGAAATAATAATGCAAGATGTGGAAGGTATGACTTGCCAGTCTGGTTTGGAGTGAACTACTATCGGCTCGACTAGATTTGACCCTTTCTCTTGAGAGGCGTAGTATACATAGTATTAGGAAGAGTTCATTCTGTAGTTATAGGTAAGGACCCATGACACTAAGACATACAGGGTTAATTTCTTGAAAGCATTTGTATACAGTTGATAATTCAGACATTCATGAATGGATTGGGTGTGATGCATGACATCCATATGAATATCTCACTCTGATGAGGATATTTAAAAACATAACCTTAATATTTTGGTCTTGTAGCAATTTGAAATGTCGGAAAAACTGCTCCTATTGCAGCCTGTTCTGTGTTCAATGTCCTTATCTCCTATACTACATTTGTTGTTATAACTGATCCATATGCTGAAATATTTGAAGTGTTTAGTATTTATTAATTCTACATCTGGAATTTTTATGATCGATTCAGGGTATGTGCTACCATTGATTTCATTCTAATTCCAGATCGTAGTTTCTATTTTGGAAAATTTCATCTAATACTGAGCACTATTTCTTGGAACAACTATGAATACATATGTCATCAGCATAGCTCATCTTATCATCAGTACACTGTCTTTGGCAGAGAAAACAGGAATGCTGTTTTCTATTTGTAGATTCCTTTAGGATGTGGTACGAAATGCTTAAAGTATTAGTGCCCATCTCTTCACAGCTATACATGTATATGCTCACTGCATAATCTAGGAAAAGATTAAATAGATTAGTGCTCTCATTTCCTTCTCATCATAATCCCTAACCAGACATGTTCAACTTTCTCTATCAGCTCTCGACATGCAACTTAGATGATTTCTAGTGGATGAGAAAAGGAAATATTGATATAGTCATATGCTGCTATGAGATCAACAAAGCAGGTGTACAATTTTCTGTTGGAAAGGTATGGTGTTGTTTGTTGATATATATATGTGCCATCATTACACTCCAGACCAAAGCAAAAGCCAAACTGGGTCATGAGGAATTGATTTACATAGAATGATGAATACAGTATTCATTAGTACTTTCAGGATGATGGATCCACTTAAAATACCTCTGTAAATGTGAAGACTACTGTTTTGTTTACATCGTGCATTAATGCACAGTATGCTACAGTACTAATTCTAGATTTCCTTTATGAAACTAAGGAACTTGTTTTTCGGTTCAAGGAAAGTTGGTTCTCTGTGTTGTGCCAGAAGGTCCATCCTTCACATCTACAAATCTACCATTCATCCATGCATAGAATACTGTTGCTATGTATGGTCTGGTGTCCCCGCTGTTCATCTCTAGGTTCTCGACAAAATCCAAAAATAGATAAGCAATGTGATTGGTCCTGACTTGCAGTTCTGACTCCAGTCACTTTCTCACCAATGTAATGTGGCTTCTCTCCGATCTTTTTAAAAATATTTTCATGGCATTTACTCTGACAAGCTCTCTTCACTGGTGCCCCAACTGCTATTAGGTTGGCAACTTGGTCCCACCCTTTTACTGTTGAAACAGTTAAATCTGGCCACTTCTACTCCAACAGCTTCTCTCACACTTCCTGACAGTGGAACTCCCTTCCTCTTACTTGCTTCCCTGATAACTATAATCTTCAAAAATTTAAATGTAATTTAAAACTGACATCTTCTGTTGCCTTGATCCCTGTTCTTCTTTTTATCCTTTCCTCACCCCCACCCCCATACTCAGTCTTTTCTCTTACTTACACTCTTTGTAGCCCTTTGCTGCCTTGTCTTGCTTGGGATGATATGCTTAAAAATAAAAGAAAATGGAAGATAATATGCTATTTTCAAAATGATAATTTATTATTCTATAGTTTTCCTGTAGATTTCTTGACTTCTTGATCACCAGGTTCATTGCTGTTTGTTTGATCGCAGATTTTTAGTGCTTGTATATATATTGGTGAATATTCTAAATTCTTTTGGCATCTTCAGATTAGTGTGATCAGGGATGAAATGGGGCACAAAGTTTTTTAAACCAGGACAGGTTTTGGTTTCAAATGTATAATATCATGTTCTATTTATTCAAAAAAATTATAAATTTATTGATGACAATTTCAATTTGATCTTGTTATAACAAACTCTTGTTTGTAAAGTGATAACTTAGAGAACTGAAACATAGTATAGTGGGCAGAGGAATGTAAAATGTGTTGTAATGACATTTTCAGCTCTCACTGATTCAATTTTTTGTTTGTTTGAGTTTTAAATATAATATGACAAGTTCTTCTAAATATTAATGTGCATTGAAAATCACTACAAGTGACAAGCTTAAAATAGTTCTGCATTGAACTGACTAATCATATATATAATGGGTAGCTACACATTTTCCAATGACACTCATATGCTAAGGTGCCTAATCAATCCTTGTTACAGACACCTGCTCAGTCACATTTTTGTTTGTTCAATACCCACAAATCCCATCTCTGGTTTATACTGCAACTATGCTAATTGAACCAAGTTACAGTTTCTGAAAGAGAATGCATAATCTGGCAATATCAGCAGTTTAAATAACACCAGTACACTAAAACCCTCAGTCACAATGACTTGTGAATTCATCCAAGCACAACCATTGATGGCTTCCAAATAGTTATGTCTATCCAATTTTACTCACAAGGATTGGGGAAAACTATGTTATGGTTTACAAGCACTTTCCAAATGTGATGTACACTAAAAGGATTGCCTCCCCAGACTGATAACATAAAAAAAGTCACCTTCCTAAAAATAAACCATGTTGTGATTCAAACACAAGAGGCCAGAAAGCAAACATTCTAACCACTTGGCTATGGACCCACATATATTCTACAGGGTGTTCTCCCTAAAGTCTGGAGATAGACAAAAAGGCATATGTTCAAGAAATGAAATATTCAACAACATTTTATTGAAATGATATGTTAACAAATAAAATCTTCAATGATTTCCAAGGTTGTTGCACTTTGCAAGATTCATGTGAACTCATGCGATAACTCCACATTTGATGTCAGTTTTAGCACATTCACTCTTTACGTGCACAGTTTCTTTTTTTTCATTTCTTTTATTTCTCCAAGTACTTTCAATCTCATCCACGATCATCTTCAGGGTCGCCTAAATATACATATTATATAGATATATAGATATATTGAAGATATGATATACAACTCTAGATATCAAACTAATAGTAGGTAATTGAATGACAAAATGACAAAGAAAAATTTAAAAACTTGAATTTAAGGGTTAGCATCATTTTTAAATGTAAAACTTATCTGGGCATTATTGTATTTCATTGCCCCTATACATGTAGATATGAGGTTCTATCAATAAAACCATTTTTAGACTGAAGAAGTCTTTTCAGAAGAAGAAACATACAATTTTTTTTCCATTTTATCATTCAATTACCCATATACATATATATATATATATATATACACACATACATACATACATATATATATATATATATATATATATAAATAACTATGAACCTAAAGAGCCAGGCGAACCTACCTAGGTTTTCAGTGTACCCAGACGATCTGCATAGATGAAACTTAGGTAGGTTTACCTGGCTCTTTAGATACATAGTTAGATTTGCTCTACTTAGTGTATTGAGTACTTTACTTAGTTACTTTTTGTTTACTCGTTTTTGGAGGGTTTTTTTCTTTGGACTCTGAACTTGGATTCTGGACGATTGTTTTCACCTCAATTACATGTTCTTAGTTCTTTCTTTTTGTGTCCCTTATTTTTCCTTGGGTATTGGTTTGTCCATTTAAAAGCCAAAACAACTATGGTTTTTCCAGACAAGTATAATTACTTACATTTATATTATTATTATTTTATATATATATATATATATTTGTTCATTGGTTTATTTCATTGTAAAACAAATGCCTGAACAAATACGAAATGTAGCTCTAGCACTTGAAAAACAAATCAGAAAGCATAAAAGTTCAGTGAAATGGAACAGGTAACTTCTAGATGTGTAATGGATATTTCAGGCAGCAGGTACATTGCCAGGTTATTCCCAAGATATTGAAAATCGCATTCAAAAAGAGACTTTAGCAGAAAAAGCCAAATAAGAAATGCTTCACTGAAGCCAAGCATTCACTCTTGAGCAACATTGCTTCAGGTTTCTTTTCTTTTAAACTAATTCTTTTACAATAGAATCTTTAATCCTCTTCATCTAACATATTTAAATATAATTTCCTTTTTTGTACAGATTTTTTCTTCATCTTTGAGAGTTTATAAGCCTTCCTTTTTTCTGCTTCCTGAAATTCCACTTTAGCCTCCATTTGTTTATTTACTTTTCACTTTACCATTACCTCATAAGTGTGCTTCCCTTGTAGAATTTTAACCATTCTCCATTTGTCTTTTTTTTTTTATTATCTTTTATTTAATCTCACTTTCCTTATTATTCCCTTATTTTTTATTACTCCCCCCCTCTCTCTCTGTGCATTTCTGCTCTTACTTTTTCACATCTTTTTTCTCATTTATCTTATACTAAACATGTATCTAAATATTTATAACCAAAGGTGATATAAAAAAATAATTCAAGGTCATATTTAATGAATGATTCCCCTACCCAGAAGTACCTGTTACACTTCAGGTATAATCTAATAAACTGCAACATACCTTTTAAATGCAATGCAAATATCTTGTTGCCAGGGATGAATCCCCACTGTTGACATGAATCAAATAATTTTTCTGTTGTGACAAAAGGCACAAAAAACAGCTACGAACTACAATTCCTCCACTTTCTCCAAATTACTTACATCTCGTGACCATTTCTAAGCTTTACAATAAGTTATCAAATCTTTTTTTTGCTTCTTTGTTTGGTTTTTAACTCTTTTTATACAAGTTTATTTATTTTTTGGTATGCAAATTCTTTCACTATTCTGATTTTCTGAGCTTTTAATAAAAGGTATGACATAAAGAACTATCTGAAATGATAAGCTTGATTTATTTGGGAAATATATCAGAATAATCCAGAACTCATACTGGGAGCAAACTGCCTGCATAGGGATAGAAAATAAATTCAGTAAATATTCAAAGAATAGAAAAGGACATATAACAAGGATGTGTTTTGATTTACTCAACATTTACAGTAAGATAATCTTTAGAGAATTAGAAGGTCAACCAAGATCATTGTTGGTGGCCACATTCTTATACGTAAGATATGCAAATGACAAAGAAAGGAAACTACAGGCATGGAAGGTAATAAATGAAAAAGTATTTACTTGACCCCCCCCCCCCCCCCACTGAGTCAGGTTGTGACACAAGGTCAGTTTTTAAGATGCGGACCCGAGTGTTTTCACTCGGGCTGCTGGTCTAAGCTGGTCATAGCTTGTCCAAGTTGGTCAGAGCTAGTCATAGCTTGTCTTGGCTTGTCATAGTTGGTCCAGGCCAGAGCCAGTCCAAACTAGTCGTAGCCATGATACCACCAGCCCAGGGATGAGCCCTGTGTCAGGTAAGCTGCAAGAATGTACTTAACAATAGCAAACCCTCTATACCTCCTTTGTTTAACCAGTTCGAGATTCTGACCTCTTCTGCTGACAAGGCTGAATGCTTTGCTCGGAAATTTTCATTCAATTCAACAATCAACTCTTCCAGTGTACCCACATTGGATTTCCCCCTTAGAACTGATGCTCTACTGAGCAAGTTGCACATAACCCCGTCATCGATATTGAGCATTATCTCTAATTTGGACCCCGACACAGCTAGTAGTGGAGACAGGATAGCTGCCATTGTCTTGAAGAAATGTGCACCTGAACTGGCCTCTGCCCTCTCCAAATTATATAACTACTGCCTCAATGAATCTTGTTTTCCAGACTGTTGGAAGACCTCACCCATTGTTCCTGTCTAAGAACTCTGAAGACCTTTCTGACTCTTCTAATTACCATCATATCAGTCTCCTACTCCTCTTCAGCAAAGTCTTCAAAGCTTTAATCAACAACGAAGTGGTTAAGCACTTTACATCCTATGATCTGCTCTCCAACAAGCAATATGGTTTCCACTTTGCCCGTTCTACAGCTGATGTGCTTACAGCCATAAGTGAAATTGTTTACCAAGCTCTTCATAATAAAGGAGAAGCTTGTGCCATGGTTTTAGATATCTCCAAAGCATTTGATAGGGTTTGGCATGCCAGCCTTCTTTGCAAGCTTCAGAGTTATGGAATTTCAGGTCGATTGTTTGACTTAATACAATCATTCCTGTCAAACCATGTATTAAATGTCGTTCTCAATGGATTCTTCTCCAGCTCCTATCTCACAAACGCAGGTATTCCCCAAGGCTCTATCCTAGACCCTACTCTGTTCTTTATCTTCATCAATGATCTTCCTGACATCATAGGTTCCCAAGTAGGCATCTACGCAGACAACACTACTATTTACTCCTGCCTCTAAAACAATAAAATGAGAAGAAAGAACTAAGCATTAATTGTAAGAAGATAGAATGTATGGTTCTCAGCAAAAGAAACATCCCAAAATGCAAACTACAAATTCAAAACACTGAAATCAAACAAGTACAAAATCTTAGATATCTAGGAAGTGTTTTAACAGTGTATGTAAAATGCAACACTGAAATTCAAAAGCACATTGGAAAAGTGAAAGTTGCCTTCCAAAAGCTAAGCAAAGTATTAAGAAACAGGAAAATTTAATTAGATACAAAGAAAAGAGTGCTGAACTGCTATATATTAGTCCTACTTATATGGCAGTAAAGACTATTCAATCTCCTCACAGATGAAGAAGATACTTGAAGCAACAGAACTGTGATTTTACAGAAAGGTTGCTGAGAATACCATAGACCAAACATGATAGAATAACAACAGTAGCTCAAATAACCAATCTTTAAAATGGGATTATACAGAAAAGCATCTCTGAATGCAAAATAGATGAGCTACAACAGTAAAAGACCACACCAGGTGCCATTCCTGTTAGATAAGTATAAGAATGAAGCTATAATTCACTAAGGATCAAAAAATTGGACAACTGAAGATTGGAAAAATGTCACTTGGTCTGATGGGTCCTGATTTCTGCTGCAGCATTTAGATAGTAGGCCCAGAAATTAGTATAACCAACATTAAAGAATGGATCTATCCTGCTTTGTATGAATAGTTCAGGCTGGTAGTACAATGGTATAAGTAATATTTTCTAAGTATATATCAGGATCCTTGGTACCAATAAAAGATTAGTTGAATGCCACAGCTTTCCTACTTATTGTAGTTGACTATGTGCCTCAATTTATGACGATGGTTCACCCAGGACCTGGTGACTACTTTCAGCAGAACAATGCATCATGTCATAAAATGAAAGTAGTAGCAGATTGCTTCATGTGTCAAAGTGGTCTCTAACATCACCAGATCTCAGGGCATTATCTCTAATTTAGATCCTGACAAGGTTAGTGGTGGAGACGGGATACCTGCCATTGTCCTGAAGAAATGTGCACCTGAACTGGCCCCTGCCCTTTGGGATGTGGTGGAAATGGAGATTTAAATCCTGGGTGTGCAGCCAACTAATCAAAAAAAATTTGGGATGCATAACAACAGTTTGAACTTTTAAATGCATACTTCCAGAATATTGTCAAACCTATGCCAAGATGAATTGAGGGTGTTCTAAAGGCAAAATAGGGTCCAATTCAATACTGAAATAATTAAAGTTACCAGTTTGTGCTTATATATATTAATGTATCATGAAAACAAAATAAAATTCAGATATCTATATTTACATTATTACTTGCCAACACAGAGACTTAAAACATTTCTGAAACTCTATGAATCCATCCAAGTGTTGTCACATAGATAATTATGAATCATTAGAATTGTTTTAACCATTTTCTGAGAATATGGTGATAACTATATTAATTTGATTAATAAATTGTATTACTATATTAGTTGATAATAAAATTAATGTCATACTGTTTGTAAACATTGAAATAACTTGGAATTAGAAAATATATGCATACTTACTAAGATAAGAAAATATCTAAAATTTCTTTAATGTCATTTAAAGCATTGTTAAATTCAGATAAATAATTACATCACAATATTGCAGGAAAATTTTGTTTGTCTTTTCTGCTTGAAAATCAGCAAAAAGTATTAAGATGTTTTATTCATAGCAATGACTGTATCAATGATATTTTCTATGTGTATCTCTGTTAAAAATACAAGAATTAGCATGTAATGCCCAATTCTATAGCCAACCTACTGATAATTTTCATGATATTTTACATGCACATGCATATGTTAGCACAAATAAATCATTTCCACCATTTCTTATCAACAAGGGATTTCCATCCACAGAACAACTGGAAATTGCATTTTTACCATAACCAAATGAAGCTAAACAGTATTAAGTACAAAGCCTGTAGAACAATCACAAAGTATTTTTGGTGATTGAAAAACAACTATAAGAACCTATCCATTAACTGGGAGATAATCATGAAAGCTAAGCCACACTATGGAAAGGGAGGCAGTTGTAACTTATGTCTGTTAGAAAAACTTATTATCTTAAAGTAGTTACTGAAAAAAGATGTTAATTGATTGCTTCATGTATACATAAAAGTAAGCACCTGCTCATGCAAAAATACATGATACACAGCATGTTTATGTAAATTCAAATTCTTTAAAAATTATTTCAAATAATTTTTTTTTAAATTTTGCATCTTTTAAACTTAAAACTTTGATCAATATAAATTATAAATAATTATTTAAATATTATAGACAACAATAATAAAATGAACAAGTCTTAACACACAATTTTAAATCAATGCCATAAGAATGTGTATTTCATAATACTTAACAGTCTGTGAGTATCCTGCACCTGAAGATTGCATATTTGCATGAAACTCTGATTCATTCTATCGATGTTGGATGTTATGTATATTCACTAATATATACTTAATAACTCTGTTATATAACATTGAGTACTGTTTTTATAAGACCTTAGAAAAATATATATATATATATGTATGTGCAATTATATGTGTGTGTATATATGTTTTTTTATCATGCCCATATCTATCTATCTATCTATATATATAAATTCAAATGTTATTATAGTAGAAACTTCTTATTTGAAATAGACACCCCATTTGAAATGAGGAATCTTTAATATATTTTGACTCATTTGATTTATTCAAACTATTTTTCCCATCTTGATTATTATAGATGCTATTATAGACAACATTTCATTATTTGTCTATAATAGCATCTATAATAATCAAGATAGGAAAAATAGTTTGAATAAGTTGAATGAGTTATTTTTATCATTCCTACATTCTATGTTAAATAGTATTTTTTTTATAAAACTTCTTTTCAAAATAAAGATTAGGTATTTTTTTTATTATTTTAAGATTATTTTGAAACAAAAGACATTTCTGTTCAAAATAAATATTTAACCAACATCTTGTCTCATTTATTATCTTACCTATGACTAGAATCTTGATGATTGGTAAATATAGAAGGTAATTTGGAAAGCTCTTATTTTGTTATGTCTTGATCAAAACATTTCATCAGAAAAACAAAGTTGTTTATTTTGACCAAATGAGGTTGAAATTTATTTTTTTGATGATCCTGTTAGATCAGCAAAATTGCCATATTTACCATATATATATATATATATATATATATATATATATATATATGCATTCTGATCAACAAAACATATTAATATAAGAGTTTTCAAAATTCTCTTATATATTTACTATTCCATCAGATTCATTCCCATCCAAATTTAAAGAAATCTTCATTATAATTATTTTACTGTCATCCAGCCAGACATTGAACTTGAAAAAAGGTTTAGGGAATTTTAAATAGGAAATCTGAATTGACTCAGTTATGTTTGGTTGCCTCCTGTAATAGGACATTGTGTCTTGTCAATTCCTCATGTGACAGTAAGTAAATTATTGTGTTAGATCATATTAATTACTTCATTATTTTGTTGTGCTATGACTTAAAAGAAAAAAAAAACTGTTTTAAAACATACACTGGCAAAAATAAGTTTAAGTCCATCTTTCTTTAGCTCTTCTAATTTAGTCAATTGTTAATTTCTTTTCTTTGCATATTTGTCATGCATACACACACATTTAATGATTGATAAATAATAGTTAATTGTAACAAGGATAATTATTACTTGAAAAGGGGATACCATCTCTGATGCTATTCTTCTGCAGTTGTCTTTATTTACCAAATAAGGAACACAAATAGCTTATCTATTTTTAATCAACAAACAGTACCCTGCAGTCATTTTGGCAGACAATGCTTCTCTTGTATCTCTCTGCCAAGAGTTTTATATAGACCAACTTTATCACCACAACGCAACAGTGATATTCTTGCATACTGCATCTTTAACATTCTAATATGTATAACATGGCTTAATACACACACACACACACACACACACACACATACATATATATATATATATATATATATATATATATATATATATATATATACCAAAAAGTAATCAAGATTGACTTGTATTATCATAAGAATAGCTGCACCTATTTTTAAGTTTACATTGAATTTATGCAAAGAGCACAGTAAGTTGCTGGTACCATAAGCTAATACTTATCAACAAAGTAAATACTCAGGCTTTGTTGTCACTTAGAAAATAATTCTTTAAATATTAATGATTGATATAGTAATTAAATTGGCTATGAGCCTATTTTAACTATTGTTCTTGTTAAATCACATGCTGATTTCAAAGCATATATATATATATATATATATATATGTGTATATTACTCTTCAAGTATGAATTGAGTTCTCCAAGCCACTGGCATATTTTGTATAGAGGAAAACATTAAAATTCCCTTCTTTTCTGCCATGCAACGATGGTCTAGAGGTAAGATATCTGACTGATGGGTTTTGATCCTGGCTTGAAGCAGTCGGACATCTAGCCACATTGAGATGCTGTGATACAGTGAAACAGTCTGTCTGTGGATGACTATATATATATATATATATATATATATATATATATATATAACATGTTTCATTTTTATTAAAGCTTCATCAGAGATTGAGAGAAAACTGGTTAAACATGTTAGTTTAATATACATTTTCCTATTTGTTCTTTTATTTTATCATTCTGTCAGATTCCAATCCATATATATATATATATATCACATTCAGTGCTAGCGTTAATAGTGCTCGATGCACAGATGAATGATAGATTTAAAAATGTGCCAGATGGATTCTCTTAAGAAAATCTTTCTAGCACAATGCAGAACCAAATTATTTTGCAATAGGAAAAGAGACAGTCACAAATATTTTATCTTATTTCACTAAAATGCATATCAAATTGATGTTAATGTATATTTATAACAACAGACATGAATAATTATGGCTTTATGAAGTTTGATTTGAGAGGTGAACACAATGAGTG
This sequence comes from Acanthosepion lycidas, assembly GCA_963932145.1. NCBI lineage: Eukaryota > Metazoa > Mollusca > Cephalopoda > Sepiida > Sepiidae > Acanthosepion > Acanthosepion lycidas. Next base: position 110,420,442 of record OZ010585.1, on the reverse strand, counting down.
TTAAATTTATTATCATGAATAAATCTGCAAGCAAGAATTGTGCTAAACATCATGGTTTATTTAATTTAGTGATACAACATTAACAAATATCTACAATATTAATATTTATTAGAAATTGATTACTCTGTTTTAAAATGCGCACACACACACACATCCTCTCACACACACACATCCACACACACATCCACACACTCTCACACACACACATCCACACACACACACTCTCACACACACATCCACACACACAGTCTCACACACACATCCACACACACACACTCTCACACACACACACACATCCACACACACACTCTCACACACACACACACACACACTCTCTCACACACATCCACACACACACATCCGCACACACACACACATCCACACACACACTCTCACACACACACATCCACACACACACACTCTCACACACACACATCCACACACACAAATCTGTATGTTCTCAATGTTAAGTTGTTCATACCTTTGGTAGCTGATAGACTAAATATTTAATTGTAAAATTATTTTATAGGCAATATTTTAAGATCTATGAACTACCCATGATGAACCATCATGCCATCTATCTATATAAGAAAAATACAACCAACACTAAGCAAGGTTATTTATGAGTATAGCAACAATGTTTTAAAATGTCTATAATAGCAATGATTTTAAAATACTTAAATTGTAATTGTAAAAAATTACACTTATATAAATTAAAGTTACCTCCCTTGGATAAAAACATAAAAAAGCTTTAACAGTTAATTTTTAAATTAATTATAACAGAGCGTATTTCATGTGAATTTACAAAAAATCCACAACTATCAATTACATCTTAGCAATTCCCCACTGAAGATGATCTTGGAGGAGATTAAAAGTTATTGGGGAAATAAAAAAATGAAAAAACTACAATGCCTCCCTTAATGAATTTAATATCAACATTAAGAAGTTAATCCAAGATTCAAAAAGATTAAGATAAAATAAGTAGATATTATATGTCAAGATTATTCACCAAACATGCTTGAAATCTATATAGACATATACATGAAAATCACACATAGAAATATGGTCCACTAGTTTTGTTTTCACTTATCTAGAGGATGCACATCAAAGCAACTAATATAACCAAGTTTCAAATGATTTTCAGTGCTTTATATGGCTGTCTTGAGGATTGTGAGTTATATTCTTCAAGCCTTCTTTCTTCACTAAGTATTCAAAAATCTTCATCTGTTTCCATCCTGTTTGCTAACAGTAGTAAAGGTTATAGGTTAATATATCTTTCTCATGTAAATAATCTTTTACTAATATTTCAAAGAGCTATTTAGATCATGCCTCATCAAACATCTTTGTTTAATATCTGAAACATTGGTATAGGTTTTTTTTTATATTTGTATTGCTTACAAAAATAGCATTTCTCGTTCCAGTGTCTGGCACACAGCAACATTATTATGGCTCTGTTTCTAGTCTAATTCTTCTAGGAACTCTCTTCATTAGAATCCTGATATTTTGTTTAGTCATATGGCTCTCTAAGCTGATCATCTAGTCATGTTCACATTCATTTTAACCTGGTTTCCTTGGCAACATTACAAATATTGATCTACTGAGGTCCTCCTGTATTTTGCCATTGTCATATATTAAATTTATTAATTATCATTTATCATTTGATACGTTATAAGTCCTGAAACCATTTAAGGCTGTCAACATCTCTATTACAATCTCAACTGCATTTACTGTCTTGCAAATGTTTAAAAATTGTTTGATGAAGCAGTTTGGGAGCAAAATACACATTCTGAAAATTCTGATAACAGTCAGACATTTTTCTCTAAAACTAGTTTAATGATTCACACTCAGAAATGATAATCCTTTTCTAAATTTGTTCTTTAGGTGGTCAACATGAACTTTAAAATCTCCTGTCTTCATGCATATTTTTTATTGGCACCTGAATACAAACCTGAACAATTATGAGACTTTTGGGACTGAAAAAAAAATTAGTATTTAAATAAATGTATTAGTCTTTTAACTATAAATGTTTATTATTGTTTTATTACTGTTGCAAGACCAGTGGAGAAAATTTAACTTCTATTTTGGGTTTTGCAATCAAATAGAAGAGACATTATATATGATGGTATTGGAGGTTCAATAAACATGTCTTGCACATTAGACTTGATTTCACTGGCAGTTTTTTAATCTAACAAATCAAATTTTTGATGTTTTTTTTTCTTTCATGATAAATATGTATTCTTATAAAAAACACGTTGAAAATTCTGTGGAGCCATTTAACTCCTTGTACTTCTGGTGCAACTTGATGATTATAAGAATTCCCAATAATGAGTGAAATACATTTAAACTTAGACTTGGGTGTGTTCAAAGGTTTTCAGTATAAAACGGTTATAACTTGTGTATTTAGTCTAAACTTTTTAGAAAATAAAGATAAAAATGTTTGCATATGACCAATATATCACATACTCATAAGTAAGAGTAATATTCCAGGTGATTGAATTGGATATAGTCAATATATATTCTATTATCATTAACTATAGGCTGCATGAATTAGTTCCATTGATATTATGGAAATTAAAATGTTTGTGCATTGTATTTTGGGTGTGTGCCTGTTCATATATGATAAACAAAGAAGAAACATACAAAAACTTTGGTTTCTACCATAGAATATTTATTCTTCTTTTATGGTGAGTGTAGTGAAAAAAAGGTCTTAATATCTCTTGGGTATATCCATTTTCTTTTTGGTCCAGTTAGGGTAAGGATCAATATATTATTAGTGGTCAAGCTTAAGTCAGCCTTGTGCAGAGTTGGAACAGCCATTGAAAAGTTTATACTTAATTTATCATTGGAAGACTTAAGCATGGTTATGGTATGTTTGTTTTCTTTTTCTTGGTTTCAGAAGTTAGGGTAAGTAATGATTAGCATTGTTATAATGGTTGTGCTCAAGTCAGCCTTGACTTACTTTATAGGTGGAGGTTTTAGAAGTCATATACAAATTCCATGTATTGGAAAGTGGAAAAAGAGAGTCAATCTTTAGTAGACTGGGCAAACTAATGTGCCCAGGCGAGACAGTCTGTTTTCCATGTACTGCTACATATTGGAGTAAGCGGGGAAAAAGAGAGTGAGCAAAATGTTTGTCTTTTTATAAACTTCAAACAGTATCGCCTAAAGGCATCTGACAAAATCAGGTGGGGTAATCATACTTCTGGTTCCTCTACTCTTAGCATCATGGGAAAATCTATTTGTTTTTCTTTTTTTATTTATCATTCATTATTCATTATTTTATTTATTGATTTTGTTTCATTTTTGCCACAGTGTTTTTTTCATTATATGTCCCAGACATTTCAACTATCTCTTTCTGATTTTAAGCATAAGTGTCCTTTTCATTCCCATTTTCTTTAAAACTTTTTGCTCATATATTTAGACCATAGTATGCTAAGCATCTTTCTGTAGAGCCATATCTCTGTTGTGTCAAGTTTCTTATTCATTGGTGTGATGGTCCAGCTTTCACTTATATACTCATATATCTCTAAAATATAGTTGACTCTTTACCATCACGCTTTGCCCTCACTCCATTCACAGAGCCTCATTGCATAGGTGCATTGGTTTCTCTCTACCATTCCTTCCCTTAATGAATACTGTGAGTATTAAATTTTCAAAACCTTCTTTCCTTATCATGTTTCCAGAGAATTTCCTTGTTGCTCATATAGTAAAGCTATAATATCTCAGTATCCTTCTGTAAAACCACATTTCCTTTGCCAAAACTTTTACAAAATCTTGGGTTCTTCTATAGACAGTTATTCTTTTTATAGTGATTGTAGTGAAAGAAAGTTCTCAATGTCTCTTCGGTAGGTCAGTTTTCTTTTGGTTCAGAAGTTAGGATAAGTAAGTATAAGCATTGTATTTATGGTCAAGCCTTGTGCAGAGTTGGAATATTCAAAGGAAGCTTTCTACTTACTTTATCACTGGTATGTTTAAACATGATTATGGGATATCTGTTTTCTTTTTCTTGATCCAGAGTAAGTCAGTATAAGCATTGTTACAATGGCTGCACTCAAGTCAGCCTTGCGTTGAGTTGGAACAACCAAAGAGGAAGCTTGACTTACTTCATAGGTTGAGGTTTGGAAGACACATGCAAGTGCTATGCATTGGAAAGTGGGAAGAAAGTTCACTTGTCAGTAGACCAGATACACTATCATTGCTCAGAGGAATATCATTACCACATGGTTCTACATCTTTGAGCAAAAAGGAGAAAAATTGTGGGCAGGAAAATGTTTGTCTTTTTATAGATTTCAACAGTGCCACCTAATGGTACTTTCCAAAACTAAATGATGTAATCATATTTCTGATTCCTTTACTCTTAGCATCATGGGAAAATATATTTCTTTTTCTTTTTTATTTAATATTCATTATTATTATTTTATTTATTGATTCTGTTTCATTTTCCCACAATATACATTTAGTTACCCAAAGCAATTTATTGCTGATAGGGATCATCTGAACTTATTTCAAATAATATCAAAGAAATGTTAATCATTTTTAGAGTATTCTCTTGTGAAATTCCTATTTAGTGTTTCAAAACAATATTATAATTAGGTTTGGTTTGGTTTATTTTGTTTTAGGGCATATCAACCTCAATGGGTTATTTAATGCTGACAACATTTTTAGGATAGATTCGTATGAACAGAGTATGTATTCTTTGGTTTAGATTGGTTTGGTTTATTTTGTTTAATGGCATATCAACCTCAATGGGTTATTTAATGTCAACAACATTTTTAGGACAGATTGTATGAATAGAATATGTATTCTTTGTTTTAGATTGGTTTGGTTTATTTTGTTTTATGGCATATCAACCTCAATGGGTTATTTAATGCTGACAAAAATTTTTACTGCTGGTAATATTTTATTTTGTCAAAAATCTGTTTCAGGTAATATGTTTCCTTCAAAATTGTATTACTGGTAATAATTTTTTTCAAAAAAGTATTGCTGGTAATAGTTAACTATTTGCCCATAGCTGGAACCCTAACAGGTGCTACCACCCCAGGTCAGGGTGGGCCTGGGGACACCAGCAATTAAGAGGTGGTTCCACGCTCCTCAAAACCTCCTGAACAGAGGCCTTGCTGCTGGACATAGTTTATCGTCTTACCCAAGACAGTGCATATAACAAGTTGATTATCTCTGCTTATCAATCTTTTTTTGTTTTATAAAAATTATATAGTTTTGCATTAAATAACCTGGAAAAGGTTTATATACCGTAAAACTTAAACAAAACTAAAATAAATAAGGTAAAAATAAATTATAAGAAAGGTCTCACAAGCCATTGAAAGTGATTTCCAGCAACGTAGCTTAGATTTGGAATAATAAAAGAAAGCATTTTTCTTGATTTTGGCAAAAATTGCCTGTCAATTGCTACATATTTATTTAGTGTAACTTTTTTAAAATCACAGCAATTTAGATTCCAGCATCTCCTGAGAGTGAAAGATAATTATAAGATTTAGAAGGAAGCCAAAACACAGTTTTAAATAAGAAACAAAGGCTGAACCTCTACTCCTGTTCACAAAACCAAGGATGATGTGAACCGAACGATAGGCGAACCTTATCTACTTCTATTGAGAAGAAAATAAATAAATAAATAGTAAATAAAATTTCAGACTTCAGGTGGAGATGTTAGAAATATAGAATTGGAGTAATCTTTAGAAGGAACTGGAAACCCAATCCGAAACAGGAAAGAAGAGATAAACCTCTACTCCAGTTCAAAAGACCAGAGAGGAGTGTGAACTGGGTAGCAAACAAACCAATCAACCACCTATCAAGGAGAGAAAAAAATATTTATAATAATAATAAGAATATCATAAATAATGTAAATTTTATAAGAACATAAAATATTGATAAAATCATTTTTCATTAATTTTTTAACTTCCTGACAGGAAACATGAATTATGCTGCCTTAGTAAGGCAATATAACAAGCTGGTAAAATATATATATATATATGTATATATGTATATATATATATATATATATATATATAGTGCATCAGCATTCTTGGGATGCTTACATTTAACTAACTCCTCTCAGCACTTTTTGGGGGAGGGGGAATATTAGGAAAAACAATTTCAAACTTGAAAGCTGAATGCTTAAAAGCTCTTAAATATGTTCTCTCTGAATTTTTATCGCGATTTCACCTTACATCACTTACAATAAAATTGTGTATAAACTCTCTTGGCTTTAAAGAATTGTTTAGCCTTATGAAGGAACTTTATACATTACCTTCTTTAATAATGATATATATATATTAGGTTGGTGCAAAAATAATGACGTAATAATGTCATTTTTTGACATATTTTTTAACGTCAAAAAACGACGTTATTACGTCATTATTTTTGCACCAACCTAATATATTTGATCATATAGCATTTTAAAACAGTGGAAACAAAATATTAATTGAACTTAGGTCAAAATCAACTTTTGTCAATTCAAGTGGTAAATCTGATTTGGTTACGTAATCAGATAAATTGTTTTAGATTCTATAGAGGTTTGCTTTGAATAATTTAAGTGTTATGTGAATTAGAACTCAGTGCCAAATTTGCTTATATGTGTATGTGCTTTTACTGAAAAAAAATAAAATTTGATATTAGTCAGAAAACAAGTAAAGAGAAAAAGATATCTTTATTTTCCTCCAAACAATTCTAATAAAATACTGAAAAAATGTTTATTATTGTTTTGTTATTGTTACAAAGTTCGGTTTTTGACATTTTAAGAATTATCATCATCATTATATTTTTTAGTTTTCTTTATCGCAGTGTCTAATAGCCCATTGAGCTACAGAAACCTTTAGAGAGAAACATTATAGACACCTTTCTTTCCAATTACTGAATAGAATTATTTTATTGAGCATTAATAGCATTAAACTGCTACTTTTGTTTCCTTGGTGTGTAAATAAATCAATTGAATTTAACTTTCGACTCAAACTGTAGATGTCAACATAAAGTTGCAATTTTAAACTTTACTCAGATTTCAACTCTGTTTTCTTGTATTGAAGATATATAACGCCAAAGTAATATTTATCGATAATGCCATCACCAAAAAGATTAAGAAGAATTATTAAATTTATTGCATAGATGCTTTGAGTAGTAAAAATATTTTTTATTTAATTTAGTCATTTCAGTATTTGTGATTTGTTTATTTTGTTTAGTATGAAATATTTAAATATATATATTTTATATTCTAAGTTGCAAATGTTTTGAATGATCTTTGATTCGATCGAATCTTTTTTTTTTAAATTTACTTTGAATTGGAATTTTATTTAAAGACTTTTAGTAAACTGAAAAGAATTTACAGATTTAACTGTTGAAATTAATAAAAAAATATATAATTTTGTTTTGTCTCAATACAAATGTTTGTTTGTTTTTTTTTTGCCTTATGTAATTTCAATAATGAGAAATATTAAATAAATAATTACAAAATGTAATTATATTGCCGAGTGTAACAGAAATACTGCCCACATAATGGTATAAGACATTAGTGGCAATGGTGTCTTCATCTAGTTAATGTCTTAACATTATGTGGGTGGTATTTCACCTGCTGTTACTGTTACGTTTTCACTAATTTATCACATTTCTGATTACTCTTTTTTCTGTTTTAACCTTGTTTGCTTTTGTTGGTCTTTTTTTTTCTTTTTTTTTTACAGTATTTTTACCTATTTCAACAAACCCATCATCATCATTATCATCCTTTTTTTTCTTCTCCTTTTTTCCACTCTATTTCTCATCTGAGGATTTGTTTTGAAAAAAATATATATTTCTGGACATGTGTTCGTTTTCATTCTGTTGAAATTTCTGTCGGCACACTGAATATAAACAAATGCAGAAATAATGTACTCACAAAGAGGACAGAGATGATCTATCCTACTTTCATCAGATTCCTTTCACAGTAAATATCCAATTTTTGATGTCACTTTATTGCAATGTGATTGTTTATATTCCATTCTTGTGCAAACATCAAATACCAAAACAGTGATCTCTTTGCTTTTTAGCATGTGTCCCTCATTTGAAAATCTTTGATAATTATTTTCATGCCCATTTATTTTAAATTAACACATAAGCCAACAAAATGGTCTCTTTTGAGTTTTTCTTTTAAAAAATGTGCCTTGTTTGTTTTCAATTCATCTTTTTTTCTTCAGGACACTCTGGAGGTAGGATTTCCTCAGGTCAGTTTTGGATGTCAATGCCTCAGTCCCGTTTTGTTGTGTGCAAAGCTATTTGTCTTTTCCCTGTGTTAGTCTAGATACATTGACCCTTGCCAATAAAGGACCAGTCAATATCACTGTGCCCAGACCATCACTATGGGTACACTAGTTACATTTTGGTTTTAGTTGAACTCAAATATCATCTGCAATGACCTCTCAGTATTTGTTTGCAGAAGCCTTGCATTGTGATAGCAATGACACTATTGTCCTCATATTTCGATATTGTGATTATTATTATTATGTGTAAATCCTTTCTTATTTTGTTATGTTTTCTTTTTATGATTTTGTCATTATTGTTGTCAGTTTTTATTCTGGTATTTATTTTGGTATAATTTAATTGATTATTTTCCTTTCTTATTTTATTTTATATTTTCACTTTTGTATTCATTTAGTTCACTAAGAGTCAGGTCGGAAATTACATTAAAAAATAACAATGTATTCCCTTAAAGAAAAATAACCACTTTCATTATTAAAATTAATTTCAATGAAAAATTGTTTTTAAATCATTTTTTATTCATTTGCCTGATCTAATTTATCTTACATTGTTTTCAATGGGTTAGCCAGATTTAACTTGTTGCTATATAATTGAACTGAGTCAATCTTATCATATTCCTATCTTGACATTTATACTGTAGAAGAAAAGCTATACAACAAACAAAGCAGATCTAATTTTGAATTTCTTAAAACTTTTAAATACCTGAATGACTAAATAGTAACCACAATACTTTAAAACATATATATATATATAAAATAGAGAGAGAGAGTGGGGGATAAAAAACATAATGTTATTTTACTGAGACTAAAATGAATGGCTTTTTTCTTGTTTGAAATTCAAACTTTTGTAATTTCTTGTTTCAAATACATCAAGAAATATTCGACTGAGGTTGGGAGAAAGTGATATTTCCATTCTTTATCAGTTACACAATCAGATGTGTTCAGCAATGCTTAAAATATTAGTGCTAAAATTATTATTAATTTTTTTTGGCTAATATTTTAAGAACAGTAAACAGAAAGCACAGAATATATATTTTTTTAAGCATTCCACCCCAAGCAAGGCAGGAGAGTTGGAGTGAGAGCAAAGATGAGCGATAGAGGAAAGGATGAAGAAAAGGTTAGGGGATAGATCAGGGCATCAGGAGATGTCAATTGACATTACATTTGAATAGTTGGAGATTATAGCTATCAAGAAAACAAGAAATGGGGAAGGAGTTCCACAGATGGGAAGTGTGAGACATGAAGCTATTGGAGTAGAAGAGACGGCTACATTCAACAGTTTCGACAGTGAAAGGGTGAGAAGCATTTCATATCTTAATAGTTTGGTAGCATATTGAGCTATGGTCAGAAAGATGTAATGTAAGTCTTCTTGTTAAACAAAATAGGAACACAGAAGAAAAAAACAATATATCAGTACACCACAAAACATCAAATAAATGCAAATTACATTTCATATAATGTGTAAAAAGAAATATTACTAAACGTAGAGGTTTTTCTTACTATTTTTTATATGCTAAAGTTCACCTAATACAAGGCTCAAAAGCCACTCAATGTAGAGGGTTACTGAATGAGGTGTGTGATATGAATAAAAAAGGAGGTTGTTGGAAGTGGAGATTATGAGGATAGATAACAATTGACCTTTGACTTGAAAAAGTTAAGATTGTAATGTTCAGAATAGCATTGAGTCTCTTCCACAGAGTAGCAGTTCTTGAGAAGCTGTTGCCTGAGTGGAAGTTTCTCCTTACAATAGGAATATGGAGGAAATGAGAGTGATTTGACTCCATGGATATAGTTTGGTATCTCCTAGATATAAAGGTCTGAACTGGTGGAATTAAACAATGGAACTTACTAATTCTTTAAAAACTGTATTTTTTTTTTTACTTGGACGTGTTCTTTAACTTCTTAAATCACTGTTTTATTTGCCCCTGACATTACTGATGTTATTTACATATTTAGTTTTTGATCCTTTATTTCTGTTTTATTCTTTTGTTGAGTGGAATCCTTATGTTTTATAACCGTACTCATGTTCTTATTAAACCTTTCTTTTTTCCACCAGAATAATGATTGTTAATCCCTTTCCACCACATCCTATCAGCCAAAATTCACTTCCCTTGCCTTTGTAGTTAATGTCTGACACTTCCTTCAGCAATTTTTATTTCACTTCCTCTTTCTTGGTTGTCTTGTGATTCTTAATATTATAATGCACACATTATCCTGCATCTTCTTTTTTTTTCTTTCTTTGAATGAAATTTGTTGAACTGTTTGTTTTAATCTTTATTTTACATTTTATTCTGTCTGTAAACAAAGTTTAAAACTGTATCATTTATCTTTCTGGGTTTTTAGTTGTTTTATTCCTTTTGCAGATATGCCACTCATTAAGCCTGTATAATTTGTCTTTATTTTAATATTCAATCATATTAAAAAGTGTTTCAATGAAAGCAAAAATGTAGTCAAAATAGTATAAGGAGGTAGAAACAGTTCCTTTCTTTAAAACAAAGTCTAATCACATGATTAATATATGTCCAATAAAAGAAAGAAATATCGCTTCAGTAAATTCAGTAATATATACTGTTTTTTTTATTCAAAATTTTTTATTAAATAGCACTGAAAAGCAATTTGTCTTTTGTTTATTACAATCTTTTAAGAAATTCAAACAAATTAAAAATTAAATAGTTGCTTATTTGTAAAACTATTTTTGTATATCCATCTTATATTCATCAGATAAAAATATTTAATCTTTGTATGTTAAGACTTATCTCCTTTGTCACCATGTTACCTTGTTCACTTATTTGTACATGCACTTAATATTTTTCTATTTGAGAATCAGTTTTTTTTTATTTCGATAATTTTTTTTTAACTCAGTTTGCATTGATGTCTTTCATTCTTCACTCAATAAGTTCTTGTGACAGAAAATTATTCAAACTTCCTTTTTCATCTATTACTCTTCTTTTATCTATATTTATTTATTTTACAAAAGCCTGGTGCTATGAAGAATATAAAAGAATGATAAAAATGTCATTTAATTCTGCTGAAGCTTCCAAACCTAAAAAGAAGTCATTGATTGTGCAAAGTCAATTGTCATTATTTTATGGTTCAACTTAAGGCTGGCATTATTCTTGTCATCTTTTTTTATTCTCTTTTAAAAAAAAAAAAAAAAAAAAAAGATTTTGTTATTGTTGATATGAGATTTTTTTCTTCCATTTGAATTCATCATTTTGCTTTTAAAGTGTCACCTTCTTTTATAAATAGTCTTCATCTATTCAATCTGTCTGAGGACTGATTTTCAAGGATTTGGCTTTCTTTGTAGAGACTTTTTGTAAACCATTAAAAGAACGAATGTACTACTTGAGGAATTTTAGATCTGGCTAAAAAGAGCCATTCCACTGTTAAAACCTAAATTTACATTTCATTGGCTAAATATGATCTGTACATGCAAAAAGGAAATATTAACCACCCTGTTATAAATATTACAAAAATATATTGCATACTCTCTTATTAGAAATAAATATATATATTCAGTTTTAAAACATTTATAAATATACCATGTTTCAGTTATTTCTTTTGTATAATTTCTGAATGCATATCAACAATATTATTGCTTCAGTATCTGTCTATATTTATGAGATGAGGTATTATGTACATTATTTACATTATTCTGATTACTGTCCTCATCTTTGTTACCATATTTATTACAACGTTTCGGCCGTTGTACACTCCTGCCTTCTTCATGTGATTGGAATGTCGAACTGAACCCTTTGTTTCGCTCACCAGGGCAGACTGTTCTATTTCCACAGGTCATGTCTAATGGATGTCAGTTATCAGTTATCTCCTGTTAATTCCCTTCTGAAAGTTCTCCACTGCCTTAGCCGGGTATTGACAGAACCCAAAGGATGTCAGTTCAATACCTGGTTATGGCAGAACTTTCAGAGGGAAATTAACAGGAGATAACTGACATCTATTAAACATGGCATGTGGAACTAGAACAGTGAGCGAAATAAAGGGTTCAGTTCGACATTCTAACCATGTGAAGAAGGCTGGAGTGTACAACAGCCGAAACGTTGTAATAAATATGGCGACAAAGATGAGGACAATAGTCCAAATAATGTAAATAAAGTATATAATTGTTATAATAAATAGATATATACATAATATATAAAATAATATGAAAAGCAACCATTTATGAAATAAACAATATTAAAATCAAAAAAACGATCATGGCTAGAATCCTTGAAAGAAGATTTATGATTATCCAAAAATTCAACCTCGCAAAGATATTCTAAAAATACATTGAGCTCAGACATCACATTAAATGTTAAAATATAATAAACTGAAAAATAAATAAATATAATTTTTTTTTAAGAATTTTAATTATTAACTTTTTATTACAAATTATAATAAATTCTTTTGTTTGTGTTAATAAATAAATCATAAAAAGTATACACCATGGAAATTTAACTGTAGTTTCAAATGTTCTGTGAGATAAAAAAAAAAGGTTGAAAACTTTGCTCTAGACAATAAAAATATACCACTAAATATTAACCTGAAAAATTATTCTTTAACAAATGACACTTTAAAAATCCCATAATGAACAAAAAGTCATTGAAACCCAGTTTAGTTTTCAGCATATAAATTTTGCAAAAGCAGATAACAATATGGGTGATATTGTAAATGTTGTGTTTTGTATCAATTGATAATGATCTCCTATATTATTCTGAATAAGTATGTTCCATATTTGTGATACAACTTATATTGGAAAAACATCTGTACACAAATAAAAAATACAAAGTCTGGTAAAAACAAATACTCATATATAAAAAAAATTTGGAACTGCCTATTTATTTAATTATACAAATATTCAATTTCAAATGTGTTATTTTGCTATTAAAAATTGCTGTCCATTGTTTTAAAGTTAAAGAAAGCAAAACCGCGACACAATTAATTAAAGCGGCAAATTCAAATTAAATATATATTTAATTTCTCTGCTTCTGTCAAACTCTTGTACAGAAGAATTGACAGCATGAAAATCTTTTCAGCAGACATCTTTGACCAACTTTAATAAGGCACATGAATTCCCTAATATTTTTCATCTACTTTTTATATTTCCAACAGAAGTATCCACTGATGATAAGAACTCTTCAGGTTAGTTGGTGTCTAAAGCTTTTCCTTGAAGTTATCACTTCAAAATAATTGTTTTTGGGTTTGACTTTTCTTCTTTGTTTTTTTTTTTTTGCACTTTTCACAGCAGTCAAATGAATATTCTGATCACAAATTATCTGTCACAGAGCATTTCACTTGCATTCAGAGATTATTATTAATGAATGAACAATCATTGTTTACAAACACAGGATACAAGTGTTAACTCTTCAGAACTGGAATAGTTGCACAACAAATATAATCATTATACACACAAATACTGCAATGTATGTTATAAATGTTGTAATGGTGTAAACATGCATATATACAAGTATAAGATTTTATATATATATATATATATATATATATATATATATATATATATAAGCATGTCTGTAATAATGCTTATATATATATATATATATATATGTATATATAAGCATGTATCTAATAATGCTTTTATATATATATATATATATATATATATATATATATATAAGCATGTATCTAATAATGCTTATACATATATATATATATATATGTATATATAAGCATGTGTGTAATAATGCTTATACATATATATATATATATATATATATATATGTATATATAAGCATGTGTGTAATAATGCTTATATATATATATATATATATATATATATATATATATATATATATATATATAAGCATGTGTATAATAATGCTTATATATATATATATATATATATATATATATATAAGCATGTGTATAATAATGCTTATATATATATATATATATATATATATAAGCATGTGTGTAATAATGCTATTGCACATATTCAATTAAAATAAGAAAACATTCAAGAATTCATATTGTTTAAGATTTGCTATATTTATGGAGGAAGATCTTTCAATGTCTGAGATAAAAGCATCTGTAGGTATGGACAGTGTGAATATAGAAATAAACCCTTCATGATGACTGCCACTTTCACACCTCAAGTAATCTTCAGACCATATAGGTGAAATTAATAGTATGTTAAATATTTATTCTCAAATAAAAGAAAAAGCCCTTAATTTTGCTGATGATATCTATAACTTCCTAAAAAATAACATGTAAAATTTAAATCCCAGTTTTTCAAGAATAGTCCAGAATAGTTTATGAAGGCAAGAAACCTCCTCTTTGATATAAATATTTCTTTAAAAATAATATCTGAAGTATTTTCCTGTACTCAAAACAAGTGTCTCTGTGAGAAGCATTTTTCATGGATTTGTACTTTATTCAAAGAGATTTTGTTGTGAGCCATTAAAATGCATGTAATACTTGAGTAATTTTATTTCTAACTAATGTTCACCCTATTCAAGGCCAAAAAGCCACTAGATATATACGAGTTATTTCATGGTTAACTGCATGTTTCTGTGGTTATTTGCAATCTGTACATGCACAATGGAAATATAAACCATTCAATTGTTTCAAATATTACAAAAACAATTAAGCTTTTTAAATGAAAACAAAAATAACAACAACTATTATCTTAACACTACATGAAAGAAATGAGAAGAAATGATTAAACAATGACTACAAGAAGACATAATGCAGGGTTGTTAGCAAAAGGATGAGCACAAAGAGCAAATAACAAATTAGAGATACCAAAATCAGACAAGTGCAGAAATTTAAAGATCTGGGAAGTGTTTAAACAGAAGATGGAATATATGACACTGAAATCTGACAGAAAGGGACAACTCAACACTGAAAAAACTCATGACCAGAAAAACATAACTTTTTTTTATAACCAAATAAAAGTAATTTATTAAAGCTTAAAACCTTAATTAGTGAGTATTTTTCTTCAAATAAGGCATTTGAAAAGGCATTATGTAGAATATGAACCTGTTTCTTGTTTAATAAAGTAAACTAAAGTAGATTAATTATATCCTATGCACTCCAAAATTGGGAAGGTACTACTCAACACTGCCGACTGAGCACCGTGGCAACTCAGGAACATAGAAACCAAACTTTTTTATGACCAAATAAAAGTAATTTATTAAAGCTTAAAACTTTAATTAGTGAATATTTTTCTTCAAATAAAGCATTTGAAAAGGCATTATGTAGGATATGAACCAGTTTTTTGTTGTACACCCTGGCCTTCTTCAGGTGACTTGAATTTTGAATTTGGTTTGGTTTGAAATTCCAATTGGCTGAAGTGTACAATGGCTAAAATGTTATGAATATGGCAATAAAGATGAGGATAACAGTCTGAATAATTTAAATAGTCATTATAACTCATCTCAGGATATAGACAGATACTTAGGGAGCTTGTGTAAATGGGTGGTGTGACAGAGTTTAAGAGTAATAACAGAAAGACAAAGTTTATTAAGAGCTACAATGGACCGGAAGTTTTGGAGAGCTACGATCGCCTACTTTCTGAGGGGACATGGCACATAAAGAAGAAGAAATTGTCATGAATTTATTAAATTTTTCTCAAAACTTGGTAATGAGACAAAAGACATCAACATTTTTCTAACAAAGAAAAAATCATTGAAAGAGAATGTAATGCAAGACAGTAATATAAAAATATCATTGAATCATTCACAAATACATGAAGTAGATATTTATCTGACAAAGACCAGTGAATTGAGAGTTATACATAACATCCCATAATATTCATTTTAATATTTATTGGAACATTATGAATTAAAATTTTTCATTGAGTAAGGCTTCTATTAATATATCTTCTTCTATGCATAAATTTCAAACTTGCCAAAATAGTTTAATCTTAAGAATAGAGTTGAAAGCAAGAGAAATATAGATATATACAGCATACAAGAAATTGCTGAAAAGATCTCAGCCCAATCAAGAAGGAATTTCAAAATAAGCTCTAATATTTGGTCTTTTGGTCTAAATTTGGGATGTGGATCAATCAATCAAATTCAACAATCTTATATATTTATTTGTGCATGTGTTAGATAAATGTACCAAAGAGAAAATAGTAAATAGTAATATTTTTTTTATTTTAAAGAAACATTTGGAATTCATTAACTGAACAGTCAGTACTTTTGCTGGTAGAAATTTATAAAAATTTTCTCATAAAACTATTTTTCAGGAAAAATGGCTTCTGAAAATCTGAAGATACATAGAAAATAAGTAAAAGTATAAAATAATCAGTAAAGAATTTGGGAGACATTTTCGCAGGGGCATATTGTGACTTTATAATGCTTATATATATTTTACAATATATACTATTATATTTATAGTAAAAGTTCATGGGATTTTAATTTTTCTTAGTGTTTTTAAATTTTAAATGTTATGAAGATGATTATGGAGAACATGACTGACAAATGTTTATAAGGTTGTGTTCAAAATGATTTTACATGTAATGGAATCTAGTTATGATTTATTTGGGGTAAATTATTTGTAAATAATTTTATTGGATGTACTAAAACTCATTTTACATCTCTCTGACCATATTTCAGTTAGGTCTCATTTAAATACACATGGAGACCTATCAAACCCTATCCATAACATGTCCATTTATAATACAAATATAATAGCAACAGCCACATGTACAAAAAGACTAAAATTAATTTTTAAAAATGCATTATTAATAAAAAAAAATAAAAAGCCATCACTCAGCAATATCAACTATGAACATGCTCACAATGTGCTGACCATGTATGGAAAACAAAACATTTCTGTAACTAGATACATATATAAAATAATCCATATATTCAGTTAAACATATAAAATTCATCCTTGATAATGGCTAAAAGTATAGCCAAAAGTGCTTGGAAAACAGTTGGACAATTTTTATATAATTTATGTTTTGAAAAGAAAAAATTATCTGAACATATGAGAAATTATATAAAAAAAATCAACCACTGCAACTTGTCAGTCGTTTTCAACAAAACTTCATGTCTGCAAAGTTATGAGGTAGTTTGATAAAAAAATAAAATTTTAAACAACAACATATTCTTGCAGTTTGAAACGGCAACAAATACATTGTAGAAAAATTACAACAGTTCAAAACTGATAATTTATTTGCCACTATTCATTCAGTTTTGTTTTTCTTTTTGTCCTGAGGCTTGACACCCTCTTTTTGCTGACAATTTTTGACATGTCTGGCTGAAATGTCTGTGCATTTCCAACTTTAATCAGAGATGACAAATGTTGATTTGTTAGCCTTGTTCTCTGAGAAGTTTTTGTTTTCAAGAAAAATAACTGTTCACACACTGCTATAATCTTTGTGGCAAACATTCTAAAGTTTTAAAACTTTTCAGGAAGGTATGAAAAAACCCAGGTATTCCTACTTCAATATACTTTGCTCTGAGTATAGAATCCAAATGCATTTCTAATAGTTCCATCTGCAGGCTTTCTTCTATCTTGGCAGCATCAAAGGTAAATGGTGCTGAATATAATGCAAACTGATGTTCAAAAGATGAGAAATCACTAAATCTTTTCTGAAATTTCTTTGACAACAATTCCAGGTGACAGTCATACTTAGCAAAGCTAAGTACATTCTCAGTATTGGCAGCTCTTTTTCAGCAATTTACACATAGGCAAATGAACTAAGTTTTCATTTGATAACTCTGACTTCCATAAGCTTAGTTTGTAATGAGGCGCTTGATGTCATCATACAACTTAGTGATAAGTTTGTTTTTACCTTGTACTTTCAAATTAAGATAAGTTAATTGTACAGTAATATCCATAGCAAAAGTCAACTTTCATCTTTTATTTCATCTGTTTTCACCTTTCATCTCCAAAAACTGAATTATTTCTTGTCTCAACAAATAGAAACTTTTCAGCACTTTGTGATATGACATCCATCAGACTTCTGTGTAGAATGGAACATCAGTGAACTGATTATCTATATCTTCCAACAACTGACTAAGCTGACAGTGGTTGAGACCATGGCCTCTGATATAAGTTCACTGTCTTTGAGACCAGGCACATGATCCAATTTTAAAATCTTTGAACACAATTTTTTTTGATAAATAATACAGTGAAAATGTGCAAATGATGAATCTGGATGTGAGTTTTCTAGTCTTCTTTGTAGCTTGGCAGCAAAACCATTATGTTTGTCAGCCATATTTGCAGCACCATCAGTAGATAAGCATGCGAATTTACTCAAATCAAAACCATACTTATCCAGAACCTGCTCAACTCCTTCAAAGATGTCCTGGCTTGTTGTGGGGTCATGCATGGAGACCAGTTCAATCAGTTCTTCACAGATATAACATTCAGTGTCACAGGCCCTGATGAAGATTGCAAGCTATGCTATTCCAGTGATGTCAACAGTCTCATCAATAACAATAGAAAAATATTCAAATCTTGATGATACAGCCTTCAACTGTTGTTTCAAATCACCAGTGTTCCTGGTTAATTAAATATCTTTGAATAAGTATGCTTTCTCTGGACAATTTCAGCTGTTTTTACAAGACATTGCTTTACAAAATCTCCTTCACTGTAAGATTTTCCACTAATGGCTATCATTCAGCTGAGTTCATAGCTTGCAGTAACAACAATGATATCCCGTTTCTGAATCTTTATAAAAAAGATCTGTTGCTCTCTTAAGTTATCCATTAATTCCTTGTGGTTTGAAAAGAGAATTAAGTTTTCATATTTATCGTAAGATAGATGGTTCATTTCACAATGTCTTTTCAGGTTGTACTATTTTGACGTTGCAAAAATACCATAATTCCCACTTTTCTTGAAACACTCGCTTCTTCATTCAATTTCCTTTTTCTCTTAGGTGGAGGAGCCATTTTAGGGTTGAAGCAGTATGAAAAAAATTTTCAAAATTGATAATGCAGAATCTGAAAAATTCTTCTTTTTATGTGCCATGTCCTTTCAACCTCTCTAAGACCTCATCATTGCTCACATGCTCTGTCTATGATATCTTTAGCATCCTTCTGTAGAACCACATCTCTGTTGCCTCAAGTCTCTTCTTCATCTTTGAGGAAATCGTCCAGAATTTGCTGCCATAAAGAACAGACATCATGTCACAGTTCAGTATTCTTTTCTTTGTTACCAAAGAAATCCTCTTGTCTCGCAGTACTTTGCAGAATCTGAAAAATTCTTCTTTTTATGTGCCATGTCCTTTCAGGACATAGACAATCATGGCTCTCCACTTCCTGCTATCTCTTGCAGCTCTCAGCAAGTTCCTTCCCTCTACTTCCTCCCCCAGATCATGTTCTGTCATCCACCTACTCAAGCTCACCACATATGTCGCACTGCTTTCCCTTGTCTCTTTTTCCATCTATTCAACCTGTGAGTATCAGATTCTCCAGACCCTCTTCCACATAATGTGTCCCAGAAACGTTAGCTGCCTCTTTCTGATTATTATAAGCTTTCTTCTTGTTTTCAACCTCTCTAAGACCTCATCATTGCTCACATGCTCTGTCTATGATATCTTTAGCATCCTTCTGTAGAACCACATCTCTGTTGCCTCAAGTCTCTTCTTCATCTTTGAGGAAATCGTCCAGCATTTGCTGCCATAAAGAACAGACATCATGTCACAGTTCAGTATTCTTTTCTTTGTTACCAAAGAAATCCTCCTGTCTCGCAGTACTTTGCCCAGCTTTTGTAATGTGTCTTTGGCCATCCCAATACATCTACAGATCTCAGTGTCGCACTTACCATTCTCTGTCAAGACACTTCAAAATTACTGGTACATTTAAACTACAGATAACAGTAAAAAGAGATAAAGTAATTTGAACACCTTTAAAACTTTTTTGGCTGACATTTCACCTTTAAAAGCAAAAACGTTTGATATTTTGAAAGAAAGTTTTCTGTTTACAACTGTTAATGAGCTGCCATATTGTTTTTGTGCTGTAATGGCTACTAGAGAGAATTTGTTCCTGTGTTATTTTCTCAGCCACCAAGAATATCAAATATTTGCTATAATTTTAAAAATAATAGCTTAGTACCGTACTAACTTAAAGTTTGTCAATAATAAAATTATTTTAAATAAATTTATGCAGTAAATGTTATACTTATTTCGTATTCTATTAAAAATAAATCAAAATGTAAAAAACGTGATATATTTTCTTAAATATTGTAATTTCTAAATTATAAGAACTGCAGTTTTGGCAGTTTACCAAATTAGTATCCTTTGTGTTGGCTGCAGGTGTGTTTGTAAAGGGCAGCATGTGACCCATGGGTTGCATTTTTGACATGTCTGCCCGAAGTAACTTTTGACTTGCTATTCTCTGTTTGTTCTTGTTCTGCCATCCATTCACACAAACTTAAGTAGGTCACACCCTATTCCTCACTGCTTTTTCTTGCCTTCAGTATGTCCAGTGAATGTTAAATTCTCTAATCTCTCTTTCCTCATTATAAGTCCCAGAAATTTCAACTGGTTATTTGTGATTGTAAGTAAGTTTCTTTGTCATTTCTATTTTCCTTAAGACTTCCTTCTTGCTCACATGTTTTGTCAATGCTATTTTTAACATTCGTTGGTAGGACCACATCTCTATCATGTTAAGCACATAGCCAAAATTCATTTAAACATACCCTATTATTTAATACTAGACAAGATTTCCTTTTTAGATCAGTAAGCATCACTGCTTTATTTTAAGAATGTAAAAAATGTCAATAATTGTAGAGATAATTCCTTAGATTCCCAGCAGGTCAGAAGTTTAGATACACTAAAATGCCTGACATTCTAAAAAGTTTGAAATATTCCAGAGAATGATATCATTGATGTAGAAGCTTCTTACAGACTAATTGTCATCAGATATGTCAACTGGATGTGAACTTTCAAACTCGGTCCTTCTTTGCTTGACATAATAGGAAAATCAAAAGAAATTATCCAAGCCCTTAGAAAAAAAAATACTTCTCCCCAAATCTAGTTCATTGTTAGATGTATTTTCGAAATACCTAAAGCTACCTGGTTTCAACTGTAGAAACAATAGTGCATGAGTATAAACACCATGAGACTATATAGTCATAAACTTACTTGAGTATTCTGTCTCCCTGAGATAGATGTAGTTTGCTACAAAAAAGGCAAATCAGTCTCCAAACAACAGCAATGGGTTTTGTGAAGATGTTGGCAGAAAAATGTACTAAAGTACCTATATCCAAAGAAAAACAAATAATCTATCATCATGACCTGAAAGATTGCTTAGTAGATAGAAGCTACTGCTCTAAAATTGCCATAAGATTATAATGCTCAACTGCAGATGGGAGCAAAGATTTGAATTTTTTCTAGTTTGATGAAACAAATATTAAAGTTTTTGTTCATTGTTTGGAAGGAAAAGCAAGAAAAATGTTTAGAGCTTTGCAAGTTGCACCAGATCACAAGTTTTGAAAAAAAAAGATGGACCTCACTCAGACCAATTCATTCAAAGCCATTATCTTAAAAAGCAGTTGTATACAACTGACAGTTTAAATATTTCTGAACTGGTTTGGCACCATGCAGTTCACAAAATGTTTCATTGTTGTTGTTACAAATTGATATGAATGAGAAGATGGAATAAAACTGTTAACTGAATAACTAATGAATAGGTTCATTACCTTTTAAGATGTTATTGTTGCAAGAAGTAAATGAGATTTTGTGGTATGTTCAAAGCATTGAGGACAATGTTTGTGACATATCACTCTTGCAAGGAACCACCTCTTAATTGCTGGTGTTCCCAGGTTCATTCTGACCTGGGGTGGTAACACCTGTTAGGGTCCTAGCTATGGGCAAATAGTTAACACCCCAAACTGGGGTCAAAACACTATGAAAGTGTAAAAATAGGTTTAATACCAGAAATTCTTTGTATGAAATTATTACCAGCAATAAATTATTGAAGAAAAAATTATTAACAGCAATACATTTAAATATATATATATATATATATATATATATATATATTACCAGCTATACATTTTTTTTA
Source organism: Acanthosepion lycidas (assembly GCA_963932145.1). Lineage (NCBI taxonomy): Eukaryota > Metazoa > Mollusca > Cephalopoda > Sepiida > Sepiidae > Acanthosepion > Acanthosepion lycidas. The sequence continues at coordinate 110,398,220 of OZ010585.1, read as the reverse complement.
AAAAAATATTAGCAGCTATACATTTTTGGGGAAAAAAAATTACCAGCTCTATATTTTTGAAAAAAAAATATTACCAGAAATAAATTTTTGAAGAAAAAATATTAGCAGAAATAGATTTTTGAAGGAAAAAAAATATTACCAGAAATAGATTTTTTAAAGGAAAAAAATATTACCAGAAATAGATTTTTTGAAGGAAAAAAATATATTACCAGAAATAGATTTTTTGAAGGAAAAAAATATATTACCAGAAATAGATTTTTTGAAGGAAAAAATATATTACCAGAAATAGATTTTTTGAAGGAAAAAAATATATTACCAGAAATAGATTTTTTGAAGGAAAAAAATATATTACCAGAAATAGATTTTTTGAAGGAAAAAATATATTACCAGAAATAGATTTTTTGAAGGAAAAAAATATATTACCAGAAATAGATTTTTTGAAGGAAAAAAATATATTACCAGAAATAGATTTTTTGAAGGAAAAAATATATTACCAGAAATAGATTTTTTGAAGGAAAAAATATATTACCAGAAATAGATTTTTTGAAGGAAAAAATATATTACCAGAAATAGATTTTTGATTGAAAAAAAAATATTACCAGAAATAGATTTTTTGGCATTAAATAACCCATTTAGGTTAATATGCCGTAAAACAAAACAAAACAAAAACATATCACTCTTAGCTTAGAGCCAAATAGAAGGACAGACTGGGTTCTATAACCGTGGAAGGCAACTGGTCTACTGCAGAAAGAAATGGCAAACTACTGCGGGAAAAAATTTGCCTTGTCAGTCATGTATCAAAAGATACATGATTGCCTAAGCATGTATCCCACATTGCACATAACTGATTGAGTGGCAGCTCATTTCGTTTTCTTTATCCATATTTCTTTCGTTTCTTTATCCATATTATAAACAATTTAATTATATCACCTGCAACGGTTCTTTTTAAAAATGGGCCACTTTTGTTGTATTTGAACAGAGAAATGCAGATCTAAATGTTGTTCATTAATATTTTCATTTAAATTGGGAATCTCCCTAGACATAATAGCAATTAATGCTTTACAATGCTTATAGAAGATATGTGGAGTATTTCTCTGATTTTATGGATTACATTTAATCAGTATTTCAGTTTGGTCATCATTAACAACTTGCATGCCTACCAGAACATTCTAGGTCTTCCAGATAAAAAAAAAGAATCCCACTTCTGAACCTAGCAAATATTTACAAACAGTATTATGGCACACTCTCCATAAATGGCACATATCATTTTTGCTATTTGTACAGAATTTTTCCTTTCCAGAAATAGAATAGTAACAAATGACAAAAATGCATCACATTTTCTTCTATTTTCATTTTTAATCTCAAAATGTTTTTTTAAATTCACAATTCACACATGAAATATATAGAACTTCATCTAGAATATGAACATGTTATAAATTTCAGTCATGTGTGAAATGAAATCATATATGCAAATGCCATCTACTGAAAAATCCTATGAACTTTTGTTTCAATGCAATACTTGTAAAATGTATTGCAGAAAAAGGTAGATGCAGTTATAACTGATTAGTGATAGTCCCTATAAATTTATCATAAGTATCTGCTTGGCCATAGAAACGTTGTGTTATAATCCCCTTAAAATAATAAAACTCTTTGGAGATTTTCACTTAGTTATGGCTATACTTGGTGACAAATTATAAGTTACTTATAAGTAGTTTTAAAACTTGATCATATCAAAATTGTTTGTTAATGAAATATAGGACTGGCATACTCGTAAAAGATTTGGCTAATTAAATACAGTTGTTTTTAACTATTTTCTATTACCATTTGAAAAAATGTTGATTTTTCTTCCTTTTTTAATATTATATCCATTATTTTCTTTAGAATAAATTTGGAAAAACTTAAAAGAAAACTGATTATTACACAGATATCAGAGAGTCTGATTATGCCCAATATGACTAAAACAAAAATGCTCGAAACATTCACATTCTGTAGAAAGTTGGTCTTCTTTAGATCAATATAAAAATTAAGCTACTGTATTCCTATTTTATGTGCCATGTTCTGAAGGATGATTATGGCTCATCACAACTTCCTATCCTTTGTAATTCTCAACAATGTTTGTCTTTTGTTTTTTTACTATCCCTCCAACTTTCCTTTCCACCATTCAGGCTTTGTAAAATATGATTAACTATGAGACCAATTTGAATTTAATGAAAAGTTATCAAAACATAGCAATGATATATGTAGTAGTTACTGTCTAGGTTGTGATAAATAAAACATTTGATTCTCAAAACCTTGCTGAATCAACAACAACTTAATATTTTATTTTATTTTACCTTTTGTAAAGGTGAAAAAAAGTACAATTGGGTTCAGTCAGTGATGTCCCTACAATACTGTAGGTAGCTGAGGGTGTGCAGTCAAAGGTTTTGGCACTGTCCTTTAAGTTTTCTTCTTTTCATAATAGCACCTCACTTACAGGATAGTAGGTAACACATGATAAGTGACTGTCTAAAAGCATCTTTAAAGGGGGATGAACAGAACAAGAGATTTTTAATAACAGTATACATCATTTAAATATATATATATATATATATATATATATATAGATATATAGATATAGATATTATGCACAAGTTTATGCAGTTATTTGATACATATGAAAAAAAAGAGTGTATGCAAATAAATAGCGTTTTACTATCAAAGTTTATATGACAAAGATACATCAAAGTTCATGGTTATATAAATGCTTGCACATGTTTAGGAAATGTTTGTTTGAAATAGAAAAAGGGTGTTGTCAATAAAGCTACTGGGTTTATCCTTTGAAGTTCATCAAGAGGCAATATGTTCAAGTATAAAACGTTCTATTGTGATAAAAGATGATGCACTATTGTCAATTGCATAGAGATATGCTGACATTCACTTGCTAACTAATGAATTCCAGAATTCCTTTTTTTTTTTACAGTTTTTTTGCTACTCAAAAATAAACATATTTGGGGTCTAGTTTGTTTATTTTATTGGTTGGAAAATATTGCTCGGTTTATATTGATTGGTCAAAAAGTTTTCTTTATATTTGGTATCAAATAATTTCTTGTTTTATGCTATTTTAATCGTAACCTATTTTACAGAAGTGATTTGAGTTCATTTGCAGTCTTCATGTGATAGTTTCCATGTCGGATTCTAGATATACAATAGCAAACAAGTTACAGCAAAATACATATCTCCAATGAAGAAAAGATTTCTTGTAAATTTGTTAATAAATAGCCAATTGATTTTCTTAGTATTTATGACAGTATGTTTCAGTTAATTTTGCAAAATAATTGACTAAAATTCTCCCTTTAAATTATGAATGAAGTCACATTATTAGACTGAACTATATGCCTATATCTCACAGTTTGATGTTTTCATCCTTTCTTTTATATTTAACTGATGATTTTGTTTGTTCCTCACAGTAAGTTCAGCTTACTATCTTTATTAAAGAATTCAGTCATTGAAATAACAAGTGAATTCTAATCTGTAGCCACTAAAAACTTGCTTTGGCAATGTAGTACAGAGAATAAACTACAAAGTAAATTTGATGACAGTGTCTCTGACTAAAATAACTAAACAGAAAAACATTAGGCTGATAAAAATAATTAAAAAATGATAATAAAATAACAAATGTACTCTGAATGATACAGGCAGTGGTTTTGTAGCATAGTAACCATAACTGATGATTTAATATCTCAGTCTTTCAAAATACTTTGTAAGTTTTCTTACATCTTTCGATTCTGCTTCTTTAGGTCTGTAATGTGAATGATTCAAAACACAATTGACTGTAATTGTAGCTTCCACTGACAGCAACATAAGAGGACTGACTGGTCTGAATGAGGAAAATGAGGAAACAGATGGGTTGGGTTTGATTGTTGTCATTGACACTGTGGTTAAGCAAGGACTTTTCAGAACAGGCCAGTATTGATAAAATTGACTGATTGTGTGCATCTTAAATAATAGACAAGAGAATTGCTCTTGATGTTTTGAAGGAACTTTCTGATGAGGAGACATTATAGGAAAGTTATTGATTTGGTTCTTGAACTTAAGTATTCAAATTCCCAAAATTTTAATTGGTCTCCTATTCATGTTATTACAGTAGCAGGGTGTAGATTTATGTACACTAGTTTATTATGCTTTCTGTTTGTAAGCTTTTAGGAGAATTGCTGATTTGAAACTGTATTACTTTTTTTTCTTTTTCTGAAATGTTAATATTGGGTATTAGTTATGTTACAAGTTCTTAACTAAATTGAGCTCATTGGGGTGGGGGGGCAATATGATGGATAATTTTATTCAAAACTTAAATTTAAAACAAACTCATTGACTAAAAAAAAGAACAGAATTTATGCAATTAATAATTATAAATAATGCTTACAAAACTGAAGAAATTCCAATATAGATTTACCAAAGTAATAACTCCATATTTTATAAAATAAGCTATAATCTGCAGATTCATTATTAACTGTTTCATCATAGTCTGATAAAAAGCCCACATTCAAAGTGTTTGAATTTTACATTGAATTCAATGACATAAACACTATTTACATTATTTGGACTACTGTCCTCATCTTTGTTGCCATTATTATTATTACAATGTTTCAGCCATTGTATGCTCCGGCCTTCTTCAGGTGGTTGGAATGTTGAACTGAACCCATTATTTCACTCACTGGGGTAGACTGTTCTAGTTCCACGTGCCATGTTTAATGGATGTCAGTTGTCAGTTATCTGTTAATTCCCCTCTCCAAGTTCTCCACTGCCTTAACCAGGTATTGAACTCATATTCTTTGGGTCCTGTCACTGGATCTAACTAATGCCTTTATCCACTGTGCCATGTGTCCTCAAGTTAGATCCAGTGACAGGACGCAAAGAGTGTGTTCAATACCTGGTTAAGGCAGTGGAAAACTTTCAGAGGGAAATTAACAGGAGAAAACTGACAACTTACTTCCATTAAGCATGGCACATGGAACTAGAACAGTCTACCCCAGTGAGTGAAAAAAAGGGTTCAGCATTACATTTCAACCACCTGATGAAGGCTGGTGCATACAATGGCCAAAACGTAATAAAAATGGTGACAAAGATGAGGACAATAGTCCAAATAATGTAAATAGTGTACATAATACCTCATCTCAGAAATATAGACAAATAATAATATAAACTTTAAAAAATTGGCATATATTTCCCTAGTACTACAAATATTTTCTCTTTTTTTAATCTGAAACTTTTTATTGCATTTGTTGAAAAGTATTTGTTGGATTAGTCATTCAGTCATATTCATGGAAGGTCCATTGTAAAAAAAAATCATTTTCATTGACTTGCACACTAAACCTTTACATTTTGCCTGCTTTTAGAATTCAACATACACTGATCTAGGCCAGCTGATGTTAATTTCAGTGTTTAGAAGAGAGTAAAAGTAGGAATATTAAATCAAGCATACATATTCATTAAAATAGCATCTACAGTAATGTTTAGATTTGTATTGATATGTCTATGTATGTGTACACATGTATATTGATCCTATATTCTAAATAAGATACATTAATTTTTAAATTGAATCTTGGAATGATTTATATGTGTTTACAATTTTAAAATTTCTGGGGAAACCAGTATTATCTAGTTCTCTGCTATGAAGCATAAAAAACATTGCACAATCAGATTTAGTTTAGTTAAAAAACTAAAATCTAGTGAAAAATATGTTTAAAAAAAGCATCATATGGAAAATAGGTGATGGAAAAAAAAGTAATTGAAAAATGATCAGAGATAGTAAACAGATAAGAGGAAAGATATAGAGAAGGGATATACGCTTGATATTGTCAAGTCAGGTGTCTTGTACATCTGTTTTGTATTTGGTTGTTCTTTAATATTGAAGAGAATTCATTACTTTATAGATTCTTACTAAAGTAAAATGAATAAAAATGTTTTTAAGGGCATAAATTTAGATACATGTACATAGGTGACAAATATAGCACAATATTTAGAAAGATAGTCATGAATTTCCTTGAAAAATGTGCTTCTAAAATGGCACCTGTTCATTCTACAGTCTAGAATAAATACCAATGCTGCTTCTTACTTTTCTTCTTCTTGGAAATCCTTTTCTGTCGTTCCAGTCTTTAAGAACTCAGATGAATCATTTGATTCTTCAGTCAGCATAAGTATTCTACCTCTTTTTTACAAAGTATTAGAGGCTCTAATCAACTCTGAATTCATTATCTCACTTTGTAGGATCTTTTATCAGATAAGCTTTCTTTTCTCTAGGTCAACTACTGATGTATTAATTATTATTGCTGAAAGAGACTGCACTATTTACATTATTTGGACTATTGTCCTCATTCTTTGTCACCATATTTATTACAACATTTCAGCTGTTGTATGCTCCGGCCTTCTTCAGTTTGACATTCCAACCACCTGAAGAAGGCCGGAACGTACAACAGTCGAAACATTGTAATAAATATGGTGACAAAGATGAGGACAATAGTCCGAATAATGTAAATAGTGTACATAAAACCTCATCTCAGAAATATGGAGAGATACTGAAAGAGTCTATCAAGCTTTAATTAAGAATGGTGAAACTTGGTTTGTTGCTTTGGATATCTCAAAGGCATTTAACAAGGTTTGGCATGCTGGTCTTATTAAAAATTTGAAAGCTTATGGTATTTCTGGACAACATTTTGATCTGATTCAATCAGTTTTATCAAACTGCAAAATAAAAGTTATTTTGAATGGCCACTCCTCTAGATCTTATTGCATTAATTTAGATGTTCCTTAGGGCTCTATCCTTGGACTTATGCTGTTCCTAATTTTCATCAACATCATTCCTGATAGCTTCAGTCCTCAACTTACTATCTATGCTCCATGGGCACAACTATTACTCCTGTCTTAATGGTAAGTCTTATCAGTTTGATACGGTTAAATTGGCAGCTGATCTCAAAAATGATCCACAATCAGTTGTTAACCGAGCCTAGAAATGTTTTTTTTTTTTTCATTTTAATGCCTACAAAACAAAAATGATCTTTTTTTAATCATCTGTGAGAAGCATTTTACGTTCCATGAGGATGGCTGATCATAACCTCCAGGAAAGTGATTCATTGTGTCTTCATGGGTTAACGTTTTCCACTGACATGAAGTAAAATGATTATCTTGAATCAATTGTCCGATCTGCATGCTAGAAAATTTGGTTCACTGTGTTCTGCTAGATATTTTTTCTCAACAGAATCTATCTTGCACAATCATAAATTTACTATTTAACCATGCATTGTACATTACTGCCACATTCGGTCTGGTGCTTCTCCCATGTATTTAGAGATTCTTGAAAAATACAAAGAATCTGCAATATTATTATTTCTGACCTGGCATCCCAGCTTCAGTCACTTTCCTATTACTATAATGTAGCTTCCTTGTGCCTTTTATATAAATATTTTGATGGTGATTGTTCTGATGAGCTTTCCTTTTCGGTACCTTGACTTTATGAATTTAAGTGCTGCACTATATTTGTGGCAAGATCTTATCATTTTATGGGTGGAGTGGCTAGATGTAAGTTCTATGATAACAGTTTCTTCTCTCACATTTCTCGCTTGTGGAAGTCTCTACTGGCTTTTTGCTTTCCACTTAACTTTGATCTTCCAAAATCTAAATGTAATCTCAATCATTACCTTCTGCTTTCTTAATTCCAGTTCTTTTACTTTTCTCTCTCCTTAATAATGTTTTTTTCTTTTTCTCATATTCTCTTACACTAAAGTAACCCCCTTTTTTTTCTTAGTGTCTTTATTGACTTGCTATTTTGAAAGGAATGCAGTAAGAGTTTTATAAAAATCCATCAAAGATAAAACAGTAGATTAATATTTAATAGAATAATCTTAATCAGTGTTTAGTTGTTTAATCCAGTTTATTATTGACTCACCCTGAGAATATGACTAACAAAATATCTTTGTTCAAGCAATAATAACCTTTTAGTTAGTAATTCCAGATATACTGGAATTTACATTCCAGAATTCCAGAATCTACATTGCAAAGTTCCTGATATTCTCAAATGGGTTTATTTTAAAATTTTCCTATTGTTGATGGGATGTATTTAATGATAGGAATTGAGAAAATATATTTTTGATGGGAGGGTAGTGTAATTTGAGTGTTGTGGTAACATGGGTTGTTTTTTTTTTAAGCAGGAGATAGCAATGAAATTCCAAACAATATTATACATACACCAACATTTTATTTTCTTAACAAAATTAAATAGGAAGTATATAAAAAGGACTAAATAGAAGTAGCTATATTCTTCTTCCCTGTGTCATGTCCCTTCATAACGTTGGGGTTCATGGCTCTCCAAAATTCCCTGCCCTTTGCAGCTCTTAATAAATTTTGTTTTGTTATCTCTCC
>OZ010585.1:110377329-110384829 GCA_963932145.1 Acanthosepion lycidas | reverse complement strand
AAAACATGGAATCAAGATGAAAACACTAAGCAAATGAACATCTGCTATAGAAAAGTGAAAAATGGGAAAAGGTGATATATGATGACAAAAAAACAAATAGAATAGAATTCTAATGTAAGTGAATATGTCTCAAGACCAGCTGGTACAAGAAATGATGCAAAATATATAGGGTAGGTTAATGGCTTTGGCAACATCAAAAGCAAAGGTACAAAAAGGTTGAACAGTTAAAAATATATTACTTTGTAAAAGTTTAACCTATTACCAGATATAGCAGAAGGTGAAATATTAATGATAGATCATCTTGCAATATACTGCATGTAACAAGGAAGTTTCTCACTGATGGAGATATTGCTCTGCTCAAAGATCTGACCATAACATAATAAAACCTATGTGAAAAAAAAGGCAATTTGGGTGTCTAACAGAAAACCAATGAATTTTTAAGAGATTTGTTTCAAATCAAGAGGAATGGAAGAACATTCTTGAAAAATGTTTATGTTCTATTTGTCCATATTATGTCAAGTTGAGGCTGTCATTCATGGGAATGGGATCCAAGTAAATACTGATTACAACTTTTAATATCCATAAATTTATAAATAAATTTATCTTGTGCAATTTTTGTTTTTCTTCCATCAATAAAAGTAGTAAATTCTACATTTTTTTCTAGTGTCTCATATCTTTTGCATACCTTATTTTCAGTCTTAGAATGTATTTAAGTGCGTGTTTTTCCTCCTTATATGAATTGTAAAAGCTTGCATTACATTTCTGAATTACCATCAATACCAATCCTGAAAGCTCATTGTCAAATATTTTAAACAGTAAAAATTAAACAAATTGATTTTTTGGTTACGTGATTCATTTCTTCTCCTTGCCACTGCATATTAAGTCTTCATAAGAATGATGATAGTTTATTTAAATGTTTTCAACAAAGAGACCTGAAGAATTTCTCTAAATTGTTTTCTATTCAGGAAAAAACAGAAAGATATTAGCAGGCAAAATGTTTTCAAGCTGTAAATTTGTCTCGTGATTAGAAACAGGTTTAAGTTTGGCCGTGTGTTGTAGATTGTAATATTTCAACTGTACTATTATGTATAAGAATAAATAAAATAAAGTTAATCAAGTGAAAGATTTTTCTTTACTTAACTGAATCTGAGTGACAACCAAAGTATTTATTTTCAAGAAAGTGATTTGTTGTGTTTTAATTGTGATTAATGCTTTCAGTTGGTTCCATCACAATTAAGGTTAGGGCTCAGGTTAGCTCAGGTTTGGTATTGGGTCTGTAAATAAGAACTTTTTTATTTTGCTATTAGATTAGTTTAAAAACATTAATTTAGGGTTAACTCAGGGAGTGACAATATCAAAACAATGGCTGTATTTTATGTTATTAGATACAAATTAAGTGAATATATACTCACATCTGTATTAAAAAAAGCTTTTCTGCAATATTTTAAATAAAACTAATATTTGTTTTAATTTAGATTAATTAAACCATAAATCATTTAATTTTCCTCAGATAAAGTTTCAGAAAAGTATATTTTATTTTTGAAAGATTTATAGTAGCATGGGGCCTTGGGATTAAAATGAACTACTGAATTACACATATCAAGAAGATTAATGATGGATGATAATGAACACACTGGTTGTTTTAACAAAACAAATATGGAATTTATTCACAAATTTACATGCTTGAAGTAGTGTCAGTAGTTAGTGTCAGACACATTCTTAAAGTCCATAGTTTTAATGTACGGTCATGAAGAGGAAATTTTAACAACAGATTAAATGATATGATACAAAATAATATTAAAAAAATTTTAAGAGAAAGTTAAGAGAGTTTGTTAACTGAAGGGATATATGTTTGGTTGCATATGTTCAAAAGTAAATGAAAGAGATATTTTGAAATACTTAGCTTTCTTGGATTGTTAAGAGAAAATTCTTTGAAATGTTGGGTAGAGGCCAATAATGTAATTGGTGTGTAAGTTTACACTAGTGAGCACTTCAATGATGGTTGGGAAGAACTGTGACAAAACCTTTCATATGACTTCAGACACTTACCTGATCAATTTTTCTCCTCATTTTATATCAAAAGGAATATCGCATCAGCTTTCAAATTTATTTCTTTTTCTTCTTGGCTGACTAGTGAATTTCTGTGAAAGAAAGGTTATCATTGGTCCAAAAAAAATTTCATATCGGCTTGTGAATTCCTTTTCTTCTTCTTCGCAGCTCAACAGTTAATTTCTGTGAAGGCAAGAAAAAAAATATAGACAAATACTGAAAGGCTGAAACGTTGTAATAAATATGTTGACAAAGATGAGAACAATAGTCCAAATAATGTAAATAGTATACATAATACCTCATCTCAAAAATATAGACAGATACTGAAAGGTCAAAACATTGTGATAAATATGGCAACAAAGATGAGGACAATAGTCTGAATAATGTAAATAGTGTACATAATATCTCATGTCAGAAATATAGACAGATACTGAAGAAGGCCGGAGCATACAACGGCCGAAACATTGTAATATATATGGTGACAAAGATGAGAACAATAGTCCAAACAATGTAAATAGTGTACATAATACCTCATCTCAGAAATATAGACATATACTGGATTTATTATTATTTCACCCTCACTATAGACTTTTAATAAAGTGTATTATGCTCTGTTGGCAGATTTGTCAATATATGAATGATTTTAGTGATTTTACTGAAAAAAAAAAAAAAAAAAAAATCTCATCAATTTAAATTCAGTTGAAGTACAGAAAACTATTTTATTGTTGGAAATATTAAATGTAATCTATTAGCTTGGAATTAAAACTAAAATAAAGACCTCAAAAAATGTTTTTGGATTTTACATCTTATGTATCGGTTTTTTGGAGGTATCTAATTTAATATGTTGTAATAAGTGGCAGACTGTCTGATAGAGAAAATTATCCATTTATAAACCTATAAAGGATATAAGTGATATAAAGGATATTTTGTCACAGTTTCTCATTGTATATCCCAACCTATCTTCTCATATGCCTTCATGCTAAATATACCCAAATGAAATTTTCAAAAAAAGCCGTCACTGATTTGAAATTGTCTAATATTCTGATCTTTCTTTTCTTCAGTCAGAATGACTTAAACTGACCAGGAGACACTGACCTCATAAATATCGGACAAAGAAAAATAAAATAGCTCTGGGCTAAGAGACTCTTTATTTCACTGTATTTCAATGTTGATGGCATTTAGTCTTCTGATTACTCCTGTGGGCATTTTGTATCTGCTGAATCAGATTGAGGTCAAAATTTTCAATCAAGGAATTTTGGGTTTCTCAAATATTTTGCTGCAGTATATTGAACTCATTTCCTGAGAAAACATGAATGAAAAATAAGGAAATAAAAGTAAAGAAACTTCAATCATAACTTGAAAAATATATAAACAAAATATTAGCAAGAAGTTTTTACTCTTTATTGCCCAATATTTTTTTTCTTTCATTTTAGTTTCTTTTGGAATTTTTTTCTTCTCTATCATTTTATTTCCATTTTCCTTTCAGTTTTTTCAACATTTATTTTTCTTTTTTTCTTTCTTTCCTTGCTTTATTTCTTTCTTTTTCATTCTCTTTCCTATATTTTTGTCTCTTCTGTTTTTGTTAAACTTATTATTTTGTCATATTCTTCTATTTCTTATTAAAGTTTTTTTTTTTTATAAAATCCTATTTATTCCTCTTTTTTGACTCTTTCCTATATGTTTTGATTTGGAAACATTTATTTCTCTTTAGTTCTCTTTCTTTTTCATGATACTCTTTCTGCAATTTCTTAGCCAATAAATTTGTTTTTCTATTAAACTCTCTCACTTCATTTTTCTTTACTTTTTCATTTCCATCATATTGTCTATTTTAAATTGCCATTATCTTTTTCCTTTAAATTTTGGTTTAGTTTTTCTTCAATTCATTCTATATTCCTATTCTATTCTTTTCTATTTTTTATAATCTTTCAGTTCATTTTAAGTTTTTCTTTTCTTTGCAGTTCCATGTTGTTGTTTTTTTCTGTGGCCAATATCTTATTTCTCTTGACCATTTTTCTTCTGAAAAATGAAAGTTTCTGATTCATTTTTCTTTTCTTTCTTTTAAATTTGTTTTTTCTTTTCCTTATCATTTTTCCTGTCAACTTTTAAATGTTTGCAACATTCTTTTTCTTTTCTTCTCTCAAAATTTTCTTTCTTTCATTCATTTCCGATTTCTTTTTCCTTTAATACTTTTGTTGTTTTTCAAATTTAGCTTCTTTTTTTTTTTTTTTTTTTTTTTAATCATGTTTCTCTTTTTTATTCCTTCCAACAGTATTTTGTTGAATTTTCTTTTATCTGAAATAATGTCATCTTTTCTTTTTCTCTTTTTCAATTCTTTCTTTAAGGATTCTTTTATTTAACTCTTTCATTCTCTCTTCTTTCTCTCTTTACTTCAATTTAATTTTCTCTCAAATTTCTTTCCATAAGTGAATTTTTCCTTTTCTTTTTTTTTTTTTTTTAACAAATCACTGTTCACAATATGGGCACACACACACACACACACAAGCAATATGTTACTCACAATAAAAGCAACTGCAATAAAAACAATGCAAACCTTGTAAATCTTCAAATGAAATTTGTAACCAATGAATATTTTATAGGATTACTAAATTTAAGAATAAAGCTACATCACTTACTCTGTAATGACAAAGTTGCCTAGAAAGAAATTGCATTTTAGAATAGAAAGTAATCTAAGAGAGAAAAAAAATTGCTTCCTTTCTTGCTTTGCTATTTTATGTAGAAGTTTTGTAAATCTAGCAATTATTGTAATGTCTTGTTTCCAGATAAGGAAACAGGTGAGTGTAACCAAAATATGAAATCTGAGTATTTTCTTGTCTTTTTTCCCAATGATAGGCTTTTTTTGTGATTTTAACATAAAAATCTTTCCTTTTCTATCAAATAATAACTTTTAGACAATGAATTCTGAGTAAACCTAGTGTAATAAACTAAATATTGATGATGTCTGGAAAGGCTTTTATTGTATGTTAATAGCTATGTATGAAGAATATTACTTTTTTGGTTCATAATCTCTTAATTTACTTCAAATTTACAAGTAACTAAGATTCTAATATACAAAGACAAGACAGACAGATAATATTATCATCTTACTGGCATTTGCAAGACAAATGATATTTGAAGCATAGAATAATTTTTTATTTCTGTGTTTTTATGATTAACTGATAGTTTGATGTCTCCAAGTGTCTCTCTCTGTATATCATCTATTATCTGAGCTGAAGTTTAATTTCTTTTTATTCAACATTTGATTAAGCAATGTTTATTATTTTTACCAAATTGCTTCACTTCTTAGTTTTTACTTTGGTTTTATTGTTTATTTATCATCTTCATTAGAAGATTATATTCCTTGTTAGTAAATTGAATAATGATAACCTTTGAGTACAATAACTTGTATTTTCTTTATTTTGAAATGCTTTAAAATTTATATAACAATGAGATAAACTTTTGATATTGAGTACTTTGGATGAATTGTAAAAACTTATTTCTCTTATTGAGATTTATTTAGAATAGTGTCTAATATATGTCATGGTAACCCATGACATATATTAGACAATCATTAGATTGGTAAGGCCAATCAGTATCGGTAACAAATACAAATTAAACTGGCCCTCAACAATTTTTACTAAATCAAATGCAACAATGACAACAACAAGAGAAATAATCAAATAGGCAGATATTTGTTTTAACAGAAAATATTTTTATATAACAAGTACACATGATATAATAAAGTTGTTTAAGACACATTAGATTTCTTGGTTATGTGATCAAGGGTAATATAGAAGGTGTTATGTCATAGATCTGGTAAGGAATTAAATAGTTTATGTTGATGGTGAAATTGAATAAAATAGATTGCTTGACTTAATGTAGAGTTGTCTCGCTTTGACTGATATGGTTACGGTTTCCTTTATGTTAAGATATTGAGTGAGTTGCTTTATGGATCTTGTCTTGGTTGAATTGGTCACTAGATGAATTGATATTGAAAAGAAATTGAATTCCACAGGCCGGGTTGATGTTAATAAAAATTAACTTTTAGTGATGAAGTTGGGTTTCATGGATTCGTGTGACGTGCTGATTATTTTAAGGACTTACTAAGTCATGTCAAAGTTTCATATTTATGAATTTTCTTGATCACGTAGGAGGCTCGAATGAATGTTTACCTATTTTTGGTGCAATGAACTCAGAACAGGTCAAATCAAGGTCAACTCTACAGATGTAAGCAGAAACATGACATCATTATTTATGGACCAATCAGAAAGCTTTGTTTCGTACTGAACTCTGGAGCTGATTTTAATTGGTTCAGCACAAACTGGGAATACTTAGCTGTGATCCTCTTTAAACAGGTTTAAAAAAAGAGAATGTAGAAATCTAATTCTACATATAATTGCAATTAATCTATGCTGGGAATACCATGGACTGAATATATATTAGCAACAACAAAGTTTTAGAGAAAATGGAAACAAAAGAAAACTTATACTTAACATCAGGAAGAGATGGTTGAAATTTCTGGGACACATAATAAAGGAAAGAGAATCTGATACTCATGGGACAAGGTGAAGGAGAGAGAGAGAAAGGAAAACAATGTGTAACATACTTAATAAGCTTGAGTAAATTGATGATGGAACAAGGTTTAGGAGAAATAACACAAAAACAAAATTTATTAAGTGTTACAAGAGACAGGAAGTTGTGGAGAGTCATGACCGTGTACTTTCTGAAGGAACACAGCATATAAATAGAGAGAAACATTGTGAAATTATCTCCAATGCAACCATGCAGAGAAAACAACTTCAAATTTAAACTATTCTTTCTACAGTCAGAAAATAATTGTTAGATCTTAGTGAAAATTTCTGGACTTATTTACAAATGGATGAAATTATTTTTTAAAATGTTTGTTTTTTGAAAATTTTTGTAACAATATTTTTTTTTACATCTGTTATCCCTCAATTATTTAATTTTATAAAATTTCAAAAAATTCTTTCTTGTAATGCATAATGTTTATATTAGTTATAAGCACAAGTCCTTGGAGAATTTGAATCATCAATTTTTTTGTTTTCTGAAACAAGACCCTCAATTACAAAAAATCTGCTCAGAATCATAAAAAAATCAACAAAACTAAGACATTATCTAATTAGAAAAGCTTTTAAGTGTTTTTATAAATTAAATATATTATGACCATTATTGTCTTATGAAATTTTTTTTTTTAATGAATAATAATTTTTTTTACAAAAATTGGACATTTGTTGAGTGAGTATTCCCTTTTTGCTTCAGGTGTCCAATCTCTGGAGTGTAGTTATTCAGGAAAGACATACCTTAGAAAACTAATTTGTTAAGGCTGAGAGACAGCTATTTCTTCAATGGATTTTCACAGTATTTAAGATTGTTCCTTCAAAACAATTACAGTTACTCTCATCACCAATTAATTAATACCCATATTTACCTTCA
>OZ010585.1:110354829-110372329 GCA_963932145.1 Acanthosepion lycidas | reverse complement strand
TGTTTGTTGCCATATTTATTACAACATTTCAGCAGTTGTTCACGCCAACCTTCTTCAGTGTCTGTATATATTTCTGAAATGAGGTATTATGTACACTATTTACATTATTCAGACTATTGTCTTCATCTTTGTTGCCATATTTATTATTACAACATTTCAGCCATTGTATGCCCCGGCCTTCTTCAGGTGGTTGGAATGTTGAACTGAACCCTTTATTTCCCTCACTGAGGTAGACTGTTCTAGTTCCACGTGCCATGTTTAATGAATGTCAGTCATCAGTTATCTCCTGTTGATTCACAGTTATCTCCTGTTAATGGCACAGTGGATAAAGGCGTTAGTTAGACCTGGTGACAGGACCCAAAGAGTGTGATTTCAATACCTGGTTAAGGCAGTGAAGAACTTGGAGAGGGGAATTAACAGGAGATAACTGATAACTGACATCCATTAAACATAGCACATGAAACAAGAACAGTCTATCCTAGTAAGCGAAATAAATTTTCAGTTCAACATTCCAACTACCTGAAGAAGGCCAGAGTGTACAACGGCCGAAACATAATAATAAATATGGCGACAAAGATGAGAACAATAGTCGGAATAATATAAATAATCTACTTTAGGGATCTCTTGAGAGTAATGGATTAATTGCAGTTATATTAGACACTAATCTGATTAAAATCTAAACATGTTAGGTAAGGTCTTTCATTTCATTCTAAGTAGTGAGCATCAAAGATGTTTTGTCTCAGCAATTTTAAAAGTATTTTATTCTTAAAAATGTATTCATGTTATCATTATTTAATATACAAACAAGAAATATAATCTTCTGATGAAGGTGATAAATAAACATTGAAATAGGAGCAAAGTTTTATGTTTATATTCTTTAAATAATTTTATGTAAAGGTTTAATTTGTCAGCAAGTAGAATACTTTGCTCTACGGGAAATTAGATAATTCATGAAGAATGATTCAAAGAAATCAGTTTGTAAATTACTTCTTAAGCTTATTGATACTTTGAAAATTTATTTATCACTGAGTTTAATTCAGGCATGAAAATGCTTTTCCAGTATCTGTCTATATTTCCAATACAATGCGTTTCCAATACAAATTTATTCTTGTTTATCTAAAGTAGCATGCAGAAGGTGGAGCAGAGGGGGCAACAGCCCAGGGCATCCATATTGGGAAAGTATCCAATCAAAGATTAAAATAAAAATTTAGTTTACATTTCATTTGAATAAAGTGTTTATTTCCTGTTTCCTCTGTTTTTACATGTTTAAAGTATCTTCCTTTATCACATTTCTCAGTATTAGGCCCTATAGGCCCCCTCTACTTGAGTCTTAGGTGCATACAATCAAGCAGTTGGCCCCCGGACCTACCAGACATCTTCATGTTACTGTCTACAAGCAAAATGCTTAGAATCGCTTTTTAATTATTTTCGTATGTAATGTAGAACTAGGAAATAAAAATACAGTGTTAAATTGAAATAAATAATATCAACTAAACAGCAAAATGCCAAATTCAAAACAGAACCAAAAATTCATTTTAAATGATTCATTTTTGAATAACCAAAATAACATAATCTGTTTTAGCCTTAAAATTTGCTCAGCTTCAGCCATAGTTACTTCCTTTCATAATATTCCCAAGCAATATTTGATGACTATTTTTTTAAACAATTCATTACTTGAAAGTTCCTCTTTGTCAAAAGGTGCCAAAAACAATTTTTGATGATAGTTTTATTCTTAATTTTATAAAATAATGTAAGTAAATATTATCACAAGTGCTTGTCCTAGGAGTTGACAAAGAACATGCAAAATGTCAATCAATAAACTCTAAACATTTCGATGTCTCTTTTCTCTTTCTGAAATTATTCAAAGGGAACATGATTCAGCTGTCATAGAATTTTTTTTATGAAAAAAAGTTAAAGAACCATTTATTAAAATCATGATAATATAAATATGAATGTAAAAATTCTTCATGCTCCAGGCATTTGACATGAACCCTTTTATTCTTTTCTTAAAAGTTTGGAAATTTTCAACTTTGCTTCAATGACTTTTATTTATTATTTTTCTTTACTGTTTTTATTGCATCATGTTAGAATCTTTACTTTTGAATGTTATGCTTTAATTTTTTCAAATTATTTTGCTTATATATATATATATATATATATATATATATATATATATATATGTTTCTGTGTGTGTGTTTTTGTGCATGTGTGAGTATGTCCTACCTTAATGAACTCAGTTTGTGAACTGAGAAGACCATATATACATATATATATATATATATATATATGCACACACACACACACATATATATATATATATATATATATATATATATATATACATATACATATATATATGTACATATATATATATATATATATATATATATATATATATACATATACATATATATATATGTACATATATATATATATATATATATATATATATATATATATATATACATTATTGTAAAAGCATACTTGCATGTATTTTATAATTGCAATTTTTGCACTATGGTATTCTTCTTGATGCGATCAATTTCCTGTGTAAATTCACATATACATGAATTGCTCTATATTTAAACATTTCTTTTGAATGTGTTTCAGTGAATGTAAATTAACAAGCCAACCTGATTGGTGGGTGGGATACTTGCATAATTTCTATCAATGCCAGTGATCAGTGTGCAGACACATGTAAAAGCTAGAATTTCAGATAGTGATTTTCAAATTAAACAAATTCTCCTCACGTTTAATTAATATAAAATAATCTTCCAACACCTATTTTCACTTATTTGTCCTTGTTCCATACTAAAACCAGTTTAGTAAATATAATAGTATATTTTAGTATACAATATGAGTATAGACTGATTATCAATCAGCTTATTGTAAATGACCATAGCAATAATTCATATTACTCTGACATTAATAACACTGTTTACTTCATTTGTACTCAGATTATTGTCCTCATCTTTTCTTTTTTATCACAAAATTTTGGCTATTGTTCCTTCTGCTGTTTTTCAGTCTAGGTAACCTTCAAGGAATTTCAAATTGAACCCTTTATTTAATCTATGAGGATAGACTGTTCTCATTCTGCTGTCCTTTCCTATAGATATCTAATCTTATTATTTTGTACTGCTGAGTTATTACTTGGTGAATATAGTCAAGCATGACAAGCACCATCAGTAGTACCATCAGCAGTCAGGGTAGGTTTAAGGCTTCAAGTTATAGACTTATGAATGTCCCGGGAGACAGTAGCCTATTGGACTGGATTTTGTGATATATTAATTGTGAGTTCAGTCATTGGACTGGCAGTGCAAACAGTTTCAGTAGAAACAGGGCTAGCAATAACTGAGCAGTACTAAGTAAAAGCAAGACAAGATATCTCTAGTCATAAACAGTGGGATGAGAACAATCTATCTTCTTAGATTAAATAAAGTGTTCAGTTTGAAATTCTTTGAAGGTTACCAGTATCAACAAGCACCTAATGAAGGCTGGAAGACAGAATGGCCAAAATGCTGTGATAGAACAACATATATGAAAAATATAGGAATAATAGTCCAAGTGGGAATAATTATAATTGCTTATCCCAGAAATTCATAAAGAAACTAATAATACAGTTTAGAAATCTAAGAATCTATGCCACCTTAACTAGCAGAAAACACTATATATATATATATATATATATATATATATATATATATATTAAACAGTTCATTTAATAATAAAATAATGTCATATTTTATTATAACATAAACAATTTAGTTGCAAACTTTTCAGAAGCAAATTAATTTATAGATGATTGCATACATATAATTGGAAATTATATATATTAATGTTATTATAAATATCATCCTGGGTAAGACGTTAAACTACATCCAGCAGCAAGGCCTCTGATCAGGAGGTTTTGAGGAATGTGGAACCACCTCTTGATTGCTGGTGTTCCCAGGTTCACTCTGACCTGGGGTGGTAGCCCCTGTTGAGGTCCCAGCTGTAGGCAAATAGTTAACTATTACCAGCAATACTTTTTTGAAAAAAATTATTACCAGCAATACAATTTTGAAGGTTATATATTACCAGAAACAGATTTTTGACAAAACAAAATATTACCAGCAATAAAAAAATTTTGTCGGCATTAAATAACCCATTTGTTAATATGCCATAAAACAAAATAAACCAAACCAATTATTATAAATAATTAACAATTCTCATTATAAAAAATGTTGTGAAATAGTCAATTTTTATTGCATACTTTTTAATCAGATGTATAATTATTGAAACAATACAGTAACTTAGACATCTGTTCTTCTTTGTGACTAACACTATATTTATCTTCTTTTATACGTTTTTTTTTATTTTCAACCAAAGATATTGCCTTATGGGTATTCAAAGTATTATAAACTCACACAGAGATCACCTTTCTCAGAATATTTGTAGTGCCAGGCAATGCAGACTTCTGAAGTGATGGGATACTAGGCTTTAGTCTGATTTTCTTGATGCAGGGATTTGATTTTGGTGATATAGACCCCCAACAACCAATGATAACTGGAACAGTAATGGCCTAAATATCTCACATTCCAGCAAATTAATTCAGGAAGTTGGTGTATTTCTTGATTTTGTCAATTTGTTTGACATGATTATGATTACCAGGAACAGTCACCTCATTGAAAAGGTATTTTCTTGTTTCTTTGTCAATGATGATCATGATATTTAGCTTTGTGGATTTGTGATGTGGTCTGTTCGAATGTTGAAATCAAACAAGATATTGATATGGTTGTTCCTGATAACCTTCTGTGGTTTGTAGTAGTGGTGCTATTATTATTATTATTTTTATTATTATCATCATCATCATCATTATTATTATTTTATTTCCTTTGATTTTTGGTGTATACTCATTTCATTCGGGGTCCTAACCAGAGACGTAAGGTCAGAAATGGCATCATGATATTTCCCACTAATCATTTTTGTAAAAAAAACAAAAAACAAAAAACAAACTAAAGATAAGGCCCTATGTAAGTTGTGAGCTGTATTTGTGAGTATAGTTTTTTGTATTTCTTTAAGACTTGGTCTACCATGGATCCCTTCAATGAGTCTATCAGAACATTTTTCCAATCAAACCGAGGCTCCAAATACAATTGGAATTTTTAATGTCCTCACATGACATATTTTTGATATTTCAATTTCATGGCCTTTGTACTTTAATAGTTTTGTGAAGATCTTCAAAGATAAATTGCAGTCTACAGTCATGTCAATAAGAAAGCTTATTCTGTTTTTGTGGTCTTTGATCACAATGTCTTGGCAATTGGCTTTGATTGTTATCTCTGTGTATTGTAAGGTCCCAAAAAATTGTTTCAGGTTCTATGTCTGTAACCAGGTGTGGGTGGTGTTCATACTAATTTCTTGCAGTTTACTTACCATAAAAGTTGCATATTTTCCAATGCAGGTATTGGCCAACTCTGTCATGTCAGGTTTTATATTCAGTGAGTGCCAATACTGTGCAACCTGTCAAGTGTTCCTGGATATTTTATCACTGAATTTGCATTTTGGGCTAAAACAATTATTATTATTATTATTTCCTTTGATTTCTGGCTTTTACACATTTCTTTCCGGGTCCTGCCCAGAGACCTAAGGTTAGAAATGGAATCATGACACTTTCCACTGACAAAAAAAAAAAAAAAATTTCATAGATAAAGTCCTTCGTAAAGTGTGGGCTGTACTTGTGAGAACAATTTTTTGTATTATTTTAAGGCATAGACTTCCAGGAATCCCTTCAATTAGTCTACTTTAATCTTTTCCAACCAATCCTAGTGCTTCAACTACAACAGGGATTTTTGATGTTCCCATATGCCACATTTTTGAGATTTTGATTTATTATTATTATTATTATTATTCAAGAGCATCAATACTGAAGTTATAAACATCATTTAACTTATCATAATACTTAATCTTCATTTTAAAAATATCCGGTTATTTTTTAATTTTATCTATGATTTTCTTTGAATATTTACTTTCTGGCATTTTTTATTTCTCTCTCTGTAATAGATTCATGTCTGAATTTTTACATTTAAGCTTTTTGAAAATTGATACATTTCACAAACACTTACACTTTTTTCTGCATCTTATCACTTGATAAGCAAAATATTTTATATTAATATTTTTTATAACTAATTAATTTTGTAGTAACATCAAACAATATTTTTTAAATTCTTAAAGAGATGAAGAATATTGCATAGTTTTGTGATAAGCAATGAAATGAAACCATCTGAATCATTAAATCAGTAAAATTTGATAAAGCAAGGAAAAAAAACATTTTTTCTTTTCTTTTTTAATAAATTTTGATAAGATAATATTTAATAGCTGTTGCAAAATCAATTAAGAGTGAGGAAAGAATTGCTTATCAGAAAATGAAATTTTTTACTCAAACAATCAACTCATAAAGAAAGGGTGTTGCATGATAATATGAATTACATAATACACAGATTCTGTTTGAAATCCCCTATGAAGGGTTATTGCGGTGCCTTGCCTGGATAGTGATGTCTTACAGATAAAAATTTCCACATGAACACAAATAAAATGGGGTTCTGGCTAGTCATTCAAAAAGAACACTATGTGAGAATTCTTTTTGTGACAAACACAAGAGACATGAAAGATGATTACTCTCAGCATTATCTATTATATATTATAACAGTAGGTAATATATACTTGCTAAGTTTAACATCTTATTTTCTAGACAGACAGTATAATACTCCATTATTAAATTCATATGATTTGTAATCACATATAGTGTATGGTAAGAATGGCTATTAATTAAACCAAGAAAAGAAAAATGATGGTCACACCAAATAGTCATACTACTAAGATTTGAAAAATACAGATGTCCAAAATAATGATTCTAAAATGTATACTCTTTCATTAATCTCTATCTATTACTGACAAGAACATAGCAGAGAAGTTTGAACATTTTACTCCACTGTGTCCAAACCTTGATAGTGTGGCTATGAACAAAAAGATTAAACTGCTCAAATCCAATTGAAATAGTCACATAAAAGAAGTTAAGATCATTTCAGTTCACAATATATAAGCACAAACATCATTACTTCATAAATAAGGTTAGTTTTCTATTGAATCTCTCTCTCTCTCTCTCTCTCTCTATATATATATATATATATATATATATATATATATATATAAATGTTGCATCCTATATTGGTCCTTGAAATATGGAAACTAGAAACTTTCTTATGATGATGGATCATTAGTCCTTGATAGAATTTATTTTAAATGCAGTATGAGAAAAGATTATTGACCAGCCTGGAGCACTTGCAAGCCTTTAAAAGGATCTCTTATGTGAGAAATTGGAGTATTTCACTTAAATTTATAATGGACGAGAATATGAGCTCAACTGGATTACGTCAAAGACCTTGGTAGAAAACTGAATTTTCTTGATAAATGGTTACACAAAATAAAAAAAAAGAAACTGGTTATTTTTGTCAGCTATTCAATGAAGTTAAAATATTGTTCAGACTTGGAATTGTATTTTTTCTGAATACAAAAGCAATTAGTTTAAAAATCAATGAAACTGACTGAAAATGAGTTTGGAAAAACAAGATAAAAATAAATTCATATTCCAGCAAATGAAATTTCTTCAAAGATTAGAATGCTGTTGCTGAATTAGATATCAAAGATTTTTTTTAAAAATATCTGCTAGAGATTCTAATTTTGATTTATGAAAACCTTAATTAAAAAGAAAGCAAAAAACACATCAAGATGATAGGTTAAGTTCTTGCGAAAAATGATTTGGGTTTTCATTCTTTCTAATCTTAATATTTTTAGTTAAAAGCAATCAAACCAATGATTTCTTTCATTTTTCATTTTATTCTGGTTATGAATGAATTAAAATGCTTTACTTCATATTTTTAAACTCAGTTAATATAAAATTTTGGAAAATATAATGAAAAACAAAACTGGGAGAATAACAAGAAAAATACCTTTTAAAGGATTTGACAGGTTTAGTGAAATGCACTAAAAATGTATATGTGGCCTTTAAAAATTGGAAATTGAAAATTTTAAGGAAGTAAATCAAAGTTTTGTGAAGTTAAACTCAACAAAATGCAACTAAAATATTTTAACTGATTAAAAATTATGTGAATCATATTTCTTTTAAAAAATATTATAATATAAAGACACAGCAAAATAAAAATTTATGACTGAAAAGTAGAACCTGTGACTTTATCATCTTAAAATTGTAGATTTAGAAGTAAAATATGACTTCAAAAGCAAGAGAAGAATTGTTCAAAAGATGCTTTTTGCTTAGATGTGTTAAAAAATAAAATTAATATCTTTAAGAACAGTATTTACAATTAAAAAATCACCTGTATTTATTTATTACCTGAAAAAAAATGAAAAATGTTCTTTTCTGACAGACTGGTAGAAAAAAAATTAAAACTCTCTTCTATTTTAAAATAATATGATTATTTATAGAATTAAACTTTTTTCATTATATTTTTCTAATTTTAGTTTCTTAAGACAAACAGACATACAAATCCCTTCATGCCTATACATAGAGATACCAGATATTTTTGACTACATTTGATTGTCTACTTTGTGGTCAATCTTTTCATTCTGTTTCCGTGATATCTTCATATTGTGATCTGACATTAAATGTTGATATATTGAAAAAGAAAAGCTTACACTTAATATTTGATTAGAATTCCATATATACATACATAGCTACTTTTTTGTTGAGACAAGACCAGGATTAATCTCACACACAAAAAAAGGTGAGTACTGCTGACAAAGAATTTGTCATAATAGTTTGAGGCAAAGTCAAATGCTATTTCTGGCATCTGACTCAGACCTTCATAGTAGTCCAAGTATACCAAGTTTTTTTATCAATACATCATCTCTAGGAAGGTTGCCAGTCATGTCTTCAGACTCCATCCTAGCCTTATATATATATATATATATATATATATATATATATATATATATACACACACACACACTGATATATAGATATAAAAATGAACAGTGAAGTCAACACCCAGAGGTAGCAGTCTGTTTCTTTCTAAATGCAATTGTTAGGCCAAATGCAGTTGTCATGGCCTTACGATTGTGTTTAGCATGAAACAAACTGTCACCTCTGGCTGTTGACTACAATGTCCATTTTTATGTTTACATAGCCTCTTTCCCTGATATCAAGCACTTTCACCCATAAATATAGCATACCTTAAAACTATATATATATATATATATATATATATATATATATATATATATATATATATAATAATGGAATATTAGTGTTTAAGCCTTTTTATTATATCCTTACTCTGTCCTGGACATTGAGTTCTACCTGGATTCTATCCTCTTGGAATTTTTTATTAAAAAAATATACATGTATGTGTATGCACCTATGTATATATATATTTATATATTTTGCATATGTATGTGTATATTAAACACTAATATTATCTATATATATATATATATATATATATTTGTATAGCTGTAGCTAATTTTAATGTTCTTTTTGTTGAAAATCTTGTTGAACAATAGAATATTGCTGAAATGTTTGTGGATTAAATTCAGGAAAATTTTACCTATGTTGGTTTTGTCATTATTGTTACATGGTGGATTAAACTAAATTATGTTGTGTTTTCTGTGTTTATGTATTTTGTTGACAGTCTTATTACTGTTGGTGCATAACTTTGCGTTTGCTCTTTTATTAGTGCATCTACATATTTACTTTTATATTTGTCGAAAATATCTTTATTACTAGAGTCTTTGCTTATATATTTATGATCTATAAGGTTCTTTAGTGAAAGGCATGTATATTTCATTGGATAGTTTGAAAGTGGCATTAAGAAAGTAGGGATGACAGAGTTATCCTCCCACATAATACCAACCCACAAATTGCTCTAGAAAATAACTTATTAAATTCTTCAAGGATCATGGACTAAGTATCACCACTAACACCAATGCCAAGGTAATTAACTTTTTCTTTGGTAACTACCAAATTTTTAATTCATATTACAATAATCTTATCTGTTGAATCAATATATATTAATGGTTCCATATCTCTATTAAACTTACTATTAATACTTTAGTCTATTTTTCATTATCCACCTACCAACACTCTATATTTTGAATTTATACCCCAATACTATATTACATTTATAATAATCTTAAATTTTGAATCCATACACTATGTAGCATTGTTCCCATGAGACACAGAAATTGAAAAAAAACAACCGCATTGAAGAGTTTGTAACTTTTGTACCTGATGAATCAGAAAACCATGAAACTCATTATGTAAACATTGGTTTATGCGTAATTATTAATATATGTATGTGTGTGTTAGTAAGTGAGTGTGTATGTGTTGGGTGTTGGCCCCTAGAAGAAGCTCATCTCTTCTTTGACAGATTTTGTTTTTTGTCCTGTGGGGTGACATGCTATCACTAATAAAACTTTTTCTCCAAAGAAATGACAAAATTTATTGAACTTTTAATTTTGTCCAACTTTGATTTGAAGTTATTTACATGTTAGCTAAGTAAATAAACTTTTGTTATATAGATTTATAATTAGGAAACATTACTTTAAAAGATCCAAATTAGATATTTTATTAATATGGAACTTTTCGTGATATTTATGCAGCTAAATAGGTTTCCAAAACATATTTTTAAACATAACCAAATTAATTGTATGTAATTACTTCCATACCATTATAGTAATATTGGTAATTAGTCTTAGTCACAGTTAATATAGTAAATTGATATAATGGAATATGCATACACCTGTGTTCCCCCTCACTGGAATATGATTGGCTGTTGTCCGTCATAAATACTGACAGACATGTAGGTATGACAGAGTCAAAGAGCCTTAGTCTGAGTGCTAAGTCTATAACGACACCCATTGGACTGCGCCATTGATCTACACTTCTTACCTGCGACTATGACGCATACCAGCCAATTACTGCTACCGTATTCTACTCGGTTATAGTAGCCAAAACCACTTAGCTACTTTGTTCAAATATATCCCTTTCCGGGACATATCATAAATAAACTTACTTTAATTATGATAAAATTTAAAACTACAATTTATTCAAATTTTTACAACAGAGGAACTTGATGTTTTCCATCACTTTCTTTGCTGATATTAAAAATGGGAGGAATTTATCCATGAACTATTTACCTCATAGACAACTGTATTACTCAGCCATTGCTGAGCTATTCGAGACCTGAAGTGAAAACAATTTTCCATTTATTTGAATATTAAAAGTAGAATCAAAACAATTGCAAATACCATGAATATTTACTTTCACTGATTAAAGGCTCTTCTTTTCAATTGGATGAAATATTAAAAATCATTACAAACTTAAATAGAAAACATGTTTTTCTTGTACAAGGTGCAGAATAAATACTTCTTACATATACTTTTTAACTTTCTTATCATTATGTGGAAAGTAGTTCTGCCACAGTCTCTATGTAGTTGTTATTCAAAATTTGTCCCCAAACTAATCTGACAGCATCTAGAATTTAATTCTTGATCCTAAGTTAAATCATTATCCATTTCAATAATTTCAAATTGAAAAGTAACTCAGTATACTTTTATCTGTGAAAAAATTCTGAAGTTATTTCATAAGTTTGTAAAAATGTTTTACTTTCTTAGTGAATCTTGTTTACTCATGCAATTTACTGATCTGATGTTAACAAATAAAATTTAAAACAAACAAACAGAACTTTGTTTAACAAGTTCATTAGCAGCTCCACCTTTGCAATTTATTGTATAACAATACTGTTCTGAAATCATTAGAATTCTTCTGTCTAATGTGGATTCTTTAGTACAACATTGGCCTACCCTTAATGAAATCCTGTAATCTCTTGTGTATTCCCAATTCTCACACTATCCATAATTAAATTCTAAAACAAAATTTTAAAACAATGTTTGATTTAAGTTTTCATTCACAAAAGAGACTACAGTTATAATTTAAATATGATAGCCAAATATTTATTTACTTGCTTCATGTAATATTTTTTTTCTCCTTGAATGTTTTTGGACATTTTCTATCACCTACAATTAATGGCTTGCATTAATTTGAAAAGTAGAATCCTTTCAATCAGGAATCACTAGAACCTTTCACAAAGTAATATTTGGAAATAAATGCTGGTCATTTTATCTTACTGATTCTAATAACAAAAGAGAGTAAGAGAAGGCTTAAGGAAGCTTTATTCTGCTTAGAATAATTGACACAATAGTGACTATTTATAGTCTTCTACAAATGAATGAGTTCTCCAAAGGGATGTAATCATAAAACAAGGGAGATTACTCCCGATTACTTTATAACACTGATATCAAGTGTTTTATTTCATTCAATAAATAAATACTATAAACATCTAGATGGATTGCCTTATGGATGAAATAGTTGCATATTTTCCACTAGTTCTAAAAGTTAGTGTTTGGTCTAGAAGTTTAGAATAAAAACCAGATTAAATACAATATTTCCATCCTGAACATTGGCATATCCATTAGGTTTGTTCTATATTAATCTAAATTAAGTCAATTCAGTATCTTTTACTCTTTTATTTTATTTTATATTCAAGCAATACCATTGAACAAAGCCAACAACCAAATTACTTTCCTGATAAAATTATGAAATTTTATAAAATTCTTTACACATAAGTGGCAACTTTATTCAATAGAGCCTAACAATAAGTATTATTGTTTCTACATGTAACACACTGGACATTTAAGTTCATTTTCATGGTGTACAATTTCTGTCATTCATGTAAGATGTAATCTAACAGTTTAAATGATTTTGAATTTACAGAAACTTTAAGAGAGAAAATTTGTTATAGAATAAATGTATCAATTTTTTCTTGTTCATTCAAATTATTCCAAAGGCACAGAAATCTTCCTAATTATAATGGAAATTACCAAAATCTGAATTAAAAGAAGTCAGTTTTTAAATAGAGAAAGTTCCTTTTTATAATTAGTCTGTAAATTAGATATAAGTGACAATGCATCATACTAAATTTTTCACTTTTTTTCTGGCAGACAAACTGGGTATGTAGATAAACTACATCCAGCAGTGAGGTCTCTGTAGAGGAGATTTGAGGTTTTGAGGAGCATGGCACCACCTCTTAATTACTGCTTTTCCCAGGTCCACCCTGACCTGGAGTTGTAGCACCTATTAAGGTTCCAGTTATGTGCAAATAGTGAACCCCCAAACAAAAATAAAACACTATAAATGTATAAATATACCAGCAATACATTTTCTATTAAAAAAAAGACCAACAATACATATTTATAGTAAAATAATCGACAACACATTTTTATAGTAAAATGACCAACAATACATATTTATAGTAAAATTACCAACAATACATATTTATAGTAGAATGACCAACAATACATATTTATAGTAGAATGACCAACAATACATATTTATAGTAGAATTACCAACAATACATTTTATAGTAAAATGACCAACAATACATATTTATAGTAGAATTACCAACAATACATTTTATAGTAAAATGACCAATAATACATATTTATAGTAGAATTACCAACAATACATTTTAGTAAAATGACCAACAATACATATTTATAGTAGAATTACCAACAATATATTTTATAGTAAAATGACCAACAATATATATTTATAGTAGAATTACCAACAATACATTTTATAGTAGAAATACCAACAATATATTTTATAGTAAATATACAATACATTTTATCTGCAGTTGTAGGCCTACAATTGTGTTGATATACCACTAAACAAAACCAGCTTACCAACTGGCAGACAAACAAGAAGAGACAAATCTCTATTTATTAGATAAATACAGTATTTAATAAAAATAAATCTGATTCAAAGGATTTTTTTACCTACACATGAATCTTCAATACAGATGGCAATTATTTATAAAGCTTCAAATACTTACAGATGAATAGTTTTCTATGTTCTAAAATCAAACAGGAAATATGGCACAGTGGTATTTGCAGTTTTTTTTGTTGATCTTCTCATTCTGGTAACATATTATTGTTGCTAGTTATTATTAACTTATATATAAATTGATATTCCCTTACACTGACTTAGTTTGTTAGTGTGAAACATGGCTAGGAGGAAGACTATGTTGCAGATGCCACTTTGAAAACCCATTCAGTATTGACATCAGTAGGAATTATGTAGTTACTTCAGATGCACATCTTGTTGGTATAATTAATTTGTTATTCAGTTTTACCTTTTTAAATCACATGTCAGATTGTTATAGTCAAGCGTATGGTTGCAAGAAAGAAATACAACAATGGCAGAAATAGTTTTACGTGATTTATTTCAATAGGAACGTGTGGGTTTGGGACAGCTACCTTGTGATATAATTCATAAGCCGGCTGCCGATCGAGGTTGATCTCTCATAGTAGTTCTCACTGGTTGGCGTGGTGCTCCTCCTGCTGACTGCCCAGACTGACCATGACAGATCTCTTCCCTGGCCTCCTGTTGACTGCTAGTACTTCCCCGTGTGACCCCTTTTATGGCGTTTTTTATGGCTTAACAGGCTCGAAAAATGACGCAAGTATAATTAGGAGGGAAGCATTTTTATTGGTCGAAAAATAGAAACACTTTAAAGTATTATTTTATTTTTTGACCGGAACTCGTGCGTCGTGCCTACGTGCAAACGACGATAATAGTCATTTTGTGACGGGGCCTTGTCCTGTTCACATCCGGCTCTTGCTCTTGAGTATGTTAGTTTATTTTCCTGCAAATCAGCTGAGATATGTCTTATTTTATTTTATAACAGATTTACAGTTGAAAGAAGCATAATTTTGGAAAACTTTAAAAAAATATTTGTTTAAACATAGAGATTTATCCTGAATATTTTTTTGGGGGACATTTTCAGAGCATTGGCTTTTTATATATTTTCTAATAATTATAGCAATCAGTCAGATTAAATTACTATTAAATATATATGTGGTTTTCAGAAGTTATTGAAAAAATTTACTCACTTTTTTACCAGTTGCATATTTCAATGAAGTTATAAAAACTGTGCATATCAATCTAAAAGAAAGCTACAAGTAAAAATAGAGATGTCTTCAGATTATTTTGTTGTGTATTGCAAATATCAAACAGGCATTGAACTTTATTGAAAGTAAATTACTTTTTCATTAACATTAAATGTCATAATATCTTATTTCAGTCCAAAGAAAAAGAATTAATAGTTACTTACAGTCTTTTACTGATTTACCTTTTCATATTTTTATATAGAGCTTCTATGATTTTTTTTAATTGGTATCATCCCATGCAAGGCACTAAAGCCACTAAGACAAAAGGGGTTACAGGGTGTGGAAGAATTAGGAACAGAAACGTTAGTAATGAGCAGAAAGAGAAATGAGAAATTAGGAATACAGTAGATAGTGATTGACATTGCATTTAAATTTTGCAGATTAAAGTTGGCTGGAAAACATAGAGCTGGAAGTACAAGAAAAGAAATTGTTAGCATAGAACTTATGGCTACATCTAGCCAGATCAGCTGTAAATTAATGACTGTGCTAGAATTCATAAAGTCCAGGTACCATAGTAAGGCTTCATCCAAACAATTACCATGAAATTATTTATAGAAAAGACACAGAGAGGCAACTATATGGCAGTGGGAAAGTGACCGAAGCTGAGTCACTAAATCAGGACTAATGCTTGAAGAAAGTTTTATCTAGAAGAGTTAAATTTGTTTTGAATTGACATCTGTTTATTATTATTACATAGAGAGTATGAAGAAACAAATATGTGGTAAAAAATAACCACATTTATTTACATCTATGACAATCATATATTATTTGGTAAACTTGTTTTTATAACTTTTAATTGAAGAACTCTTAAAAAGAAATTCCAGTCAATTCCTTCCACCGATAATTCAGGATTATTAAATGTTACATTTCTCAATTTGACATTAATCAAATACCCAAAATATAATATTCTTAATTTTGTGATTGGCGGATTAAAATACAGTTTTGATATTGTCTCGAAGGTTGATTTTATTAAAGCATACAAAATGAGAAAGCATTACAATAATTGGTCCATCTGTGAGTTTATATCTCAATCATATCTATCTGAATTCTTTGATCACTATTCTTGGAGCTGTAAGCAAGTACCAGGCCATTTGAAGAGATTGATATAAGAAAAGGAAACACTTTTATTATGAGATTTCCATCAGTTACTTATAAAATCTTATTTTTCCTTAAAATAAACATAACAGTTATTTAAGTGAGTTATTTATACATGATACACCCTTGAGAAATTGTGTCTCTTTCAATTCATGATTGACTAAGCAGAAGATTTTTTCCATAGTAGGTTGTCATTTCTTTCTGCAGTAGACTGGTTGCCAACCAGTCTGCCCTACTATTTAACCCATAGCTAGGAGAAGAATAGATGGATTCATACTTTTCCCAAAGCTATTTGTGCATAAGTGACTCTAAAAAACCTGGCTGGAATTTGAACTTGAATCTCCAATTTGTCACTCCAAGGTGATATTCATTATAACAGCTACACATGCATT
The DNA here is from genome assembly GCA_963932145.1 of Acanthosepion lycidas. Lineage (NCBI taxonomy): Eukaryota > Metazoa > Mollusca > Cephalopoda > Sepiida > Sepiidae > Acanthosepion > Acanthosepion lycidas. The sequence continues at coordinate 110,355,776 of OZ010585.1, read as the reverse complement.
TACATATATTAACCCAAAATTATGGAAAAGTAGATTTATTAGTAAATCAGTCATGTTTGATATGGAATATTTTGTCTTTGATAAAAGATATTTAATCCTTATAAACTTTTACTCTAATTAATCAAGAGGCTTTAAGAACCTGATTCAGAAACAGTATTTTGATATTCATCCAAATTCTAAATGCCATGACACTGAATCTAACTTTATATGATTGGAAAACTGTTTCATAGAAGTCCGTCCAGTATCTTTGGAATATAAAATATCTACTAATAAAGAATATTTTGATTAACAGAAGATGCAATATTAAAAATCAAGACCAGCACTCAAAGAATACAATAAATATTAATGAAAACTTAAATTCACTTTGACAACTGAATATACTGATTTTATATGAGATTAAAAGGTCCTTTCTTCTCAGCAGCTAATCTATCACATTCACATCTTCGTCAATGCAAAAATATCTCTTCACTTACTATTTATTTTTGAGACTGGTGAGTGTTTAGAGAATTTTTTTTTTTGGCCTTAAGACAAGTAGAATTTTTCTCAATCTCTGAAAAGATTACAAAGTGGAAAAAAAAGCAATGAAAAAGATAATTTTTTTCCTGTTGTGTCCGGGAATAAATGAAACGTTTTTTATGTTTGGCTACTTCCTGCTAATTGATTTTCGTCTCAGTTTTTTATTTTGTCAGCATTTACTCTGTTGCATTTCCTTGAGAAAAAATTCAAACTAATGAGAAAGAAAATTAAATGTAAATCAAATCAGTTTAATTGCAATGATTTCCAGGTTTGCCTTTAGTTATTTGATTGAGCATAAGAAAAAAAAACAAATTCTAAATGCAAATTTGAATATTGATTATAGCCCATTCCTTTTGGAATATATTCCTTTTTCATAGATTATGGGAGGATAAAATAACATTATATGTTGGAAAACAATGTAAAGAATTCAT
>OZ010585.1:110249829-110349829 GCA_963932145.1 Acanthosepion lycidas | reverse complement strand
TTCAGGAAACATCAAAGCTCTTTTGCTCACTGTTTGATGTCTGTACTCTCAGAATCTATTTTAATATTGATGCTGACATTTAGAACAAAATCTACATTCTTGACTAATCAGAATATCAACAAATTCCTGGTTCTTTTGGCTCCAGGAAATTCATTGTGTTATATATCTGTCTATAATAAAACCAAGAACAAAGATGTATTATTGAACCATTATAAAGCTTTCTTTTAAGATTAATATTGATTTTGTTTTAAACCAACATGCACAATTTTATCTTTCAGAAATAAACTGTGGATTACCTGGACCATTATACAATGGCTACCTTGATGGCCACCGGAAAACTGTAGGTGCAGTTTTTTTCTTCAGGTAAGAGATATTTCAGTAAAAAGAATTTTTTTTTTTTTTTTTTTGTAGATTTCTGTAAATTTTATTTCTTCTTTAAACTTTTTTCAAAAAATGAATAAACAATGGCAAAATTATTGCCATTATTTATTTTACTATTTTTAAAAAGTTTCTTAAATTTGAATTTTCTTGATGATTTTTCTTGGGTTGTGTTGAATTTTTTTTTTTATCCTGAATTTATATCATTTTCTACTGACATTGAATGCTTAGATAATAGGACAAAGACATTTCCAACCAGATTAAATATGGTAAGAGATTCTACTGCAAAAAAAAGTTTAGTGTTCTTAAATTTATAATATAATTTGCTATGTTTTTTCAATTTATACAACATATTTGTTAAGGTTTTATAATTTTTTTCTCGATGTACATCCTTCAAATCTACAAATCAACCATTCATCCTTGTATGGAGTATTGCTGTCATATATAGTCTGGTGCCCCTTCTGTTTGTCTAAAGGTTCTTGATAAGATTCAGAGATGGATATGCAAGCTAATTGGCCCTGATCTGGCATCTCATCTGCAGTCACTCTCTCACAGATGTGCTGTTACCTCCCTCTGTCTTTTTTACACATACTTTCATGGTAACTGCTTTGAGGAGCTGCTTTCGCTGGTTCCCAAACTTCATGAATTTAAGCGTTCTACTCGGCTGGCATCTCGCTCACACCCTTTCACTGTTGAAACTGTAAGATGTAGCCGTCTCTTCTATTCCAATAGCTTCGGACCTCTCGCCTGTGGAACTCCCTCCCCTCTTCCTGTTTCCCTGATAGCTATAATCTCCAACTATTCAAGTGTAATGTCAATCAATGTCTCCAGGTGCCCTGATATATCCCCTATCCTTCTCTTCATACTTTCCTCTATCACTCCAATTTGCTCTAGCTCCAACTCTCTGTAACCCCTTGAGTGCTAGTGGCTTCCCACCTTGCTTGGGGTGAAACACTTAAAAAAAAAAAAATTAAAAACTGAACCAATTCAGTTGAAACATATTTATACATTCTCTCATTTAAGTTTACATTAAGCTTTGCTATATTGATATCAATATCGGTACTACAGATTTCCCAACTTTTACTTCCCCATTATCTTTGTCATCTCTGCCAGGAAGTTTTGCTTTTAAAATGGCATAAGTCTGTGTATTAAAGATTAAAAGATATAACTTCAAGTTCTTTTATAAATCACTAAAAATTTACGATACATTTTTCAAAGACTAATGTTCAATTACTTTTTCTGTGTTTCTCTGTTTTTTTCTCTGTGTTAATTTTTATTCTTAATATTTTATTACTTTTCTCTCTGTTTAGGCAGCTTAATACATTTATAAACTAGACTATTTATCATTATCAGCCTGATAAAGTTTTTTTTTTCTTCTTCAGGATCTGATTTATGACTAGAAATGTTAACCCCTTTAAATTTGATTTATGAGATAAAACTCACCTTTTCACAAAATTTCTCACATAAAACAAATATATATATGTACAAAAATATCTGATATATATGGGAAAATTGAAAACTTAAGTTTTGATATTTCCAGTAATTTGTCAGTTGAATTTCTTTTTTCTTTTTGTATCAGTAAAAATATATGAGATTTTATTAAAAAAAAAAACTGTTTGGTACACTGTTTTTTACTCATTTCAGCAAACAGCTTTTACAATTATGTTTGAATATTAACAAGTTATTTATCAATTTTTGTAAATAATAGTGAAAATCAATTTGAGGCAGTTTACATTTTACACAGTAATAAATTCTTAACAAATTTTCTAGAAATCTTTTTGACAATATAAAGCTGGAAAAAATCACTATTTGCTTAGATTGCATTATTTCAAATTTTTCTTTTAACATATACTTATATTGTATTCATAATGCATATACTTATATTGCATTGATAAATGATGTTGAATAATTGGTTGTATAACATTGAGGTGAGGAAAAACAAATTTCTTTTGGCAAAATGAAAAGAGAATTACTTCATTTTGATTTATATAATGTTGACATTGTAAACTTGTTAAGTAAGAAATGAAATAGTCACCTTCTCATTTATATAAATGAATCTTGCTTGCAAAACTTATTCATGAAAATGTAAGTTTGTTTTTATTAAGTTAAAACATTTTTATCCATGACAATTTGAACATAATTGAGATTATATTTCAAAAATAAGAAGAAAGTTGGAAAAAAAACTTTAAATATCATTATCAATATAGTTTATATTTCTAGTATCTATATACTTTCTAAAGTATAATAAATATTATGTGTAACATTTAATAAAATAGAAATTTTTAATCAATTAATTCAGTTAAATTGCTGGATTAAACTTAATCACAATACTGACATAAGTAAAATAAACAAGAAATATGGTATTAAATAAATAAAACAAAATCACAAATCTAAATGTACCTTATTTATTTATGAGTTTGCATTCTGATTGTACATTTGACTTTTGTATAGAAGTTTGGCATCATTTTCGTGTTATGTGCATCATAATATCAAGTATATTCTCTATCTCTCATTTTTACATATATATGTAGTCAGGATAAGAAAATGTTCAAAAGATTTACGGATAACTTCAAGATCCAGGTGTCTATGGAACTTGAAGTTTGTCATAAGATAAGTTTTTTGAACTTTTCCTTGTCTTTGACTATTATTGCTGTTATTTATATTGGGGACTTTCTTTAAAACAATTTGCCACATTCTAAATTTTAGTAATGTTTATGTTAAGCTCAGCAGATTTGCATTATATATTCGGAGGACGAATGTTTTCTGTGAAAATTTCTCGGACATTCAGGCTGGTGAATGTTGTTTAATACTGTTTATTATAAATAAATAAATTATTACTTAAATATTTGTATCTATAAAAAGAATGTTAAACATAAAAATGTCTTAAAATATACATATATATATATATATAGCTTTTTTTATTGGGCATCAGATATTACTAATCCAGACATTAATTCTTAAAAGTAACAAATAAAAATGTGGTATAAAGAAGGACACACATATAATTGTGTGTCCTTATTTATATTACACATTGTAGATTTTATTAAAAAACTGTGTATTTTTGTATTAATTTTTTTTTTCTGTGAGACACACATATTATTTTGTTTTCTTTAAGTTTCTTAAAAACATTTTTCCAGAAATTCAGAATTTATTATTTTCTACCTCCACTGTCTTAAACAAGAAAAACACTTTGTTAAAATATTTCATGTCCTGTCTATTCTAATGTTATGTCATAGTATATATATATATATATATATATATATAGTTTCATTGTATATTGTGTTGATCAAATTAATGTAAAAACAATTTATATTTAATATTTCAATAAACAGATGAAAAATCTCTACAAAATTATATCTATTATATACCTGCATATACAGACAAAAATTATAGACAAATATATCATATGCGTACACAATGGTATGCATTTATATCACACTGCTTTGTGGAAAATACACCTGAGAGGATGATTCCCTAATCACTGCAATTGTACCTGCTTTAAGTCTCGGGTCAACTATTATCTATTTCGCATATCCTCATGATCTACACTTACCTCCACCTCTTATATCTGCATAACAACCTTATTGATTAACATTCTACCTTGAGTGACACTTGAGCCTTTTGAACATTTAATAATTTTTTTTTTTTTTTTTTTAAATATAGAAAATACATGTTGAAGTAAAAATAAAATATGCAAAATAATGAAAGTTGTGCAGGAGGATATTGGCCTATTGCAATGAATCATATGTTCTATAATGTGTTGTGACCATAAATAAATAAATAAAATTAATTATAATGTTTAAAATAATTATAGTTATAACAATCGTAATTATCATCAATTCACTCTCTATAAACCAATGAGAATCAACCCCACTTTTTTCCTCCATACATACAAATACATGATATTCCCACTATCTGACAAGCTGTCAATAAGGACAGGCTAAACATGTGCATCAAGGAAAATTTCAGTGTCTTTTAATTTTCAGGCCACAATAGTAACATATATCTCTTAACACTCAACAAAAATTCAAGGTAAGAAATCTCTAGACACTTCTTTTATTTTCCAAGTAAATTATCTGGACATTCATTACACACATGTATAAAAAATACGAGAAAGACTGTATGCAATTTACTTATTCTTTATCTTATCCTTCTGTCGGATTCCAATCCATATATGATCTAAATTTGATTCCAAACTCACAATTTTACTCAGCATCATTGTCTCTCGTGTTTCCAAAACTGTATAATAACCAGAAAACAAATAATTTTGTTTGTTCCACATCTTGCTGTTTCTCATTTTCTATAAGTATTTTTGTATATATAAATATTAGAGGGTTTATAATTATTTACTTAGAGTTATAAGTCACCTACAATTGAATAGTTAAATAGTTAGAAATTATATTTAAGTCACTTTTGTTTAATGTCTCCTCAGTTTACTTTCATTTTTCTAATCAAATGATTGAAAGAGAAATAAATGTTTGAATCAATGTAAAATGCTGAGAAGAATTGATTTCTTGGGCCAAACAACATGATTGGTCATTTTCAAAAATCTTTGATTGTTTTGCACATCAATGAAGAAAGGTAGTGGCACTGAGCAGTAAAGAGAAGTCCATTCAACCAGTGCAAAAGATCAACATCTTTTTCATAGAGAAGAGTGTAATAACTATTTGGATTGGTGCCTAAATTGCAACCTATAAGAAGTACATGAAATTCTGTTGTTGTTGAAGATGGGGAAGATACATAGTCTGGCAAGGGGAGATAAATCTACAGAACTTTCACTCTTTTATGAAAGAAAACAAGAAAACAAATCTGACTTTTCCTTTTGGCTCTTTGCTTCAACAGTCTATTCATTCATCCATGTTGACTTCAGAGAAATCAATGAACATTTTTTCTTTTTTTTTTTTTTGCTTTGATTGATATTCTTTGATTTTTGCATTGCCAAAATTTGTGTGTTACAGTTTTAATTTATTAGAGAGAGCGAGTGAAAGAGAAATTGCTCAGCAAGTAAGGGGAGTAGAGTCTCTCTTCTTTGACATTACGCAGGGGAAGTAAAAATACTCAATTAGAAAGTGTCTAGTATTGATCAGTTGATTGATCTGGCATGTGACCTCTAAGTAAAAAAAAAAAGGAAAAAGAGATAGTGTATTTTGTGTGGGCTCGTCAAAACAGCCTCTTTTGTTAAGAGGATTCTAACATTTCTTTTGAATCAAGTCAGATATCAGGGTAGCAAGAAATACAGAATCTGCTTTGTGCCAAACTTTCATCTAGCTTACTTTAATCTGTGTGATTCTATCTTTCAGTCTTAAAGTTTAATGATATGAATTCAAAACTGTGGTTTTGATACATATGCTTTCACTCACCCTGACTGATTGCCTTTTAATGTTTACAATAATGTTCCTTCTTTTTGATAACTGACTTTTAAAGCAAGCACAGCACTTTATCTAATGAAATTTACAGAAGCTCTTATACGGTTTTTTATATAATAATTTTCTAAGTTATGGTGAAACCAGACAAATATATTCTACAATTGAAGGCCATCCAATGCTGCATATACATTTTAGGCTTTGAAAAATATCTGTTTATATTTATCATTCAAAACTGGATTTGAACTCATTTAGTTCATTAGAGAAAACTTTTGACTTATCAAATACAGTTTGTACAAAACACAAAAATGTGTTATGCAGCTCAACCCAGGTTTTTGTGTCCTCATTGACATCAGCTGAATGTAGGCTTAAAATGTGTTATGGGGTCCACCCCTTTTTGATATAAGTGGACTCGACCTGTTGCCATTAAATACCCTCAGTCAGACAGAATATAGAGAAGAGGAACGGAGTGGAGTGGAAAGGACTTAAGCATTGTGATTGAGATGGAGGTAGAAGTCACAGTCACATGCCTGACTCTAAGGAAGTTTACTTCGAGACTGTATATAGCGATCTTTGATTAATACTAACCGCGTTCCTGGATTTACTAACAGCATTACCTTTTGTATTTTGTGTAAATACATTTAATTTCTTATCTTAAATATTTGCGTTTGTCATTTATTGGAGACCGATTTTTCATCTTGGAATCCACAACAAAATGATTTCATGAAAAATGTAGGGGAACTAGAAAAGAGAAGCTACTATTTTGGCAATTAAAAATGAAAGTATCTGTCTATATTTCTGAGATGAGGTATTATGTACATTATTTACATTATTCGGACTATTGTCCTCATCTTTGTCGCCATACTTATTACAACATTTCGGCCATTGTACACTCAAGGACACATGGCACAGTAAAGGCATTAGTTAGATCCGGTGACAGGACCCAAAGAGTGTGAGTTCAATACCCGGCTAAGGCAGTGGTGAACTTGGAGAAGGGAATTAACAGGAGATAACTGATGACATCTACCCCAGTGAGTGAAATAAAGGATTCAGTTGTGACATTCCAACCACCTGAAGAAGGCCGGAGTGTACAATGGCTAAAACATTGTAATAAATATGGTGGCAAAGTCCAAATAATGTATATAGTGTAAAAAAGGAAAGCTAAATATTCAAATATTTCATTTTATGACTGCTATTCACGTTGTTTAGTTTAAAATATTACTTATTTATTTGTGCTTTTAAAATAGAAAGTTCATTCAGAAATGAATATAGATTATTATAATTTTAATTTTTCAATACTTTTACATTTCATAATGTTTGACTTCGTGAAGGCTATATTTATTTCAAACTACCTTAAAAGCAAACTCCATGCAAACTTTTAAGCTATTCTGTGGAGAGCTAACTGGGCCTCTGGCCCAAATCTAAAGAGACTTCTGGTCCAGCTTAGAAAACAGCAATGATAATTTTGAAAAAATAATTTAGAATTCCTCAATTGACTCCATGGAACTTCAAAACTTCACTTTAACTCTCATTTGAGCTATAAGTTCAGTTTGAGCCAGAAGACCAATTCTGAGTTCTTCAAATCGCAAAACCAAAAACTGAGTTCTTCAAATCACAAACTCTGCAAAACTTCAAAAACCTGTCATGAAAATTCTCACTTTAACTCTGATTCATTGGCATTTTGAAGAATTATTTACTCAATTCCCAAAATTTGGGATGTATTTTAAACTGAATATATATATATATATATATTAAACTGAATTTAAAACAGTTTTTTTTTTAAATTCACAAAGTGAGGAAGATATATTTTTCTTATTGATATTAATATCTCATTTTACTTCTGTACATAATGAAAAAGTTGAAATCAGCTGAATTTAGCAGATAACAGATACGCGAATAATATCCTAATCATGTGGGTTTATTTGGTTAAAGAAATAAATAACATGATTACTAAACTGAATTCAAAAAAGATGAAATTTTTAAAGGATTTTACTGAATTTACAGAGTATTATTTACTTAATATTATAAGCTCTGCTTAGACAATTGAACTCTTTGAGTTGTGAAGTTTTTTCTAATAAAAACACTCTTCAAAATCTCCTTATTAGAGTTGGTCCGTTATGGGTGAAGATTCTGACAAATGATTGCTTTTATATCCTCCATTGTAAATGTGAAAAAGTATATAATTGTCCCTAAAAGCCATACTCAAGAAATATAAGAATTCCATATGCAGAGAAATGTAAAGCTTAACTGATGGAAAATAGAATATCATCTGTCTTTGGGATGGAGTCCAGATAATTGACAAAGTCATTGACTTTTCAGTGAGTTATATAAATCAAACCAATATATGTTTGAACATACACAGAAGAGAAGAGTCATGGGAATACTTCTATGCAAATGAGAATCATGTGAGTCATATGTGTGGTAATGAATGATATTATCTACATTTCTCATGTTGCTGGAATGAACCAAACCTTTTGGTAAATTTGTGACCGTTTTGTTCCATAAAAATAGAGATCCTTATGAACTATAAACCTGAAGAAGAAGGTTGTAAAATGAACAGGCTGAAATGTGGCAGTAACAGCATATAAAGGGTTTATCTAATCAAAGCCAGAAAATCTGTTAGTAAGCATATTATTGCAACCATTCAAAAAATAAATGTGCTCTCATCAATTTTGGATTGTTTATTTTTCATGAAAATACTTAGCTCAATCCCATCAGATAAATGCATGTAATCTCTGATGAATTCAAATACAAAGAAGGTAAACACAAAAAGCAGGAGATTATGTGCACATTTAAGATAAAAAAAAAAGCTTACGTGTTAATAATGTAATCCATTTGTTCTTAATACTTCTATTTTGAACATTAAATTTACTTTATAACGTATTCATTATTTTAGTAACATATTTATTATTTTGTTAACAACATATTTTTGTTTACAACATTTGTTGTTAACAAAAATATGTTAACATATTATTTTGTTCACAACATATTTTTGTTTACAACATATGTTCATAACAAAAATATGTTGTTAACAAAAAATGTTAACATATTATTTTGTTAACCACGTATTTATTATTTTGTTCTACAGTCCAATAAATCAGCTAATAAAATTTTGAAATGTTCCTTCCTTTATCAACATATCAATGATTTTACTTCTCCAAAGTCTCACTAAAGTATTTAATCTGAGGTGAAAACTTAAGAGCCACCATCATGACAGATCTATGAAACAGAAAACAGGATTACTGATAATATGGTATTCATTTACTACTGATTTGTGCAAAGCTATTGTAGTTTGAGTACCTAGTAAGAAGGGAACTCACGATCACTATTGAATTGCTCTGTGAAATTACCTTGAAATTATCCTCAAACTGCATTCAGCAACTCTAATAGCGAGTATATAATATGAAGAATTATCTTGCGAATAGAAAGTAACTCTGAATTACCATCCTACATCTGGCAGCAAGGCCTCTGATCAGGAGACTGGAAATTTTGAGGAGCATGGAACCACCACTTAATTGCTCTTGTTCCCAGGTCCACCCAAAACCAATGTAGTAGTGCCAGCTAGGTGCAAATAGTTAACCCCCAAACTGGGATCAAAATACTATGAAAGTATAAAAATATATTTTCATTGTAAAAACACTAGCAATATATTTTTGAAAAAAAAATTACTAGGAATACATTTTTGTAAATGAAATTACTAATGCTCCCAAGAACATTAAACTTCAGCATTAAATAACCCATAAAGAGTTGATATGCCACTAAACAAACAAACTCTAACTCAGAATTAACCTATTTCACACAGTGCCTTTTTACCAACTCATTTTAATTTTTCCATCAACTTATTCATTAATCTCTAAACCCAAACTATTTACCAATGCCCCAAATTCACTTCTTTTGTTTTTTAAAACTGTCAGAGTGAAACACTTATTAATTATACAGTAACAAACTCTATTTGAAAGAATTCTTTTTCTTGATCTCTGTTTTTCATTTTGGTTTATCTACTTTAGTTCTTGTTTACATATTCAGTAAGTAAAACGTCTTAAAGACCTGTCATGAAATACATTTTTCGAGTAGCTTATATTTACAGTTAAATCTTCAAATAACTGCTTCTACATTGATTTATTCTCATATTTCAAAAATGATAATCTTTGAATTACAGTATATGAGGAGGCGCTGAAAAATTTATTGGTTTACTCCACTTTCCAAAATTTAAGCAAATGACCAAACATCAACATTTGTTTGGCAAGAATGGCTTCTTGGTCAGCTTGGTTCCTGATGTAATGGAATAACCTGTCACCCCCATGAGTGACTACACTATAGGTAGTAACTGCCTATAAGTATCTGTAAGTCAATGGACTATATAGTCTAGCCAAAATCTTTTTCAGCTATACAGTCAAACTCTCTGCTTTTGAGCAGAGAGGAACCTGGATGTGCATAACTGTTAACTTTATTCTTATTGTACTAGTTTTGTACAATAAACCTCTACTTATTTTATCCACCTTGTTTTTCAAGTATATATTCCTATTAGCATGAAATATAACAGTTTCAAATTATTCTTTTTATATCCAGAATCTGCCAAGTAATTTTAATCCTGGAATTTAAAATGAAAATGTATGAGAGGCTGATCAATCTTTCACACACCATGTGTATGTTTAATTTTTCTATACATTCTATACATTTATATGAACTCCAATTAATTTTTGTTAAAGTATTTATATAAGTAGCATTTTTATTAATTTAATAAAAAAGTTAATGGTTTTCCTATGATCTTCTATGTGCTGTGCCCTTTCAGGATGTTGGTAGTTATGGTTTTTTTTACAATTTCCTGTCCTTTTTACATCTAAAATTTTGTCTTTTTGCTGTATCTTCTAAACCCTGTTCTGCCAGCTAATTACTCAAGCTCATTAGATAATTTATGTGTTGTTTTCCACTGTTCTTCTTGCCTTTAGTATGTATTATGTGTGTCAAATTTTCAAAGCCTTCTTTTCTCGTTATGTATCCTTGACAGTTATCTTCCTGATATTAAGTATGTGCCCTTTTTGTTTCCATTTTCATTTCATTTATTGCCCATCTTGGAATGTTTCTTTTGCTGACAACCATGCATTTTGTCTTCTTGCAACTGATGTGCAATCCTTCTTACTTTCACTACCTTCTACAGGATTTTCTATAGTTTCCCTTCTGTGTCTGCTATCAACACTTTCATCTGCATATCTGCTGTTGTTAAAATTGTGGCCACTAATAATGAATCCTAGTGGGTCTTTTAATTCTCTCAGAATCGCCTTACTGGATAAGTTGAATAAGTCTGGTGATAGATCCTTGTCAAAATTCATATATATAAACAATAAATTTTAAATCACTTTAAATCTGTGTAGCATGCATTAACATATGTTATGTGGCTTTAAAACATTGAATCTGAAAACGGATTTCAAATTCCACTCATCTTCCTGGGTAAGACATTAAACTACATCTGCGTCCTGGGTAAGACGTTAAACTACGTCCAGCATCAAGGCCTCTGATCAGGAGGTTTTGAGGAGTGTGGAACCACCTCTTAATTGCTGGTGTTCCCAGGTCTACCCTGACTCAGGGTGTTAGCACTTGTTAGGGTTCCAGCTATGGGCAAATTGTTAACTATTATCAGCAATACTTTTTTGAAAAAAAATTATTACCAGCAATACAATTTTGAAGGAAATATATTACCAGAAACAGATTTTTGACAAAAGAAAATATTACCAGCAATAAAAATTTTTGTCAGCATTAAATAACCCATTGAGGTTGATATGCCATAAAACAAAATAAACCAAACCAATCTAAACCAAAGAATACATACTCTATTCATTCAAATCTATCCTAAAAATGTTGTTGGTATTAAATAACACATTGAGGTTGATATACCGTTAAACAAAATAAGCCAAACCAGTCTAAACTAAAGAATACATATTCTATTCATACGAATCTATCCTAAAAATTATTGTCGGTATTAAATAACCCATTGAGATTGATATGCTGTTAAACAAAATAAGCCAAACCAGTCTAAACTTAAGAATACATATTCTATTCATACGAATCTATCCTAAAAATGTTGTTGGCATTAAATAACTCATTGAGGTTGATATGCCGTTAAACAAAATAAACCAAACCAAATCTATCCTAAAAATGTTGTCGGCATTAAATAACCCATTGAGGTTGATATGCCTTAAAACAAAATAAACCAAACTAATCTAAACCAAAGAATACATATTCTATTCATAGGAATCTATCCTAAAAATGTTGTCGGCATTAAATAACCCATTGAGGTTGATATGCCGTTAAACAAAATAAACCAAACCAAACCAAATTCCACTCACTAATATTTTTAGATTCAGACATTCAGAAGAATTATGAATCTAATTGTTCTTGTTAGTAAATGATATTGTTAGTCATGTTCATATTTACTTATCATTTGCATACAATGATGAAATGAAATGATTAAAATTATGTCTTGTTCTCACCCTTTAATTTAGCTTAAAAAATGTAGCAGTAGCTACTTATCAAGTTTATTTATCATGTCTTTTTCTTTTTATGTGCCATGTACTTTCAGGACGTAGATGATCATGGCACTCCACCTCCCTCTATCTCTTGCAGCTCCCAACAAGTTCCTTCCCTCTGCTTCCTTCCCCAGACCACTTTCTGTTATTCTTGCTTAAGTCCACCAGGTATGTCATGCATTGTTTTCCCTTGTCTCTCTTTCCCTCTATTCGACCTGTGAGTATCAGATTCTCCAGGCCCTCTTTCCTCATTATGTGTCCCAGAAACTTCAGCTGCCTCCTCCTTGTTTGCAACCCTCTCTAAGATGTCATACCAGAGCCAAGTGAAAATTCCATAATTTATTCAGTTTGTTTTCCAATTGTACCAAATTTCAGAGTTTATTATTAACATTCATTTTGTTAAATGTTAATTCTGAGCAAATATAACATCATAATATCATGTTTTAGTTTACTAAAAGCAGATATGCATCTGACAGTTGTTGAAAATTACATAAAACCAGAAGAAAACAATTGTTTCATATTAAATCAGATCAGGAGAGCTGATTACTGAGATCACCTCATACTTAACAGACATGTTGAATATAATTCGTGAAGTATTTCCTTCTTTTTGTATATCACAACAAGTTGGTAGGCTTTTGTAACCATCTTTACTGGAATTTAAATACATTTTTTTGTTCAAAAATTCTCCATTAAAAAAATATCCTTTCCAACTAACAAGGCCTATTTTTCAAATATAATAACAAAGGAGGCTTGAAAATCAACTCACTGTTTTTATCAGAAAGAACTAGAAAAAAAAAAAAAACATGCACAGTATGCAAAGGAATTTACAAAAACAACAAATTCAATTTCTTAGGGAATTCATTTGCCAGATATTATCTTTGAGTTAAAAATTCCTTAAAAAAAAAAAAAAGAAAGAAATGAATAACAATAATACATTGTTCTTCAATGTGAGCTTTTCATGTTACGAATTTTGTTTGAAAAACATTCATTTTACACTCAATTTAAAAGAAAAATAATAAAACACTGGATTGATTAAAAGGTTCTTTGTCTTTTGAGGATAACTTTGTAATGTTATCCTTCCCTAAAATGCATTGTAAATGAAAGAAAATAGAGCACCTTTATCTTATGGCTAATATATTTATTTTTCTTTCTTCTGCATTTTCAGACTTAAACAAAGAAAAAATAATTATATCCCCAAAAAAGAAAATGCTTCAAGATAACTCATTATTTGAAAGATGTACCCATTATCTTCAATGTAATAAGGATTACGATAGCTGTGACAAACACTTCAGATGATTTATTTAATGGAAATGTTAAGCTTACAATCAAGTAACAAGGCAGCTTCACCAAATTTGGGATAATTTACAAGCCATTCACACTGTAGCTAATTGAATTGCAAACTTTTTTTCTAAGTAATGCCCAAATGCAAATGATAGATCCTTATCAAGATTCATAAATATAAGCAATGAATTTTAAAACATTTCAAATCTATGTAGCATGGATTAACATATACAGGGTGTGATGGATAAATTGTTGACTAAATTACACAAAAATGAAAATAACACCAACATCTCATTTTAAGAGATATATTTACCGAAATTACACAAAAATATCTTGAAATACTAAAGAGTAAATTTATTCAATAAAATCACCATTGGCTTCAATCCCAGCCTCAAGACAACTTTGGAATTTCCTGCAATGCTTCCTCTTCTGGACGGTCTCTTTGCTTAAGTTGGTAAATGCTGCCATAATTCTTGCCTTTAGTTTAACTTTGGTGTTACAAGGAGTTTTGTCAGTCTCTCACTCAACTATGTCCCACACATAATAATCAAGGGAGTTACAGTCTGGGGAGTTAGGTAGCCATATGTAAAGGTTGATGTGGTTACAGAAATTGTCTAACAGCAATGAATGGGTTCTCTTGCTTGTGTGGCATGGTGCAGAATCCTGTTGCCAGACATAGGGTCTTCTAACAAACATTTTTTGACTCAAGGCAGCACCACATCATCAAGTCACTTGATGTAGGCCTCCATGTTGAGTCTGAGTCCCTGTGTGAAGATGGATGGAGACATAACATCACCTTCATTAGTGATCACTCCCTATACCTTCATAATCACCGTAAGACTCCATCAACTCTTTTTGAATCATCTGCACTGTCCTCAGATTAACATCCAAACACTATGAAATGTTTGAATTGGAGCTTTGGGCACAATTTTTTATTGGATTAATACATAGAGAGGCTGTGATGAATTTGGTGTCTTTGAAAGAATTTTTGGCATAGTAGGCAATAGTCAGTCTTGGAGATGTGAAGGTTTATTGTCATGCATTAAGGTACTATTTAGTTAAAGGTTTCTTGATTGTCATCTGTACCACTCAAAAAATTTATTGTCCAAGAACTTATAATAATTCTCTGCATTTATCTTTGGGTCCATCATCAACTTTGAAGGGACCTATTATTGTGTTGCCTACAGTATTAGCTGAAACTCATTGCAACATTTTCACCCCAGTTTTCTTTTAAGTCATACTGATTAGCTATCAGATTCATCTAATGTTGCTCTCAATTCATTGTTCAAAATAATTCCTGAGAAGTCTTGTTTCATGTTAAACTTGCATGTTGCAGGAAATATTTCATAAAATATTCTTAGTTTGTTTGCTGTCATATGTTTAGCCCATGTTCGTAAAATTCTGCATTTTCTCTCTGTTTAAATTTACAACACAAATTTCTTCAAATATTTTCTTGCTTATTACCCTTTTCATTTTTCTGAAGTTGCTCTTTCTGGCATTATTAAAGCAATTTTTTCCTTATTTTCTTCCAACTCTAACTTTTTCAAAAATTTCCATTATTGTGTTATCATCATTCAATCACCTCTTTATATCTTATAACCCATGACAATCTGTATAGATTTGAAATAAACAAATTAACATCAATAACTATACTGTTATATAGATTAATTTACAATATGATAAAAAACGTTTTAGTTGCATAATAAATTCTCACTATTAAGTAAGTTATTGTAAATATTTCTAATAGAAAGTAAAACTTACAAAGTATTTATCATATGAATATATCGTGAACATTTTACCAAAATCAGTCGGCTATTCCAGTTTAATTTTGAGAAAGCTTACTTGTACAATAAAAGCTTATAATAAATTAATAAGCTTAAAGTACATGAATAAGATTATAAAATCCTACTTCTTGTGTCCATAAATGTCTTGGAAAATAAATATTACAGATATTTCTGATGAAAAGTGAAAGTACTTTTTATAGAGAAAAGATATTTTTCTTTTTATGACATGAATATGCATGAACACATTAGTACATAGGCAGATATTTCTTTCCTTTCTCTTTTTGGACAAGTTCTTTGTCTCTGGTATCACAGTCATTTTGAACACCTTTACAAAACCAGTCATATTCATTGTACCAATCATTTACCAAACTACTCACCAGAAATTATTGTAGAGAAACATTGTACTCCTTCAGAATATTTCTTTGTACCAATTGTTCCACTCTGCTGCTACATTGGAGACTGATATTAACAAAAGTCTCGGTATTGACCCCAAAAGAAGCTTTATGAAACACAAAAGTCTTGTTGCCACCATATGCAAGCATTGTTGAATTGTTTTTAGACTGCAGAAATAGAAACACACACACACACATGTATGATGTACACATGCAGGTATGTGTACACTGAATGAACATTTCATGTGAAACACAATGCTAGCTTTTCAATAATTTTATATTTTATACTTTTACTATTTTGAAAAAGTTATCAAATTTGGTGTTTCCTTTGATTTATTTTTTATTTTTTTTCCTGTGATATCTGACAAAAATTCTGATTGGTTCTCGGTCAGGTTTCAATTTTAAGCTTGCACTTATCAGGATTTTTATGTTGGAAGCTATCATTGTATTCATGGAAGGTTGTTCTTCCTTTTTCATTGCTTTTAGTTCCTATCATGATGACCACTGAGTAAAAAAAAAACTTTAGATATTCAGGTATAGGAAACAAGGCCTGAGGCTGAAAAGTACTCACACAGAATTTCCAGTCACTCAGGAGAAAATTGCGATGTCTGTTAGCCCCCACCTAATATTTCTTATAAACTTACAGTTAAGAAAATGTAACTAGTCAAATGATCATTTCTTTATCAAATGAATGAACCTCTTCATATGAACAGATTTGCTATTCGAAAATTTAAGAATTAAGGGACAATGTATTGTCAGAAAAATGAAATTAAAACTAAAATTAATTTGAAAGATATACTGGTAATTGAATCATTAAGTTTCTAAAGGGCCCAACTTTGCATCAAAGAATGTAGAGTTTGGCTCTTTGTGAACTCTATAATACAGTTGCATCTAAAATCGAGACAAAGAAAAAATTGCAATTCACTGCTTTCTGATGATATAGTCATTTAATTAGAAACATTCTAATCAGTGTGACTTAAAACAAAACCGAGGTGAAAATGACACACTGCTTTCAGCTAGTACCATAGACAGCAAAATAATAGGTCCCTTAAAAGTTGATGATGAACCCAAAGATAAATGCAGAGAATTATTGTAACTTCTTGGACAATAACTTCTTTGAGTGGTACAGTTGACAATCAAGAAACCTTTAACTAAAGAGTACCTTAATTTAAGGCAATGCTCCTTCACATCTCTAAGGCTGTGTCTTAGTTTTAACAAAATGTATATGATACCCAGGGAGAATAAAACTCACATGTAATGATTTGGGAGGTTAGTTTTCTAATAATGAGATTTCTTAATAATAAATAATATTTAAGTTCTATTATCAACATTTTTGTGAGAAATGATACAGATTCCATGTAAAATTATTTCTCCAAGCCATTTATAGTTTAGATAAAAAGACATTAATCAAAAGACATTTTTATGCTGTATGGAGAATGATGGAGCATTAATCTCTAGAAAGTGTATGACATATATTATGTTTGTTATTGAATGCTGATACATGTTTTGGGACTTCTATTCACTTCATCAACCAAAGATTTAAATTGATTTAATTTCTAAGTATAAATCCAAAAGCACAATACGTATTAGTAACAAGCAATAATTCAAAATTCTTAGAAAGAGAGGAAAAATAATGGTTTAACAAAAATTTATGCAGCATTTGCATCCTAAATATTCTGTTGAATCTCATAAAATGATAGCTTTTATCTTTTACAGTAATCTATACAATTTGAAACTTGGTATTTTCCTCATTGGTGAGTTTTTGTCATGGAAAGTTCAAGTCAAAAGTGTATAAAGTTTATATATATAAATATATATAAGTCAGAAGCAAAGTTTAATGGTATATATATATATATATATATATATATATATATATATATAAAGGATTAGTTTGTTTTAATTTTTTTAATTTTCAGAAGCTGAAGGTAGTTTCTCATTAAGATTCTTTATAAAATACTTTTGGATTAAAATGTTGATTATTTGCTTGCTGTATTTGAACTGTTTGAGGGCTGTGCCAGTAATTCTAAAAAATATGTATATAATATTAGACTTAATCTTATAAACAAAATTGATTTTATCTTTCAAGTAAACAAAATTCCGACACATTTAATAAAAAAATCTTCCATTGCATATTTCCATGGCATCTTTAATCTACTTCAAACAGTTTCCCTAATTTCTTTGAACCCAACTAATAGGATAAAACTTTTGCACTTATATTTCTTTATCTAGAACAAATACCTTCTCAATGTTGGAGTCTATATCTTTAAAAATCAGAAGCTGAATTTGTCTCAAGTTCTTATATTTTGATCTAACTTGTACATTTATGGAACATTTGTACCAACAAAATTCTGAATTACTGGATTATTTAAAAATGATACAATTACAACTAAAAATATGAGCATTAAATAAAACAACTAAGATAATTTGAAATTTGTGATCACTTTTAAAATATATTGCATTAGAATTATTTTATCAAACTACGGAGTGAAGAATTAAATAAGGAGATTCAATTATACTGTGTTTCTCTAAGTGAATCTTATATAGAATTGTGAAGAAATAATAAGCTAAAGAATGCCATAAATGCAATGCTATAACACCTTTCACTGTTGCCTACACTCACTGGTGTAACCAGGTTTAGTGGTTCAATCCTCGGGGTCTTAGAACGACGGTTTAACCACAGGACTAATTTTGTACTAGTCCATGATTATACTGGTCCAAGCTGGTTGTTGGTCATTGGCCACTTCAATCCACACTGATTCTGCACACAGTGTTTTTGATCTCAGAGCAGTGGAAGATAGAAGATTGTTGTAATCACAGTGTTACTTCAAGCTGTAGTGGGTGCTATAGTAAGGAAGAAAATTATCTTCATGACAAAAATAAAATGAGAGATTGATAGTGTTAATCTTCAGTTAATTTATATAGCTCTTGGTACAACAAAAATTAACCCTTCCACATCAATCTTTATGTGACACAGGGCCTTGTGTAAACTTCTGGAGGGGCTGGTTTCAAAGTTTTTGAGTCTTCACATCTAGTGGCAGCTGACATAGATTTCAGGGTCACTCAATGTGGGATATCAGCCCAAAGTCTCTGAGCTCCACAAAGTCCTCTGCTGATATGAATTTCAACCCAAAACTGGCATGGGGCCAAAGGATTCTGGAGATTCAGTGATTCCCCAATTTTCGTTAGTTCCAATAAAAGTTTTCTTTGTTCCCTATCATTGCATTCCTAACTTTCCAAATTTGGAGAATGATTCACCTTCCTTGGAAGTAGTCACAAGGATTGCTTCTCCCTTAACTCCAACCTTCTACACTTTACATCTCGCACTGATACTCTGCACAGGTGGGGCTAAATTCAGCTTCTTCCTTCCTTCTCAGTATTCTAACTCTGCCCACTTCTCAGGGCTGGTATAACCGTCTTTGTGATAAATCTAATTTTTAAAGTATATACGAGAATGGGCATGGTTTATTCTCCTCATTAATTTCAATTATCTGACTCCCTTTGCTGGACCCACCTGTCCAGAAATAACAGAAACTAGATCACCTTTTCATTTTAACCTTCCAAGCAGCGGATAAAAATTATTTCCCAATTTGTTTGCGCCAATGAAAATATATTTATTTACTTAAATTCTCAACAAAGAGATATTCTATTTTCCATCCTTGGACTGGTCACAGTCTTATCAAAAACATAAACCAGATCACCTGCCTGTTATGATAGATTGATTTTTATAAACCTAACCCTTACAGTGGGTTCATTCTCTTTTTCATTTTTCAATTTGTTTTCACTAATGAAAATGTAATTCCTGTCTGCTTTTCTTTTTGCCACTAACATGTGTTTTTCTAATTTCTCAAAAAAGAGATAAAGCCATTTCCCAGTTTGCTTTACCCGTCTGCCAGATTTTCATTAGATAAGTAAAAATAAACTCTCAGTGCATAATTCCAATTCATAGTGGTGAGGTAACCCAGATGGCCTTTTCTTCACTTCCACATTACCAGGGAAAATGTCTTCTATTCTCTCTTCCTATCTCTCTATCTTCAAGTTTATATTTCATTTTGGGCTTAACATTTTTTCTGCTTAGAATTAATGTTTAGCCACATCATAACCTCATAACACATTCAGGGACTGAACTGTTTATTATTTTTTTCTTCATAGAACTTTTTTGAATTAAATATAATAGAATTTCAGCCTTATGAATCAACAATGAAAGATAAAACAACTTTTCTACTGTATTATTCTTTGTGATATAATAGCATCCTCCTGAAATGAGTTATCAAGAGTTTTATGTCAACCAATTGTAAAATCAAGATGTGAGAGCTTCAAAGCAACTATCAATAGTCAACTAGTAATTAAAGAAATACTGACAGATTTTTCTACTCCTGAAATTCTGTGCCTCTGATTTTGACTTCAACATCACTTTATTGAGATTTTATTTTTTAGCATGAAATAACATAATAATATTTTGATATTCCATTAAAATAACATAATAATATTTTGATATTCCATTAAAATAACAAAAAAATTTTCATTTGTCAAGAAATTGTTTTATCTTGAAACATACCTCAAAAACTTTCCTATCTATTCCATCTGTTTTATTTTTTTTTATCTTTTTAGCACTGAATTCTGATCCTTAGTGTTATCATTATTAACCTCTTAGTTATATTTTATAGTCAGTGTTACATTTACCTAATAAAAAGGCCCAAACGCCACTCAAGGTAGAGACTTACTGAATGTTGTTGTATGAGTGCAAGAAAAGAAGATAAGAAGTGCAGTTTATGGGGATAGCCCTAGACTTAAAGAGGTTAAGATTGTAGTGGCCAGGAAAAAATCCTCTTGGGAGTCAGTTCCAAAAAATAGTTCTTGGGAAGAAGCTGTCTGAATGGAACTTCTCTCTTACTAATGGTATACAAAGGGAATGTGATGTATGTGGCATGGCAGGTCTTAGCTGCAAAGGTCAGGACTGGTGGAACTATCAAATATAGGTCAGAACATTTGCCATGGAAACAGTGAAGGAGTAGTAAATGGCTTGCAACATTTTGTCTGTGGAAAAGGAGATGTATGTTGAAAAATAATTCATTACCCTCAAGGCTGCATAGATGCTTTTGAACACTAACAAGACAAGCAAGTTGGTACTGGGCAGCTCTCATTCAGACATGCCAGCAATACTCCATTTTTGTTCCATGGTGTACAAATAGTAAGATTTGCAAAAGCTGTGGTTTAGACAAAATCTTTAAATAGTTGGCCTACAGAAAAAAATCTGTAGTCTGAAAAAATACTTTTATCATTAACAATTTGCTTACTGCTTTTGTTGTTATTGAAGATAATTCATTAGAAGTTGCAAACATACATTTCTTTCAACACTCTGGGCAGAGACACTCGCATCTCTTCATGTTTAAACTGATTGGAGACAACCACATCTCTGCTCTTGAATGTTGAAATCTAAGCTTTTTATAAAAATTTTTTCTAAAAAGTAATCTTAAGAAAAATAAGATTTTAGTTTTTTCTTATTGGTCAAATATTTCACATGATGATATTAATTTCTAACGAATAAATACTTTGCTTTAAACGGTATGTTTTGTGGAATATCTTTGACATGTTTGTAATATTGTCTGTTATTGGGTAGAAAATAAAATTTGGGAGTGTTTTAATATGGTATGTATGTGGTTATGTTATTTTGTTGAAAAAAGTGTTTCTTTACTATAGAAATCTCTTTTTTAATAATTGCTATTTCCCATCTTAATTTAAAAATATTCCTTTTTTATGCTATTACTATTTTGATATGACTTTATTATGAAATGGACAAAGTCTGACAATTATTTTATTTTAAGACATTTTTTTATGTTTATATATTCTTTATATAAATACAAATATTTAAGTAAATGCCCTATTTATAATAAACAGTATTAAACAACATTTACCAGCCTGAATGTCTGAGAAATTTTCACAGAAAATATTCATCCTCCGACAGGATTTGAACCTGTTTCCTATACGGAACCGTATTTAGCTTGACATGACTTTACCAATTTGGCCATGAAGGAGTGTTCGGTTAGCAAGGTCGAGTTTGCTGTATTTAAACTTCAATCTTCCATGAATCTCTCACGTACATTCATATCTGCTCATGGCGTATCAAATGTAAACAAATGACATCACACATTATGAAATGGACAAAGTCCGACAATTATTTTAAAACATTTTTATGTTTAACATTCTTTTTATAGATACAAATATTTAAGTAAATGCTCTGTTTATAATAAACAGTGTTGAACAACATTTACCAGCCTGAATGTCCGAGAAATTTTCATAGAAAATTTGCGTTCTCCAACAGGAATTGAACCTGTATCCTATACAGAACAGTCATATAGCCCGATGTGCTTTTACCGATTGAGCCACAGAGAAGTGTTTTGGATAGCAAGTTCGATTTAACTGCTTTTAAACTACAATTTTTTATGATTTTCTCATGTACATTCATATCTGCTCAATGTGTATCCAAATGTAAACAAATGACATTAAACATTATGAAATGGACAAAGCCCGACAATTATTTTATTTTAAGACATTTTTAAAAAATATCTTAAAATAAAATATTATTTTATGTTAATCTTTATCATTAGGCATGTTTTTCATGTATTATTCTTTCTGGGTTCAACAGCATTTCCATTTCCATATACTCAATATTTCAACTATTTACATTATTCAGACTATTGTCCTCATCTTTGTTGCCATATTTATTACAACTTTTCGGTCGTTGTATGCTCCAGCCTTCTTCAGGTGGTTGAAATGTCAAACTGAACCTTTTATTTCACTCACTGGGGGTAGACTGTTCCAGTTCCACATGCTATGTTTTAATGGATGTCAGTTATCAGTTATCTCCTGTTAATTCCCCTCTCCAAGTTCTCGACTGCCTTAACTGGGTATTGAACTAACACTCTTTGGGTCCTGTCATTGGATCTAAATAATGTCTTTATCCACTGTGCCAGGTGTCCTTGTTAAGGCAGTGGAGAACTTGGAGAGGGGAATTAACAGGAGATAACTGATAACTGACATCCATTAAACATGGCACATGTAATTAGAAGAGTCTACCCCAGTGAGCGAAATAAAGGGTTCAGTTCAACATTCCAACCACCTAAAGAAGGCCAGAGTGTACAATGGCCCAAATATTGTAATAAATATGGCAACAAAGATGAGGACAATAGTCTGAATAATCTAAATAGTGTACATAAATACATCATCTCAGAAATATAGACAGATACTGAAAGGCCGAAATGTTGTAATAAATATGGTGACAAAGATGAGGACGATAGTTCGAATAATGTAAATAGTGTACATAATACATCATCTCAGAAATATAGACAGATATTCAATATTTCAACTTATAATTATTGTTTGTACAATTACATTTTGATTCGTATTTATTTCATTTATAGATGATTATTTTATTTATTTGGTACTCTGTAGTTTGAATGAAGGCAGAAGAGAAAATGGAATGTCACTCACATTGTGTTGGGGGAGAAGAAGAAGCATGGCAGGCAGCAATTTCTTTCATAGAAAGATATTGTGAAAAGAGACAAATTATAGGAAGGAAGAAAAGCTATAATGTTTTGAATGGAAATAGGAGTCAGCGATTTTTTTTCATTTTGTACGAGAAAGGTTGTGACAAAGAAGGAGGTTTAAGAGTAAAGGTAGAATGAGAAAGATTCTGGAAGTGATGTTTTTAGTAATGATTTGAGCAATTGTTTGTTTCCATGATAGTCGAAACATTATAGGAAGTGAAACAGCAAACATGTTTATCATGGTGATTAAATTTTTCCAGTAGAATTTTTTCAAAGATTACAGAGGATCTGTCAAAATATTGTATAAACAGCTTCAAGTGAGCTACATATTTTATAAACAAGTTTGTCTGTGAATAGATTAGACTATTCCTATCTAAATATAAATTTGTATAATTTTAAAAGTGTCTTCACTTTTTAAAAAACACAGATTTTAAACATATTTTTTTTTAAAAAAAGAAAAAATTGTTATTCATTTTATTCCAAGTTTTTAAAGTGTTCTTATAACTATTCATGTGACAAGTTGTTTGTCAATTTTCAACAACTTTTCAGTATTTTAAGAACTGAGATTACTTCCTATATTAGACATTTGAATTTTCTATATTTTTTTTAACTTTATCTGGCCATATTTGACAGCATGTATTCTTTATGCCATCAAATTCTTTGTAAAAATAAATAATTGTTTTTGATGTAACCTGCCACAAAATATGCTTGCATACATGACATAAGCTCAGTGTTTAGTTTAAAAACTTAGCTTTAGGCCATTTCTACACATTAAAAAAACTTCATCTTTAAAGTTAGCTCTTGATTGACTATAGTGATGAGTAAAAACCTTTTTTTTTTTCCATCTATTGTTTGTCTTAATTTTATTAATGTCCTTAAGTGAAAATTTTCCTTCCATGGTTTATGCATCGTGAAAAGTAATTCTAAAAAAATGTTGATTGTTTTTTAGCCTTCTCCTTACAGGTAGAAGAAAATTACTGTTTCTTGAGACAGTAAGACTATGTTAATTCAGATGTACTAATTAGCTTATCAAAATATCACCTTAAACAACATCTGACTTGGTGATAAACCTATTTACTTTTAAATTTCATATCAAAAGTATGGTTTGCTAAATCTGCTATTTTTTTATTAAATAGCATTGTCATGAAATCAAATGTGACTCATTTAATTCACCTCAGCACCTGGTCATTTGAATTCAATCAAACACCGAAACAAATATAATGAAAGGTGAAATAGTTATCAGGATTTTGATTAAAACTTTTATACAGTCATCTATTTATTTCTTCTTTTTCCTCCTTCGTTTTAAAATCTCTATAATTGGCTGATTGTGTCTTTCTTGATTACTCTCAATTTTTCATAGTGCTAGCAACTTAATTAACTTCAAGCTCTCTAGTTTAAAAAGGTAAATTTAACATAACATTTTCTATTAAATCTCACTATATAATCTTCAAATATTGGCTACACAGTTTTTTAGCTGTTAAGGCTAGATAAATGATGGAAACATAATTATTGAGAGGAAAATTTTAAAAAATAAACATTAGATGGATAATTCTTTTAATGAGAAAAAATTATTAACAAATAATTACAAAGTCTCAAAATTAGGATATGATTTGAACAATATTCAATCATCACATGATATTCATTGATAACTTGTCACACAAACAAACATTGTTCATTCTATTTATTGCTCTTTAGAATATTTATGACTCATAGTTTAAATGTAGGTTAAGCATAATTTAAATAAAAAAGATTTTTGAAAGTGCATTTTTTTTATTTAACTCTACTAACCAGGTTCACTTAAAATTAGCAAAAATTTTGTCACTTCTGTCCTACCGTCCAATAAATTCCCCTGAGGTAAATTGTTGATACAATGATGTACATCAATTCACACCTCCCAAAACCAATCACCATGATTGGACATGTTTCTCTTAAAAAATTTTCTACTAAAAAAGTAAGTAATGTTTCTTTCAAATTACATTAAGTATACTTTGAATTTTCTAATTTTCCTAAAATAACTTGAAAAAAGTATAATTGTATTTTACAAGATTTTTAAATGGGGAATTTCACTTTTGTTTATAAAACTGTCAACAATGGCTGACATGATGGATTTTACGTCAGTTTTGATGATTAAAAAAAACACAATTTTTAGCTAAAATTTAGGACATGATAGAGAGGATTAAAAAATACTTTGGTCTTTCCTTTTAATAATGATATAAACACTTAGACAATAAAAAATGTTTTTAATCAAGTTTGGGGCTTTTTTTCATCAGGGTATGCTCCTTTTTAGCAAATTTTTGGACATTTCTATCTAAAATGTTTGTTAAATTAAAGTGTCAGGGGAAATGCCAAAGTATTTTTTAATTATTTTATTCCATTTTTTTTTCATTCTTTTTAGAACAGTCAAAAATCTTGATTAAAATTTTTTTTTTTTTTTTTGCATCAGTTTGAAAATAAGAATAGTCATTCATGTGGAGATTCCTGATTAACTCTGTCAGATGAAATTCTTTGTCATTCATTTGAAATCTTGTTTATTGTCAAAATCCATATTTGTTATTTGAATATTAGATGAGGTCTTATTATATATTTTTGTTTAATTACCTATTACTTCATTTTATAATGACAGATATTTTAAAAATGTTTATACTTAATCATTTTCTTATTTTGTATCGTATAATTATGACTTACCAATTTTAAGAGACGTCAACTTTACTTAGACTGTTTGTCATCCAAGTCTAAGTTGCTATCTAATACCTAGTTTGTTGGAGAAGAAATTAATTTGTCCCTTTTTCAAGGGTATTTGTGTGAAAGTGAATGCAATAGTTTTGCCTGGAACTCTGCTTGTTAATTCTACTTTCCCTACTGATATTCATTATGCAACTTACACATCCGTATCATTTTGCTATATTCCTCATTTAATCATAATTATGTTTTTATATTTTAAAAAAATACAAAACAGTGACTCTTTATACATATTTTTTTAATACATTCCCTCTTGTAAAGGAAAAAAAATAACAATCAGTTAATTACAGAAATATTATTACTTTATATTCAGACAAAACAGTTTTTTTCTTCAACCTTAATTTAAGATTGACTATTACAACGTAGTTTATATTAGGATAAATAAAATATTTCACTTCACTTTGCTAATGAATTATAAGTAGCTTTATGCGCAACTACAGTTAATAGGATTATCACATCTTCAGCAAATTTATATGTATTTCAACAAAAAAATATAACTGCAATGTGCAAACATGGACCTTCATGCCCACAAAAAGATGGAGTGTTAAAAGGTCAGTTTTTCTCATGACACCACTTTTATTTTATCTACCTTTACTCTTCAGCAATGTTCGTTCATTGATTCTTGGAGAGTGGTTTCTCCAGGTATTCTCTCACCTTCCCATTTATCTGACAATCATAATGACAAGGTATTAAAAAAACATTTTTATCAAGCTACTTGTCAGTAGGACAGTGTGTAGGCAGAAATGTGATTTAAAACTGTGGAACAGACTCCTGAGAGGATGCTTCTCTGATTACTACAATCATAACCTTTTCAAATTTAGGGTCAATCATTATCTCTCCTATATATCATCATACGTGCATCTTTCTCCTCCCTTTACTTTCTTCAAGCAATCTCATTCAGTAAACCTCTGCCTTGAGTGGTTCTTCAGCTTTTTATTGGGTGAAAAAAAAGAAGTGAATGACCTTACCCCAGGGAATTTGTGTATTGTGAATACAAATATCCTTAACTCAAATTTCAGCTTGATTTTTAGAAATCATTTTCTCTACTGATAATCCATTAATTACTTTTCATCTCCAAAGATATAACCATTTGCCTGCTACCCTTAAAAAATAGTATCTCAAGAAAAAAGTATAGCCTTACATCATTTTTAAAATCAATGACATTTTTTGCAGATTCAAAGATTTCATATCTGTGTGTGTATGTGTGTCTATGTAAGTATAAAACACACAGTATGTCTGGGATAAAAAGTTATCATTATTTACATCTTTATATCCCTATCTTTATTGATATTGTCACAATATTTCAATTATAATACTCTTTAGCCTTCTTCAGGTTTCTGTTGATCTGTGTAGCCTTCAGGGAATTTTGAACTAAACACTTTATTCAATCTACAGTGATATATTGTTCTCATTCTGTAATCCATATCTAGAGATATCTCATTTTGTTCTTTTTGGTACTGCTTAGTTATTATTTACCTTGTTTTCGCTGCTACCTGGCATAAGTATTGAACTCACAATTACTATTCTACTAATTCACAGTCTACTAAGCTATACACAAATTGACAGATCCCTAAAGCAGGCTGGAATCCTCAATATCCAAAATGTTGCATGTGTCAGTATATAAGCATTACAACTATACATATAAATCTCACTGGATTTTGTAACTTACATAGAGAGATTCTGGACATGAACAACTCAATAATCTCTGCCTTAAGACAGAACATTTTTTTAAGCTTTAATATGTGTTCATACCAGAACTTATATAAATACTGAGAAAGACTTAGTTCCAAAAATACATTTACCAAAATAGAATCTGCATATCTTTATTTGCTACAACTACCCACTGTTTTTCTTCAATAATGTCCAGTTCATTGATTCTGTGTAGTGTTCAAAATGTCTTCTCACATCAGCACTTTTATGTAGTCTATTTTTAGTTCAGCATTGGCCTCGACTAAAAGTCTTATATATTTATCTAACTTGTGTTATTAGTTTTATCTCTCTCTTCTTTAATTTATCTGAATAAACTTCAATGAATCTAAACTATTACTTACTTCTGAACTATCTTCTTTTCACCAATATTTGAACTTATAATACTTATATATGAACTTTTCTTTGGTCTGTCATGTTTGTTACTTTTGTCTATCAAATTTATTCATGTGTTCTTAGTTTTTCTTTGATGATTAGTTTCTCTTATCTGTAGAGCAATTTATTAGCAAAGAGAATGATGCAACTCTTCTCAATACTGTTTGCTATTATTTTTAGAGAAATAATTCTGTATATCCCAAAATCTGTCTATTGTAGATATTCTGCGGTATCCATATTGATAGACACAATATCCAACAAGCCTATAAAAAATTTATATTACACAAAAAACCATTTATCAATTTTGTGCAAAATATAAAAATTTTAATTCCTGACAAAACCTAAATTTTTGTGACAAACATATTTCTATATGTGACAAACACTTTCTATTCCTACTAACTACATTAGTAGGAATAGAAAAGGGAAAGAGAACATATGCCTTTCTTCTCCTTGAGGTCAAAATAGGTGCAAATCACAAAATAAGACTCAACCACTGCATAGAAATTTAAAGAAAAATATTTACTACACAAGTAAAGACAAAAAAGTACAAATACAATTTTTTACAAAAATTTCCTTTTGTGCATCTATTAAGGCTGAATAACAAATTTCTTATTTTTCAAAAAAGGATTACTTTTGTAAAATGGAAAAAAAAATGAGGTTACAGTTTATGAAAAAATAGAAAGGTTCAATGACAAAAAGAGAAAACAATTCAAGGAGACAAAAAACAAAGATGCAACCACCTTTCAGAAAAACCAAAACGTCTACTTTTACTTACTCTGGGATATAGTATAATTTTATAAAAGTCCCTTTTAAATTCACACTGTGCTTAAGAAAATTTCTTTGAATACTTTTCATTTTTTGTTTTCCAACTGCAGGAGAATTTTCACTTGTGAACTTCAAGGCTCCCTGCTGCTGAATGGTAACTGGTGTCTTCTCAACTGTCTCTTCCTTGATGTCAATTTGAATTGTCCTCTTGTTGCCAAAATATCTTCTCCCCTGTCCTGAGTTCTATTTACTCTGAAAAATAAACTCACAGATTATTTCAAGGACTTGAGACCAAGATACAAAAAAAAAACAATTTTCCATAAACTTGAAATGGATTCTTAACAATATCTGTCTATATTTCTGAGATGAGGTATTATGTACATTATTTACATTATTCAGACTATTGTCCTCATTTTTGTCGCCATTTTTATTACAACGTTTCAGCCATTGTATGCTCCGGCCTTCTTCAGGTGGTTGGAATGTTGAACTGAACCCTTTATTTCGCTCACTGGGGTAGACTGTTCTAGTTACATGTGGATAAAGGCATTAGTTAGATCCAGTGACACAACCCAAAGAGTGTGAGTTCAATACCTGGCTAAGGCAATGGAGAACTTTCAGAGGGAAATTAACAGGAGATAACTGACATTCATTAAACATGGCATGTGGAACTAGAACAGTCTAGCCCAGTGAGCGAAATAAAGGGTTCAGTTCGACATTTCAGCCACCTGATGAAGGCCGGAGCATACAATGGCCGAAACGTTGTAATAAATATGGCGAAAAAGATGAGGACAATAGTCCGAATAATGTAAATACTGATTCTTAACAATTTTGGTGGCTTTTAACCACCAAGCTGAAAAAGATATACAAGTCTAACAATTTTTTCCACAAACCATTTGGCCTTCTTTTGCTTATTCAACACTAACATTTTTAAAGTAGAAAAAATAAAATTCTTATAATCCATGTCCAACAGACACAACACTGCTACTCTGTTGCTATTTCCATGGCCTACATTCCCTAGTTCCACCAATTCATATATTTACAACTAAAAACCAACCTGTCGTATTCACAAAGATAAACTATCCTTGTTCCCTTTATATTTTATTGGTAAGAAGAAAGTTTCTTTTCATACAGCTTTTTCTGAAGTACTACAATTCTATGGAAAAAAAAACTCCTGAGAGGATGCTTCCTTGAACACTAAAACCATAACCTTTTCAAATTTCTAGGATCAACTATTACCTATCATATATATCCTCATAAACTGAACTTACTTCTTCCTTCCAGGTCCGACATCATTTAGTAATCCTCTAGCTTGAGAAGCTCTTGATCCTTGTATTGGGTGAATATTTAGTAAAAGAAAATAGGATATGTAAATGACACCATTTTGTTGGCAGGCATAGAAAGAAAATTGCAGATGAGGTAGGAAAAGAAAACAAGAAGAAAGAATTAACTATTAATTGCAAGAAGACAGAATGCATGGCCATTAGCAAGAAGGACAATGAAAGATGCAAGCTATAAATTGAAGATGTCAAAATCAAACAAGTACAGAAATTTAACTATCTGGGACATGTTATGATAGGTGATGGAAAATATGACACAGAAATCTAATTACGTATTCCAATTATGGCAAACGATGACTTGAAGAAACCATAATATTGAGAAACAATAAATATTCATTGGAAACAACAAAAAGATTACTTAACTTTTATATAATATCAATCCGACTATTTGGTACTGAATGCTAAACAATTCCTTTACAGCTGAAGAAGAGCGTCCTGGGTATGACGGTAAACTACATCCGCGTCCTGGGTACGGCGATAAACTGCATCCAACAGCAAGGTCTCAGATAATGTTTTCAGAAAAATAATGTTGCCGGCTCTAAGTTTTTGAAACAATAATGTTGCCAGCTCTAAGTTTTTGAAGCAATAATGTTGCCAGCTCTGTTTTTGAAACAATAATGTTGCCATCTCTAAGTTTTTTTGTAAAAAAAGTAATGTTGCCAGCTATACGTTTTTTTTGTAAAAGAATAATGTTGCCAGCTATACGTTTTTTTTTTGTAAAAGAATAATGTTGCCAGCTATACGTTTTTTTCGTAAAGGAATAATGTTGCCAGCTATACGTTTTTTATTCCATACAAAATAGGCATTTAAAATGATTTATAAACTGGATTTGGCATTAAATAACCCACAGTGGTTGATATGCCATAAAACCCAACCAACCAACAGCTGAAGAAGAGACTCAAAGCAATAGAGACATGGTTCTACAGAAGAATACTTGAGAATACTATGGATGGAACATGAGAGCAACAATGAAGTTTTAAGGAAAATGGAAACAAAAGTTAGGATCACAGAAACACATAATAAGAATTTAGCACTTACAATACACGTAGAAGTCAGGAGAGGCAGAGTGAAACAGTGAGTAACAGATCTAATTAGCTTGTGTAAATGAATGATAGAACATAAAAAGGAAGAGATAATAAGGGAAGTTGTGAAGAGCTATGACTGTCCACATCCTAAAGTGGCACATCATATAAAAAAGGATATCCCAGAATAACAACACATAAATTATCTACAGAAGTTTGTTATTATTCTTCTTCTATGTGCCATATCTCTTAAGAACATGGAAGATTATGGCTCTCCACAAATAAGCCATCAACTTATTTCAAGGGAGAAATAAAGTGGATTTTATAATTTCAGTTTTTACTACCCTGTTTCTGTAAAATTGTTTCCAAAGTCATTAAAATTTATGCATTCACTCTTTCTTTATACATAGACTGTAAATATAAAATGTGTTTCTCAGCTGACTTATAACTTTCAACACCTTTTTTATGTTATGTGGAAAGTGATTCTGTTTGTGTTGCGGAAGGTATTCAATCTTCAAATGAAGCTGTTATTTGGAGAAGAGTAGCAATCATTGATTTTATTTTTGAGCATGCATAAATGAAAGGAAATGTGTATACATAAGAGAGAACAGATTCTCACCTGTAGGTTTTAAATTATCTGTCATGTGCCCAATTATTTATCAGGTCATTATAAAAACTGATTATAGATTTATCTAATAAACAGGTTTATGGAACAGATGGAGACTTGCAAAACTGCCATGAAAAAGACAACTTTGCATTTCTCTTAGAATGGCTTTTGTCATAAGGAAAAATTATTAAGCATTAATTAAAATTCGTCTTCAAGTCATTTACCAATGTGATTTTATTTTTTCCCTAGTTTTATTTTCCTTTGCCATTCCTTGATATAGACCTATACATATATCCCATTCGCATGAATGATAGTCTGTTTATGTACTGAATACATAATCACCCAAATTTAAATAAACATACAGAAAAACACAGAAGAATATACTATTATTATATTTTATCAGTTTGTTATAAAAAAAAAAAAATTTCTAGCTATCACCATGCATTGTTGAGTTCTATAATCACGCACTTTCTCTCTTTCTCCCTCTCTTTCTAAGTGAAGCACTCAATGACGATCACATTCGATATTACAAATGCCTTTGACAAGGTGTAGCATGTTGTTACCGCAGAAGCTCTGAATGTTTATAGTATAAAAAAAACCTGAAAGGATAAATCAAACTAAGACAGAAGCTGTAATAATAACAAGAAAGAAAATGTCTAGAGACACTGACCAACCGATAAATGTCACTGTGTTTCACACAAAAACCACAATCATCAAATGGTTATGATCCAGATGATTACAGTTGGTGTGAAACTCAGAGAGTTAAAAGAGCAATGAATATTCATTGTTAAAGATATTTTATTTATTGTTTCTGTATTTTACATGATTATCCTGACAATGTTGACATAGTACAAAAACCAAAACTCTTTGATAATCACTTGTGAAAACTGAAAACATTTAAAAATTAGACAATTTATCTTTAAATACATACTAGAAACAAGGAAAAGGGCCCAGAACATAAAAAATAAATTAAAAATCCTCAACAAAGTTTAGTTCGTTTTTTAACCATACATATGGAAATGAAAATTACTCCCTGAACATAACCAATAGAGAAATCTATCTCAGTGTATCCTATATATATATATATATATATATATATATATATATATATAGAGAGAGAGAGAGAGAGAAGATGCACGGTGGAGTAATGGTTAGCAGCTTGGATTGAGGAATCAAAGAGCCAAATTCGAATTCCAGTCCATTCACTTACGTGCTAATACCCTTGGGAAAGGTATGAATCCTCTTCTTCTCCCTCCAGCAATGGGTAAATAGCAGGACAGACTGGGTTCTATACCCTTGGATGGCAACTGGTCTAGGAGAAGGACAACTCTGAATTCAAAACCCACAGAAGGTCATTTTGAGGACCTTGTGGCACGTAGTGCACCAGGTCTCTGTATTCGGCCCTTCAAAAAGTTTGGATGGTCCTGCATGAAACTTTCACCACTATAATCAAATCTCATGTGCTGTTGTCAGGTTGTCGGTTTCCTAGGAACTGATCTGCTTGACCTACATATGTCAAATATATATATATATATATGTATAGACATTCACAGACAGTTTTGCTGTATCACAACTCCTCTGTGTGGCTAGACATCTAATTACTTCAAGCCAGGATCAAAACCCGACTGATTTGACATTAGTCAGATATCTTACCCCTAGGCCATCATCACATGGAGGCATAATGGATTGCAGCTTGGATTAAGGAATTGGAGAGCTAAGTTCAAATTCCAGTTGAACTCATTACATTTACTTATGCTAATACCCTTCATGATACTTTGGGCAAGGTATGAATCCATCTCTTCAACCCCCAAGCTCTGGGTAAATAGCAGGAAGACTGGGTTCTATAGTCTTGGGTGTCAACCAGTCTAGGAGAAAGACAAATCTGAATTCAAAACATGGACATTTGGAAACCTTGTGGCATATTGTGTACCAGTTTCTCTGTATTGTGTTTTTCCAAAAAATGGGGTTGGTTCAGCACAAGTCTTCACCATTATAATCCAATGATATATATCATAGATTTTACAAAAATTGTTCTTGACATAAAAATGTAAATATCATTTTCAAATACACACACACACACACACATATATATATACTATATATAACTGCCATATATACCGTAAGTACAATCAACTTTTTAAAAAAATAGAAATTGAGACCCTATACCAAAACATCATTAAACTCCAAGATGAACAACTAATAGAAACTACACCAGAATTTAAAGACTTACTTAAGGCCGAGGCATTCAAGGATCGGCATGATAAAAGTAGAAACTCCTTAAAAATACTTTCTAGACAACTGAAAATTGCCGCACAAGAACTACGCAACCACCCTGACATTATCGTAAAAAAAGCTGATAAGACCAGCATTTTTGTCATCCTAAACAAATTGGATTACAACAAACAATTTGACCATATACTCCATGATCACATAAAGTTTAAAAAACTTAACAAGAACCTGACCAACCAACTAAAATCAAACCATAACAATCTTATTAATGCTAATAATGCTGAACAGAACTCTTTAAAACTCCCTAAAATTGTTGGTGATTATAGACCTGGCTACATATACGGCACTATAAAAAACACATAAACCTAACTATCCTCTCCGGACTATCATATCGCAAATTCCAACTCCTGTATATCATCTAACAAAATACATTAAACAACTTATTACTCCCTACCTTCCTAGAAAATATATTGTTAAGTCAACATTAGAAGTAATCCAAATCCTAAAAAGTGAAAAACCCAACAATGAAATCATGGCTTCACTTGATGTTGAAAACTTATTTACCAATGTCCCTGTTAGTGAAACTATTGACATAATTATAAGAAATATATACAGTAACTCATCTTTACCCCCAATTAAAATTAATCCTAATATATTAGGGAAACTACTATTAGCTTGTACTACTGAAGTCCCTTTCTTCGATCATAATAATAATATATATATATATATATATATATATATATATATATATACAACGTGATGCTGGGTCCAACATTTAGCAATTTCTACATGTCAAACCTCGAAAATAAGATATTTACAGATTAAAAAAAAAAACATCCATCTACCAAAGATACGTTGATGATATTCTTATGTTAGTTAAAAATACAGATGAAATAATTCAACTTCAAAAACATTTCCAAAATTTTTCTGTCCTTAAATTCACATATGAACTCAATACTAATAATAAAATCCCCTTCCTTGACATATTGATAAACACAAATAATAACAAATTTACTATTTCGCCATACAAAAAACCTACAAGCATAAATTCATGTACACTTAACTACAAGAGCGAATGCCCATATTACTACAGAATAGCAATTATAAAGAATCTAATACATCGTGCAGAAACTAATTCATCCACAAAACAGATTTTTTACAGTGAACTAAAGAATATAAAACAGACACTTATTAATAATAGCTTTCCAAACTATATAGTTGATGAACAAATAAGATGCTTTCTTAGAAATCTCAATACTAAGCAAATTGTACATAATACTGCTTCTACTGATCTCAAACATATTAATCTCCTATATCGTAATCAAATGCATACTAATTATAAACAAGATAAAAATATACTAAAAAATTTAGTAAATTCTAATATATCAACCACAGATCCTAGCAAAAAAAATTGAATTAATCATATACTACACTAAATCTAGTATATCCAACTTAATTCTTCGCAATGATTCTTCTCCCCTGGTTAGCGATTTGCAAAAAAACAACATAGTTTATAAATTCAAGGGCCCTTTGGGAGAGTGTATCTCCAACGAATTAAATAATATTTATGTTGGTCACACCACAAACTGGCTTTCACAACGCTTGACACTACATTTGAATGAAAACTCTAACATTTTTAGGCATTTGAAACAACATGCCTGCCCACACACACAATTCCATAAAATACTTGTCGAAAACACAATTATACTTCGACATGAAAACAATAGACGAAAACTAAAAATCCTTGAAGCATTATACATCAAACAGTTGAAACCTAACCTAAACAAAATCAATTATGGCATCTCTACAAATATTCTTAAATGTCTATAATTGGTAACAGAAGCCATTGGTTTATACAAACGGCTTTCCATACTTCATACTTCTCCAATTCACTCTTGTGTGGTCATGAGATGCGGTGCGATTTTCGCTTCTAGCGTCTTATATGCACGTGTTTATCGTTGCTTAGAAATCATCTATGTAAACATTGACAGACTATCATCACTGTCTTGTCCGTATATTGTTTAATATGTTGTAATTGACATCTTTGATAATGGCTTAAGTAAGCCGAAAGCTTAGATTGTATTAAAATAATATGGATCACTATTGTGAATTTCTTTCTTCGTTCAACGATAATGTTATTACACTTATCAGATATTATGAATTTTACATAAAATAAATAGACAACACTTGTCTATATTTTTTAATGAAATGTGTATGAATATATATATATATATATATATATATATATATATATAAAGAGAGAAAGAAAGTGCATGGTGTGGGCACTATGTTTCAAAAAGTTTATTGGAAGAAACTCTATCCTTAAAATAATATGTGTTATAAAATAGAAATGAAAGAAACAAGTAATGTGCATATATATGAAAAGGTTAAGTCAGAATGTATCTGAAGAAAATCTGAATGGGTAACAAAAGAAAAGTGTTTATATGAATATCAGAAAAAATGTATTGTATATTTATCATATTTGTTTTAAATTTTTTTTTAAATATGAAAATTTTGTTGTTAGATAAACTTGTCCCAAAATTTGTAATCCAATGCTGGTAGATAAACCTGTCCCAAAATTTGTAACCCAACGCTGTTAGATAAACCTGTCCCAAAATTTGTAATCCAATGCTGGTAGATAAACCTGTCCCAAATCTATAAATGATCCATTTTTAATAAGTCTGAAGACAATCATTTTTTTTCTCTTCTGATTTTACTGCAGTAAAGGTCAATAATAAAAAATAGACACAGGCATAAAGAATAAGCACACATATCCAAAGATTAAAACTAATGACAACATATTTTGAAATTAAGTATCACAAAAAACTGAAAATAATGTATTTGAGTTTATTACAAGAGCTGTAAAGGAATATATAATCAAAATATAAAGGAATTTAAACAACATTAATTACTAGTTCAGTATCTTTTAAGATTATCAAATTTCAAATACTAATTTCCCATTTAAAATATTACACTTAAGAGAAAATATATTCAGTTTAAATACAGGAGTCATAGCAAAAGTCATAGTCAAAGTGACATGTTTTTTTGGCTTATCCTCCTTTCCTGTTATCCAGACAGAAAGGGAAATTAGCCTGACACAGATGTCTATTTCAATTTCATTCAAATTGCATGCGCATGTAATTCTTAATTCAATGTGACATAGAAATATTTCTATAAAATTAAAAAGAAAATTAAAAAATATTTCTGCAAAATTAAAAAAAAATTAAAAATAATTCTATTTAAATGAATAATTTTCAAAAACTTCAATAAATTTTTTATAATTATCAAATTTTTTGAGGTTTAACAAATTAACATTATTCTTCTTGTCTTCAGCTTTGATTTTACAACTCAGTCCAGGACAGGAATTATCCAAATTGATGTGGAGGGGAATGTATTATTCCAATGTCTTTCCAAACTGAGTCAAACTTCATGTATGTGTTTGTGTATACACGAAATGGCACAAGTACCTGACCCCCTCCTGCTACCCTTTATCTTTACAAGGGTTAGATAAGGCAAAAACTGGACTAGTACTTTATTTACATTATTCGGACTATTGTCCTCATCTTTATCGCCATATTTATCACAACGTTTCAGCCGTTGTACACTCCGGCCTTCTTCAGGTGGTTGGAATGTCGAACTGAACCCTTTATTTCGCTCACTGGAATAGACTGTTCTAGTTCCACGTGCCATGTTTGATGGATGTCAATTATCAGATCTCCTGCTAATTTCCCTCTGAAAGTTCTCCACTGCCTTAACCGGGTATTGAACTCCCACTCTTTGGGTCCTGTCACTGGATCTAACCAATGCCTTTATCCACTGTGTCATGTGTTGTTGTATGAATTTCTGGGTATTATAAACCTAATGTCTTCAGCAACCATTTTTACCAGTGCTCATATTGCAATTTTGCTGTTATCATTGCATGTTTTTTTTACCAGAGCTCATATTGCAACTTTGTTGTTATGAGGACAATAGTCCGAATAATGTAAATAATGTACATAATACCTCATCTCAGAAATATAGACAAACTGGAGTAGTGTTGTCATATTTGGGCGGGAGCTGCCCAGACCTCAATCTTTAGCCTTGATAGAGTTCAAAAGCATCTCCAAGCCCTTGTGGGTGACAAACTATTTTCCACCATTCAACCTCTGTCCTACAGGTGGGATGTGGCAAGCCTCTAACTGCTCTACCACTACTTCCACGGAAAGTGCTCAAATGAACTACATTCCCTGGTCTCGCTGAGGCAATCCTTCATGGCAAAAACATGCCTTGCCACTTACATAGTGTCAAAACATCAACATTCCCTCTGTATCCCCATCGGTGAGAAGTAAGTACCACTGAAACAGGTTCTTCCCACTACCCTGTGGAACCAACTGCCAATAGGAATTTTCCCAGATCACTACAATTTTAACCTGTTTATGGATAGGGTTAACACAAATGTCCACCCAACTATGATCTTCTACCTTGAGCACTCCCAGGCCTTGTAAAGAGTGAACCTTGCTGTAAAAAAAAAAGAAAAAAGTCACTTTGTGCAAAATATAAGCATACACATATACATTACAATATATGTACATACAAAGTCACCCACACACAGACACTGTATGACAGACAGAAAATCATCTCTTATAACATAGGTGATGATATAAAAGTCTTGAATGTGCACATTTAATCTAATGAGTAAACAACTGATATCATTACTTAAACATATCACATAAATTTCATTTGACCAAAAATCAATGACATCATTCAAATTTGATTAGACTTGATAAACTCTATGATATTGCAATAGGCTTGATAAATAAATGTATGAGATGGCAATCAAATGTGCATTATTTTTGTTCATTTATTCATTATTTTGATTAATTTGATTATTCAATTTTTTCTGAACATCATTTATCATGTGCAGTCTCATACTTTTTTAAAACAATCACTGATACTGGCTAAGGTAAAAGTTTTAAGATATTAACTTCAAGATTTTCATATCTAATGCTCACATAATGTTTTTTTTGTTTTTTATTTTTGCATTCTGTGGATATAAATACAGAATGTGATTAATTGGGGTGAAATTGTAAAATTTTTAATTAG
This sequence comes from Acanthosepion lycidas, assembly GCA_963932145.1. Taxonomy (NCBI): domain Eukaryota; kingdom Metazoa; phylum Mollusca; class Cephalopoda; order Sepiida; family Sepiidae; genus Acanthosepion; species Acanthosepion lycidas. The sequence continues at coordinate 110,310,700 of OZ010585.1, read as the reverse complement.
AATAACAATAAGATAAACCTGATGCTCTTGACTTTTTCTTCTGCAGAATTTTTTTCCCTTTTCCAAAAGATTATACTGTTATTTATATATGAAAGCAAAAGATTATACAGTTATTTATATATGAAAGCAAAAGATTATACAGCTACTTATATTGAAAGTATAAGATTGCTTTGATCAGAACAAGAAAATAAGATAAAAAATGACAAGAGCAAAATAAAAAATACAATGAAAGTAAAATTCAATAAATAATTTTCATCCTGTAAGTTCAATACAGAATGGAAAGTGACTGACTGATTGATATTATGATGCTTTTGACTAACATTTTTAATCAATACTAAATCTTTTTATCAGTTCCATTTTTGTTGATCTGAAAAATGAAAAAAACAAATATTGCAAGATGAAAAATTTTGAGTTTGCAATCCAAAACTACTCTTCAGCATTAAAATTAATTTGTAAAATATCAAGGAAATAAATAAGGTAAAAATAAATATTTATTTTCAAGGATATACATATACAGACATTGAGTAGAAAATTGTATAGGTAAAAGCTTCTAAAACTAGAACAACCTGTTATGAAAATTTGTATCCAGGTTCAGCAATGCATTAGACAAGACAAAATGCCTCAAGTTTAATAGTCACTTCAGCAAGCATACATTCATATACAAAACTATGGATAACTAACTGATATACTTGCCCAATATAAAGAGTGTGATGACTGAATTGTAACCATTTTATATTTTTAATTTTGCACATGTGCATTTTTGTTTTCAATTTTGTTGACTGCACAGGATCTGTTGGGCACCATCTGTGATAAAATGATCACCATGATGGAATTTACTCCAACAGAAATTTGGAAACAGCATGGCTGTACTGCTTGGTATTCATGCCAGAAGCTCCAATACAAATATTTCAATGTGTTGGGGGGGCTGTCAATCTGAGAACAGTGCAGAGGATTTGGAAAATTGAATGAGTCTAATGTTACTTATGAAGATACAGCAGCTGGAAAAACTCACTCTGATCATTCTGATAAGACAAGAACTCTAAGACTCAACATAGAGGTCTATATTGTGCCTTTGAGGAGGTAGTACTACCTTGGATCAAGAGGGTAGCTTCTGGAGGACTCTGCACGATGACACACAATCAGGAGAACGCAGTCATGGATATCGGACAATTTATGAGAGCACATCGCACTTTATATCTAGTCACATAATTCCCCAGACTACAATCCCATTGATTATTATGTGTGGGGCACAGTTGAGTGAGTGACCAACAAAACTCATAACATCAAAGATGAACTGAAGGCAAGGATTATGACAGCATTCACCAACTTAAACAAGGAGACCGTCCAGAGGAGTTGCAGGAGATTCTGAAGTTGTTGGGAGGGAATTGGCGATTTTATTTAATAAATTTACTCTTTAGTATTTCAAGATATTTTTGTGTAATTTTGGTAAATATATATGTTAAAATAAGATGTCAGTGTTATTTTTATTTTTGCTTAATGTAGAGGACAATTTATCCATCGCACTTGTATATATATATATATATATATATATATATATATATATATATATAAGGAAAATAAATAAAAAAATATATATATCCATTGTAGCTATGGAATTATTTTATATCACATATGTTTCAAAAATGTAAACTGACAGGAAATTGGTTGAAATGTAAAATGGTATTAAAGGTTATTACAAATATACCAACAACATATTAAAATACATATAACATAAATTTTGTTGAGTGTTGGTTGATTTTGATCTAGAAAAATCAACTAACCAACATTTTGGAAGAGCTGAATACAAATAACTGGTGCACAGTATGCCACAAGTGCCCCAAGCACCCCTCCTCAGATTTTGAATTCAATGTTGTCCTTCTCCTAGACTGGTTGCCACCCATGTCTATAGAACCGAGTCTGTCCTACTATTTGCACATAGATGGGAGGGGAAGAGGTGTATTCATACCATTTCCAAGAATATTATTAGCACATAAATGAATTTATCAAAATTGGCTCTCCAATTCCTCAATCCAAGCTGTTATCAATTCCCACCCCCAATGCCCTCCATTATACACGAGGCTGATTTCTTTAAGAGATTGCCATGGAGAAAGACAAAAATAGACTCATAAATTTCACTATGTCATAACCTAATCTCTCCACCAGTCAAATAATCAATGGCCTCTTTTTTTCTTTTCTAATATCTGACCCTTGTCTCATCTTTTGGATGGTCAAAATCAAAGAAGCCTTCTGATAAAAAAAAACCCTGAGCAGATTACCAGACTTATTGCAAGACTCTGTTCTAGCATAATTTTTTTTAGATTTCATATCATTTAAATATCAGAGGAAATCAATGAAGAAGAGTCCTGTGCAGCCCCATTCAGAAAGCCTAATTGGACAATAATTGAAAATTTAATATCTCTACAGAAAATGATTCTTTCATAAGTCTATCACAATGGATAGAGCATTAGACTGGAGATTACTTGATTCATTAATGTAGTTGTTCTGTTTTGGTTGCATTTTTTTTATTTTTCAATCATTTCACCCCAAGCAAAGCAGGAATACCACTAGTATGCATGAAGTTACAGGGAATGAAAGTGAGAGAAAAATCTGAGTATAGGGAGGAATGAAGAAAAGACAAAAGAAAAACAAGATTCAAGAAAATAGAAGATGGCAATTGATGTTGCAAATGCAGCATAAATCGCTCTCTTCTATTTTGAAGATTGTATTTACCAGGAAAGCAAGAAAACAGAAGTGAGCTCCACTGATAGGAAGTGAGAGTAAAGAAACTATTGAAGTAGAAGTGGTGGTTGCATTTAGCTATTTCAACAGTAAATGGGTGGGACCTAGATGCCAGTCTAGTAGCATACTTAAATTCAGGTAGTCAGACTACCAGGAAAAAAGCTTGTCAGAGCAGTTGGCATGAAAATATTTGTAGAGTGCAGTCACATTATGACAATGAAAAACTCACTGAAGTTGAGATGCCTGTTCAGGATTGATTACATTACAGATATTTCTTAGAAATTTGTTAAGAACCTCAAGATGAATAGCAGGAGCACCAGACGAGATATGGTTGCATGGACAAATGGTAGCTTTGTAAATGTGCAAGATGGACTCTGATGAGAAAAATTTTCTAGCATAACACAGTGACCCAAATTTCCTTGCAGTAGATGCAACTATTCATTCGATGTAGTTGCTCCAAGTTAGTTGAAAACATGAGGCCAAGAAGGTACAATGTGTTGCTCTCTAGGAGTTTAGTGTCAGCCATTAACATGGCTGACAGAAAAGTTTCTCTCTGGTGGTTAAATGCGAAAAGTTTTATTTTGGAGAAGACCAACTAGTAAATAATAAGCTGCCTCTCCTAAATTAATACTATTACTAATTAGGGTCAGAGTTCTTTTATTTCTTTAAGAGCATATAAGTCTGAGCATTTTTCTTATATTTGATGCAATTCTTCATTATTACTAAACTATAGGAATATTTTTACAAATGAACTATATCACATCTTTGTAATAATATCCAGATGAACATCAGAATTTTGAAAAAGTTTATTTATTCAGTAAACCATTTCCAGAAAAGTCAGAGATGAGCAAGTATCTGGTTTTTCTTCTTTTCCTCAGATTATCATTTCTTTTATATTCAATAGTTTCAAGCAGAATTCACATTGTACACAGATTATTGTACATACTGAATAAATTCACTATTTACAGTTTTTAGAACTGTTACTTTGTGGAACAGATTTCCAAGATGATGCTTCTCTCCTTCTCCCTCCATTAAAAGAATCTCACTCAGTCACCCTCTACCTTGAGTGTCCCTTGGGCCATATATTGGCTGAACTGAAATAATAAAAATAAAAAGTCACTAAAGATATTTGGTCAAACACTCATTATTAAAACAGTTTCTATTTTAGTTTTTGTATGTGAAATATTGGGACCATGAATTAGTTGAGCAGAATTTCAATGTCACTAAAATTAAATGATACACAATGAAATAATTCTATAAAATATGTACAATAAATAGAAGTGTCTGCAATGTTATTGGTCTTGACCTGGTACCTCAGCTTCAGTCACTTTCCCACTGCTGTAATGTGGCTTTCCTCTGTCTTTCCTATGATTATTTTCATGGCAATTGTTTTAATGACCTTTTCCCCCTTGGTACCTCAACTGGATGAATTTAAGCATACTACTAGATTGGCAAATAGGTCTCATTATTTTACTGTTTAAATAGTTAGATGTAACTGTAAACAGATTTTACTAGTTTTTTTTTTTCTTGCACTTCTCACCTGTGGAACTCTCTTCTGGTTTCTTGTTTCCCTGCCAGGTACAATCTTGAAAAATTTAAGATTATGAGGATAAGGGAGATAGATAACTACTGAATCTTTACTTGAAGCATCTAATGGCCTGGGAAACCTCCACATGGGAGTCTTAGTGTCACCAATGAAAGGATTATGTCTAATAATATCACCATCAGGCAGCTGTGTTACCTTGTTAGACAAAAATGGTGAAATATTTTATAATAATAAATTCCACCTTGCATATTTATAAATGTAAAATTTGTTGTGAATTGAATTTTGCTGTCATATTTGGTCTGAGTCTCAAGTAATATATCTAGAAATTCTCAGCAAAATCCAAAGAAGTGTCTGTAATGTTATCAGTCTTGACCTGGCATCTCAAATTCAGTCCCTTTCTCACTGATGTAATGTGGCTTCCCTATAAATATTTTCATGGCAATTGGTCTAACTCCTTGGTACGTTGACCGTATGAATTCAAATGTACTACTAGATAGGTAACTAGATCTTATAATTTTACTGTTGAACTATCTACATGTAACCATAAGTTCTATTTTAATAGTTTCTTTTTTTTTTTTTGCACTTCTCACCTGTGGAACTATAATCTTAAAAAAATTTAAGTTCAACGTCAATCGTCATCCTCTGCCTTCCTAAATCCTGATCTTTTATTAACATTCTTTTACTTTTTCTTTCATGCTAAGTTGGTTCCTGCATTTTAATAGCATTATTACCTTGTATGGGGTGGCAGAGTTTATGTAGTTGTGTTGGGAAGATAATGTTTAATCCTAGCCTTGAAGAGTTTATGATTGAGAAAGCATCCTCTTGTTCCACAGGGCAGCAGTTAATGAGAAGTTGTTCATGTGGAACATACGTCTCACTAATGGAATACATAGGGAATGAGAGTGGTTTGCTACAATGTGCATAGCATGGTGGGTCTTAGGCCTGAATGTTAGAACTGGTGGAACTAAGGCATGTAGTTTGCCTAAGCACTTTCAATAGAAATAGTGATAGGCTTACGATGCTTTGTCTGTGAGAAAGGGGTTGAAGGGTAGAAAATAATTTGTCACCCACAAGGACATGGATATGCTTTTTGACTCTATCGAGACTGGAAAGTGAAGACTGGCAGTTCCTGCCCATATATGGCTGCAGTAATCTATTTTAAGACTGATCTGGCTCTTGTAAAGGTCAAAGATAGCGGGACTTGATAATGGTACAGGGAACCAACCATTTTTCCAGCATCAATGGGCCTCCCCAAGGGAACATCCATTCATTGTGATTGGTGATAGTTCAGGAACCAATCAATGATTATGGAATGTAACTGGTTTGGCTTTTGAGGCATTGAATGTAACCACCCATTTTTTCCCCCACTGAGATACTAGATTTAGGACAGAGGAAAGAACTGCTTCCAATCTCTGGTCATCTAGAGTTTTGGAGATGTACCCAGGAACCATTGTATTATCAGCATAAATATTCACAAATGATTGGCATATATTCTTAGGCAGATGATTTATGTAAAGTAAAAAGAGGGTTGGTCTTAGAAGCAACCCTTGGGGGATGTCTGCATTGATTGCTAGGGCCCCAGATTACTGGCTATTAACAAATATCTTTAGAGACCTACCCAAAATACAGGTATGCAAATATTAGGTTGGTGCAAAAATAATGACGTAATAATGTCGTTTTTTGACGTTAAAAAATACGTCAAGAAATGACATTATTACGTCATTATTTTTGCACCAACCTAATAGTATATTTTATTGTGAGAATGTTTGAGGAGAGATTATCATTCACATTCTTTGTACAGATAAAGAGTTGTTAATTAAACAATTAAAAATTCTATTTAAAACAGTAGTTATTACAGTTACTTGTCAAATTAAGTTTTAAATAATAAACCACTGCAATGGCAACAGTTCTTGATCACATTTTCAAAAAAATCTTACAAATCTGATATTTCAACACATATGCAATTTTTCTTCCATAATATTTTAATGTAATTTTGAATTTAATTCTAATTTTCATTTCTATGCTAAAATATGAGCTGCCAGGAGTTATTTATTATTAATCAGAAATTCTGGATTTTTTATCCCCACATGCAACATCTTCTAATATAAGAGACTTTCAGCAGTTGAGCAAATGTATTTTCACTTTCAATGTAGTATTAATAATTCAGTTTCTTTGTGCATGAACAAAAAATTGTAAAGCCCTTTATTCCATTTGGCAGCTGAATTTTAACTGCCAAATGAAGAATTCCATTTTTTTTTTCCCCAACTTCTTCAATTTCGTAAACCACTACACATTTTTTTTTATTTTTCACAGTTTAAACACAGGCTCAAGTTGTTGGTCAACTATCTTTCATTAATTTTTTGTTTAAATTTCAGTATATTTACTTATTTTGAATCTGACTAGTCATTGACCACAATAGGAGTTTATTAGTGAAATATCAAATGATTGCTTTTATGGATAAAACAGTTTAGGTTCAGAAAAAAATCCCAAATACAAATTGAGGTTAAGTTTTCTCTTTTAGCTGAGATTAAAGTTTCAGAAATGTATCTATCATATATGTTGATCAGCAATCCTCAGCTTTATCAAAGTTCATATTAATAAAATATACAACAAATTTATTTTGAAGATTGCATACATTAAATAACAAATAGATATTTTCATGTACATAATCAGTCAGAGAATTGATAACATCTTCACTCTTAATGTACAATTCTAGAATTGCTTTGTTCTGATCAATGAGCCAGCATATTTTTCATGTTAGAATTCAAAAATAAAACATAGTAAAAATGTTGTATAGCTCGTAGCAACGCATGAACTAATTAAGAACTACAAATAATTATTACCAGTAAATTCAATAGAATATTCATGTTATCATTTTTTCCAGTGGGTGTGGGTGTGTGTGTGTTCGCAAACTACTCAAGAAGCATAAGGCATATTTCCACCAAATTTGGAACATAGATTCTTCTCAATACTGGGTGTGTCTAGGCAAAACAAATAGTCATTTTTAAAAAAAAAATCAATAACCAATAATCGATAAATGTAATGTTTAAATGGGAATTTCTATTAGTTTGGTTGTTTTTAAGACTTGAAGTCTAGACCCTAAGGCCGATTTTAATGAAACTTGATAAGTGTATGCAACTTACAGTCATACTTATTATACACTATATTGAGTTTTATTTCTCTCGACGCTGGGACCCCCAGGGTGCCCCAAAAGAACCAAAAAAAATTCAAATTGCTTCGATTTTGATGAAATTTTACATGTTTGTTACACTCTTACAATGAAATAGAAATCTGTTGTCAGATTTTTAAAAATGCATGTAGGGGCCCCCAGGAGAACCCTATAAACCCCTTGATGCCTCAATTGCTTTTCAAGTGTATTTTGTAGCAGTATTCCCAAATTTCAATGAAAATTTCTCCTGTTATAAATGTTTTCACACTTCACGTCATTATAATTTTTCACCATATAGATAAGAGGCACTAAAGGAAAATCTTCTTTATTTTAATTTTACAGATTGGATGAGGTTCGTGATCTTTTTTTGAATAAACCCAGGCAACGCCGGGTAATGCTGCCATATTTCTATAATTACAAGAGAAGTTTCATAAAATCTGACCTAAAACAAGAGTCTGTCTATATATGATAGCGTGAATATATATTTGAGATTTTATGAATACAGTCTCTTCTTAATTTACATACTAGTTGTTATTTAAATATACTTTAAAATGATTTGAGGGCAATGAGTCGGGGAAGAGAGAATGTCACTTCTCTTATCCTGAATATTGTATAAGGTGCATACATTAACAAACAAGACTCAAAACTCCAATGTGAAATTTGAAAGAGACAAACATTTAATACTCTGACATAAATAATAGAACAGAATACAAGCTTTAAAAATAACTTTGCACAAAATTTTCCTTTTGTGCACCTTATTATTAAGGCAAGATAACCAATTCGAAAATTAGAATTTATAACAGCTTTAGGAACATAAAAGCTGTAATAAATTTTTCAAATAAACTTTTAGAGATCAAAAAAAATGCTTTTAAGAATCTACAAAATATTTTCTTTCAAATAAAAGTTCTAACCAGAGATGGTACAAGGGGCTTGAGCCCCACACTCCCTGAATCTAGGATACAGTCCCCCCACTCTACTACATCTAAATTTTCATAAGGTAGTATTCATATCAAATATAAATTTTATTGTAACCTAATTATGCACCATTATGGGCCATATACAATATAGATGAACAATTCAACTAGAAAAATTGAAAATAAATACAATGTATCTAAATACAAATTAAAGACATCTTATAAGAGATAATTCCATCTCAAATAAAGGAACAATGAAACCACAGTGAGCAATCATTGGTTTGAATCAGTCTTTGTAGAAATTAGAATTCTTTTTGTTTGCATTGTATGTTTTCACTTTGTCTTTCCTGTTTAATGAATTTGAACTTGAGTTTACCAATTTAAGAATCATTACAAACTTTTGTGTTACAAACTCTCATTGAACAATAAAATGCCAAAATCAACTTGCAAGGATGACAGATAAGAAAGAAATTTGTTTCACTTGTGATAAATGGAGACTATTTCAGATGTCAATCAGAAATAAGTTTGCTCTGTTTTCCTTCTTTCAGATGTAATGTGCGTACAACTTTTGATGGTCCTTCTTTTTCAACTCAGTGTCAAGAAAATGGAGCCTGGACTCATCCACCACCCAAATGCTGGGGTTTGTACATTTCATCTTTATTCTTCCTTCTAAACAATTTCCTATCATCCTATATAATGATTATACTGAAGATATTTTGATAATAGCAAAAGAACCTTGATACTGTTCCTGAAATCTAGTTTGACCATATTAATTATTTGAGAATAAAATCATGAGAAAGATAAAGTAATAAAGATCAACTTAGATACTCATGATATTTGTTATCAACAGTTTGTAAAGTGACAAATTAATCTACCATATTTAAACTAAATGTAACATTTGGTAATGTTTCCTTTTATAGAAACATTTAGCATTCATTGACCAAACACCCAGTTGGTTGAAATTTATAAAATCTTTCCTTTCAAACAATTTTTATGGAAAATAGGTTACTCAAGCCCACTGTTATCACATTTTTTCAGTATTGATGAGTACTTCTTTCTTAACCTTTTGTTTGAAACAATGTGAAATATGAGTATTTTGATTGTGTCATTATTTTCTCTTTGAGTTACATGTGCTATCCATTTTAGTTGTTGCTCTTGTTGAAAGTCCACAAATGATGTTGTTTCTGTTATTTGGCAAATATATATATATATTTAGATTTGTGCATATGATAATAGTCAGGCACAAGTTTGTGCCTCGGGATTGCCATGTGCATGCAAACTCAGTGTTACGTCAATCAGTGAGTATCAAATGTATATTTATTATTAGTATGAAGTGTAGTTTTGTTATTTTACATAGAACATTCACTGTATTCTATTATATATATATAGAGAGAGAGAGAAAGATAAGCAGTGTGGTTATAGATATAAACACTGAATTGTGACTACCATGTCTTAAATGGTGATATATATTCTGCCCTGACTTTTGATTGGTTGCCTCTTTTTTTTTTAATATATTTTTCATTATTTGGAATATGTAAAACTGAATCCTCGAGTTGCAGCTTAACTCATTTGCATTTGGAATATAATTTGGCATTTTCTAAACAGATTTTCAGAATTTGCTTCATCAGAAATCTACAAGGATTTGTTTATTTTAAATTCAAAATTGATTTTGACAGCAATTTGTGGCTAATAAGAGGAAGAGCATGTACGCATTTTTACTCAGTTGATTTTGAAAAAGAAGAAAAAACAGCATGCAAATATCTTTTCATTTTCTAAGCTATTTCCAAATAATCATAATGATTTTTTAAAAAGAAAAATGATAAAAAGGTAGCTATTCCTTAAAGATGAAGAAACATGTGCAGGTTTTCCACATTTCCTAAAATGGAGACTAAAAACTGAAATGTAAAAGTCTGAAATAATTTTAAAAGAAAGACATACTTACAAAAAAGACATATTTAAATGTTAGCAGTAATTTTAAATTATATTCTCTAAGATTTCTTTTTCTGATCACTCTTGAATATTGTAACTGTCATCACTATAGAATTGAGATAAACTTTTTCAGTGAAAAATGAATACTCCATATTTTAAGAGATTTTTAGTTACCTTTTATATTAAATATCAATTGTCATTCTAAGCTAACTATATAGTCATATTTACTCATTTACATGAAGTCCAATCAATGCTAAAGCCTTTTACAGTGATATACATTGGAATTCCAAACCAAACTGTTTATTGCATTAGTTAAAGTAATCCTGTAACTTGACCAAAGAGTTGTAAGTTCAATACTTGGCCAGAGCAGAGGTGAACAAAAACTTGGGGAGATGAGTTATTAAAGGAAAATAACTGAAAATGAAATATCCAGAAAATGAAATATCCAGAAAATGCATGGTACATGAAACTAAAACAGTTTACTCTAATGGACTAAATAAAGGGTTCAGTTTGAAATTCCAAAGTATATAATCTGAAGATGGTTGGAACATACAATGGACAAAACATTGTAAATACAACAATCAAGATGAGGACAACAGTCTGAAAAAAATGAATAATCCAAATTCTAAAAGTTTTGTAGTTACCTTTTATAGTAAATATCAATTGTTATTCTAAGCTAACTATATCTTCATATTTAATCATTTACATGAAGTGAAATCAAAGAGGAAACAGTTAAAAAAGTTTGATATTGTAATGTTCTTAATGTAAAGACTAAGAAGAACTTGAAACTCATCAGCAAAATTATTGTTTTTTTTTTCATATAACTTTGTCAATTATATCAACATGAGAGTGTGTAGCTTTGGAGTCTTTCTTCAAACATAGATCTTCTTTTGAGGATGGACGAGACTCTCCAACTATTCCCTCTCAAGTGGAGTAGTTATATATCTTGTAGTTGTCTCACGTATACAGCCTAAATGCAGCCGGGTTGACTACTTGTTAGCATGTCAGAGGCAGCCACTGATATACTGTGAGGCACAGATCTGCACCTGGTGGCTATGAGTACACCTTCCAAGACAACTGTCTGATATATCTGTATCTTCTTTATGCTTTATAATGACAGTGACAGCATTGTCTATTTTGTTGAGTCCGATATATAGTTTAGTATCCTTTAGGATACCAATGTATCTACTGTGGTCACCACAGATGAACTTCTTTTAGAATAAAGTTTAACATTTCTAATTAATTATATTAAATTCAATTCAATTCAGACTATTTCCAGGCAGAAATCATATACCAAAAACAAATTGAAAATTCAAAGAAACAATGAAAATTAATTATTTTGATTTGTTTCAATAGAAATGATTCTTCAACATCTGTCCATAGTTCTGAGATGAAGTATTGTAAAAATTTATACTATTTACATTGTTCAAACTGATGTCCTCATCTTTATTGTCATATTCACAACGTTTCAATCATTGTGCCTTCTACAGTGATATACATTGGAATTCCAAACCAAACCGTTTATTGCATTAGTTCAAGTAATTCAGTAACTTGATCCAAAGAGTTCTAAGTTCAATAACTTGCCACAGCAGAGGTGAACAAAAACTTGGGGAGTTGAGTTACTAAAGGGAAATAACTGAAAATGAAATATCCAGAAAATGCTTATCACATGGGACTAGAACAATTTACCTCAATGGACTAAATAAATGGTTCGGTTTAAAATTCCAGTCAATGGATTACTTCAACCAACTCTTTTACACCTTTATCTACCCCGGTGGCTGAAATAAAGGGTTCGGTTTGAAATTCCAACATATATCACCTGAAGAAGGCCAGAACATACAACAGCCGAAACATTGTGAATATGGCAATAAAGATGAGGACAACAGTCTGAACAATGTAAATAGTGAAAGAGATGATTCTTCATAGAGAAACATTTTAAACTCTATTTTTTTTTTAAATTTGCATTGATTTAATTATAAATATAAACATTCAAGTCTACTCATTATTTGTATTTTTATTGTTTTTTTTTGGGGGGGGGGCAGGTATTTTATTCAAGATATTTTAACCCAAGGATCTATGAGGAGGTGTGGAAACATTATCAACCCATTTCCCAATAAATGACCAAATAATTAAACATTAAGACTTTTTTGCAAGTACTTCTTGGTTGAACTGAGAATTTTTTAGCTTCTTCTACTCATAGTAAAAATAGATAGAAATTACAAGAATAGATGAATCCGAATGTGAATTTTTTGAGGAAAAAAAAAAAAGGTTAGGATCACATTCCTATTGATTCTTCTTTTAGTTATAGAACAGCTAAACTAGATGAAAAGGTTCGGCATTCAACTTTACCCTTATTTATTTCTGCTATTTGGCTCCATCTCAGGATTTTGCAAGCAACTGTTGGAGGACATTGAAAGATGAGAATCTTATCTTTCAAGGAAAGAAGGATTAGTAGTGGAATAAAAAACAATAGACAGAAAAAAAGATAACAGAAAATAAGAGTAAAAAAAATGAGGGCTTTTTTTTAGGGAAGAGAAATCCATAGAATGATGGATTAATCTATTTTCATCTCGATGTTGTACAAGACACACACACACACACACTGAGAATAATGTGGTGATGACAGAGAGTTGAAATAGTTCTTAAACAAACAAGGTAGGTTTCATGGAAGTGCAACTTTGACATGATGAACTCAGAGTTAGAAATGCAATTGATAAATATACATAATTTTCTGTACTACTTTACATAAAAAGTTTTTGTCTAATCAGTGAAATTGTTGCAATCAAATAATATTCAGACAAAAAAATGTAACACCCTTCTTTATCATATTATTAACATATGTATGTTTTTTATAAGTCTGTTTAAGTCTTTATTTATTTATGTATACATGTTATCCTGAGCATGGCATTTAACTACATCCAGTAGCAAAAGTTCTGAAATGTGTGGATTCACCCCTTAGGTGCTATTATTCTCAGGTCTATTCTATTTTGGATTGTCAATACATGTTAAGTTTCTATCTGTAGGTTAAACAGATTTGCCTAGAAAACTGGATCAGTGACTTGCATGGACCCTTAATCTTTAAGTTATCCCTCATTGATAACTCTCTCCTCCAATTTGCAGACCCTAGTTACTATATTCTTAATATTTGATATAATGCAAAAATATCATAACAATAAAATCAGTCAGTAATTATTTATAACTATTTATACTGGAACTTGTGCATGCAATTATGATTAATCCATAATAATTTTTGGCATATGAATATTTTGAAACTGCTTCTAAATCTTTGATTGCCTTTCAAACATTCTGCCTACTAACCTCTTCCGCCACACCTATGAAAACCATTTGGGAACTATGACTCTAAATAAAATTACCCTGATATAAAAACTGTGACATCAATTGACTAATTCTTCTTCTTTGATAAATGCTGACATTGTTCAGAGAGTAGGATTAATGACAAAACTGTCAGCTCTATACATTCACTTCCTCAGATCAATGGTTAAAAATAGCTTTGAGTGAATGAAATCAGCAGGTTTTAACAAGGACCATTCTATTTTGAGCCTTGTAGACTGGCGCTACAGAGTTACAAAGAACTATTCCAAATAACAAAAATTATATCACTTGAGGATTTTAAACAAGAACTAAAATGGATATCACATGTATCTTAAAGAGAAAATAATGTCATAATCAAGATGCTGATGTTCAACACTATTTAAAACAAAAGTTTAGGAAGAAAACCCCTATTAATACTGGAAAGTTACTAGCCTTGAGAAACCTATTTTCCTGAAAAACTTGTTTTCATAGAAAGATTTAACAAATTTCAGCCAAATATAGCACTGGCTGCTTGGTCAACGAATGCAGAATGCTTTCTTTACGTAAGTGCATATTTTTGAAGTATAATTTTAAAATCATTTTATCAAAGTTGAAAAGTGTTAACTTGTTACAGAGAATGAATATTCAAAAACTAAAACATAGATTTTATTTATTTCCATGACTCATTTAGAACCAACAGATATTGTTTTTGTTATCCATTGTTTGTTAATATTAGTTAATTAAAATTTCATACTGTTTGAAAACATCTAAATTAAAATAATTTTTAACTTGATAACCAGATAATAAAGAAAAGGAATCTGTGATGGATGATTTGTGCTTACCCACATCATGAAAGGACATTATTAAAAATTCCTTTCAACATTCTTTTTTTTATCTTTCTTTTTCTTCTATTAGCTTCAGGATTTTATTCTTGGCCTTGCTTTCTTTTTCATTGTTTTTTTTTTTTATATTAAACCATCTCCTTCTTTATAAAATCCATTATATTCTTCTTTCATTTCTATTCTTATTATCTATCTTCTCCTTCTCCTTCCTCTGTACTTATTTCTCTTTCTTCTCCTTCCTCTGTACTTATTTCTCTTTCTTCTCCTTCCTCTGTACTTATTTCTCTTTCTTCTCCTTCCTCTGTACTTATTTCTCTTTCTTCTCCTTCCTCTGTACTTATTTCTCTTTCTTCTCCTTCCTCTGTACTTATTTCTCTTTCTTCTTCTTCCTCTGTACTTATTTCTCTTCCTCCTCTTTTTCTTCCTTTGTACTTATTTTTCTTCCTCCTCTTTTTCTTCCTTTGTACTTATTTTTCTTCCTCCTCTTTTTCTTCCTTTGTACTTATTTTTCTTCCTCCTCTTTTTCTTCCTTTGTACTTATTTTTCTTCCTCCTCTTTTTCTTCCTTTGTACTTATTTTTCTTCCTCCTCTCCTTCTTCCTTTGTACTTATTTTTCTTCCTCCTCTTCTTCTTCCTTTGTACTTATTTTTCTTCCTCCTCTCCTTCTTCCTTTGTACTTATTTTTCTTCCTCCTCTTTTTCTTCCTTTGTACTTATTTTTCTTTCTCCTCTCCTTCTTCCTTTGTACTTATTTTTCTTCCTCCTCTTTTTCTTCCTTTGTACTTATTTTTCTTTCTCCTCTCCTTCTTCCTTTGTACTTATTTTTCTTCCTCCTCTTTTTCTTCCTTTGTACTTATTTTTCTTTCTCCTCTCCTTCTTCCTTTGTACTTATTTTTCTTCCTCCTCTTTTTCTTCCTTTGTACTTATTTTTCTTTCTCCTCTCCTTCTTCCTTTGTACTTATTTTTCTTTCTCCTCTCCTTCTTCCTTTGTACTTATTTTTCTTCCTCCTCTTTTTCTTCCTTTGTACTTATTTTTCTTCCTCCTCTTTTTCTTCCTTTGTACTTATTTTTCTTTCTCCTCTCCTTCTTCCTTTGTACTTATTTTTCTTCCTCCTCTTCTTCTTCCTTTGTACTTATTTTTCTTCCTCCTCTTTTTCTTCCTTTGTACTTATTTTTCTTCCTCCTCTTCTTCTTCCTTTGTACTTATTTTTCTTTCTTCTCTTCTTCCTTTGTACTTATTTCTCTTTCTTTTTCATCTTCTTTTAATATCTTTCTGCCACCTCTTGTTTTTTTCTTATTTATCCTAATATCTAGCCAATTCCACCCAGATCTGTGTCTCTTTTCCCTTACTCCTCTTCTACTTGATGATATTCTTTTTATCTTTCATCCTCTTTTTTTGTTTTACTCACTCACACCTTGTGTCTCCTCTTTTAACTCTTACCTAAGAGACAACATTAATTGATGGGGTCTTTTAAGCACATTAAAGTTTGTGGAAAGTATTTAAAAATTGTAACATTTTTGTCTTGTTTAACAATCCTCATCATCTATAGTGTCACTGCAAGCATCAACACCTTGGCCATCCATGATTCAAGAAATGTGAAACAAACTCCTTCTAAAAACTCAAAATAAAAAATTTAGCAAGAATAAGATTTGCATTTTAATGGCATGATACAAAAAAAATCATTTGAGTTGAGTAAATTTGTTAATGATATTGAAATTGTCAAATGTAAAACAAATTCTAAAATGGAAAATGAAGCAAGCTTTCCTTTTTTACAAGAATGGAAAAGACAGAAATTGAATCAAGTGATTTTTTTTTTTTTCCCAATGAAGCAGTTCACTAATTGTCATAGGAGATTTCTCCCAACCCCTTTTATTTTAAGTGTCCACTCAGTTTCTGCAAATCATTTTGTTTTTGCCAGTTTTCCCAAACTTGTATTCAATAATAATAACAACAACAACAACATAATCATCATCATCATTTTTTTTTTTTTAAAAACATAAGAACCTGGAAATAAAAATTGCGATAATGCGGAATTTAAAAAGAACCCTATGCTCATGAACACAACTCACATGCCCAGAAAAAATGTTTCTTAGAAAAATGTTCATTTACCTCAAGTCTCAAGTAAAAAACAGAAAAACAGAAAAACAACTATTATTATTATTATTTTTATTTTCTTTGCTTTCTGGCGTTTACACATTTCTTTCCGGGTCCCACCCAGGGACCTAAGGTTAGAAATGGCATCATGACACTTTTCACTGACAAAAAAAAAAAAAAAAAAAAAAAAAAAAAATTACATAGATAGAGCCCTTCGTAAAGTGTGGGCTGTACTTGTCAGAACAATTTTTTGTATCTCCTTGAGGCATGGGCTTCCAGGAATCCCTGCAATTAGTCTACTGCTATCTTTTCCAACCAGTCCTAGGGCTCCAACTACAACAGGGATTGTTGATGTTCCCATATGCCACATTTTCGAGACCTCTATTTCAAGGTCCTTGTATTTTGACAGCTTTTTGAATATCTTCAAAGATACATTGCAGTCAGCAGGGACTGCCATATCAATAAGGAGGCACCGTTTTTGTTTGTGGTCTTTAATAACAATATCTGGTCGGTTGGCCTTGATTGTTCTGTCAGTGTGAATTGTGTAGTCCCATAGAATTGTAACAGGTCCTATCTCCGTAACTGGGTCTGGGTGGTGTTGGTACCAGTTTCTTTCAGTTTCCTTCCCGTAGAAGTTGCAGATTTTCCAGTGCAGATATTGGCCCACTCTGTCATGTCGGGTTTTATATTCAGTGGGTGCCAACATCGTACAACCTGATACAAGATGATCAATCGTTTATTATTATTATTATTATTATTATTATTATTATCTTAGCACAAATTGACAGATCATTGTGAATGAAGGTTTGGCCTAGTTCAAACTGCTGAACAAGTCAAATTATTTCTCCCAGAAACTAACTAAAATTTGTTCAAGATATTTACAACAAAACAATGTCCCTGGGCAGGTGTCTGCAACAGGGATTAGATAGCCACCATAGCAGACCAGTGTGCTTGGAAACGAGTAACCAGCCATTATAATAATAATAATAGCAGCAATATTATTAATCAATATTATTTTTTAGATGCAAATTTTTCAGATGATAGATAATTTATAAAAAATCATGACTTGTCACTCAATAGCAAGTATCAACCATTTCATTTGAAGAGTTAGGCATGCATCTAAATTATATAAGCTGAATGAAACTTGTAGATCATTCTGGTGAATTAAAACAATAATTATAAGACAGCCCATATAGATTGTCATTATAAATTGCCTAACAAATGCTATAGAAAAAGAATAAATTGCAGATAAATAAAATTAGTTTTTTTCCAACTTTATTTGCTTTTATATATGCATCACTTGTGACTGAAAATTTAATTTTTCATTAAAATAAATTGCAGATTTATATCGACAAAATATATTGAAAATTTTATTAAAGATTATTTTATCAAAATATTTCCCTTTGATCTGTATACATTTATTTAAACTTAGCAGTAAGCTGTCAGTTTTCTTTTTAAAAGAATTCTTCATTCTATGAATGACTATGTAAATTAAAGGCTTTAGTTTCATTTAAACTTGAAAGGTCTTTACCAATAAAGAAGTGGGTTTAGGTACTTGGTAAAAAATTAATTAGTAGAAGAAATTAGGTGATTAGGAAGAATGTAGTAAAGTCTCTGTTTTCAACTCCAGCACCTTTAGAAACATCATTTTTATAAAGTTAGCAAAATGATCTCTTTCTCTTTACCAAATTTAGTGGGTTTATTTGAGTTTTCAATACATTATTTTAAAACTGGCAATAATTGTTTGACCACTTTGAAGAAAGCTATGATGTATCAAATTACTAGTGCTCTGCTAGATACTTACTGTGATTATAGTGTAATTTAAATTCATATTTCATCTTTTCATTTGTATCTAGCCATTTTCTAGACCAGAGGTAATAACAAAATGCCAAAAAAAGAAAAAATAATCAGCTTCATAATATTGAAAATAATTGTTTCATACCATTGAACATAATTAATTTCACTTTCCTTTCTGATTTTTGTTCATTATTTAATTCAAATGAAATCATTTTATCAAAAGGTATTTTTTTTTTTTTTTTTGCCATTCAGTCTTAAATTGACTTGCAATGAGTTCTGTAACACAGCTTTTTCAGTCAATTTTCAAAATTTAATTATCGTTTATGGCTTTGGTTAATCTTCCAGTTCTCTGAACTGAAGTCTTTGTTTTCATATTTTTATTAGTCTTCATTTACTCTTTCTTCTTTATGTGTTACATCCCTTCAGGACATAAGCGATCATGGCTCTCCACAACTTCCTACTAGTTGTAGCTCTAAGCAATGCTCCCAGTCCCTATTCTGCCTTCCATTTATACAAATTATTAGGTAAGTTACTCAATGTTTCCCTCGGTTCGTTATTTCCTCAATACATTCAGTGAATGTCAAATTCTCCAAGCCCACTTTCCTCATTACGTGCGCCATAAATTTCACTTGTTGCTTTCTGATCCTAAATAAAAGTGACTTTTTTCTTTTTATTATCCTTAAAATTTCCTTGATGCTTACACATTCCATCTATGGTATTCTCAACACCCTTCAGTAGAATCAAATCCCTGTTGCTTCAAATCTCATTTTCACCTGTGAAGAAATTGTTCCACATTCACAGCCATATGGGAAGATGAATATTACATAGCAGTTCAGCACTCTTTCCACTGCTTCTAGTGAAATTTCCATCTCTCTTTTTAGATACATTCTAAATATTTACTTCCCAATTTCAATTCTCTTATGGTTCACTTTAAGATTATACAAATATAAAATGCAAGTTCTGAATTAAATAAATTTCCATTTGTCTAAAATTTAATGTAATTTTTTTTTTTTATATTCAAAAAATACATTATTTATAGATAAAATATGAATTAATAATAAAGATTATTCCTGTTAAAAAATAGCAAAAATATCAAGCTTAAAATCAACCATGTCATGTTTAACTAAGGCTTATCTAAAAAGCTATGATACTTAGCTATTAATCTTGTAGAAGAGAAATCATGCCGCTAATGAATGAAGTAATGTTTTATTATGAATTCTGAAAAAATATAATGTCATCGGAATTGGCCCATCAGAGTGATTCCAGTTTCTTTGAGTTATTTAAATCAACAGGTAGAGAACTTGCTTGGAAGATGTTAAAATAATTTCTTTCAACTGATGCAACTTAACTTTTATTATAGAACAAAGAAAAAGCACGGAGGTACCAACACAGTAGAATTTAATTGCAAATATGTTCTTCAGTTTGTTTCTCACATCCCCTTGTCTCAGACTTGACTCTTTGGTAATTCAGTTGCAAATTGACTGAGCCAGAACCAAGTAAAACTTTACCAAAGCAAAAAACTGGTTAACTTTACAATTTCTTCTCTACAATAAGAAGTGGGATTTAAGCAAGAAAGCACAAAATAATTCTCTCTTTAAACACACAAAATCTGCACTTTGTTCTCCAACTTTATTCACCAGTTGAATTGGTAACTTGCTTGTTTCATTTATTTTCTGAAAAAAAAAAATGTCTCTGAGATTATACATAGAGTAAGATGATGATCATAAAATTGATCCAAAGGCTTCATTATTCAAACCGAATTCAACTTAATGAATATAAAAGATTTATTTATGCTTCAGTTAGATGCATTCTCTGTGCAGTATTTGGTGAGAGAGTGTAAAATTTGGCTAGTTGGTAATTCATGCTGAAAAGATGTTAGAAAGAAAGATTTGTTCACTTTTCTGTCATTGTGAATATCCAACCATCTTCTGTCATGATTATCTTTTGTATTTTCTACAAAGTTTTCTTCGTTTATTTTTCTTGTTGAGTTATTACCTTCCTTGGAGTTACTTAAAAGTATATAAGAACATTTTCTTTTCTTTATTTTCATAATGTTCTTTTATTTTTAATATTGAGAAATTTCTTTCAGATTATATATATATATCTTTGGGTTTTTTTTTCATATTGAAATTGTTGAAGGGAAAAAGGAAACAAGAAAAAAACAAAAAGAAATAATAATAATGAGTAATATTCTAAAATCATTTCAAAATGAAATAAAATATTATTCTTCACTTTTCTGTTATTATATGACCTTTAATTCTTTTAGTTACTAAATAGTATTTTGTGAGGAAGTTTGACTGGACTGTTCTTGGTAAAGGACTAAATATTTCTTGTTTTTAGTAAATATATAAAAAATCTGTTTACTTGAACCATAACACCTGTCTTCCCATATGACACTGACTTTCCAAATCAACCCCCACCTAGTATCCCTAAACTGACATTTAGACCCTGAGTTTTCTTTAGTCATGATAGTTCCATTTTCAACAAAGCTTTGAACCTGTATTTGGTCTCAAGTTCACTCCAGAGCTCAAGGAGAACTCATATATACAATCCATTGCTAAAGAAACTGGAAGCATAACTGGCTCACTATATTGCTCCAGGATGTATCTGTCATGTAGTTAGATTAGACAAGTATTGTTGCCATACCTGAACTAGAGCTACTCAATCCCCACTTTCCAGGTTTCATAGAGTTCAAAATCATCATGGTTTCATAGTGTTCAAAATCATCTTGAATTCATTGTGTTCATAATCATCATGACTTACTTTTCAAGCTCTTTCCCAATGCAACTTTGAAAGCCTGTCACTACTCTATTGCTGTTTCCATGGCAAATATTCAGATGAGTTCTGTTCTTTATTTCCACAAGTTCAAACCTTTATATTGCAGATTTGCCAAGCCACTTTCATAGGGTTGAATCATTTTCATTTCTTCCATGTTCCAAATATCAGAAGAAAGTTTTTTTTCTCAAGAGCTACCACATGGTGGGTTAATTGTTATCTATCCTCTACTTTCTACTTCTTTCTCTTCCATTCATATCATACACCTCATTCATCTTTACTATTCTGACTGTCACCCTCTACCTTTGGTGGCTTTTCGAGCCTTATAGTGAGTGAAATTTAGTAAAAAGAGAAACATTTCTACATACAATCCTTCACTTAAAGAGAAGTAGTAGGAAGTGACATCACATAAAATCTATTAATTCTTTAGAAATCATCATCATCCTGAGTCCCTTGAATGCTTCAATTGTCAGAGGGACGTAAAGGCAGAAGAAACGGACAACTTCCTCCAGGATGATCTGTTGGCAGTGGCTCTCAAGAATTCCAGTATTGTCATGTTCATCAACTCTTTGATGTTTTCTGGTCAGCTCTTGTGAGGAGAGATTCCTGTTGACCCGCAAGACTTTTGACCTTGATCTATACCTAGTCATTGGTCTTGTGCTCCCAGTAAGAGATGCAGAGGAACTTTCCCAAGCATTTGTTCTCAAATGCCTGGATCATTTAGAAATACTAGTATTATAATATCTTTGCTTAAGTCAAAATAAAAACATTTTTACATGAATAAATTTATCTATCAAGTCTAGAATATTCCATACACACACACACCATCTTTTAAGTGCCAGGTTCCTTCAGGACATAGGCAATTATGGCCCTTCATATCTTTGTGTCCCTTGTCGCTCTTTAAGTTTTGTCTTTTTCTTATTTCTCTCAAACATTGTTCTACCATCCATTTACTCAAGACTATCAAGTATATTACATACTGATTTCCTCTGTCTCTCTTTCCCTCAATCTGTCCTGTGTGTATCAGAGTTTCCAAGTCCTCCTTCCTCATTACTTGCCCCATAAATTTCAACTGCCCTTTCCTGTTGCTAAGTATGTTTCCTTTTTGTTTTCATTTTCTCCAAAACCTTGTCGTTTCTCACATGTTCGGTCCATGGTATCCTTAGCATCTTTCTGTAGAACCACATTTCTGTTGCTTTGTCTATTCTTCATCTTTGAGAAGATTGTCCACCATTCACTGCCATATAGGAGGACAGATATTACATAACAGTTCAGTACTCTTTTCTTCATTTCTAACAAAGTTTTCTGTCTCTTAATACTCTGCTTAGCTTTTGGAAGGCATCTTTAGCCATCCTAATGCATCATTGCATCTCCGTGTTGCACTTTTCATCCTGTTAGAACACTTCCCAGATATGTAACTTTTTGTACTTGTTTGATTTTAGTATCCCTTATTTATAATTTGCATTTTTAGCTCATCCTTTTGCTGACAGCCATTTATTCTGTCTTCTTGTAGTTTATAGTTACTCCTTTCTTCTCCCTTTCCTTCGCTACATTCTGTAGAAGCTTTTGTAGTTTCTTTTCTGTGTCTGCTATTAACACTGTGTCATCTGCATATCTAATATTAAGATTGTGGCCACCAATAATGAATACTCGTAGGACTTCTAATTCTCTCAGTATTGCCTCAAACTATAGGTTGAATAAATCTGGTGAGAAGACACATCCTTGTCTTATACCTCTTTCTATTTATATGTATCTGTTGAACTCATTTTCTATTCGTATGCAGGCAGTTTGCTGCTAGTATAGATTCTTGATTATTCTAATATCCTTCCTGAATATGTCAAGGTTGCTGATTAGCTCTAATAGATCTTTGTAGTGTAATTTGTTGAAGACCTTTGCGTAGTCTATAAAACACAGGAGCACATTTCGGGTTAATCTTTTTGATGAACATGTATTCTATCTTCTTGTAATTTATGCTTAGTCCCTTCGTCAGGCTTTCTTTCGCTACCTTCTGTAGGAGGTTTTGTAGTTTTTCTTTGTTTCCGTGTCTGCTATCAGCACAGTGTCATCTGCATATTTTATGTTGTTAAGATTGTGGATTCCAATGATGAATCTTGGTAGGCTTTCCAATTCTTTTCTATTTTTTGTATATCTGCTGAACTCATTTTTTATCTTTATGCAAGCGGTTTGTTGCCAGTAGAGATTGTTGATTATTCTAATGTCTTTCCCGAATATGTCATGGTTGCTGAATAGCTCTAATAGATCTTTGTGGTGTGCATAATCTATAAAACAGAGGTACACATCCTTCTGTATTTGTATTGCTCTTTCTGATAACATTCTTAACATAAATCTTGCATTCCTTGTCCCAGTGCACTCGTTTCATCAGAATTTGGATGATGAGTTTTGTCATGTGGCTCATTAGGCTGATTGTTCAGTGGAGTTCACATTCATTTGCACCTGGTTTCTTAGGCCGTGCTATGAAAATATATCGGTTTAGGTCTTCCAGTATATCACCACTGTTGTAGATTTCATTTATTATTTCTGCAATCTTGTCTATGCTGAAATCATCTAAGGCTGCCAGCATTTCTATTACAATTCCATCTGGCCCTGCCACTTTGTTTCTGTTTAATTTGGTTAGTGCAGCTTCCACTTCAGTTTTTAATATTTCCAGTCTGTCTGTAAAATATAGTAAAATGAACAAATCAAAGCGAGATTCTCTGATAATCTACTCTGTAACATTTATTAATATAAATATACAAGATAGATGTTTTGCTTAAGAGACAATGTCATCTCAAGTAATATGTTATCTAAAACATTTTGTGTTTTATGTTTTACAGGCCAGTGTCAGGTGCCATCAATTGTGAATGGAAGTGTAATGCATGGTCGAGAAGGAGTTTGGGTTGACCACGAGACTTTTATAAATTTCCGATGCCGAGATGGCCTTGTTCTAAATGATACTGCAGATGTTCGCTGTAACAATGGATCATGGACACTCATTCCTCGATGCATACCTGGTAAGTGTAAAGCAAATAAGTACCGTTTTTTTTTTTCATATATTTTATGCTAATTTTTCTCTTTTCTTTTTCTTTCTTGATTTTTTTATCAGAAAGTGAAAAAGTAAATCTTGATGGATACCCAGTGTTTATGGTCAGTTGTTCACTTGTAAATAAATCTACTTTTTTTCTTATGTTGTGACCGAAGTCTTCAAATGTTTCTTTTTTTCTCTCTCTCTCTCTCTCTCTTAATGAACAATCTTTATTTGTTTTCATTCCTTTCAGTTCCATTTTTTTTTTTTTTTTTACATTTTCAATACTTTTAAAACTTACCTTCAACTGAAATCTATTTGTATATTTAGTCTGGATTTAATCTCAGTTGTCCAGCTTAACATAATCTTTCAAAACTTCATCTCAACCATAGTTGTTATACTTAAAGAACTAAACAAAAGAAAAAAAAAACAAACAAAGGTCACAACTTTGTCTTGATACATAGTGAGCCGAGGTACCAGTCACCAGCTTAAACATGTCTAGAAAACATCAAATATATAGTGAAAAAAACTGATTCAGGATTGATTTTAACTGTGGCCATAAAGGATGAGAATATTTGGTGTCCACTGCAGGCAGATTTGTAAAATTAAGACATGGAAAATTTTACTAACATCTGGCATAAAATGACATGAAAAATATCTATAGAATTTGCCAAGAATTATTTGCTTTATTTTATTCCATGAGGAGAGAAATATTTTCTATTTTATTAGAACTTTAGCAAAGCCATTTTATAAATAATTCTCTCAATATTACATAAGGAAAATATATTGAAGAATAGACAAAACTGCATTTTTATCAGACTGTAATAATAGTATATTTTGATTACATGATCTTATTAAGTGTTTGTCCATTTATTTTCCAAATAATATATTTCAATGATAACTTCCAAAAGAAAATGTCAAAATTTACTTTAATAAACTAAATTCTTTTTAAGGAAACATAAATTAATACATTTTATATTAATTCATCCTTTGTGTTTTAAGTTCCAGAATTATTCCCAAAGGTTACTTTCTGTGACAATGTTTCATTCATAAATGTAATAAGGAAGAATGTTTCACTGAATTCATTTCTTTATAAATATTTCATCTAGAGTGAAGAAAGTCAAATTAGATTTAGTTCATGAACTCTTTTTGTTATTATTTCATTGTAGGAATAAATATTTCTCTTACATGTGTTATTTTTTCGAAAGGAACGTGGGAAATATAAACACAAAGATTAAATTTTACTTTTATGGTTGTTTTCAATTTTTGCCTCAAGTTTTTAATGATTAACACCTAACATTACATTCTTTACAAGACTCATATGGATTGTAATCTCAAGTTTTTCATTTGAAACCATTATGTAATTTTTATTCTTTGTCTGTTTTATAAGCTTTAATTCTTTGCTATTTATAGGATATGAATATGTCTATAACCATCCATCTGATGTTAGGACAAAATAAAATAAAATTTAATCTAGAAGACTACACCAAATTAATAATAGAATGAATGTCCAACAGTTGTAAGTCAGTTCAGATTTCAGTTCAAGACAACCAACCAAATTGAATTCTGTACACAAGATGATGATCTAAACAGTATTATTTTCTTTGATTCATACTTAGAACATTTCTTGTGATATAATGAATAAGAAATGAAAACATACATATATACGTATGTAAATACCTGCAAAGTGTAAGGATCAATGTCTAGGTTTTTCACTTCATTCCTTTTCAATTATTGTACGTGTATGCAGTTCAGTAAGTTAAAATGTTGATAAATTACTTTATGAGTAAGTAAAGGAAAAGTAGCAATATCAATTTATTAAAATGTTGTGATATATATATATATATATATATATATACATGCATTATTAGTGGAAAGTGCTCAATATCTGTGATAGAGCTAACATATGTGGTTGCATGGGGAGATGTTTGTTACCTTAGTTTTCATGCCTCCACAATCTACAGGTAAACTGGTTTATTATTTCAAATGTGGATCCATTTATACTTTATTTGTGTTTGATTATTTGTGTTTCGTGGTGGGAGCAGGAAAATTTTCTTCTGTGTTTGTTTGGGATGACTCTCATGTATACATAGACACAGATACATATGGGTACATACATATTAGTTCTTACATACACATGCATATTCATAATCTTGGGTTAGGAGCAGTTGCACATTCATACGTTCGAGCACATGTATGTATGCAATTTTCATTCTGTCTATTTCGGTGTCAAAATTGTAGCATTTCATATGTAGCCATGTTCTCTTAGAAGGGGACAGGTGGGATGGATTTGACATTTTTCAGGTTGGCTTTTTGTGCCGGCAGACATGCTCACATGTATTCACACGTACCACAACTATTGTCATTATTATCTTTCATCATAAATAATAACATATCAATTATTATTAATATATCGATAACAATATTACATCTAATATTACTATTAACATAATTATAATCATCAATAACACAGCTGCAGTTGTTGTTGTAAAAAAAATACAAGCACCATCACCATGTCTACAGACAAAACCCAACTTAACCCATGTGGTGGTAATAGACCTAAATCAATGAGTGTGGGTGTGCCTCTACATATGTGTGTATGAGTGAGTGCATATGAGCATGTCCGCTGACACAAACAGCCAATGTGAAAAATGTCAAAGCCACCCCACCTGTTCTCTACTAAGAGAACATGGCTACATATGAAATGCTACAATCTTGACACCGAAATAGACAGAATGAAAACTGTGTACATACATGTGCTCGAATTTATGAATGTGTAACTGTGCCTAACCCAAGATTACGAATATGGATGTGTATGTATGGACTAACATGTATATGCCTGTATATACATGTATCTATGCATATGTGAGTGCCATCCCAAACAAACACAGAAGAAAATTTTCACCCTCCCACCACCACACACAAATAAAGCATAAGCAGATCCGCTTTTGAAAAAATAATTTAGTTTTTCTGAAGATCGCAAAAGTATGAAACCTAAAGTTACAAACACTCTCCATGCAACAGCATATATATATATATATATATATATATATATATATATATATATATTTATATATGTGTTTAGTTGAATAATCTAGGTATATTATGTCTATTTATTTTAGTCATTTCAAATTCACAGATCAATTTCTTAATGTCACCATTAAACTCATTAAGGAAGAAACCATAGTTTTTCTCATTCCTTTTATTTTCCAAGTACTTTCTATCTCATTCGGGATCATCTTCAGCAGGGAATTGCTAAAACAAAAACTAATGTAATAGATAGTTGTGAATTTTTTTTGTAAATGCACATGAAACATGCTCTGTCAATTCAAAAGTTAATATTATGAATGGAGGTACTTAATTTATATTTATAAATTTAAAAAAAATATTGAAGTATAAGTATTTTAAAACTTTGCTGTTTCAGACATTTTAAAACATTGTTGCTACTCTCATAATTAATCTTATTTAGTGTTGGTTGCAGTTTTCTTATATAGAGGGTTTCAAAAATTTACAGATTTTGTTTTTTTATTTTCATGGTGGAGCATGCTTGTATTGCTAATTAATATTTCTCTAAATCATGATTTAGAGAAATATTAATTGGCAATAAAAATTTATATGCTCCATCATGAAAATAAAAATATAGTGTTCACTGTATTGTCCACTGCATTAAATGCCA
Source organism: Acanthosepion lycidas (assembly GCA_963932145.1). Lineage (NCBI taxonomy): Eukaryota > Metazoa > Mollusca > Cephalopoda > Sepiida > Sepiidae > Acanthosepion > Acanthosepion lycidas. Next base: position 110,282,885 of record OZ010585.1, on the reverse strand, counting down.
CAAATACAGAGAGTGATATCTTGATGAAAAATATAACTGTTACCAATTCTTATATTTTTGTGTTCTATAAAGGTACAAAGGATGAGTGTAAAATGTGAAGAAATTCAATTATATTGAAAAAGAATTTCATCATTGGCAAGTTAACAAATTAAAAAACTTCAATTTACAGTAAGTGAATAAACATGCTTTTGAAAATTAAATCTAAAATTTCTTTTCAATTTTTTCAAGACAAGTACAACTTAGAATATGATGAATGTAAGTAACTTATTTATAGAACATAAAGCAATACATCATTAAATTTAGTTGCACTGTTTAGGTGGAAAAATGTAAAATATATTTTTATTGGACTGCTTCCATTCAATATTTGTCACCTATGTAATGACATAACATTAATCTCATATATATATATATATATATATATATATATGCACAATGCCATTCAGTTGTTCAAATCAATATACACATGTCAAAGCACAAGCATATTTAGGTAGTAAACAGGCAAAAAAAATAAGTAGTTAAACAATTAATTAAAGTCTAGGTTTTTCACTTTATTGTTTGTAGTTGTTGTTTTGTGTATGTCATTAGTTAAAATAGCAGAATGTTGAGTATTTAAACAAGGGTTTGCTATATTTCGTATAGTAGATTTGCATTCATTCAGAAAAAACTATTGGCATTGATAATTTTTACTGAGTTATAAAACCAACTACAAAATTGAATAAATCTCATTGCTAAGAAAATAGAATTCTGCAACACTCATATGTCTATTTTTGTAAAATATTTTTTATAAATTGATTTATTTTCACAAAAATAAGGATTTCTTGTCCAATGGCTTTACTTCTTTATTTTTTAAATATTAAAATGTGTCAAAATTACTTATTTCAATAAATGCTTTTTACAGCTACAAGAAAATTATTGATGCTTTCAAATTTAAAAATATATTTATTCACTATATATTGTCCATGGTTAAAAAAGAAAAATGAATAGTTAAAATGTTGCCACAGTTTGCATGCTCTTTTCATAATTTGGTCACTGCACATCAGCAAATTGCACATCCTTGCATTTCAGAGCATTTAGATAAATGTGCAAACTTCTCAGATACTTAAGTCAGAGTTTCTTTGATATCTGTAAATGATTAACTAATTGAATAATCAGAGAATTAATATTTCTTTGATGTAGTTAGTATTTTTTTACACTGTAGAAAACTCCCAAGTCAAAAAAAAGCAACTTAAACTAGCAATATTTTATCTATAATTTCATTTTCTTTCAATCTGCTGGTTATCTGCCCATTTCAATTTTTATAGAAAGAGAGCAAGTTATTATAAAGTTAAAAAAATATTATATGGAACTTATATTTAGCATCAATAAAGTATATACTTGTATTTAAAATAAATTTATAAGATTTAACTTTGAAACTTAATAAAATATATATATATATATATGTTTATTTTAAATGAACTTAATTTTATCCCACCTTTCTTATATATTAAGTCTTGATACAGAAGGACATGACAAAAGTAAATAGACAGATTTTTTTAATGGAAAAAACCTTTTTGCTACAAAATCCCAAATCCTAAGAATATTATGTAGATTAAATTTTATTAAACTTTCCAAGAGTATGTTTTAAAATACTTACTTTTTTCAGTACCAAATTGACTATTTTTATTGAGTTATATAACCAGGCTACAATAATAAAAAAAATGTAGTTGGTTTTCTAGACATTTTATTTGTTTCATTTTTAAAAGGATTTATGTCAAAAAATTGATTTGCTCATGAGTTTTGCTATTTTTTAACCCATACTCTGGCATTCAGTTCCTTGCAAGAGACATTTTTTAATCAAGTTTCTATTCTGTTATACAAAGACACTGTTTTGGGAATCCAGAGCAGCACATATGAAATACACTGATTTCTTTTTCTTCCTTATTATGAACGTAGGGTTCATATTTGAATGTGGAATTCCAATTTTTAATCTCATTCTGAATCATTTCCTCTTCAAATTAGCCAACAGCAAGAACCTTTCACAATTTTTCAGGTTCTATATTTCTGGTATATAAAGAAATGTGAAGTTATTGTATGATTATTTCTCTTGTGTTTTTCTCCTATAATGAATCATTATCATTGAGTATATCTTTATGAAATATAAGCAAAAATAAAGTTCTGTTTATTCATGTCCTGTCTCTATGGTTGCTAAATTTTACGTTTACCTAAGAGATAGTAAATTTATAATTAAGACAGGTAATATGTTAATTAATGTTTTATTTTATGCTTTTTTATTAAAAAAAAAAAAAAAAAAAGCTTCTTTTTAACCATTTCAAATTTAGGGCCAATGCTTTTCACGATATTGTAAGTCTGTTTCTCATATCACAAGCCTTAGGCACAAGTCATGAAATCAGTTACTTTCTAGGTTGCTTTGTTGCTGAAATTCATCAAGGAGAAATAATTAAATTAATTTAATCTTCTTACATTTATGAGATTTCTGTATTCAAATCACCAGAGTAAAGATAAATTTCAAAGATATACAACTAATCTTTATTGAAAGATTTTCAATGAGAAGTTTTGTCAACCATTCTTATCAGATGACTCTAAAACTCCTTTAACAAATTTTATTTTTCTCATTTTCATTTAAAACTTTCTTAGATGCTGATAGCAAAATAATTTAATCTATGTCTAAATGAAACAGATGGCAGCATCTGTTATCAGAATTCTTTATGGTTTAACCACATCACTTGTATATCTGATAATTTCATAAAATTAAACATTTTTTTGTTAATTTGTTTTGTTTTTCAATTTTTTTATTTTTATTTAATTTTCTTTAAGAAAAGGCAAAACCAGACTTTCATTATTATATATTCATGAGAAAAAAATAAAATCAGTTTTCATATATTTTTTAAATCAATAAACACTTGGGTCATAAAACGTTAAAAATGCTATTCCTTTATCATCAGGTGACATTTACTCAAACCTTAATAAATAAATGAAAATTAAAGGAAATTATGACATGGAATATAAAATTAATACCTTCTATAATAACAAGGTGATAGTCAAACTATGCTTAGTTTGTTTTATTATGACTTGTAACAAAATCCATTAACCAATTCCTAATTATTTTTATAAATGCCTTTTTGTCAAATTATCAAAAATGTGTAATTGATCTTTAGCAACTTCATACATCTCTTCAATAATTCTAGCATAAACATTTTTCTTACACTAACCGTTTTTCTTACAAGTGTAATGGGAAATATTTTAGCGGCAAAATTAAATAAATTAAATTGACTTCGCTCATATTAAACCAAAATTCTAAATATTCATGATTCTCTATATGAATAATAGCAAGAATTCTATTGAAAAGAAATAAGTAATTGATAAGAAAATTTAATTTTTTGTTCATCTTCTTTTATTAGTAAATTATAAAATCCTTTAATAATATAAAAAGAAAATATCATTATATATATATAGTTTTAAGGTGTGCTATATTTATGGGATAAGGGGCTCAATATCAGAGATAGAGCGTATGTAAATATAAATATAAAAGTGAACATTGAAGTCCACAGGCTGTTTCATGCTAGATGCAATCGTCAGCATGTCGATTGCATCTATTAGGTTGGTGCAAAAATAATGACGTAATAATGTCGTTAACGTCAAAAAACGACATTATTACGTCATTATTTTTGCACCAACCTAATAGATGCAATCGACATGCTGACGATTGCATCTAGCATGAAACAGCCTGTGGCCTCTGAGTGTGGACTTCAATGTTCACTTTTATATATATATATATATATATATATATATATAAATGAGCTCTCCCCATGCATCGCTCTTCATTAATGAATAGAGCTGTCTGGTGTTTGTTTACATTCATAAAAACAATACACTAGAGTTCATCTTTCTCTCTGCTGAAGCACCGATGGCTTGGGGGTAGAAACTACAACTGATACCGAATCAGTCAGCTTTCAATCCTGGCTTGAAGCATTCGAGTGTCAATCTGTGATACAGTAAAACAGGCCTGTATGTGAATTATATATATATATATATATATGAGCTCTCTGGGTCACTGACGTATTTTGTATAGAAAACATTAAAATTTCTCTTCCTCTCTGCTGTGTGATGATGGCCTAGAAGTAGAATCTCTGACGTATACCAAATTGGTTTGGCTTCAATCCTGGCTTTAAGTAATTGGAACTTTGATACACTGAAATCAGTCTGTCTTTTGATAACTATACATATATAAATATATTTTCATTCACAGACAGACTGGTTCACAGCTCATCAGTGTGGCTAGATGTCTGGTTGCCTCTAGCTAGGATCAAAACCTGGCTGAATGGGATAATGATAATTATATATATATATATATATATATGTGTGTGTGGCATCAACATAAACTTAGTATGATGAAGTCCTAAAGAACAAAACACATTACACAAAATCTTTTCCCACTTGGTCATACTATTTGTCTTAAAATATATATAATACCAAATTTTGGTATTCCAAAGATGACTTTTAGTCCATATGAGAGCTAAATGTATAATACAGAGCAAATTATAAGAATAATTATTAAAAAAAAACTTAAAAATCCATCATCAGTAATAGATTTTTTTTGCTGAATATAAGCATATTCATCTCATCAGACTGACTATATTTTATGAAATGGACTCAAAATATCCAAGACAGACAGATATACAAAGATAAAAAAAATAAATGTGTGTGTGTGTGTGTATATATATATATATATATATATATATATAAATATAAAAGTGTAATAAATATGTAAACAGATTACTTGATTTTGAGAATTAAAATCAGGAACATTATGCAAGAAGAAGCAAATCAACATAAAAAGTTTGTATTAACTAATTTTTATGATTGTGGATGATAATAGGATTATTAAAAAAATCTTATTACGAATTGAAAAAGATTGAAAAAGTAAATTCACATTGGCATTTGAAAGAGTTGCCAAACAAATAAGTGAATTTGGATCCCTCTGCTTAAAATCCTGAATGACTCGTGCAGTCTTAAGCAATAAAAAATATTTTGTGTTTATTCAAATATTCATGTGAAGAAAGACAAGGCTATAAGAAGTATTGTTCATAAGTATTTGAAGAAATCATATTTTGATTTATTTTCATTGATACTGTCATATTAAGTGTATGGTGGTAGAACAAAGAAGAAACAATGAAGATCTAAAGAAATAAACAATTGTATTAATGTAAAATTGGTGTAAATCTCTCTCATTGAAAAAAGAAGATAAGTGGAATTGTAAAAGGCATCCACAGAGATATACAGAGGAGAGGGAGGATGAGTTGTGACTTACTTGAGTGATGGCCTTTGGTGAGCTGTCTCCTGGAGATGGGAGGTCACTTTCCAACAAAGTCTGTGAACCCAGGCCAAGATGACTTCCAGCTGCTAAAAATGTTCCTTTGATGGACTTTTATGTCTTTTTTTTTAGGCTCAAATCAGCTCTGGTTTTTATGTTGTTTCTTTAGGCAGGAGTGATTGTTATTGTGTGGAAATTCTGGATTGTATTGCTTATTTTTTCTTTGAGTGTGTGAGTAAAAACTGGAAGGTATGTGCAGAGCCTATGTGCAGTCAATTGAATTTTAGTTCAGTTTATTCATTTTTGGTGTTCAGAGCATTCACATCCAGCCAATGGTGGAAATTAGTGCAGCATGACTCAGAAGATCTCTGGATTTACAAAGAATGTAACAGCTCTCCTAAATCATATTCTGATTCATGGATGGATTGGTGTGTTTTATGTATGGTGTGGTGAGGCTTTTTTTATTTTTTTTTAGTGCATAATGAAATTTTTTAAATGTTTCAGTAGCTGACTATGTGTTTGGTTTTTTTTTTTTAGATTTCTTCTTTGGAATATCGGTAAAGATGGTTGTTTGAGATCACTAGATCTGTAGTCCTTATTGTTTATATGGTTGTCAGACAAAGGATAAGGAGCTGAGTCAGGCGTCATTTGCCCCCTCCTCTACAAAGAGGGGGCAAGTTCATTTAAATAATGTGGTCAGGCCAAAGTACAAGTTGAGGTACATGAGCATGATAGACCCAACTAATTTCCCCATGACCATTTGCAATTTGGAGGACTGCGTTATTCAGCTTGATGATTTCGTAACTACCTGTCTGAGACAGATGTGATATGTGGTCTGTGACTAAATGAGTTCTGTGGAGTAAGACCTTGTCTCCAACCTGTATCGGATCTTTATAGATGAGCTGGTTCAGATGTTTGTTTTGTGGTCAGCCTCATTGTTTGCTAGAGTTACATGTTGGTGAACTTGTCACAGCAAAGCGTTTATCAGCATGCCATAAACACCAGGATCATCTTTGGTAATGTTCAAATAGAGTAGTTTGGGTAAACTGATGTTGGGGTGCAAACCAGTGATGCTGCAAGATGCCTGTTGTACTGTTGGCAGTGGTGTTCATAGATAACATAACAGACCCAAGGACATCAATCCATTAGCAGTTTCTATCCTCACAAAGCATACAGAAAGCATTCTTTTATGCGTGATGTTGTCGTTCAGTTTTGTCAGAACTTTGTGGACGTCAAGGACAGTGAAGGTGCTGCATGACTGATGTCATCTTGCAGAAATGTTTATACACTTCACTTGTGAATTGGGTGCCATGGTCAGAAGATATGATACTGGATATCTCCTGGTGATGGAGGAAGAATTGGTAGAGTTCATGAACCATGTCGTCTCTGGTGCAGGGAATGGCTGTAAGATGTCAGCTTAAGCTGTCCAAAATTGTTAATATAATAGCATTTGTGCTTTGAGAGTGGTATCATGATGAAGTCTGTGTATACAACCTCAAAAAATCTTTTGCCTTGTTCACAATGTCCACTTGGCCAGTTTGGACACTTGCTGTAATTCCCTTTTCGTCCAGCACAGATATTGCCTGATACAACGCATGCTGTAAAGTTTGCAGTTTCTAAACTCCCGTCAATAGTTTGATAAGTGGGTGCACATCCGAGTGATACCAGAGTGGCTTGATGCACTCATGCAGAAAGCTGAAGGGTATTTAGCTTAGAGCTTGTTCAGTTTAGTTTGGGCATTAGGAATCTTTTAGAATCAAGACAGAAGTTGTAGGTGTTTTTGATAGATCACTTCCTGAAGGTCACTGGAAACATTCAGTACGGTGAGTGTAGATGCTTCACCCGAGTCCACTGCCAGCATATAACTGGAAGCTTTTTCAGCTGTGATGTTAATGTGGTTGGATACCTCCCCTGTAGAGATGACTGTGATAGCATTGTAGGCAAAAAATGTGTCGACAGCCTGTCTGTGAAGTTTGAGGTTCTGTAGCGTGTAGCATGAATCAGAAAATCTGGTTTTAGGAAGAATGTAACAATACTTTCGCAAAACTTCCATAGAAAAATATGGCACAAGGTTCAAATTGGTGTAGAAAGAAAGTAATGGACTTCACTAACTTTAACTTATCTTGTTGCATTCACAAACTCAAGCATTTTAATTGTTCCTTTCACTACAACAATACAATTATTCCAGATAATCTATGCAAATTCTAACAAAATCCCATATTTACAATTTAATATGAGGGAGGGGAGTAAGAAAATATTTTTATGTACTATTTTAAAGATGATCTACATTGATTTAATATGAATTTTATATAAACAATATTTCTATGGTCCTCCTAAGTATCTAACAACAGAATATTAAGTTATCCAGCAAAAAAATGATATGATAGAAAAAATCTGTTTCTGGCCTATACTTGCAGCCCTGCCATAAGTGACTTGCAAGTCTTCCAGAGAGGTGTGTGTGTCCTTTGTTGAAATATCTGAATAAACTTCCATTATATAATTTAGTATATATATTATATGTATTTTTGAAATATTTTTTAGTTAAATACTAACATCTGCAATTTTGTTGTTTACAAATACAAGTTTCAGGTTAAATATTTTAATTAAATTTCATTTTTCTTAAAACATGTATAAACACAAGGAATTGTCTGAAGAAAGAAATAGGAAGCATGCGTTATGCTGGTTGAATGTACAGACAAATTACAGAGAACATTAATTTTTTACATGGCTTCTATATACCCAAGATTGACTCAAATCAAATGGTAAATTTGAAAATGCATCAAGAATAGGAAAACGTCCTTCAATTATTGAGGCTATGGAATAGCAGAAAATCTGCTAATGAATTTGTTGAAGAAATATCTTATTTATTTTAAAGTGGTTTTAAAATCTAAATTTATTTATAGTATTTAATACATCAATTCATTATTTTTTTTTTTTTAATGGTGTTAAGTAAATATATTTTGTAAGCAAGAAAAAAATTGTCATTTTGTTGCATAGAGTGTCATTGTTTATCAGTTCAATTTTAGGTTTTAAAATGTTCTGCAATTATTTTTTTAATTTTTAAAAAAATACTTGAGTCATATCGTTTGCTAAAATAAAAATTTGCTATTGAGTGTAAAAAATTGCTTTTTATTTTAATGTTTCAAATAATCCATTTATTTATTTGTGCTTTGTAAATGGCGTCTTATTTAATGTTGTTACTTGTTATATCTTTAGATGCATGCAATATTGTTGATAGTTTGGTTATTGAGAAACTGATATTCTAAAATTAAACATCTATATACAGACATGTTTTCCATTGTTAAACATTTATGTTTAGTACTTGATCATTTGGTTACCCATTACTAAAATATATTGTTCCTATTGGTGACATTTGAACAGATTTTTTTCTTTTACATACTTATTTGATTTATTTTTAATTTCTCTAGTTTAAAAAATTTGAAGAACAAAGTTTTTGTTCTGATCAAATGTAAATAGTAAAAATCTTCATGAAATGAGAAAATAGAATATTTTACTTGAATATGAATAGATGAAATATTTAGATTAAATCCAATTTTCAAGTACTACAATACTGAATAAAAGTTTTTAAAATGTTCATTGGAATATCTATATATATATATATATAAAATATAAAAGGCTCAAACACTAATATTCCATGGTTATAATTTATTACATTGTAGGTCTGATGATTTGCATCATTATTACAATTCCAATGTAATAAATTATAACCATTGAATATTAGTGTTTGAGCCTTTTATATTATATTCTTACTCTATCCTGGACATTGAGTTCTAGCCCCTTGGGAATTTATATATATATATATATATATATATATATATATATATATATATATTTTTAAGACATTTTTATGCTTATACATTCTTTTTATAGATACAAATATTTAAGTAAATGCTCTGTTTATAATAAACAGTATTAAATAACATTTACCGGTAAATGTTATTTAATACTGTTTATTATAAACAGAGCATTTACTTAAATATTTGTATCTATAAAAAGAATGTATAAACATAAAAATGTCTTAAAAAAAAAATATATATATATATATATATATATATATATATATTTATGTGTTTGTTTGTGTGTGTATGTATGTAGAGAAATACATTTATTTCAAATTATTGATAAGGTATGGTACCATGCTCTTTCACAGAATGGTTTCCAAGCAAATTGATTATTATGAGCATTATATATATATATATATATATATATGAAACAAGAAATCAGAGAGCTGAGTTTTTTATGCTCACATTTTCATAAATAACCTTCAGAAAGGGATGAATCCATCTCTTCTCCTTGGAGTTAGGAGTTAAATCACAAGGCAGATTGGGCTCTATAATCTTGGTTGGTCTAAGAGAAGGAAAAATATGAATTAAAACCTGAAGAATGTATATTTTGGAGACTTTATGGTACATTATGCACCATTGTTCTGTTATCAGTTCTTCCAGTGTCTGCAGGTCATCTTCATTTTTTAAAATTACTAATTTTAATAAGTATTAAAGAGTGTCCTTGTAACATACTTAATTTCATGAATACCTATTCCCCTTCATCTGATTTTTTAGTTTTTTTAATGTTATTCTGATTAGAAATTATTATAAAATTTTCTTTAGGGTAATAAAGTTAAGTTTAGCTATTACGTTGTTTGACTAATTGCTTTTCCTTTCATTCATAGATCTATATAATAAATGTGAATATCAGTGTGTCACACTTTTCCAACTTTACTCCAAGAGGCCATAGCCCAACATATCATACCATTTTCGAATCTAGCTGATTCCATGATTAAATTAAAAACATTTCAGGTCGGATCTGAACCCGCAGTCCTGAAATTTTGGATTTTCATTACTGTGATTGTTTTGAGTTGATTGAAGTCAACACCCAGAGGCAAGAGGATGTTTCATGCTAGATGCAATCACATGTGGCCTGGCGATTGCATCTAGCATAAAACAGCCTGTTGCCTCTGAGCGTTTGATTTCAATGTCCACTTTTATATATATATATATATATATATATATATATGTGTGTGTGTATAATGTACGGTGAACATTCTGGTCAATTTTGACATGAGGACCTACGAGTTTAGATTTCTTTTAGAACTGAACTGTTAGACTATACATATGTAGAAATAGCAGAAGAAATGAATACATAATTTTCTCAAAGGTATTTCTCTGAAAGTGGGCACAACGACCTTGGCCAGAATTTGAACTTGACATGCCAATCCCGCACACATTCACAAACCAACACACATATATATATATATCGAGAGAGAGAGAGAGAAAATATAGCTAAGTGCAAAACAAAAGAAAGGTAGACAGAAAATTTCTCAAGTTCTGGATTATGTCAAAGAAGAGAATGATTAAGACAAGATGCCATGAATGCCAAGATAATTAGATTCAGGCCATTTTTATTGTGAGAAAGGCATTATAGTTGAGAAATGAATAGCAAAAGCAGTGATGACGTGTCCAAATGTTAATGTGGGAATGAAGAAAAGAACCAACGAGCTGATTAGGGAAGAAAAGAAAGAGAAACAAAGAGCTCACAAGAATATGTTCCCATAAATAGGACATATACTGTTGTTATTAACTCTTGGTTGCTACAGATTTTAACAGTAGAACATCTACAGAGAAGTAATGATGATCTTTGACAATTTTGAATCAGTGCCTTATAGTATTTTATGTTCTAATTCTGAATGAACGCTATTTCGACTAATTTTCATTTGACAGTTGAGAAGAGCATTAATATGAATCTTTTTACAGGGGAGAATTCATTGGTCCAAAAAAAAATATGTGCACATCAGTTTCTTGAAGATTAGTATATTCTAAGCGATAAAATGCACTTATACCATAGCAAAATGTCAGTAACATGTATTCAGTACTCATTAGTTTATAAGAAATGTATGCAAAGAACAAGTCTATTTTAAGCTACTTTTTATTTACAGGTTACTCATTATTACATTAAAAAATTATAAAATAGACTATAAAAAATCATAAGAAATACATAAGTAAAACTTCAAAGAATTTAAATAAAATTTAAATAAATATATTAACAAAAAAGAGATCTTTTACAAACTCAGTGGATTAGCTACTCGTCATGATAAATCTGACCATAATGTATAAGCATTTCACCAAAATACAAACTTGTTACGTTCACACACAAACACAAATGTTAATGTCTTTGTCACTTGCAAAATTGTTGTTTAATACATATATTTGCTGATATATATATATAGGTCTTGTTTGTTTTCTTTATATCTTCGGTTGGACTCAACTTGAGTCCACCACATTCTTATAGTAGGACTTTCATCTAGCTGGAATAAACAGCACGCATTTCTAATTCAACAACATGCAAACCCAACGGTTCTCTACAATATAATTCCATCCTTATTTAATCTGAAGAAATCCTTTTGGGGGATGAAATGCATCCCAAAGGACTTTTTGATTTTGTCATTCAGTTACCCAGCATACATATCAGTTTACAAGAAAGGTATGCAAAGAACTGGCCTATTTCTAGCTACTTTTTATTTACATGTCATATACAACCACATACAGTGTATGACAATCATTGTATACTTTTAAATTATGCTTGCTACTAATTATTGTAGTGAAAGAGATAAACAGCTACCTCGAAAAAGAGTTTGTGTTTTGTGTGCGATCTGCCAAAGAAAAATTACCAAAAAGTAGTTAGCAAAAATCTACTTTAAGGACCAGAATCTATTCTAATGTTCTTCCCTACTCTGAATTGCGTGACCGAACAGAAAAATTTCTCAGTGAAAAAGCTGTTGTTTTTCACTTATGTGAACAGATTTCATTTTCTGAGCTTGGTGGACAAACATCCATTTTTGCTGGTAAGAAGTGAAGGTTGGATTCTTGAGCCCATTGTGCCATTTCTATATTGCCTGTTGACAGAATATCGTTTCAACTGGGATTTGGCTACAAAGGTTGTGTTCAAGAGACAGAAGAAATCTAGTGCAGACATTTATTGCTACTATAAGTTGACAGTTTTTTTTTCTTTACTTTACAATTACAATTATTCAGTTGCTGTTAATGCTCTTAAGAACTGAAGCAACCAAAATGTTTCCTTCAGACATATTCATTAGAAAAGGAAGCAATTATAGCAATTCATTCATTCCTTTGATGAGGCAAGAAAACCAACTTGTTATTTATTGATATGATATATGGAGGTCTACCAGGTTTTTGTATATTATAATCCACCAGAATCTCAAAAGGTTGATAGATCTAACTTCTTGCTCAAGAGTGACTTGTAATTTAACTGAAAGTATTCAAGTTGGCATGCTCACATGCCAACACACCTTGTTAGAGATGAAGATATTAAATAAACAATGGAATGTATTCAGACTAGCATTCTCATACATGTTGCATTTTGAAATAATGACACATAGTGGCAGAGATAATGGTTTACCAAAATATTGTCTCACAAAGTTGAAAGGAATTCTATTAGGTTGTCCCAAAAGTTCGTAAACACTTGCAAAAAATTGAAATTTTACTCATGAAGTAATAACAAAAACAACAAAAATTATTCCTCAAAATAAAAACCATCATTTTCCAAGACTTTCTGCCATGGATCTGCAAGCTTTCGGATCTGGTGAAAGTACCATTCAGCCGGCTTCGAATCAAAGAATTCTTGACACGCTTCCTCGACTTCATCAAACGAGTCGAATCGGCGGCCCTTCAGAAAGTGTTGCATTGAGCGGAAAAGGCCGTAATCTGATGGAGCACAGTCAAGACTGTAGGCTGGATGTGGCAGAACCTCAACGCCGTCCAGTTCTTCAAACTTGTCTTTGGTCTTCCTGGCGGTGTGTGGCTTGGCATTGTCCTGCTGCATCAAAGCGCGCTTTCGGTTGATCAGAGCCAGGTACTTTTGCTTCAACTTTTTCATAGACCCACTCCAGTTGCTGACAGTAAAGTTCGGCATTGATGGCACGACCATTCAGAACCAACTCAAAATGCACGATTCCTTCAAAGTTCCACCAAACACACGACATGACTTTCTTGCCAAATCGATCTTGTTTTGGAACCGACGGTGTCTCTTGCCCTTTCTGAACCCATCACTTGTCTCGATTGTGCTGGATTGTGTTGCATAAAAATTCAATTTTTCGCAAGTGTTTACGAACTTTTGGGACAACCTAATATATTATCTTCTTTCTACAATGGTACTTAGAATTTCTGAGTCTATACAATATTTACTGTCTTTCAAAACAAAATATTATAAACAATAGTTGATATTTTTTGTTTAAGTTGTCTTCTACACTTTTTGTTTTCATTTTTCTTTTAATGAACTAAACCTTTTTTTTACTTGTAATGTTTTGTTAATGTTCTGATGTGCTTGTTTTGTTTTGATGTCAGTTTTGTGATAACATTTATTTTATAGTCTTTTGGTTGTCCCTTGAGATTTAGATTCCAAAAATATGCAGTTGTCCTGAAAACTGCATTCAGTTAGACCCACCAGAGATTATGAAAATCATCACCACCACCATCATTATTATCATCATGATCAACTTCTTTATACTGACTACAAGAAACTTTATAAACTTGAGTCTTCTTCAGCTTTGCCATTATGTTTAGCTAGTATTCAAGGGCATTTATTTAACATTATAAATGTCTTTAAATAAATACCAGTGAATATTTGCTAGATTATTTCTTTCTTATTAAATTACCAACCCAGTTAGTATTTCTTTTTAAGTTTATGATTAGCAATTCTAACATTTTTAAAACCAGCTTTCATAATCTTTCACTAGTACTGTTAGTTTGTAAAAAGTACATTAGAACAGATTTTAATTGAATTGTTTTCATATTTTCTTCTGTGTTAAAAATTTGACAACATTGATTTCTTCCAGTTTTACAGAAATTACTTTTAGTTCTGGACTATTTAACAAAAAGACCAAATATTACTCTGTCTTATTAGTACTTTCTTATATTGTCATAGAAAATACAGTAAACTTGTTAACTTTATTTAAAGAGTAATTGTTCCATTGTTAGTATTATTTACTCTAGTCTTCCCACCGAGATGGGATGTGACACAAGGTCGAGTTTAACATGGGGAACCCACAACCATTAGTTCTGCTGGTATTGGCATGCCTGCCAATCCCTCCTTTTGTGCAATGTGGGGATGCAACATCAGGACTGGGCACTCGCAGTATTTATTTTCTTCAGCTTTGTCTCTGTACATGGACAGAGCCCTAACTGAGTCGTACTCTGCTTGAAGTCAGAGACACAACTGAGAGATGATAAAACCCTACCCAGTTTTGTTCCATTGTTAGCAACTTATCTATAATTTCACTCAGTTAAATTCCCTCATACACCATTTCTTGTACAATAATTATTTTTTAATTAATCCCACTGTCATATTTATCATAATTAATATTTGAAATACTGTCTCCATTAAATGTATAGCTTTACTCCATTTTAAAATGTACTATCAACTGTAAACTAATAAAATACAAATGCTATTTTTTTTAATCATTTCTCCCCCTGGCAGGGTGACAAAAAACGAATAGGATTCAAGAAGACAGAATATGGTGATTGACATTGCATTTAAATTTTGAAGATTGTATTTATCAGGGAAGCAAGAAACTGGAAGGGAGTTTCACAGGTGGGAAGTGCAAGAAAAGAAACTGTTAGAGTAGAAGTGGTGGTTGTATCTAGCTTAATTCAACAGTAAACAGTGAAGCCTAATTGCCAACCTAGTAGCACACTGAAATACATGTAGGTGTCTCACCAGCAAAAAAAGCTCATCAGAGCAGTTTCCATAAAAATATTTGTAGAAAAGACAGTGGGAAGCCATGACATGTCTATGAGAAAGTGACTGAAGTTGAGTCACCCAGTCATGATCGATTATATTACAGACTCTTCATTGGATTTTATCAAGAAGTGCAAAATTCACCTCAGGAGCACCAGACCAGATATGGCAATAGGATTCAATTCATGGAGAAATGGTAGATTTATAAATGTGCAAGATGGATTCTAACAAGAAAAATTTTCTGGTACAACACAGTGACTTTCTTTGCAGTAGATGTAGCAGTTGATTCATTATAGTCTCTCCACTTCCTGTCAGTGGAAAACGTGAGGACAAGAAGGTGTAGAGTGTTGCTCTCCTGGAGTTTAGCAGCAGACATGTTGTGGGCAAGCAGGTAGACATACTTGGACCTTCATGCCTGCAAAAAATGTAGTGTCAAAAGGACATTTTTACCATTGGCACCATTATTATCTTCATGACCTTCAAACCTCAGCACTGTTTATTGTTTTGAAAACTATCATTAGAATTGTAATAAAATCTAAACATACAATGAAAGTGAATTTATACATTTTTTTATTTGTGAGAATTTACAACAAAAATATTAAATGCTGTTTGTTTATTTGATTGTTTATTTACCAGAATAATTTTATATTTACATTCTTAAAACTAATATAACTAAAATTAATGCAATGTTTATCATTTACCAATTTATAAAGAAATAAATATGAAAATAATTTTTTATTCATAAATTTATAAACATTTACTTAATTATAAAAAATATGTGAACCAACTATAAGAAAATAATTATTATTTACCATTTTATAAAGTTAAAATCAATTGGCAATTAGCAGATGTATTGCCAACTGTAATAACAAAAGACAGTAAGAGTAAGCTTAAAGAAGCTTTATTCTGCTGAGAATAATTGATACCAGTATAGTGACTATTTATAGTCCTTTACAAACAAAAGAGTTCTCCAAAGGGAGATAATCATGAAACAAGGAAGATTACTCCTGATTACTTTATCACACCAACCATTCAATCACTATCCAGATTACTTCAGAGGTGTGCTTGTCCAACTCTCTGCCTCTGTGTCGAGAGGAACCTAGACGAGGCTGTGCCAAAGGGAAGAATCTTGTCTGGGGTGGTAGACATCTACCCAACCCCGTTTTTACGGGGTCTATGGGGAATTTTTACCTGAGCCCACGGGCTTGGATACCCCACAATAAACTCGACCTTGTGCCACATCCGACCATGTGGGGCGGTTAGTGAATATCATCACACCAACCATTCCAATAAACAATCTAATAGTGTTTTAATTTTTGTTATCAATTCTCAAGAACAAAGAAAATGTATAAATTAGCTCTTATATGTTTAGGTTTTATTATAATTCTAATCATCACTTTTTAAAACAATAAATATTACCAGGGAGTGACAGTAGTTAAAATAGTTGTAGTGTCAATAAAAAGAAATGTTTTTTTGGCACTCTTTTTTTTTGTGGGCACAAAAGTCCAAGTTTGCCACTATTTTTTACTGTCACCTTTATTTAAGCGGCATGAGTATTATAAGGCACATCATTAATTAGTATAAATTACTAAAATATTTTTTAATTCCTAAATACAAAACTTATGTTGATTAAGATTTAATTCACAGTTGATTTTTTTTATGTGCCATTTCCCTTCAGGACATTGACAACTGTATCTCTCCATAAATTCCTATGAAGACTGTTACACCAATCTTTTGAATTTGGAAGGGTCTGCCTTGCTGCCTTAAAAATCAGCATTGACAATCCTCTCTTTTGCTTGTTCCCAATTTAGGGTTGCTAACTCTGTCAAGTTACAATAAAGGACATAAAGATAAAAAATATAAAAAGAAAAATGTTTAATTTAATTCCTGCAGATAAAGAATATAATAATTAAAAATGACATTGTGTTTTTATCTTCCAATTTCAACAAATGACAAAGAGGGAAAATGCTAAATAAAGGAGTGTTTTCTAAAATAAATAATGGTTGACAATATTAACTCAAATACTAACCTCTGAAGGTAATAAGAAATATGAAACAATTTCAGCCATGACATTTACATTTAATTTTCTTGTCAACAAGTTTCTCTTAGCAAAAAATACTTCAAGTCCAGATCATACCTATATTTATTCTTTGTAAACACATGCATTTACTTAATTATCTAAACGGAATTTTTCATATGATGGCTTCATTTAGTTTGGTTAAAATGGTAAACATCCAGACTGTTGTTATTGCTTTGAAAATAATCAAATACATGTTGACAAATACCATTCAAAGAAATTAGTGATACAGTGTAACCCGGATATAAGTTGTCGGGACCGGAGAAGAAGTCTCTTATATCAGGGTTTCTCTTATATCAGGGTTTGGTCTATTTTGTTTAGGTAAGTATGGCTCTAATTTGGGACCAGAGAAAATCTCTCTTATATCCGGGTTACACTGTAATTATCAATTTATAATTCATTATCAATATATAAATGATTATATATTTAACATATGTAAACATTTCATCCCAAGCAAGGCAATAATCCACTAGTACACAGAAGGTTACAGCAATGAAAGTGAAAGAGAAGACTGAGAATCAGGAGGATTGAGGAAAGGACAAAAAATAAACAGGGTTTAAAAAGACAGAAAGTCACAACTGACATTGCATTTAAATTTTTGAAGGTTGCCATTATCAAGGAAGCAAGAAAATGGAAGAGAGTTGTACAGGCGGGAAGTGCAAGAAAAGAAACTGTTGAAGTAGAAGTGGTGGTTGCATCTAGCTATTTCTTATTACTATGAATGGGGCTTCACATGTTTTAGTAATCATCCCCATTTTTTCTCAAACAGTAAAATAATGTCTACCAGCCTAGTGCATCAAAAGACTTATTAAAGGAAATGTTTGATTTTTTTTAATTTGATCTCAGTCAATATCATAGTGTTAACAATCTTTTCAATGGCTGAATAGTTCATCTCACTAGGGCTACAAAATAGTTTTGAATTCAGAATGAATCTTTTCTTAAACTGGTTACCAAACCCCATTCTGCTCTACTATTTATCCTATAGCTTGAGAAAAAGAGATAAATTCATACTTTTCCTAGAAGTATTTGTGAGAAAATGAATATAACAAAGTAGGTGAAAATTCAAGTTTTCTCTTTCTAAGCCACTACCCACACCTCCCTGAGTACATCTTAGTAGGGTTTGAAACTACATTTCCTTTATCCTGGTAAATCACACGTGAGATTTAAGATTTTGGCCACAGAACTCATCTAATTATTAGAAATAATGTTGGATTAAAAAATCCATTAATTTTTAAAATTACATCTTCTATATTTAATGTTCTAAAAGATGATGTTTGTTTCCATATAAAATCTGCACTGACATTCAGTCATTTGCATATAACAATCAAAATGGATATTCTAATGATATATAAAACAATATGATTGGCTGAGCAGTTCCTAACTTAATGACAATACATTACACTTCTACTGCTGATGCAAATTACAGCATTACATTTTGAATCAAAATACTGTTTACATTCTGCATCATTTTTATATTTTCTGTAAAGCTGCAAACAGAAGATTTAGATGCAGATGAAAGATATACATATTATTGCATGCACAATTTATAAGTATAAAATATTGAGTAAAATAAAACTGATTATTTTTCTTATTCAAGTTCACAATAAATCTGCTGATAAATATAAGCTATTAAAATATTTTAGTGCATGTCTATATTTCTGAGATGAAGTCTTATGTACACTATTTACATTGTGCCATGTGTCCTCAAGGACACATGGCACAGTGGATAAAGGTGTTAGATCCAGTGACAGGACACAAAGAGTGTGAGTTCAATACCTGGTTAAGGCAGTGGAGAACTTGGAAGGGAAATTAACAGGAGATAACTGACATCCATTAAATATGACATGTGGAACTAGAACAGTCTACCCCAGTGAGCAAAATAAAGGGTTCACTTCAACATTCCAACCACCTGAAGAAGGCCAGAGCATACATAAATATGGCAACAAAAATGAGGACAATAGCCTGTAAATAGTGTATTTTAGTGCAATATTGAAAGTCAGTTAATTTTTTCTCTGTATGATAAAATATATAAAGTGCAATGAAATCTATTTTTTTTCAATCAATTGATAATAAACGCTTAAAGAATTTATGAATTTGAAATAAATATATAATTTATGCTTATGCAATAAAGCACCAGAATGATTAAATTATTTCCATCAGTTCAATAACTATGGTGTTTATTTTCTACAGTGGTTATTGTTTTTCAAATAATTTTCTCTGCAACACAATTATTTTGTTCTATGAATCAAACATTTCTGTCAAAACATTTATTTGAGCTGACACACTTACAGTTGAAAAATTCCCACTGGCATGACTATTTCAAATGAAACTTGGTATTTGGCACAAAATCATTCTTTACAAATTTTTGTGTATTTTAAGTAATTACTAACATATAATAATCAATACATA
The DNA here is from genome assembly GCA_963932145.1 of Acanthosepion lycidas. Classification (NCBI taxonomy): domain Eukaryota; kingdom Metazoa; phylum Mollusca; class Cephalopoda; order Sepiida; family Sepiidae; genus Acanthosepion; species Acanthosepion lycidas. The sequence goes on along the minus strand of OZ010585.1, from coordinate 110,263,317 downwards.
ATATACAATATAGTAATATGTTGGAATAAAAGAAAAATAATGTGAAATTCTATCAAAGACAAAATTATGTAGATTATTAACTAAAATATATTGGAAAAGTATAAATCTATTAATTCATTTCACAGTATTGCACACACATATTTAAAATTGTGATAAAAATGGCAATGTGAGCAATAAGAAGAAAAAAAAGAATGTTGCATAATATATTGTACATTCAGCAGAAGGAAAAAGTTACTCTTATATAATGTATTGGGAAATGATACTTGTTATAGAAGTTCCCATGAAACTAATTGCAGAACACATACATAGGAAATTTATATGTTTGATGATGGAGATTAAAAAGAAAATAATTCTGTCTTGTTTATAGCTGGTTCTTAGTTAAAATGTTTTTGCTTTATATATATATATATATATATATATATATATATATATATAAAACATGTAAACCTATTTTCACTGCTGCCTAAAACTTGTTTTTTTGTGCATTGAAAAAAGAGCCTCATGTACAAGAAGAAGAATTCCTTTCTTCCAATGAGATTGAATTAGCGTGTAATAACATTAATGCTGTGAGGATAAGCATAGATTAGAACTTTTCTTTGGTGCCCATTGATCTATTTAAATGTCTGTATGAGAAGATGCCTTTCAATATTGATGTGGTGTATCATTTAGTGCTTGTGAGCTCATATAATCATACACACACACACATATATATATGTTCATATGTTTGGAATTGCTTGAACGGATAAGGAATATAATTTCATTTGTGTTTCTTTATTCATGCAATGCATGAATATACATTAGCATGATAATTAATTTTAATAATCTCTCAGTATAAAGAGTTTATTAAGATATTTTTCAATGAAACCAAAAGTTCAATCTCCATATTATGATGGATTAATGTATGTTTGTTTGGAAGTATTCTTTTGTGCCTGTGAGATACTACTACTACTCACAAACACGTGCATATATATATATATAAGATTTAAGAAACTTCAGATATTTTTTATATAAAGTGCTCAATATTAAAAATATTAAAATTATATTAAAAATAGAGTGTTAATAATATTATATGAAAAGATTACTTTTATATATCATTTGATATATAAAAGTTAAATAATCTTTTCATATAAAATAATATATATATATATATATATATATATATATATATATATATATATATATATATATATATATGAGATATCACACATTAAAATAGTGCTTGATGTAAAATAACCAGAGCTATTAAGTATATATTAATAAATATTCATATTATCCCACCCCAGAAGCATAACTCAGAGATTCATGAACAACACAGTCTTCAAGTGCAGGATGCTACCAGTGAGAGATAATATGTGTGTGTGTGTGTATATATATATATATATATATATATATATATATATAATAGACTCTCTCCCGTTGGTTTTGACGTATGAGAATCTGACAGCTTAATTGATTCAGTTATGAAATTTTGTGCGATAATCTTTAGTGGCACTGAAGACCCGCTAGTGATTTACAAAAGAGGCCACATATGGAGCAAGAGTGAGAATTGGGAGATGAGATCGCTATTAGATTGGCTGACCTATTAGATCTTGCTCTCACTTCTTGAAGATGATTCAGACAAGCAGATTGAAAACTGCTGAGTCCAATAAAACATGTTGATTTCCATTCTACCTGCTCCAAGGCTAAGTACTCAAGGGTGTTATGTGGTATATTGACAGCTGACAAGTTGCTTTTCAGCTTGTCTTTGTATCTTAGCCATGGACGTCCTACATTCCTGTAACACTGATCTAACTGGCTGTACATTAGGATCTTGGGTATTCTGTCATCAGACATTCTCAAGACATGACCAGTCCACTGTAACTGAGACTGTATGATAAAAGTCTTGATTCCTCCAATATTACACCTGTTAAACAGGTCTATGTTAGATGTCCTATCTTGAAGGTTAACTCCACAGATTGCACCCAGACATTGTTTATGAAAACCATCCAGCTGGCATATATGGTACCTGTATGGAGTCCACAACTCTGAGCCATACAAAAGAATGGCAAGTACAACAGCTCTGTAAACCCAAATTTTCATATCCAGTCAAATATCCCACTCATTCCACAAGCGATGTTGAAGTTTGCCAAAAGCACTGGTAGCCTTAGCAATCTGATGCATGATTTCATCATCTAACATTCCATTGTAGTTGACTTTCCTACCAAGACAGGTGAAAGACTTTACATAGTTCAGGGCTTTGTCATCTACTTTCAATGGTCTCTCTGGAAATTTGTAGACTGGTGGTTTTTGTTTCTCACCACAGAATTGCTTTGGAGTAGGACAAGGTTGGTGCACAACTTCAGTTTTCTTTATACTAAATGTAAGACCAAAGTCAGAGCAGCAGAGAAATGATTTATTAGATGTTGGGTCTCCTCAAAGGATGTTGGTACAAGAGCAGCATTATCAGCAAACAATAAATCACAAATAATTTGTGTATGAAGGTGGGTTTTGGGTATATATGTTTGCACATTTACCTTGATGAAGTCCCTCAAGGGGAAAAAAGTCATTGTTAAAGATGAGTTTTCCTTTTGACTTGTCTGTGTATGTTATTTGACTTTGGGAAGTTGGTTGAGACCAAGAGAATTCGCTCAACCAGTAACACTTTGTTGCATATACATACACACAGGATGGGCTAGAAAGTTCCTAGACTGACTATGAAGGAGTGATGCTAAAGATGTAAAATGTTGCATGCATTAATTTCAACTCCTCTTCTTAATAACTGCATTGTTTCTTTCCAGGTAAACTGATATCTGACTGTTCAAAGAAGACTGCTCATCCTGTTGGTGAAAAATGTCATCAGCAGCAGTTATCATGTCATTATCACTGTGATAATGTTTCCCAGACAAGTGATTTTTTTCCTGTTGGGGAACAGATAATAGTCAAATCAGGAGAATAGGGAGGGTGATCAACCAGTTTAAATCCACAGTCACACACAGCAGCCATTAAATCCAATGGAGCATTTTTCTGATGAAACAAGACCCTTTTCGTTAGTTTTCCTGAGATTTCATAACTGCCTGAGCAATTTGGAATAGTACTCTCCATTGATGTCATGGGCCTTTTGAAGATAGTCAATAAACACAATGCCTTTTGCATCCCCAAAAAGCTGTAGATCAAACAACCTCAGCCTTCTCTGGAACAAGTGAAGGAGTGTTTCCATTTTATGGATTCTTCTTTGTCTCTGGCTCAAAATGATGAACCTAACACTCATCTTGGGTTAGGAAATGTTAAAGGAATTCAGCTAGCTCTTCCTCAAACAATGTCCAAAAAAAAAATCAAGTGAGGAAAGGTCTTTTCACTGTATGGATTGTCTCTTTGTCTCTGGCTCAAATTGATGAACCCAACACTCATCTTGGGTTAGGAAATGTTAAAGGAAACCAGCTGGGTCTGTCTCAGATTTTCCTGTGATGTGATCAGCCTTGTTTGCTTCTGATCAGGTATCAGAAGACGTGGCACCCACTGAACAGAAACCTTCATCATACCAAGTTAATTGTGCAGAATATTCTCAACTCTCTCACGTGATATGCTAATAGTATTGGCTATTTAATTTATGGTCATTCTTCTGCCATCCATGACCATGTGGTGAACACAATGTTTTCCTTGGTTGTAGCAGTTGCAGGATGTCCAGACCTTTGGTCATCTTCAAGACTCTTCCTCTTAAATTCAGCTGCCCACTTTTGCACTGTTGATAAAGCTGGAGCATCATTCATTAATCTAGCAACCATATCAGCATGAATGTCCTTGGGTGCTAAGCTCTTTTACTGCAGATACTTGATAACACCATGATGCCAAATTTTGTCCATTTTCAAAAGAACTTGCTACTTATTAATTTTGAAGTTTTCTTTGAACAGTCAGTTGTTAATTTACCTGGAAAGAAACAAGGCAGTTATTAATAAGCAGAGTTGAAATTAATGCAAGATATCACAGTTCTAGCATCACTCATTCATAGTCAGCCTATGAACTTTTCAGCCCACCCTAGTATATATAAGATCTGTCAAGAAGGTATTTTAAAAACCATTTTAAATATCTTGAGAACCAGTTGTGCAGCCAAACAGAAAAATCCTTAGTGCATATGTGTAAATAGGCACTTTCCCATAAGATAGCAGTGAATGTATTGCATTCGCTGTGAATACAAATCAAGTTTTGAATGAAACGTGCGCAATTGTTCATCAAAACTATTCAAATTAAGAAAAAGAAGGATTTATTGATTAAAAGCTAGTGAAAACTTTATTGCTGATTTTTAAAATGTGGCCAGCAATGTAGATTCTTGAAGGCATTCAAAAAGCAGAAAACCAAAAATATTGTCAATGTAAAACACCCTGAAGGATAATACTGATTTTGATTTGAGTACAGTATGTGTCTTCTAGTACATAGTAGATATTTTGATAACATTTTCAAAGCTTTTGGCCATTTTGTGATATAGTAACACACATACCAGTACAACATGCATGTGTGAGTTTTAGTCAGTGATACATGCTGTCTTAAGGTGCTGTGCTGAGAAAGAATTCAGTGAAAGTAGACATCATGCCATTGATTTGCATACATGCTTTTTTGTTCAATTAGAGGCATTTAGGAGAGGTCAGATTGTTGATGGTTGAAAGGCTGGATGGTCATTTTGGGGAATTGTGGTGCATGCTGGATGTGATATATCAGTGATTCTTCAGTGTTGGCAACAGTGGTCACATGAACATTCCTACACCAATAGATCAGGTTCTGGATGATCACATACTGCAGACATTGCTACAACTAACACATTGTAAAAGTATTCTCTTGCAATGTGTCAGACTTGGCAATTTTCCATAGTACAGATCAGAGGTGTGTCAACATGGATTGTTAAGAATCTTTTATTTGCAAGAGGAGTATATGCATGCATGCCTCTTGCCAGATTTGCACTTATGTCGCAACCCCATATAATGTACATCTTGAGTGATATCACAAGAGCTTGCAGGAATTGAATTGCAACTTTGTAGCACTCAGTGATGAGAGCATGTCCTGCCTTTATCCAAGTGATAGTTGTTTTCATGTGTATGATAGAATTGAGGCATACGATAATGTTGTCTATGTTCACCCATGACACAGGCCCAACACCAGGACATTATGGTTTTGGATGACATGTTACAATTATCATTCACATTTAATGTTTGTGGAAAGAATGTTGAACAATATTTTTGTCCAGAATACTGTTCAACCCAATCTGCTGCCATTTCTGCAGCAAGAAGGTGATTTGCTATTCCAGCAAAACAATGGCCATGCTGCTCAGTATACTAAGCAAGATGTTCAGCATCATTCCTGACCAACTTAATCAATTTATAGGACATGATGAGTCAATACCTTACACATTCTATGTTATCCCACCTGCAAAAGGTGTGGGATAATGTACTGCAAGATTCTATTTACTGTCTTATGAAAGTACAGGCCTATACACAAGGAGGATATACAGTGTATTAATATGGGGTCTGGATATTGTTAATACACCCCTTATTTTGAAATCTATGAACATATTGATCTGTGCATGCAATCATTTTCTGTAATCTAAAGATATATTCTAAATGCCATATTCCTTCTGGAATAGGTGATCATAAATTCAGACAGTTTTTCATAATTATCTAGAAATTGCCATGCGTTCTTGGGGAAGATAGGAAGTAGTTTCCCATTACTAGTTTGAAATTTCAGATTTTTCATTCTCTTATGCTAGTCGCCATCCATTTTGTTCTTGAGGAAGTTGAAACACCTATTTGGAGTGTTGCAATTTTATTTTATTATATATATATATATATATATATATATATATATATATATATTGGTGCATGCAGCACTTTTGGATAGTGACTGAAAACCATACCATGGGTTGACCCAAGCCATGTAATTGGGTAGACGGAACTCTTGTGGACTGTCAATAGCTGTGCTAGCACAAAGACACATGGCCAAGGGCTTGAGCATGCTGGTCTTGTTCAAATTGTTGATCATGCTAGACAACACACACTTTCCTAGAAACTGTAACTAAGGTCTGCTCAGCATAGTTGCAGGATAAACCACAGGTGGGCTCTGTGAGTGTTGAGCAAACACAAATGTGCTTGAGCAAGTGTCTGCTATAGGGATTGGCTAGCTGCCCCAGTAAATGGGTATCCTCAAATATGAGTGGCCAGCTATTACTATTATATATATTTGTCATATGAAATTCTCAAACTTATAATATATGAATGAGAGTAGATATATTTGAATGGTTAGATAAAATAATATCTGTATGTTCTACTTCTTTTTCTTCCATTTTCAATTTTTTTTCCTATCCAAGCTTTTCATTCTTTTAATAAATATCTCAATATCTTTCTGACATCAATAGAAAATTGAATATATTAATTTATGCAATTCATAATACAAAAAGGCTTGTGAAGACTGTAGTGATGCTCTAATGAAAAGAAAATATAGCTTATAAGAAATATATTTCTCTGATGAATGTATCATGTGAATGGACAGAGCATCCACAAGTCTAAAATGAAATGTTTGAAGATTAGAATGGAAACTAGAAACTGAATTCTTGTAACTAAAATATGTAATGATGAGTCAGAAAATAATGTTTAAAAAAATCAAGTAAAACAAAAAAAAATGAATGAATCAGAGAAAAAATATTTGGTTCATTTATTAAGGTAATCAAAATATAGTAAAAGAAATAGGTAGACATAGATCATTATTGATAGTTTTAACTTAGGAAATGACATGTTCAGAAATGACTAATATTTACAATGTTCAGTAAAACATCCAATACCCATGCTGGTAAATATAGCACCAAATATTTTTTATATAATTTGTAGGACTAATGAGCTGTAATAACACAGTATACTTATTAGATTTTGTACATGATGCACAGTAAGAAAAGAAACTATAGTGGTGTGGGGCTTCAGGAATATAATGAACAGTTTATTTCCCCACACTGAGAAGATTAATGGACGCTGAGAATGATGAGGAAACACATGGATAATTTTAACAAAACAAAATAAGGAATTTATTTATGAATTTACATGCTTGAAGTTGTGTCAGTATCTCATTTCATGAAAATAAATATCAGAAATATTGAAAGTCCATAGTTTTAACGTATTGTCATGAAGAAGAAATGTTCATACAACAGATTAACTGATCTGACACAAAATAATATTCAAAAATGTTTAAAACAAAGGTAAGAAAGTTTGTTGTTCACAGAAGGTATATATCGTTACATATGTTCAAAAGAAGAGAAAAGTAGATGATGGTTTCAAGTACTCAACTTTCTTGGATGGTTGAAAGAAAATTCTTTGAAGTACCACAGGCTTGGCTAAGGTCAATAATATAATTGGCAAATAATTTGACACATGAACAGAAACAAAAGATTTCACATGACTTCAGACACTTTTCCCTTATTAATTTAATATTTTTCTTCTTTTTATATCAAAAAGAATTTTTGGATAAGCTTGCTATTATCTTTTCTTTCATTTTCTTGTTTCAATGGATAATTTCTGCGATGACAAGGTTTTCATTGGTCCAAAAGCAATTTCACATATGCTCGCAAATTTATATCTGGCTTTTTCTCAGCTTGCTGGCCAATCTCTGTGAAGGCAAGGTTTTCATTGGTCCAAAGAAAATTTCATATAGGCACACAAATATCTTTGTCATTTTCCTCAGCTAACCCAAATTTGAAAGGAGTGGGTTAAGAGAGTTATTATTATTGCATACTCACTACAAAAATATTTGAGAAAAATTCATATTGAAAAAAATAAGTTTTTGCTTTCAAGTCAAGCAAGAAATATTTCAAGATTTTATACATTTTAAAGTTTGTGAAGTAATGAATTTGAACAAATCAAATTTTGGATCAAGAAAACAATGGAATACTTATTTCTAGTGTAAATGGTAGCAAAGCTCAGTACAAAGATATGAAGAAGAGAATATTTCTCACGGTTAAATGGTAAATATATTATCAAGAAGAGAATTCCACTTTTGAAAAAAAAGTAAAAAATAAAATAGCATAAACATTTTTTTTCTATTTTAAAATACCTAAAGTCATACATAGATTTAATTATGATTTATTTAAAAGAATCTTTTCAGTTCAATTCATTACATAAAATAAAAATTCTTTTACAAGAACAACAAGAATTTGGACTTCAATAATTCAAGAATATTTTGGTTAAAATCTAAGAATGAAACAGAAACGTATATACACTCACTTTGTAATAATATGAATAAATGTATATAACTTACACTGTTTGGGTTAAATGGATATTATTTATGTATATTAACAACATGTAATACATCCAAATTGATATTTGATATTATGAAAGCATTTTAAACAATAAATTACAAGCTAACATGGTTTAACTTGATTCTTTTAGTTCCTGTTTGAACCTGAAATTTAGAGTAAAAAATTCTGGAAATATATGCTAGGAAATCCTACCATAATTTATAAAACTGAAATAAAATCACTTATGAGGTTTTTTGGCTTTTATAATCGAGTTCACTTCATGCAAGACAGTAAAGTTATTAAAACACAAGTGGTTATTAGGTGTGGATTAATTAGAAACCAAAAAATTACTAATGAGCAAGAACAAAAAGAATAATCAGGAGGAGAGTAGACATTGCATTTAAACTTGTGCAGATTAAAGTTGGTTGAAAAGTATGGAGCCAGAAGGGAGTTCCACAAGTGAGAAGTGCGAGAAAAGAAACTGTTAACAAAGAACACGGTCACATCTAGCCAGGTCAACTGTAAATTGATGAGATCTCAATGCCAGTTGAGTAGTATGCTTAAATTTAAAAAAGTCTAGGTACCACAGCAAAGAGTTTATCTAAACAATTACCATGAAAGCATTTAAAGAAAGGGCACAGGGAGACAATCTTATGGTAGTGGGAAATTGACTGAAGCTAAAATGAAATAAAACAAAGAATGGTTTCTAGATAAGATATTAACTTGTATCTTCTTTGCAGCCAAATCTTTAGCTATTCTTGCAATCAAAGCATCTATGAAACTTTTAGGCAAATTTAGGCTTTCAATTCATAACTATATTCAAATAAACTAAAATATTATCAGTTAGCTTTATCTTCAGGTAATATCCTTCAAAATTCAATCAACAGCTTCTTTGCCTTCCATTTGCTTAAGCAAGATTGAACATAGCAAAGCAATCCAATTAGTAAGTACTTGCTTTGCAGCTTATTTTGAACAAGATGCCATGGGAAAGGAAACAACATTAATAAGTTAGTCAGAATTTGAGCCTGAAAGTCAAAGATTTCACATCTCAGTTGATGCACTGTGATGATAACTGGTGTTACATGAAATTGGTCAGTTAAAATAGATTTTGGGGGTGAAATATAATTTCTAGTGACTCAGACATTTTGGTCAGTATTGTCTGTCTTTGTTCTTAATGTATGTCAATATCTTTTTGTTTTAGTGAGTCGAGTAATTCTTTCATTGTCTACTGCCTCATGTTTCTTTTTTGCAATGTCTATCCATAATCTGGCATGGTTAGTTTCTTTTTTAAAAACACTTTTTTTTTTCTGCTTCCCTTTGTTTTTAATTATAAGGTATTCCATTTCTCTTCCTTAAAATTTCCATTTCAACATAATATATATATTTTCTATATGAATCTCATGATTTCCATTGAATCCCATTTCAGTGTTTGATGAGCTTTCCTCATATATTTTCACTGTAGTTGTCTAATGTCTTTAATATATCTACTGCAAATTACATTCTACAACCCACTCCAGAGTATGCGCACATTTAATACATTATCTTTTAAATACAAATTTTTTCAAGTTAATATCATACAGCTTGTGAAAGAGTCCTCCCTCCTTGATGATTTTTTTAATTGATTAAGTTGTTTTAGTCCATTGATTTCTGGTTTGCACAATGTTAGTAGAAGTCTAAATAACTTTTCATTTTGCTAAGTAAAAAAAATGCAGAGATTGCTTTCTTTCTACTTTGCAATTAGAACTTACAGAAAAAAGACAAAGAGCAAATAAAAAAGATTGACATGTAACTGTTAATTTAGAATAGACTATAAAAGATTTAAGAGACTTCATTAGGATATATTCTATTCCATTAATAATATTTTTCTTTTATAATCCAGGTTTACAATTAGTAAAATTCGTAATTACCAGTCAAGTCTAATGAGTGTGACGTAGCTTGTATTATTAAACTTACATGTAAAGGTGAACAATTTTTTTCTATGTATCAATAACATTCATTTCTTTTATGTATCTTAATTAACTAGTCTTTTATCAATATTATTATGGAGTTATTTTTATAAATTTTCTTGTTTCATATGTAAAAATGATTTTTATTTTTCCCAATTAAATATTTACTCACATTCCCTATTTTTATAATTATCTAAATTGCATCTGTAGACATTAATCAGTGTATGGATAATATGAAAGTATTAACAAAGCTAAAAATGGAAGTACTAAAGATAAAGATTTTCATTCTTCAGTGGAAGAAGGAATTCATTTAATATGTTCATTTAAAAAATGAAACTGTTCTTCAAAAAAAAATCGTACATATATGTATACTATGAATTCTCCATATTCAAGATATAAACTGCAAGTGACGCATGGTAAAGATTAAATGTACCCTGACATCTTTCATTTTTGAGAGTGAAGCTTGAGTTGCCTCAGTTTTATTTTTTCTTCATTTATCTTACATGTTTTTTATATATATATATATATATATATATATATAAAAAGAATATAGTTTTAAGGTATGCTATATTTATGGGATAAAGTGCTTAATATCAGAGATAGAGCATATGTAAATATAAATATGAAAGTGAACATGGAAGTCAACACTCAGAGGCAACAGGCTGTTTCATGCCTGACGATTATGGCTAGCATGAAACAGCCTGTCGCCTGTGAATGATAAGTATAATTATTTATACATAACATACTAAATGTTTATTACTAATAGTAATAATCTGATAATTACTTATTCGAAAATTATAACATAAACATGTTATAAAAATCACTACAAAAATAGCCATTTTGTTTCAACACATCTGGTGTCTTATCAAATGATGGTGTTGAATTTAGAACCATCATTTGATAAGACACCAGAAGTGTTGAAACAAAATGGCTATTTTTGTAGTGATTTTATAACATATTTATGTTATAATTTTCGAATAAATAATTATATTTACTCTCCTCTGTATTGAGCACTCTTTTAAGAATAATATTTTTGGGTTATTGGAATTTATTCCATATACACCAATCCTATACTTATATATATATATATATATATATATATATAACTATACTCGTTTCGAAAAACCCTTGAATTTTTGAATTGCCAATAATCAAATCAATCTCGAGGGAAAAAAAGGTTTTTAAAAAGAAAGAGCTACAAACATGGAAGTCTGTCGAAAAAAAATCGCACAGATGCAGGTTTGAAGCCCAAAGAAAAAACACCGATACGAGTAGACAACTAACTAACAAAAGAGCTCGATATAACCGTAGAGCAAAGCTAGATACACCTAGTGAGCCAGACAAACCTACCTAGGTTTCACCTAAATGGATCGTCAGGGAAAGTCGGCTAAAGAGGCAAATTGTAACACACATATATATATATATATATATATATATATTATATTTGTTTTGAAATAAGGATCTGAATGCAGAAAAGCTAAGTAAAATGTTAGACAGATAGACAGATCTTTTGGTTATTGTTTAATAAATCTTGTTTGAAAGAATTCTTGCTGTCTAAGTATACCATAGATAGATAGATAGTGAGATACATAGAACATCAACATAGATGGATAGATAGATAGATATGAGAATACTGAAATTGATAGATATTGTATGTCCTGAAATTATTTGACTATAACAATTCGGAAAATTTAACTGGAAATAATTTTTCTTTTACTTTCAACATTACATTTGTTTCTTTTATATATATCTATATATATATATATATATATATATATATATATATATATATATATATATATGAATATATGAATTTCAAATATATATTGTAAGTGTAATTATATATTATGAATTTAAATATTCCTAAAACTAGAATCTTGCTGAACTTTCTGTATGCTACTATCCACTCAAGGCAAGTTTTTAATTGAGGTGTTCACCATTAGAATCAGTTTCTTCTTTTTGTTAATATGGGGTGGTTTACAGGATAATAAATTTTCCTTGACTTTTCATTAATCAGTGTTTTTTATCTTTAAATATTCCATTAATATAAATAAGCCATTCTTTTAAAATGTCGTTTTCTATCAGTAACACCACTTTGTTTTATGGCGATTTCTTTCTAGCATTGTCCCTGTCTTATTTTTGCCTTTGATCTCATTTGTGTTATTCTCTCTTTAATAAATAATTTCTGTCATCCTTTAACCCAATGTCTCTTTTTAAATGTGATCTTCATAAACTTTTCTATATCATTTGTTACAATCATCGTTATCTTTCTTAATCATTATAACCTCAAAGAGTTCCTTTCTTTCTCTTTTATAGTAAATCTGATCATATTACAACTCTTTCTATAGTAATGTACTTTTTCATGGGATCTCTAATCAATGTATATTTATGTATACTATATACCCCATTATATTTTAAATTTTACAATTTATGAGAACCATTTAGTAATACTTTTTTTTCATTTGTGCATGTCTGTCATGAATTATGTTCCTTGTAAAAGCTTACATTTATTTTATTTTCTATTGCAAATTATGTTGCTATATTGTTACTATTGTTGTTTTGTTGTTATTGCTATTATTTATCACATCTCAGTTGTTCTACCCATTGTCTTATTTTTTTTCATTTGTATTGAATGATTGATTTCTTTTCCTCTGGTTCATTCTTTTCTAATATTTCTTTTTCTTTTTTTATTATTTCCGAAAACATTTTTGTTCTTGATAAAACTCTCCAGCATTATTAGCATTTGCAGAAGTTACAATTATTCATACAAAAATGTTTTAGCTGAACTATTTTTACAGCTTCCATCAAATGAGGGCCTGGAAGGAGCTTGCCCCCTTCTGAAAATCTTTTCCTCCCAATCCTGTGAAAAGGATGCAAACTAATTTTAATTTGCAAATTCTTCCTCATGCTTACTCCCACTGATGTAAATGCTGGATCCCTCCCAAAGACCCCCCCCCCGTATTTTCACTCAGACTTTTGTATTTTGGCCGTATGGATTAGAAATATGATAATGAAAAGCAAGGATAATAGTCTGATTAAAATTAACTATAAATGGTATCTCATTCTTTAAATAAAAAATTTTAAAATGTTTTAAAACTCACACAGAATATCATGAAAAATATTTTCTGTAAGTCAGCAGCAAAAACAGAATGAGTCAAATGTATACAAAAACAACATTATTATTGTTTTGTTTTTTTCACTTTTTAGATATCCATCTTTAGATTAACAGATTACATTTTCCTGACCACAGATAAGAGATTAGTTTTAAAAAGTTAGCCAATTCATAATTTCCTGTTTCAA
>OZ010585.1:110199829-110244829 GCA_963932145.1 Acanthosepion lycidas | reverse complement strand
TTAACCCTTTCTTTCTCATCTACTACATTTGCATTTCAGGCAGTATGAAGATTTTATTGCATTGACATGGAAATAATATTACAATAATTATTATTTATAACATATTTTAATCAATCAATTATGTCATTATCATTATTAATAATAATGAAGAATTTTTGGTTTTTCATTTGTTTGAAACTTTGTTTATCCACTTTTTTCTTTCTTTCTTCTTTATTTTGTGAAATTTATTTTACTTCTCTTCAAGAACCAGAACAAAAGAAATATGAAAAAAAAAAAATGGAGATATAGATTGATATAATAGACTGACAAAAATATTTATTTGAAAGGAACATAAATTTCAGTCTTGATCTATCTATCTATCTATCTATATATATATATATATATATACATATGTATGTGTGTGTGTGTGTATATATATATATATATATATAAATAAAAAGAAAGAACAGTAAGATATATAATCCGGTGTTCTTAATATTTTTTATTTTTTACAAAACAATGCTCAATGTAAATTTACAGAGCATAAATATTATAAATTAACTGATTTAAAAATATGGTTTCTTCGCTACACAGTAATAATCATGTTTCAAAAACTGAAGCTAAAAACTTCAAATTTAATTATATAATAATTAAATTAAATTAAATTAAAAGCATTAGTTCCGTTTCATCTACAAGCAAATTTTGGAACGTAAACTTCTTTTAATTGGTTAGTAAAATTTTGGAACCTAAACTACTTTTAATTGGTTAGTAATATATATATATATATATATATATATATATTACTAACCAATTAAAAGTAGTTTCCAGTCAAAGAGTTGCAGATTCACACTTGTTAGCTTTGTGAATTATTTTACTGTTTCTTGTAGTCATTTGAATTCCTCATTTCTCTTTTGCCAATGGGATTTTCTGTATATGTCATAACGACTCAATTATTACCTGTGTTTTATATATGCACAGTCAAATAAGATGGATTTTTTAAAAATTTAATCAACATGTAAAATATATTTATATACTTATTTAGTTAATTAGTCAACAGGTAAATAAAAATTCAAATGACTTATCTTCCAACTTCTAATTTTGCAAAAACAATACCCCCTGCTCATCTGGGAAAGATAAATCAAGGGATTATAATCTATGGGTTAAATATTTAATTTTCTAACAGATAACTTTTATAATTCATTATTCACTTACTTATACACATTACTTCTATAGAGATATTCTTATAGTTAAAGATTATTTCATTATGATGAAAATTGTAATTTCTGATACTACTGAAAGTTTTTTATAGTCACTTACACACAAATACCTATGGGAAAAGTATGAATCCATCTCCTTTCCCCAGCTATGGGTTAAATGATAGGATTTCTATATGTAAAAATATTTTGTTATTCAAAAAAAAGAAAATTTTATTGCAATATTCATTTACAAAAAAGTAATTATTTTCATAATCAAAATTGTTCAGTTTAAATTGCCCACAAAGGGTTGATATCCTGCAAAAAAACAAATCAATCAATCTGACACTACTGTTCCTTACAGCTTCATTGGTGGTGTTTCGGAAGAACTTCTAGTCAGATGATAAATCATTTGTACTTTTGTTTATCTGTTAACTAATTTTGCTTTATTTTTCTAGTACTGAACACTTTGTTTACACTTTGATCGTGTTAGCCTCCAGTAACTCACTGTTCAAAATGTTTTATTAGTCATTAATGATCTTTGCTATTGTTAATTATTATAATTTATTATGTTGAAAATGAAAGAATTTCAGAAATAAATCAGATTTCTTTATCTCCATTTTTATTTTTCCAACCTTTCTTTTAATTTTGAACCTTTCTTGATATTACTGTTGCTGTTGTTATTTTTGTTGTTTAAAAAAAAAAAAAAAAAAAGAAAAAAAATGAAGTATTTATTCAAAAGAAAAAAAGATTATTTCTACACATTGAAAAGATTTATCAAGTCATTTATTTCTTTTAAAAGCAGAAATCTTTTTATTTCCACAGCCATAACACAAGTGCCTAATCATTTTTGTTTGTTCTTTACCTATTAGGGAACGAGGCATCTACCAAGAAAGGTAAATGAATCTGAAAATATATTTTCCCCCCCAGTGGTTTCTTCTTTTTTTTTTTTTTTTTTTCATGCGCGTGTTGAGAGAATTGTTTGATGCTGTATGTTGTCAGATTTGAGACAGACAAAATGATTATCATTATGATGATGATAGGGAGAAATACATATGAGAATGAAAGAAAGATATGAAATTTAGCACTCTAAGATATTGTAAATCAAAAGAATTTCATTTATTCAATAAATAGAAAATGTTTTTTTTTTAAGTTATGAGTGGTTGTGATTTTTTATAAGCCAAGAAAGGAAAAATTGAATAACTAATATTTGTAAACACTTTTTAAATAAAGTATGTTATATATTTCAGTACAGCTATAATAAGTAGACCCCAAATTTCTTGTATCAATTTTCCTTCTTCCTTGTTTGTCTTAAATAAACCAAAAAATAAGAGTGAAAAAAGAGAACCACACATTATCTAAGGAAAATTATGTGTTCCATGTTTTTATCACTGATGTAATTGAAGAGATCAATAACAAAACTTTATTCATCTTTGGGAAAATTGCATTCCTAATCATTTTTAAGATTATTAACAAAACGTATCAAAGTAAATTCCTTAATTAGAAAATCAGTGGTTAGCATTTTATAAAAATTCAGTTAAATTACAACAATCACTATAAAGAATCTTTATTGACATTGTTAAGAATACAGCTGTTTTGCAATAAAAATAATTCTTAAGAAATTTAAAACAAGACAGAAAAAGAGTAGAAATTCTTTTAAATTTTACTTTATTTATAGGATTTATAGGATGACTGATATTTTGTTTCAAATTATTTATGTAAATGATAGGATCCATGTATTTCGAAAACTACATTCTAGAAACTGAATAGATTAGTGCACAAAAGAAAAGAAAACAATGTTGATAGCTTTTTTCTCAAACTTTCTGTGTTCTAAGTGTAACAAATATGTTCAATTTCACACACACAAAAGATAAAAAATCTTGTGTATGTATATATAGATATATGTGTGTGCATGTGTGACTGAATGTATGGATGTTATATTTATGAATACTTGTAATTATATTCAAGTAAATATATGAGTTATGATAATCTCTATACTTACAGAAGAAGGATGAGAAAGAGCATATAAACAAACATTACATACGTACATACATATATACACACACACACATTATGTTTGAGACTACTTTTATGTGTGTATATATATATATATATATATATGTATATATATAAAAGGAAAGAACAGTAAGATATATAATCTGATGTTCTTATAGATATTTTTATAAAATAGTGCTCAATGTAAATTTACAGAGCATTAATATTATAAATTAATTGATTTAAAATATGGTTTTATATTTTAAATCAATTAATTTATAATATATATGTATGTATGTATGTATGTATGTGGCATAATGATATATAAATTATGTACAAGAACAATTTGGGGAAAGGAGTGTGATGAAATCTTAAAGGATGAAACATCTCACACAAAAAAACTGTTTCCTCTTTGTTATATATCCACACACATATATATATATATAAGGTTGGTGCAAAAATAATGACGTAATAATGTCGTTTTTTGACGTTAAAAAATACGTCAAAAAACGACATTATTACGTCATTATTTTTGCACCCACCTAATATATATATATATATATATATATATATATGTGTGTATATATATATATATATATATATATATAGTCTATTTCAGCAGCAATTTTTCATATATATATATATATAGGGAGAAAGAGAGGGAGTGTATTTCAGCAGTAATTTTTCATATATATATATATATATATATATGTGTGTGTGTGTGTGTATGTGTTTGTGTTCTTGTGTGAAATGTTTTGTATATTTGTTTTAGACTGTGTATGTATGTAAAATTGCAGTGTGAATGTATGGCCAAATGTACACCTGTATGATGAATTTTCTGAGTGTAACTAAGTATGAAGGCAAACAACTATGCATGATTGCATGCATTCATGTGTGTGCTTGCATGTTGTGACTGCTTATTAACACAGTCCTTAATAACCATTAAGCAAGTAAATCAAAAATAAGACAACACACCTAACTCATTCTATTATCCAGGGTGTCAGTTTCTTGTTTCCTCTTTTAGTCTCTTGTGTTTTTTTTTTTTTGTTTTTTTTTTTTCATCTCTCCTCGCTTCTTATCTCTCTTCTCTTCTATCTGCTTAATAGGGGCAAAGTTATATTTCATAATGGAACTTAGCTCTGTGGAAAAGTGATTAGGTGGAGAGATTAAACTGTTGCAGATTGTTGACATTAACTCTTACAGCAATAGTACAAGCCAACTGAACAAAGTCACCTTGAATATAGATAAAAACTAGATCCATACATTTGCAAAAGATAATTCCAGTTCCTTTTGAAATGTTTTAAAATTATACAGAATTAATTTCATAGAAAGCTTTCATTAAAAGAATTTTACTTTGTAAAGAGAAAATTATAAAGTGTTGGAGGGGACCAAAATATATGCAAAAATTTGGTTTCTACAGTTTTTATTTTATTAATATAGTGAGTGAATCTAAAATAGAAAAACTACCTTTATGTGAAACATCCCAAGATCTCTAAAGAAAGAGAAATGGGATCATTCTAACTTCTGATCCGTGTCAGAAAATTTCAATATATATAATACTATTAACTGAAAAATTAAAATTGCACAAAAGAGGAAACATGATAACTACCAAATTTTTTTATGTACCTTAGACACACATTTTATCCCAAAATTTGATGTCGAAATCAGCTTATGCCATATATACTGAAGGTGTGAATAATATATTATATACACAATCCATCTGTAAATATATTTAAATAGGCATGCATTTGAATGTATTTTCATAGTAGTATGGATTTCACTAATGCAGTGTGCTTAATGCAATTAGCATTGGTAATTGTCTAATTGGTATTTCAATTTCCATCGGAAATTTTGCAGTCTGGCACAAGCTTAATGTCACATTGGATGTGTCACCAAAAGTACACTATGGCACTGTGTCATTAGCTTAGGAAGTGAATAGTTTGTTTCTGAGTTTTTAGTTATCAGCTTGAAATTTATGCTTAATAAAAATGTTTCAAATATAACTGTAGCATTCATTTCAAAAACTTTGTCTTTAAAATTTGATGCAACTTATATAATTCTGGAAAATATAATATAAAAGCATTTAAATTTTATACAGAACTAAAATAATAAAAGGTATAATACCAATTACACTATTTCTTAAGTAAATGCTAACAGATATGAATAGGAATAATTGTCAAACTGATATTTGAATATATTTAAACTCTCTTTGGTCAGGTATCAGGAATCACAAGTTCTATAAATGGTATAGAAATTGCAGTAATTTCCTAAATCATATTTTAAAGTTGTAAAAAATGTCTGCCTATTTCTAGAATAATAAAATATGACTATGCACTCGAGCAAACAATTGTAATCTACTTTTGTAGTTGATTCTGATACATTGAATTACAATTATAATGTTTTACAAAATCTTGAAATTTTATTTAACTATTATAACAAGTTGGCATGCCAAGACAAAGTTCGTGGATACAGTATCATAAGGAAATATGACATAGGAATGAATACATACTAATATTCATACCTTTCTTACTAAGAGGTAACATGGTGACTAAGAACACTCTCAGAAATAAATTTTGATCAGTTACTTTAATTCTATTAGGTTGGTGCAAAAATAATGACGTAATAACGTCGTTTTTTGACGTTATAAAATACGTCAAAAAACGACATTATTACGTTATTATTTTTGCACCAACCTAATATTTAAAGTTTCAGATTTTATGCTTCTAATTAGTAGTCATTCTAGTTGATTTTAAAAACATTTTATTAATTGGTCATAAAATGATTAGTAGCAGTTGAATACTGCAATCAAAGATTATGCATAAATCTTTTTCAATTTTGTGATTTTGGCAAATAGTTGATTCCATCACATAAAAACAAGGTGATAATATTTGAACTACTAATAATATTTGAATTTCTTAATATTCGAACTAAGTTTTAAGTTAGTTCTTACCAAACCAGATAAAGAAATATGAGTAACTCTAAAATACAATGAAAATTGACAAGCTTCCACAAATTCATATTTCTAGTTAACTCAATGCTAGTATTCATGGTAAATTTACTGATTATAATTAATCTGAAATCTACAGGTTTAAAGCTCAAATCTTAAAGTAGTTATGACTAATATCAATTTTACCTTGTAAATATTTCCTTTTAAATTCCAATTATAAAAGTGATAAATCAGGTAACATTGATCACTTGAAGATCAGTTATGTCTATCTACTCGTTATCTATAAAAAGTGAAGATTACACTTGCAACTATGGTTCAGAGATTTGATTATAAAACTGTGACAGCCTGGTAGTCCCCAGCTTAACCTACAGAATCTATACATGTTGTAACTTGTCACAGAAGTTCAATTTGATTTCAAATCAAGTCAAAGAACATCAATTGACATATATATAATAATGGACTCTCCCATCAGCTTCAGCGTATGAGGATCTGACATCTTAATTGATTCTGTTATGAAAATTTTTGCGATAATCTTTAGTGGCACTTAAGATCTGCTATTGATTAACAAAGGAGGCCACACATGGAGCAAGAGTGAGGATTGTGAGATGAGATCACTGTTAGATTGGCTGACCTTTTAGATCTTGCTCTTGTTTCTTGAAGATGATTCAGACAAGCAGATTGAAAACTGCGGAGTTCACTAAAACACATTGATCTCCATTCTACCCACTCCAAGGCTAAGCACTCAAGGGTGTTACATATATATATATATCAAATCAGGTCAATGACATCAATTGTATATATAGTATATAAATTACATACACACAGATATTGAAGAATCCAGTAGTTAGAAATTAGTGTCATGCCACATTAGGCTCTACTCCAAAGTTATTGGTCACTTTCTATTGGAAGAGGAGAGGTTTGAGTTTAAATCATTGCAAAGCTCCTTTTCATTTCACAGTCAAATGAATAAAATAAATTGATTCTTAATTTTCCCATGAATTATGTAAATAAATAAAATATACACAATTCTTGATGCTGCCACATCTATTAGATTACTATAACATCTTGTTCATGAGCCATTTTGGTAAAGATTACCAATGCATATCAGATCTTAGATCTTATCAATGCAGATGATTTCTTAAAAATGTTTTTTCAACAAATGTTACATGAATTCACATAATTGTAACTTTTACATAAAAAGTAGTTCACTTTTAACAAATACTTATTACCACTTATTTATATTTTTAATAATATAATCTAATTTAGTATTTTGTGTTGAAAAATAGCAATGATGTTTCGGATGAAAGTTAATAAAACAAAAATTAAATGGTGCACCAATTCATCATCCTCAAATTGTTCTCTACTTTGTAATCTTTAAAAAAGTAACTAAATTATAAAAATTATTTGCTTAAAATATTAAAAATCTCAAGAATAAATGTTGAAGATTCTGGCCAATGGATAACTTCAAAGGTGTTTGTGAAACTCTTTTGTATTTTATAGACTTTTTTGTGACAAGATTTATATTTTCAGATGAAAAGTATCTGTATTCAGTGTTAGTATCATTGTTTGTTAATCTTGTTTACTCAAAGACAAGAGAAATCCAAGTGTTTGAGATTTCAAAGAAAAAAGTCATATGTGCAAAAATATATTCCATTTGAAGCATGAAGTTGTATTTATTTTCATACATTTGCTTCAATCTCTGTACATGGATAAATTTTGGATAGGATGTGTTATTTCTTTTGTTGCAACAAAATAATAAGAGATATAAACCTATATGATATATCTTTGAGAAATTGAAGCCAGGGTGGTAGATGTTAAAATCTTTTTTGTACCGGAATGTGAAAATAAAACATTTCAGTTGTAATATTTGCTTGATTAGTTTCAAGGAACTAAAAGATGATATTAAAAAAAAAAAAAATTGAAGTTCATTTGTGCTGGTGAGGTTTAAGTCTTTTTTTCAAGTACAAAACACATAAGGTGCGACAGAAAGTTTATAATATTATCATAATTAATAAGCAATCCTCCAGCTCATATTCTAAAAGTATTATTAGGTTGGTGCAAAAATAATGTCGTTTTCTCACATAGTAACATATGTTAGAAAACGACGTTACTTTTGCACCAACCTAATAAATTCCCAGACAGATTATAGGGTAGAACAGTTTATTGGGAAGCCGCTGTACAAGAATTCCGCTTTTCTTGACTTGTTAAATTAAAGCAGAAATTTAAATAAGAATATTCTTTCTCTGCTCTCTAAACTAAAATTATTATTTTATTTAACCCTCAGCCAACTATGATATTGTAATATCTACATCAAAATAATGTATGTGTTTGTGTTTGTATGTGTGTGTGTGTGTATACTTACCTTTTCAATGGAGTATGCAACACAGAAAGAAATTATTGAATAAATATGATATATGAATGCATTCAGGGAAAAGAAATTGGGTGGTTGAATATATGTTATTTTTTTTTTTCTGAAAATGGAAATCTGAATATGTGTGCAGGAAAGAAAAAGAATGAGAGAAACTTTGTAAGTAAAATGAATAATAATAACAACATGTCCTTGGGTAAGTTTCTGTAAGTGTTTATTTAACACTTTTCATTTGCAAGAGAATGAAATAAAGAAAGTTATTGGATAAAAGACACTTTGAGTAAATGCTGGCAATTCCAACGTGTGTGTGTGTTTCTATAAAAAGCAAATGTCACTATGCATGTGACGTTATGGCCAACAGTACCTTTTTAGTTAAACAGTGTTTTTCTTGTTTCCTTCATTCTCTATGTCTTTATTTCGTTCCAACACCCCAAATATTAAAACTCCTTCACTGATTCAATCAACTTGACTTATTTCTCTGCAAATCTTATTTCTTCATTTCAAGCCAATGATTTTGATTGATAAATTATTGATTTCTGACTCCTAAATGCCAGGGAAAATACAAATGGTCAACTTATGAGCATTTCTTCATTGAACTTGCTCCTATTCACAGAAATTTAGAATGGAACAGTTTACCAAAAAATGAAAAATCTACATCTTTTGGTAAATGTGGACAATTTTAGATTCAGTTACCCAAGTTTCTTAATTCTATCTCGAGGGTTTTTTTTTTTTTTGTTTGTTGTTTTTTTTATCTTAAATATTTATTTTTTTAATTTAAAATATTTTCTTTTATGCAATTTTAACATTTCCTTGAATCTTTAACAATTTATTTTCTAACTGTTCCTTTTTATCTTTAATGTTTGCTTAATTTTTGTTTTTGGTTGGCTTATTTTTGTTTGAAATTAAATAACAAAATTATTCATAAACAAAATATTTCAAAGTAACAGTTTATTCTGTATTTCAATTTATATTTATTTTTTAAATATTTAAAAGACCAACATTTTTTTTTGTATCCAAACTTATACATAAATATATACTAATTCATAATGCATTCATGTACAATACATATATCATTATAATAACCAAGTCAAACTAATGATTACCAAAAAGTTAAAACAACAAAAAAACATTACACAAAACAAGTGAAGATCAATAATTAGTATGAAAAGATCTCAGAAACAAAGTTTATCAATTGGGTCATCAAAATGAACAACCACTTCCATAATACAATTAAATTATTGTAGTTAATTTGTGTAATGAAAAACTTGAAAGCATCACTTTATTGGGAACACTCAACACCTTTTTAGTAGTATTGTATATTATACATTACTTATAATAAAACAATATAGTTAGCCTTCTGCTTTGAATGTGATATTCTTGTCTATTTGTCTTAAGTTATATGTTTAATTATTATATATTGAATATACAAATCAAATAAAATCATAGAAAACGAGATTTGTTGTTTTTTATTTTCATTTGTAATCACTTGAATGGAATCAAAATCAATAAGCATGACTTGAAATCTGAGAATAAATAGGAAGTAAAGTAAAGTCATATTATTTAAAGTCATAACATGCAAATATTTTGAAAAATATCAGTTAATTAATATTACCATCTGTGACCTGAAAACATTTAATTTGCCCAATGGTTTAAAAAAAAAAGAAGTTATCAACTTCTCACTATTAAAGTGATTAAAAATTAATTTTTCAACACAAGGCAGAAACAAGGTCCATTTAGCTTAAGAATGTTTTTTCCAAAATAAATTAAAAATTCTTTTAAAACTTGTAAATTTCATTTCTTCTCAGCACAATTGATGAAGCTTTAATTCTCAGATTAAATATTCTTTAAAATAAAAGCTGCATAATCATTTCAGAAAAAGTATTTCCTGTTCAAACTTATGCCAATATAGCACAATATAATCCAATTTTTGTATCAAGTGCTTTGACAGGAGGTAGCATATTGCCTAAATAGAGTGCTCCCAAAAGTATTATATAATAGCTTCATAGAATTTACTTAGATTTTTAAAATCATACTTTTCAAAGATAAGGTAATGTTCACATTGAATCAGATTTAATTTCATGAAGACAGTCAAGAACAATAATACTAAATGCAATTTATTGGATGTCTCACATAAAGAAAGAATGAAAACTTAAAAGAAATTCTACCATCTGAGTAGACTGCATGACTACAGACTAATTATGGTTCCAGAATTTCAGCACTAGATTGTTCAAGGGACACATCTCTAAAACATATCAGGTTGCCTAGCAATTGTGACTTCAATTCTTGGCTCTGGTAGTATTAGAAATCCCAGTTTGATTCATTGAAAGAAGCAGCCAACACAAAGATGAACAAGACTGGTGAGTAAGGACAAATATCCCCTATGCATGGAGAGTGGAATGAGGACAATCTATTCTTGTGGAATCAATGAAGTGGTTGGTTTGAAATTCCAAGAAATTTGGTGAATATGAAGACAAACAGTTGAAGAAGGAAAGAGAATGGCTGAAACATTGTGAGTATAACAACCAAGAGAATTCTGGTCCAAACAGCAAATGATATAAAAAGTTAGAAGTAATAACAAAGTAAATAAAATTTATAGATTGTATTTTATAGGCATTTGAAATTTAACATAAATACCTCAAATAGAATAAATAAGAAATAAAGAGAAAAAATATAATTCAAATCAGTTGGATTAGAATAATACAAAATGTACTAGTGTTCTTAGAAAAGATATGAATCTTGAATTTATTTCCATTTTGTTTTTTTTAAGGCAATTTTATAAGTATTGTACTAATATTAGACTGACTACAAGAAGATACAGTCAGAAATTGGTATTCAGGAAAGCCATGTCAATTTTCTTTCTTTATGAATAAGTGGATAAATTATTTACCTGAGAATCATTATATATATATATATATACACACACACACACACACACACATATGTATGTATATATATATATATATATATATATATATATATTGTTTAATCCTAAATTATATTTTTAAATATTATTACAGTGTAACCCGGATATAAGAGAGTTGTCGGGTCGGGACCGGAGAAGAAGTATCTTATATCCGGGTTTCTCTTATATCCGGGTTACACTGTACTTCCACAATCAGAAAAAAAAACTTGGAATTTGTTCTTGATATACTAATTAAAAGGCAAAGCGGAAACAGTAAAATAAAAATCTAGTAACTTCTAAATCATTTACTTACATTCTCATGCATACTGTTTCGTAATATTCCTTGCTTAACCTGATACTGAGACTTCCTTTTAGAAGAAAATGGTAATCAACAATTACATTTTTTCATATTTCCTTAAAATTCAAATTACAAGTTTTTAACCATTTCCAACATGTTTGTTTTTCCTACCTTTATTAAAATCACACTCATAAACACGCCATTATTTTTGCACCAACCTAATAGAAATACCTCCCACATAATGGTCAGACATTAGCAAGATGAAGACACAATTACCACTAATGTGTTACCATTATGTGGGAGGTATTTCTGCCATAGCCTGTATGATTACACAGAGGAACATTATCTTATTGAATGATAAAAATAATTTGGGTACACTGAATACGAATTTCAACTTGGTTTGCTTCTATCAGGTCCTGATTCTTGTCAACAGCCTATGGTACATAAATTTTCCAGATTTTTAAAACTAGGACTAAAAATAAAGTCATGTGTTAAAATTTTTTTTTCTAAGTTTCAGGAATACAAGCAATTTCAAACTACAATAAGATTACATTATAATGATAGAAATGAATTAAAATAAAGAAAAACAGAAATGAAGCTTTCACTGTGGCAGAATTTTTTTACAAAATCAGTTATATTTGTTTGTCGATGTGGAAGTGTAAAATTTCCGCACATAAAACAAAAGGAATCAGGTTTGTTTTTTCATTTAAACTTTCTAGTGCTTGATGACATATTGTTTGATTGTTCTGCCAATGTGTAAAGGTATTTAAAGTCCTTAAGTCATATAAATTTAAGAAAATCTGAAATATAAACACAAAAATAACATGAACTTATGAGATAGGTACTTACAATCCACGAAATTAAACTATTAGGTTATTGCAAAAATAATGACGTAATAATGTCGTTTTTTGACATTTTTTAACGTCAAAAAACGACATTATTACATCATTATTTTGCACCAACCTAATAGAAACAAGAATGAATAGGTACAATATAAATTATGCCTAATTAAATCAACTATTAAATCGCAATGACATAATTACTCGCTATATCATATGCCAATTCAAAATTACGTTAATGCCCAAACTTTATTAACTGATTGATTGAATCCAAAAATGAGTCTCTTTTATATATTTTAGTTGGCTCTCTAGAATTTTTTACAGAAAACAGAAACACTAGAAAATCCTAGAAATCTATATTTTTAGCTTAATTTACTAATATTAAAATGGGTTAAAAATGAGAAAATTAAAAATATTTTTAGAGTGGTACATATAAAAGTATACATAATACAACAATACCTAGATAAAACCTAGTTGCATTATGTATATTGAGAAAAAACCTTTTTATGAATATGAAAAAAGAGGAGTGTTGAGCAAAATCAGGACCTAATAGAATAAAACCAAGTAGAAATTTATGCTCAATGACCTCAAATTACATAGAACAAACTGTCAAATCGAATTCAATAGACAAAACATTATAATTTGTTCCCTCATGTTATAAATAAAATTCCTTAGTTAATTCAGCAGTACTTAAATTAACTGGTCCACTCATGAAAAAAAAAATGAAATAATTTTTATAGATTAGCATTCATTAGATTTTTCTCTACCCATAAGAGTTGCCAGAATTGAAAATTCATTTTTTTTTTACCATTTTAGAGGGAGGATTCTGTTTATATTATATAAATACAGTATCAAATTGATCTCTGATTTATCTCCGAGATATCTGTATTTTGTTTTTATTTACAGATGTCAAGTATTTCCATCATTTATAACCATGTATTACTGATGTTGTCCTTTTCCTCAATTCATAATAGTGCATAGTTATCAATGACATAAAAACAGTTTCAAACTTGACATTGATAAATAAAAAAAAACAAAATACAGATAACTCTTTAAGAAGACAAGGAACAATTTGCCACTGTATTTATATTATGAACAGGAACCCCACTTTTAAAATAATAAAGATCAATAATTTTAAATTCTGATAAATGTTGTAGGTAGAAAAATGTCAAACCAATAAAAAAAGTTTTTAAACAAAAATTAAGTCTTTTTTTTATGAACAGAGCAATTAATTTAAATTATGCCATTAACTGAATAGATAATTATTTAAAATTAGAATGCTCTGAACTTGATTAGAGGGAATGAAATCTGTTAATTTCTTAGTGACAACAGATTACTGTCTCATTTTATTTCTTCTCTGGGATCAGTAAGGCATTTACAGAAGATTTAAACATTGAATTAAAACTTAAATATTCAAATTAAAATATTCAGATTGAAAAATAAATCCTTAAAGGTTTGTTAAAGCACTAATAAATGTTTCCTGTTTCTTGCATTTACTATTTTGGCATTATAATGTTAAAAAGACATCTTTAATTCATCTAAAATGTTTTAATTATTGATAATATTTCAAAGAATTTCTCTATATTTTGTCATCCTAACACATATATATGTATTTTTTATGAAAGTAAAAATAGTTTATTTAATTCATTCTTTACTGAGTAGACACCTTGCATGGCTAAGCATACACATTTCTGTAGCAGTGCAAAGGCCTATTGATGGAATTTTGTAAGAACCACAAAAGAGAAGCACCTTTGGAGTTGAACTTTTAAAATCTGTTAACTTTTCTTTCTTTTATCTCGTAAATTTATTGTTCTCTGTTTTACACAAATATCATTTTATAAACACAGTCTCATTAATCTCTCTGTATATTTATTGTTTTCTCAGTTTTTATTATATAAACTTCTTTTAACTGACTAGTTAGCTACCTAACCAGCAAGATACCCTCTATTACTTCGTAGAAGATTAAAGTTACACTGAACAACTTTCTACGAGTAGCCTCTATATCTTTATTGCTGTAAAATTAGGGATACTCACGTGACAAATCTATGTATCTATCTCTTATATGTTGTTGGTTTCTTTTCTCAATATATCAAACTTTCCACCATTTCTTGTTTCACTATCAAACATTATTGGGTATGCACATTGGCCATGAAGAAATTAAATTTTGCAATAGAATATTTTTTATGTTTCAATAAATTGATCTTTTTATTCATCAATGGTGATATTATACTAGCAATGAGCTTTATGGAAAATGTTTACTGAACCATGTCCTTTTGATGTCATAAAAATAAATATCTAAAAAAAAAGGATACATTTTCATAAAACATTTAAAAGCAAAAGTTGTTTCTTTTAAGCACTTTATGGCAAGATGGTTATATGAGGAAATACAGGTTATTACTCTTTGGATATATATTATTGCAGTCTCAATTTCAGAGATATAAGATTTATGTTGCTCTTAAAGACAGAAATATCTCAAATATTTTTAGTTTTGCTCCTTATAATTCCAAAATTTACCAACCAGATCCTGAATAATTTAAAGCTACTCCCTCAGTATCATATCTAAAAAATATCAAGCAAAATAAAACAAAAATCACATTGTCAATACATGACCTAACATCACCAACTGAAACTTACTTTGAAAACTTTTGAACTGAAAATGAAATATAAAACATTCTCTTTTATATCTTATAATTTAAAAATATCTCCTAAATTCTATCTCGTTGCTCATATATCTTTCATTCCCACCCTTCTATTCTCTTTCACTTCTCCCTATCAAATTCTCTTTCTATGTCTCTTACTCTTTAGCTTTTGGCTTCTTCATTTGTTTGTCTGCCCCCACTCCATCCCCATTTTCCTTTGCCTATATTACTATTATTTTTTTTTTTTTTTAATTTTCCTTTTGGCCTTTATTTTTCAGAAATTTTCCTTTCAAATTTCTGAATTCGAGCTTGTTGAATTATCATTTTTCAACACCGCATTTATTTACAAATATATTTCATTAATTGTCTCAGTGTGTATGTATATCTGCATTGTATGACTATATTAACATGTTCTGCTGGTTTTTTTTATGTTTTTTTTTTTTATTGTGATGTGGGGGGTATTTTGCCTTAAATTTTTAGTTTTTTTCCCCCACAATGCCTTGTTGTAATGCTGTTCCTGCTGAACAATTCTCTCTTCACAAAATTTAGACTTCACTTTACCAATTTTCAACATGCCTTTTATAGTAAGGTAAAGAACAAACATAAGAAAGAAAGTGTCACATGTTATAGACCAGCATGCAATTTTGCAGTCACTGTTTTTTTTTTGTTTTTTTTCTAGACCTATTTAGATTCTGAGCTAATTAGTGCAAAATTACTTTTGCAATAGCACATTCGTTAAAATTTCTCCATGGGATTGTATGAATAGAGAATAAATAAGTGTATATGCACAAATTTTTAAGCAGCTGATTATTTATATAAAATACATGTATATAGATATGCATATATAAAAGCTGTGAATACATACAAACACATGTCTGTTTGTGCATACATATATATATATATATATATATGTATATATATATAAGTGCAAGACACCTACATATATAATATATTCATGCATTCAAGCTTAGTGGCATGTGTAGAGGCAAGGAGAGAAGTCTCAGGCTACTGAGAGAAATGCATGCTGGGTAAGTTTGTAGCTTCTGGGCAAGATTGAAAAATAACTGAAATAAAAAGACATATATCATAGTTCTACTCACATATATTATATGCAAGTTATTAAATATTGAAAAGTCAACAATCCTCTTTTATCTATAATTATTTTAATATATTGATTGACTAAATTGAAATTTTTTTTCATTTGTTATAAATTACTCCGCCAAGAAAAAATAAAAATAAAACAGTTTAATAATGTTTTTTAATCTGACAAACTTCTCTCCCTCTCCAGAACAGAATGGATAAAAGTGTTTATTTAATTTTTTGGGAGCGTGAAATATTTGATATTCTAGCATCAAAACGAACTATAGCAATTTGCCATTATAGTTCCATATTTTGTCTGTTGTTAGCCTGCATGCTCATGCTTGAACATCAATTCTTTAACATTTCTAAAAGAGCAACTTTGCATTTTCTTCAGAGTTGTCTTCTAAAATCTAATGCCACACACCAAGAATGCCAGTCTCTTTTTCTAATGTTAACTCTGATCAAATTAGATTATATGAGAGTTCAAACCAATATGATCTCGTTATGTTTATGGAAGTATATTTATTTCTTGCTAATTTGTAAGTCTGCAGATATCCAATAAATAAACACACTAAAATATTACTAAATATAATTATATACATACATATATATATATAAACAAAAAATGAATTAAAAGTTTGCAGAAATACAAGCTACTCTGATTCTAATATTTCAGACAATTATCTTCCATTTTCACACATTTTTATATATAAATAGCATCATAAGTGTAGAAATGATCTTATCAAGAAGTGGCTTTAAGTACAAATTAATCTAAATTTATTTTCAGAGGATGGGTGGGAAGAATCAAGTCTGTATTAATTCCTTTCGATTGTATTTAAAATGATTTATTCTTGGGGGGATATTTTTACTGCCCCCCTTGCACATAGACAGATAAGTAGAATTGTTTTGCATCAGAAACCAAATGCATTCAGCAATGAAAATTAATAGAAATGTAGCAACAGACAATGAAACTGTTTACAAATGATTGTCAATAAATTTTATCTTTCGGCTCTAAATAAATTAAATTGGAAAAGCTGCTTGAATGAATTCTGACAATGTAAATAAGTAATTACATTCTTTCTTTCATACCAACGATATCACTTTACAAAGACCGAAAACTCTCAATGGCAAATAACACAATTTGTTGCCAATAGTTATGAATTTCTTTATTTCACAAGAAAGACAAAAAAAAAAAAAATAAAAAAAAAAACAACAAAATGTTAAAGTGTTTGACTAGATTAAAATTTCCAAATTCTTTCCTTTCTGAATTTAGAATATTTTGACCTGAGGATTCCAAATCAATTAAAAGAAATGACAAAATGAAATTGAAAATTAGTATGATGACATTTCTGAAATTATTTTTCATTAATAATGATTGTTAAAATAATTCAAGTAAGATACAATAACTTCAGTGCTTATAATAATAGTAATTTCATTGAGACAAATTACCATACTAATTAACAGTGGCAATTACTGTAATAGATCCAATACAAATAATTATCATAATAATCACATGAACAAAAAAAACACCATAATAATCACAATATTAAATATTATAATTATTATGATGTAATGGAATAACCAGTCATCCCCATGAATGATTACACTATAGATAGTAAGTACCTATAAAGTTCTAAAGGAAGAGTGAGAGAGAAGACACAAGCATGTCCGACCTTCCAATTAGTGGCACTCACTATTAGATTGACCTGTGTGTATAACTGTACCGTATTTCATATTGTACTGGTTGTGTACAATAAACCTTTCTTCTATTATCCACCTGGTGTTAAGTATTCATTCCCTTAGCACGGAATATAACATCAACAAAAACAATTCTGATGATGTGAAAGTCCCCAAAATATTAATGTTAACTCAAAATGTTTGAGTTTTTGAAGGTCTTTTGACATCAGTCTTTTTTTGCTGTCAATCGTTGTTGTTGCTATTGTCCTTATTGCTATTGATATTGTAATTATTATAGTAAATAGGATCTTCATCCATCTGAACTTACAGCTTCAACAATAAAAGCATTTTTGTCATTTTTAAATTCAGAAAATAACTCTAGAATTATAATGATTAAATAAAAAATAAAATTAACTGTAATAACAGTTTATACAAACTAAACTGTATCTTAATACTAGTTATCAATTTGTTTCAGGGCTGAATTTAGATGAAGAGAGGCCTTAGGATATTTCATTTGTGAGCCACCTCCAAATTCCCCATTCTCAGAAAAGAGAAGAGGAAAATAGAAAATATGTTGAATTAAAATAGAAATGCATTAAATTAAACAATTAGAGTAAAGCCGAGGTGTTTAAAATTACTTAGTAGTTATTCAGATTTTACAATGTATTATGACAGCATGTGTAAGAAAGGCCAATGACAGTGTCAAAAATATTATACACATTTGCTGGAGGGCCCCCTAAATTTTGAGGCTCTAGCCTTCAGCCTGTTAGGCCTATAGGTAAATCTAGCACTGATTTGTTTACTGTGTGTATATCTAACTATCTAGCTATATATATATATATATATATATATATATATATATATATATATATGTAAGAACAGATGGAGTTAGCTTCCTTTACAGTAGAGCACTTTCTACATTTATTTTTGACATTAACATGGGAAAAACTTTGAAATCTCTCCCTATATATATATATATATAAAAAAAATATGCATATTCATGCATATTTTTATATATATATATATATATATATATATATATAAAATATGCATATTTATGTATGTATATATATATATATATATATAAAAGTTATGTGCATATATACATGTATATTTGTCGATAAATACATATATAAATATGTTATTAATGCTAATTGTCAAATAGTTTTCCATATTATATATATTTATATATGAAATTGTTCTGTAACAAAAACTCTATATACTTTCCTAAACAAAAATCTTTAATGTACTTAATATACACATGTATATGTACACATATAAACACAAAACATACATATTGATGTATAAATTACAATGGTTATGTACACACACACATTATATATATATATATATATATATATAATCATTGTTTTTATATGTACTCATATCAGTATATATATATATATATATATATATATATATGTGTGTGTGTGTGTGTGTGTGTTTACCTGTGCATAGGTGCAACAATTTTAAAAGAACTGTTAAATGTGTTAGATTGGTGGGTGGGGTAGGGTTAGGTGCATGTGAAAAATTTCTTTCTCACATTAACAGCTTATTAATGACTCCTTTTTTTTTTTTTTTTAAACATTTTTTTTTTCTTTCACCTCCATTTAAAAGCTGGCCCCTGTCTTGCCTAACAAAAGCTGACTTGACTGAATGCTGCTGGCCTTGATTGAAATATATTTTTCTTTGTTGCATCCTTTCTGCAGCTGGCAAAATCCATAATGTGCCTTATTTTTTTTCTTTGTGTAGAAAAAGCCTTTTGTTCTTAAATCATGGCTGCTTTGATATTTACTAGAAAAAATAATTTCATGTTTTTTTATATATTTTATTGTTTGGCAGAACTGCATTATGATAAGCATATGGTTGCATATGCTCAGTTTTCAGATCAGATTCAAAACTTTGATTGCTTTTTTAATATATTTTCTTCTAATATTTACATAGTTGAAACACAACTGATCTTGCTTTATATATATATATATATATATATATATATATGTATGTATGTATGTGTGTGAGTATGTATGATTGTATGTATGTGTGTGTGTATATATATATATATATATATATGGAGTGTGTATGTATATATTGCATGTCTACATAGAAAAAGGTTGACAATTTATAGTCAGTTTATGATGACACTTTTCAGCAAAATAACTTGGTTAAAAACCAATGTCAATACTTGAAATGTCTTGATTTAATTTGACTTTGTTATTATTTTTATGGAAAAAATTAAAACAAAAATAGAAAAATCAAAAAGCAAATAATATTAGAAAAAATATATTTTTAATGTTTTAGATTTCTGTTCTGCAACAGCGAATACATATATTCATAGATGAAATTTTATATATATATATAAAAAAGACAATTTGAAAATACTCATCTTTTCATCATTTGACTTTATCAAGGCAAGTGATGATAAATAAAACTGAAATGTTTAGTTACA
Organism: Acanthosepion lycidas; assembly: GCA_963932145.1. Lineage (NCBI taxonomy): Eukaryota > Metazoa > Mollusca > Cephalopoda > Sepiida > Sepiidae > Acanthosepion > Acanthosepion lycidas. Next base: position 110,224,466 of record OZ010585.1, on the reverse strand, counting down.
TCAAATTCAAAAATTTTTAAAATGATGCTCCTGTATAAGCCCCTTTCTGGATATTTTATATATATATATATATATATATCTATATATATATATATAATACACTGAGTGTATTTATAAGATGTTTTTGTCTGTATTGCTTGTGCTAGTTATCTTACTTGCACTGGTGACAACAGGTGGGGTAGTCTTTATGACAATAGTATACTAAAAATTTTACAAATTCCTCTAATAAAAATAATTAATTAACAAAATATCAATTTCTTTTTTGCCATCAACTTTGAGAGATCGAAAACATTCTCTTGTATTCTTCTGAAAAATTTATCTTTTTTTAGTCAAATTTGTTACACTATTACAGTCTTTCTAGATTTAGTCACAATTATACAGACTTAACATTTTGCCTTATTGTCTGCAACAGCACTAATTTTTCATTTTTGATCTAAACCAAACTGATTACCAATTTTCACAATTCAATTACTTCTCTATAAAACACTTATTATTCTGACCTAAATGACAATCATCTTAACTTTTTCTGAATCAATGATATTCATTTAAGAAGTCAATAAAGTTTTAGTCAATGGCATTTATCTTTTGATGAACTTGAGAAGTCATTCCTCAAACCCAGATAAGAAATATTAATATTTCTTTTACATCTAATGCAAAATCAGTCAGTCATGTGTGATACATGCTTAGGCAATCATGTATCTTTCAATACATGACTGACGAGGCAGATTTTTCCTGCAGCAGTTTGCCATTTCTTTCTGTGGTAAACCAGTTGCCATCCAAGGCTAGAGAACTCAGTCTGTCCTGCTATTTACACATAGCTGGGGGAGAAGAAGAGGCTTCATACCTTTCTCAAGGGTATTAGCATGTAAATGAATGTAATGCATTCGACTGGAATTCGAACTCGGTTCTCTGATTCCTCAATCTTAACCACTATCCATTACTCCACTGTGCCTCCTACGGAACTATTATTAAGAATAGTTTTAGTATTGACATTTCAAATCAGAAGGTTTGAGGTAAGTTAAAACTCATCAGAAGCTGATCAGTATTTAACATAAAGAAGTTAACTCAGTTACCTAACTTGTGTGATATTTTCTTTCCTACAAAGGACAACATTTTATGTGCATCTAAAAACATATATTTTGATTAACAATAATTTAACTACTTTAAAATATTACAAAAGTCTAATATTCTTACATTGAACAAATGTAATTTTAACATTTATCATTTATAGATATCAAGCCAAACATAACTATTTTATGCTATCAGTTTATATCACATTAATTTATTTGTAATCTTCTAATCAATGTTTGCTCTTGGAAGAAAATATCAGACATTATTAATTGTTGAGTTTAAGATAAAAAATAAATCAATTTTTTGAGAAGTATTTAAACAGAAGCTATTTTAAGATTGTCAAATATTTTTGTAGACGTTTCTCTGTAATGTATTCTTGATTAAAATACTAACCAGCTTTAAATGCATTATCACCACCAATTGTAACTCCAGTTGATTAAATGTGAATCCATTATGAAGATTCTGAACCTGTTCTAAAACATTTTTTACTCCTCATTGCATCTTGGTATTCTGATTCGTTCTAATATGAATGATGACAAACAACCTGATTAATCAAATCTACTCACCAAATATCTTGATGCAATATTTTTTCTTTTTTATTAACTGGCAAATGATTAACTACTCCATATCCACTTATACAATCCACTAACCTTCCTACAACTGATTACTTCCCTTGCTTACTGCTCAACTGCCAAAGTTCTTCTGATACTAACAACAAAGAAATAGTAATCATAATTTATTCAGATCTTGTTTTTTTTTGCTTGGATTCCCAAATAAACAATTGGCCAAAAAAGACCCAAGATTGGTCTACCTTCCAGAAGGTAAGTCATTTAATCTGAAACATATTCATTGATTGTCTTGAATTTGTTACTTTCCCCAATAGATTTCTTAATATGCTTTCAAGTTTTCTAATTAAAAAAAAAAAAACAAAGTCTATTTAATCAAATCTTTATTTAATAATGTTAATGTTCACATTCTGAATAATTTATTTAACAAGGTTTAAGTGCAGGTGAGTTGATGAAAAAAAAAATTGATTCTGGATGTTTACAATAAGTTTTCTTTTATTGACTTTAGCCTTTTGTGATTTATTTTCAAAAATAAAAAAAATATCAAATTGCTGTTTCAGCTGGTAACTAGTTCAACAGTCTGTTCTTTCAGTGGATATCATATACTTTATAAAAACTCAATTTTTCAAAGTTTGCTGACATGAACACAATGTTCCAAAATGATGTGAAGAAATGAACTGAGAAAATGTCACAATGAGCAATTTCTTCTTCTTCATGTGCTGTGTCCCTTCAGGACATGAACGATCATGGCTCTCCACAATTTCCTGTCCTTTGTAGTTCTTAGTAAAGTTTGACTTTTTGCTGTCTCTCCTAATCCTTGTTTTGCCAACTATTTACACAGGCTTATTAGGTAGGTTATGCACTGTGTTCCTCTGTCCCTCTTGCCTTTAATCTATCCTGTGAGTGTCAAGTTTTCTAATCCCTCTTTCCTCATTAAATGCTCTAGAAATTTCAACTCTTTCTGATTTTAAGTATAAGTATCATTTTTGTTTTTATTACAATTTTTAAAAACTGTAATGAAAAATTATTGCAAAAATTCTCAGTAACTTTTGCACAAAGTTTTTTTCACCCCAAGAAATAATTGAAAACTTAAAAAACTAATATGTGAGAAATATTAGTTTTTTAAGTTTACTCAGTTCATTATTTTTATCCACTCAGTCAATTCTAGTTAAAAGCTTTAAGAAGAATTCACAATCATGAAAATGGGTTTTACATGAAATTACAGAAAAGAACATTAGTATTTAAACATTTAGCTTTCTCTTCTTGCTTCAATCATAAAAATATGATTTTTGGTCAAGATAATTACAATGAATCATCACCACCACCATTTATGTGCCATGTTCCTTCAGGATGTAAATGATCATGGCTCTCCACAACTTTCTAGCCCTTGTAACTCTAAGCAACATTTTATCCATCACCATCACTCCTGCTCTGCTATTCCTTTCCAAAAACCGCTTAGGTAAGTTGTTCGCTGTTTCCTTTTACCCCTCCTTTCTTCAATATGTCTTGTAAGTATTAAAGTTTTTGAGTCATCCTTCCTCATATACTTTAGAAATTTCAAGTTCCTCCTGTTTTCCTTACACCTTTATTGTTGTACATGTGTTCTGTCTGTGGTATTCATAGCACATGTCTCTAGAAATATATCTGTTATTTCTAGTCTCTTCTTGAAGAGGTCAAATATGACATTGCAGTTTTGCAGTAATTTCTTATTTTCTTATGAAATATTCCTATGTTTTAAGATTTTTTTTATAGTTTCTGAAAAGCTTCTTTTGCAGTTCTGATAGTTCAATTTCTGTATCAGCATGATTCTGTCATCTCCAATTTGAAGCTCTCTCCTTTGGATGTTTTTCTTGATGATGACCATTCATAGTCATTTTATAGTTAATGTTTTTGTCATTTCTTCTCACTTTCCCTAGAATTTTCTGTAGTTTACCTTAGAAGTTTTACCTTTGTTAAGATTATGGCTACTGAGGGTTAATCCTGGTACCTCTTCTAGTTTTCCTAGGATTATCTCCCTCTAAAAATTAAGTTAATCATTGTACACCTATATTTCCAATAAAGTGTACAGGGGGATAATATGAATGAAAATTATAAACAATAAACATTCTGCAGTTGTTAAGACCATATTGGTAGGAAATCTGAAATATCAAAAATATGATAAGAAAAGTTCACAGTTATGGAAAATCGATGCAAAAATTCTCGTCAACAACTTTTGCACAATGTTGCTATCTCTCCTAATCCTTGTTTGGTCGACCATTTACACAGGCTTGTTAGGTAAATTTCTGTATTTTATGTACCTGTTTAACTAATTTCTGCTATGAATGCAGGTAGTTTGTTCCTAGTAACAGGTTCAAAATGAAGCAAATTGTAGACTCATCCTGGACAGCCTTTAACATTACAACTAAATCCACTATGGCTTGGTAATCTTTTGGTATTTTCTAGGATTAAAAAGTAATTTTTTATTACAAATTATTAGACAATACTCATCCTCATGTTGCAAATGATCCTGGATCTAGAATAGGAAATTCTTGTTGTTGTGTCATCTTCACCAACTCCACCATTTTACAAAATGATTTGCTCCATGAACAACTGTGGTTCAAACAAATTCAAAATAGGAAGATATGTCTCTGATTGTTCTGGTGGACCTATATTCTGGTTTCATTTCATTATATAAAGGCTCTCAGCTGAAAAAAAGAATTTCTGACTTCAGTAATATTTGTACTAATCAATTCTTAAGATCTTATCTTTTCTTAAATAAATCAATATTTATTTCTATTAGATTTTTAATTTACGTTAAGTAAATCTTTATCAAAATCTGAATCTATATGAAATAATAGTATCTGTTTAGGTCATATCTTTAGATATAGATATCTCAGATTTTATTATACAAGTCAGCATTATCAGAATAAAATTGGTATTAACCAATCAATGTATGGAAAATATTAGGTTTGGTTTGGTTTATTTTGTTTTACAGCATATCAACTCAATGAGTTATTTAATGCTGGCAAGATCTTTAGGATAGATTTGTATGAATAAAATATGTATTCTTTGGTTTGGTTTATTTTGTTTTACAGCATATCAACCTCAATGGGTTATTTAATGTCGACAACATTTTTAGGATAGATTCGAATGAATAGAATATGTATTCTTTGGTTTATTTTGTTTTACGGCATATCAACTTCAATGGGCTACCCAAATGCCAACAACATTTTTTATTGCTGGTAATATTTTGTTTTGTCAAAAATCTTTTTCTGGTAATATATTTTCTTCAAAATTATATTGCTGGTAATAGTTGCCGATAGCTGGGACCCTAACAGGTGCTACCACTCCGAGTCAGAGTGGATCTGGAAACACCAGCAATTAAGATGTAATCTTCTCAAACCTCCTGATCAGAGGCCTTCACATCTTACCCAGGACGAGAAAATATTAGGATAGCAATATATGATTTTCAGTTAGTAATAATTATCGTTATTAAAAATATTTGTAATGACTTTGGCATCAAAGTTTGATCTACTAATTTTATTAATTTTTTACTTTTTCAATATTAACATTACTTTCAGTAAATAATTATAGCCTCCTCACAGATCTTGAATATTGTTTTCCATTCTAATGAACACCAATTTTAATAATATACTGCAAACTTAATATTGGTTTAATATCTAATAAGGTCAGGTGCCGTCCCATTCCTTTGATGTCCTGGAAACCTTTTTGTTAAGGTGGACAATAGTCAACTTTGCAGTATATAAAGAAACATTGTTTTACATGAATCTACTCTAGCATAAGGTTTTTTAGTTGTGATCTGAACTGGTCAAAGAATCTTACAATAATTGTCTACATTTTGGTATCCGTCTATATTTCTGAGATGAGGTATTATGTACACTATTTACATTATTCGGACTACTGTCCTAATCATTGTCACCATATTTATTACGTTTCAGCCGTTGTATGCTCTAGCCTTCTTCAGGTGGTTGGAATGTCAAACTAAACCTTTTATTTTACTTACTGGGGTAGACTGTTCTAGTTCCACGTTTTAATGGATGTCAGTTGTCAGTTATCTCCTGTTAATTCCCCTCTCCAAGTTCCCCACTGCCTTAACCAGGTATTGAACTCACACTCTTTGGGTCCTGTCACTGGATCTAACTAACACCTTTATCCACTGTGCCATGTGTCCTCAAAGATAAAGGTGTTAGTTAGATTCAGTGACAGGACCCAAAGAGTGTGAGTTCAATACCTGGTTAAGGCAGTGGGGAACTTGGAGAGGGGAATTAACAGGAGATAACTGACAACTGACATCCAGTAAAAAATGGCACGTGGATCTAGAACAGTCTACCCGAGTGAGCAAAATAAATGGTTCAGTTCAATATTCCAGTCACCTGAAGGAGGCTGGAGTGTACAATGGCTGAAACGTAATAAATATGGCGACAAAGATGAGGACAATAGACCGAATAATGTAAATAGTGTTTCTACATTTATATTGATACTACCATCAACTTTAAAGGTATCCAGAACTGTTCTGCCTAAAATACTAGCTCAAAACATTACTCCACTTTCCCACTGTTGTCTTGTATATTATGTTGGTTGACTATTTCAGTGAAGAATCCAATATCTATTCCAGCCATCAGGTTCATCCAATGTAGCTGTACATTTATCACTAAAAATTATTACCGAGGAATTAATTTTCATCTACCTCTTTACCCAACTTACATGTTTCTCACTGTAGTGTTTACTTAATTGTGGTAATTTGGTTGTTTTCATGTTTTTAGCCATTTTCTTAATATTCTGCATCTTTTTATTCATTTGCAACACCAGCTTCATCACATACCCTCTCCCTGATCAACCCCGTTTTCTTGCTTATTATACTTATAATTTTTCCTAAATCTCTTAAATTCATGTTTTTCATTGTTTTTTTTCTGATCTTTTGATATTTGTTCAACGTTTTCAAAATTTCCAATATTGTATTCCTAACAGTCAGTAACTTTACAATATCTTTTTTGCTTTTATGATTATATTATGACTCAAGAAAATCTTTATATATCTTGATTGGACAAATAATTATACTGTCAAATATATTTACTGACAGCATGATCTTATGTAATAACATCTCACACCAAATAAATTATTGTAAATATTTATAATAAAACCAAATATTATAAGTTGAAATTGATATGATATATTTATCCTAAAGATATTACTTTCATCAGTTGATTATTACCAGTTTTATAATGAAAACTTTCATAATAAAATCTGAGATATTATACATGAAAAGCACTTTGCCAATACACTTAAATTGTAAAAAAATATAATGGATGTGTAATGCCAGCAATGATATCCAGTTGTGAAAATGGCAAAGTTGTTTTGAACATGCTCAAGAATGTACAAAGATCAATGGAAAGAGTAATGTTTGACTTAACCAAAAAGCTTTAAGCTAAAGAGAATATTCCTGCAAAACAATGCTTCTTCTAAGAAAAGAAAACAGTTCAACATGGATTGGGATCAAAGATATCATACAAGTGATTAAATAACAAATATGGAGGTGGGTAAGACACATAGCAAGAAGAAGTGTAAATAGATAAGAGTGAAAGGTTGTTTGATTTGTACCCAGATAGTAGAAAATGTACTAAGGAAAGACAAAACAGAAGATGCAGAAATGAGATGGAACCATTTGCTGATATGACATGAGAATTTTTTTAAAAGTCTTTGTCTTGCATTGGATTAGCAATGAGTGCTGTTGCAGATAATGATGTTATGTGTATATATTCCACCAACCTTGACTATTATGTGTGTCTGTAATGCAATCCTATAACCTAAATTATTTTTTTTTATTGAAACTAGAGCAAAATATTCAGATATTTTATTCTCTAAGCACAGAATATTTTTAAAAAATCAGTGAAAATACTTACAACTTTGTTTTCAACTTCAAATATTTAATTTTGTTACTGTAGTGAGATTGGTTAGGCTTATACTAATTAGTAATACCACTATATAAAGGCAGAACTCTAGATAGATGACAAAAGAGTAGTCCATTGGACAACTACTACTACAATTTTGTGTGTATGAACTTCACGACAGTTACTAAAAAGTAAAGAATGATAATGGCAGACAAGTTTCTCTTATTGGTACATAATGCAGATACTAAGAATTTTGTATTTTTTATTGGAAACAGATTAATAAAAACAAGATCATGTCGTATATACTGCAATGAACTATTCACACTATCATTACTATTTATTGTTGACTTACTCTCAAGAGGATAGACAGATTTTCTATTCATAAAAAAGTATCCTGATCTCTTAAGAATAGGTCTTTACAATACTTTCATTATTTTCCCTTTACCAAAGTCATAAAATGCTTAAATTAAGTGTAAAAAATCGGGTTATTTTTTAATTGAAAGTGATCTATATTTAAAGATACAATGCTGGCCTTTGTGCATTACAGTGCCCCAGCTGCACAATACAGAATAAATGTGCGATAAGAATATCATTTGAGAAGTATTTTTAATAGCTGTACACCAACGCAGACATGTGAAGTGGCTGGCTCCATGAAACAATTGCAAAGAGAAAATTGAAAATGTTTTAATTTTAAGAATAGAAACTTTACTATTAAAACCTGATTGAATCTTGTTTAAAAATTGTTTTAAATCATTGCAAATAGATTTAGAGATTAATGCTTCATCTGCTTTTATTAGAAAAGAGTGAAACTTTTAAATATATCCAAAAAATCATTTGTCTTTTTTAAAACATATTGAAATGGGTATTATTATCATTATCATTATCATATTTACAGATTAAATTTTTAATAAAAATTAGCACAATCGATGAATGAGTTATATATAAAAGTAGGGAAATAGTTTACATATAAGTTGATAAACTTTTATCCTAATCATCTTAGAAAGACATGGTCTCATAAATTTCATCCTATGTGAATGTGTGTGTGTGTGTGGGGGGGGGTGCTGGAAACTTTGGGTATAAAAGAAACTGTGTATAAGGTATAAACAAATGATATATATTTACCTATTTGATTTAGATTGGAGTGAAAGTCAGTTTATAAGTCAGATTTTGGTAACAGTTGGGAAAAAGTCTGTTTTGGCTCAGGAGTTGAGAGTTTAGTAGCTAGACCTTGGTAGTAGTTGTCATCTTAGAAATAGATGTAGTGTCAATCGGTAGTGTTTTTTTTTCCTAACAAGGGCAAAAAAATGTCTAAAGCAGATGACTGATTAACTTCTTCATGTGACACACATAGCTGGTTTCTCTGGTAGTCCTTTTTCTGCTTCTTGACTGTTTATATCTTTTTTCACAAAGGTCCCAAACTTGTACAAAGCTTGGTTTTGCCTAATATCACAAGTTTCTTTGTATTAATTTTTTTGATTGGCCAAAATTATTTTATTTTCCAGCAATCCATTTTTTTCAATTTTTTTTTTTTTTTTTTTGTATATAATAGAAGTTATGTGTGGAGCCTCTCTTATTTTGGTAGATTTTTCAGTCAAAAATGATTAGGCTCTGGTCCAATAAACTGCTACCATTTTTCAGCTGGGTTCAGTCTCTTTCTTCTTTTCTCTTTCTCCCTCTTTTTCACTGGAAAGTTGCCTTCTCATTAGCTGAAAAAGCATATAGAGAGAAGTATAAAAAGAGAGATAAGGATTTTAAAGGAAAGCAAATTGACTTATTTTAATTCTTTTTTTTGTCTATATATTTTAATTTATTTTTTTATTGGGACTCACTATAAATGTATCAGCTCACATATAACTAAAAAATGGTGAAAGATGATTTTCAAGAGCCTAGATTAAAGTGGTTGACATGATTTAGTTTGTGATTGTGACCTGCTGTCAAGTTTGTTAATTTTGCAAATATACCAAATTTATGCTAATTCCTACAATTCACTGCAGTATTTCTGTATGGTAGTTTGGCCCACAAATAATTCTTGTTTTTATGGGAGTTTTTTGTTTTAAGTATGGTGTAATGGAATAATCTGTCACCCCCATGAGTGACTACACAATAGGTAGTAATGCCCTATAAGTATCTGTAAGTCAACAGACTATAGAGACTAGCTGGGATCTTTTCCAGCTGTGCTAGTCAAACTCTATGCTTCCAGGTAGAGAGGATCCCCAGATGATGTTGTATCAAAGGGCAGAGCCTCATCTTGGGAAACAGCTACCTGTCCCTGTTATAATTTTTTGTATTTTTGGGCAAGTCTAGCACCTGTTATTGTCCCAGCTATGGGCAAATAGTTAACCCCAAAACTGGAGTCAAAACACTATGAAAGTGTAAAAATAGGTTTTAATACCAGAAATACTTTGTAAAAAATTATTACCAGCAATATATTTTTCATAAAAAATATTAACATTAAATATTACCAGCTATACATTTTAGAAAAAAAATATTACCACCTATATATTTTAGAAAAAAAATATTACCACCTATACATTTTGAGAAAAAAAATATTGCCAATGATATATATTTGAAGGAAAAATATTAACAGAAATAGATTTTTAAAGAAAAAAATATTACCAACAATAAGAATTTTGTCAGCATTAAATAACCTATTGAGGTTGATATGCCATAAAACAAAACAAAAACAAACTTTATTCTGTGAGTGATGAGGATTTTAATGTACACAATAACACATGATATATATTTCATAAAAGCAGTAATGAAGGGAAATATCTGAGTCGTTTATTAAAACTGTGGGAATTTCTAACATTATCAAATTTCTTAAGTAGATCTGAAAGGTGATTTTTTCTTGCATTTGATGTTTAAGATAAATTTATCTTAAACATTAAATGGCTTCTCAAGCAATTTGTCTTGGTCAGTTTGCCAAAAATGAAGATAAACATTTTTCTCAGCAAGCATTTTTTGTATGAAAAAATTTATATCAACAAAAAAGTGAAAAGTAGTGAGAATCGCACCATGAAAAATTTATTCCCTTACCTAAAAATAAAATAACAAAATACAGCTGTAACACCCGTTCTGGGTCTTTCTCTCCATTTAGTGAAATATGGTAAGTTTTAAGTCATGAGCTCTTAGAGCTCATAACACAAAAATTACCATAAGCTATCATAAGATATTTATTGTCAATTACTAGAATGTATGAATTAAGATTAATATTAAAAAAGACGCTCAACATTGATCCACAGAAAAAGTGTCATTATAATTTTATTTTTACTTTTTATTAGATGAAGCATTGTTAACCATTCTTAATTACTGACACCTATTTCTTTCATCTTAATTTATATCCCAACTATTCTGACTGTCAATCTACAAGTATCAGTAAACAGCAGAGTTTGTAAATAAAGTTCCTTGAGAAGTGTGAACTTGGATCTCTTTAAAAGCCTTATTTGAAACTCATTCTACACTCTTTACTGATTGCTGTAAACTGACATTCTGGGATAAGAAATAGTTGAAACTGTGTGAACTAGTTATATGATTAAGTTGAACCAAGCATAATAAAATGAACCAAAAAGAAAATTAAAATTCAATATAGCTTTTCTACTTTAACCTTCAATAATTTAACATCATCAGATTTAATTTATTCATATTGATTTTGATTTATTTGCAATTTTTAATCAACTTTACTTTTATTCTCTCAAGAAAGCACATGGCTTTCAAAAGAGCCATAATTTAAATTAGTCTTGCACAATAATCTTGTCGAAATCCTTATCGATAGAAATTATCATGGTGTTATCGTTACTATGAAGATATTTTCAATGTTTTCATCTATCTACACTGAAAAACATCTACTAAAATATGTCTACACTTGCCCTAACAAAAAACAATGATCCCCAATACAATAGCAATAAATAAATATGAAATGGTTGACATTGGTATATGTTAGATATGAATAGAGTGATGCGTGTTCATGAGCTTGACATGGTATAAACATGTTTAAGTCACCTACACACAGCACAAACATATGTATAAGTTACATGCAGACAATACATTTGGGAAAGATGTTAATTCAGCATTTAAATATTCTTTTTATCTCAAACTCTAGATTTTTTTTCATGAGAAATCAAAAAATTTCTCAGTTGAGTTTTGCTATATATATGTTTCTGATAACAAATGCAGATGATGGATGTGCACGGATGTGTTGAGCTGATTTAAAATTCTGGCTCAATTATTTTGCATTCACTTTCACACTAAATAGCAGAGTAGACTGGGAACTCTTGTCTTGGCTAATGGCCAATCTAGATAGACAACTCTTGAATCAAAAGCATAGAGAAACCATCCAGGAAACCATTCCATTCTCTTTTCTTCCCCAAGAGATCATAATTCATAAATAAAGGAATTGAATCTGTAGAGAGCCATGATTTTCTATGTCCCAAAAGGATATGGCACTTAAAATTATGGCACTCTTATTTTTGATAAATAAATTGAACTAATTCAACTTTTCTTTTATTCTCTTAAGAAAGCACAACTTTCAGAAGAGCCACAATTTAAATTAGTCTTGCAAGACAATCTTGTTGAAATCCTTACCAGTAGAAATTATAATAGTGTTATTATTACTATGAAGATAATTTCAATGTTTTTACTTAACTATATTATCATGTTCCTCCATTTAAAAGTAACAATCTACATGCTACTTTCAAATAATATTGCAATTGAAGATTTAAAATAAGATTTTAAAGAAATTTTCTATCTGAATAAAGTTTTAAATCTTCAGTTTCCTTGCACCCTAATTATCTCTTTGGAAACTCATGCATTCTATAATCCAAAAAGAATTGTCTGGGGCAGGTGTAAACATATCTGTCTGCAATCAAAGAGCAGCTGGAACTGTAATTTGTACGAGGACCAAAAGTTGCCAACTCTTTCACTTACATCACCCAAACCATTCCAGCTTTAAGTAACCTTTGGCTCCTCTACATTTAGGCATGCTGTTGAACCCTCTATTTAAGTCTACATTGAACTGACCACTCTTTCACTTAAGTCTCTCTTTATTCAACTTCAATAGTCAGTAAAGAATTCTTGAGTACTAGACTGAGGCCAAAGAGCTGTCTGGTATTGACAGTTAATTTAATCTTGTGTTGGCATTCATTCCATTTGGCAAGACTTGATGCAAAAGGCTGACCTTGGTGCAAAGGTTTGGACCTATTAAAATAGCTGTTGTTTTGAACAAGCATAATTCAAGACCAGTTAAGTTACTTTTGCAGTATTACATCTCTATAGTAAATAGGGGTTATCTTGGCCACTGCAAATGTCAGGACACCCTGCCTGATTGCTACTTTGTCACATAGGTTTTCCTGTCATAGTTTGTTTGACATTAAGAAAAATTATCAAATAATTTAAAAAGATAACTTAGATTTCTTTAATTGTTTTCATACGTACAGTTTTCAAAACCAGTTTTTGATTTTTTGATCTCAATTTTAATTTAACCTTAAAATATACTTTCTTCTTTCTTAGCTTAAAATATCTGCTTATTGAATCTATATTGTAAAAGAAGAGTTGATTTTCTGTCCAGTACACACTATCTGCCTGTGACTTTTACATATTTTTGTGCTATGTGTGAGTGTCTTAGATGTGTTTGTACCACTTCAAGCACATGTGCATGCATCAATATATTCATATCGATCATATATCAATGTCATCCATTTCATTTTTATTTATTGGTACTGTTTTGGGGATCATCATTTTTTGTTAGGCAAGTGTAGACATATTTTAGTAGATGTTTTTCATTGAATATTTAATATCTCCTAGTACATTTTCCCACAAACAATATTTGGTGAACTCTTGTGAGTCTGATTAAAAATAAAAACACACAAACATGGATTTTAAACAAACAATATTTAATGTATGTATTATCACAAAGAAATTACAAAAATGTGTACACAATTTGAAAATAAAGGAAAATATATTAAAAAGTATGCTTTTAAGAATATGCTTGTTTTTGTGTGTGTATGTGTATGTATTTGACAGTTCCATTATCAGTGGTCCAAGGAAATGACTGTGTCCCAGTGGGCGTTTTTAGTGAAGTTACAGTACCTAGAACCTGACAGCATAGAGAATAACACAATATCAGTGTACAATTTATTGCTTATGATGATTAAGTGAATTTAGGTTAAATTATTTAATAAAAAATAATAGTCAAAAAAATGAATTCAGAAAAAAATTAGACAAATAGAGAGGTAAAGATGATGCAAATAATTTCTTGGCTTTTTACCAAGAAATTAATCATTAATATTTTTTAAACCCTAAAACAAAATATTTATAAGATTTTATTGTACTTTTTGGAAATTATTCAGTAATAAATTGAATTTGAAACAACTTTAAAAAAAAAAAAAGAATTTCTAGAAATAATTTCAGTTCTGTGATTGAATTAAAAGATACCTGCCCACATTCAAATGTACAAACACGCAAACTTTAAATGAAATTGTAATGGACATCTGTGTATTGAGGCTAAACTCTGGGTAACAGAAAAAGAGTGAAGCCCTTTGAAGTCCGTTATTACTTCCTACAGTTATACTCATGATACAAATAAAACCAGAATATATTTAATACTCCTTAGGCAAATGAATCTCTGTAGAAAAATGTGGCTTACTTGACAAAGGCAAGTTTAAATAGACACGTTCATATGACAAATATTTAGTCTTTTTTCAGATATTTTATGACAAGTGGGTTCTGTATATTGAACATATTAAATCTGGCATTCTTAATCCACTGAGCATAGGAATGTAAATATTAGGTGAACAACTTTAGAGGATTACAACAGGCTGATTCCGATTTCTTTTCTCTTGGCAATTTTTAATCAATTTAACTATTATTCATTTTAAACGAAATTGATGGATTTTTAAAAATAAAATTGTAATCAGAAATATAAAAAATTTAACATCGTTTCAGGAAAAATGTGTCTTTTCTAAAAATTTAACTGTACACAAAAATATCAAGTATAAAATATTCTACTAGAAAGGCTTCCTTCAAAATGCTAACGTGTTTTCACTAGACATTCATTTTAGTAAACCTTTGACCTGCAGTGCTTGTTAATGATTAATAATTGCAGTTTTTCTAGGTTACAGATATTCTAAGAAACATACAAGATGGCTTATTGCTTCAGTTATGTGCCTTGTGTGATACACGCTTAGGCAATCATGTATCTTTCAACACATGACTGACGAGGCAGATTTTTTTTTTCACGGTAGGTTGCCATTTCTTTCTGCAGTAAACCAATTGCCATCCAAGGCTATAGAATCCGGTCTGTCCCTTTATTTATCTATAGCTAGCGGGGAAGAAAAAGAGGATTCATAACTTTCCCAAGAGTATTAGCACATGAGTGAATGCAATGGATTAGACTGGAATTCAAACTTGGCTCTCTGATTCCTCAATCGGAGCCGCTTATATAAATCCTAAATTGAGTTCCAGAAATGGAGGCCAACATCCACCAGTCATTAGGTTTCAGAACAGCCACTTTGTGTATTTACAATGTCATTACTCTGCTAAATGTCTTTGTTGTAATTTCTTGTTTGAAGGCTACGGATGATTGAAATATTGCAACCATAAAACTATGCAAGAAGTATTTTTGTTGTTTCATATCAGTTCACTAGAAAAATGAGATATAAATCATGTGGGGATGATCACTGACTTCAAATGTAATGTCACTCATATTATAATGGGATGAACAGATATTTCTGTCATTTTGGTTAAATGATTATTTGCAAAACCTCACATCTTTTACAGACATTATAAATGCAGCATTTCTAATATATGTGGATATTTATTTGACAAATATTCCTTACTGTTTTCTCATGATAGTATTTATTTACTAAAGGCTGTAAGTGCAACATTAATTGCATTGATGTTTGAAATTAAGATTTTTGAAAAAGATTTTGTATTGGTAGAGTTACTTTTTGTAGTTTCACTTCACCTCTTAGGTGGCCTATTCATTAAAATTAATCAACACAAAGTGTCTGTCATCCCTATATATATATATATATATATATATATATATATATATATGGGAATGACAGACACTTTGTGTTGATTAATTTTAATGATTGTCTTCATGAAATTATGAATAATGCTTCTCAAACAAGGTGGAAATGATGTCAAAGTTCATTTCAAAAGTAAAAGTAATAAGTTCCAAGCTTTCAACTTTTTAAGTTACTATCAGGGCAGGTAGAGTCAAATTTTAAAAATGGTATCACAACAATTTTTTTAAAAAAGATGTTAGTAGTTAAAAGTTACAGGTCATGTAATAAAGAGTGCATACAGTATATTTTTTAATCAAAAGTTATAAAATCAATGTGTTTGGTTTGGTTTATTTTGTTTAACGGCATATCAACCTTAATGGGTTATTTAATGCTGACATTTTTAGGATAGATTCATACGAATAGAAGATGTATTCTTTGGTTTAGATTGGTTGGGTTTATTTTGTTTAATGTTATATCAATGTCAATGGCTTATTTAATGCTGACAAAAATGTTTATTGCTGGTAATATTTTGTTTTGTCAAAAATCTGTTTCTGGTAATATATTTCCTTCAAAATTGTATTGCTGGTAACAATCTTTTTCAAAAAAGTATTTCTGGTAATAGTTAACTACTTGCCCATAGCTGGGACCCTAACAGGTGCTACCACCTCGGGTCTGGGTGGACCTGGGAACACCAGCAATTAAGAGGTCATTCCACGCTGCTCAAAACCTCTTGATCAGAGGCCTTGCTGCTGGACATAGTTTAATGTCTTACCCAGGACGCGGATGTAGTTTAAAGTCTTACCTAGTGTATATATATATATATATATATATATATATGGTGTGTGTGTATGTGTATATATATATATATATATTTCAAAACTGTAGAGTCAATGACTGGAAACTATTCCATTATCTTTCCGAATTAATATGAAAAGAATTGATTGTCTATTTTCTGAAAGGACATACCATTAAAATACTTTTCACAGACTCTGATCCTAGACAGAAGTTCTAGGAGGAAGTGACATTAATCAGTGAACACATCCATATGGAAATAATCCCATCATTTTATCAGTATTATTCTGATTTATATTTTTTAAAATCTATGATAAAACGAAACACTTTGTTGGTTTGTTTGGTGTAACAACATTTTAATTTGCTCTGACAAAAACAAACTCTGCTTGATGCAGAGACTTCACAAGCACACAAACAACCAGATTACTGCAAGCATTAACAAGAATTCTCCTAAATCTGTAATCCCAAATCACAGTTAAGATGTAAATCTAGTTATGTATTTAAATAATAGCTTCTAAAAGAAGCCACATCATCACCATGCTTAAATCTTTCAGCCAGAGAAGAACTCATGTGGAAAAATTAAGTATACAAAAACTTTATGCTATTCCTCAAAAGAAAACTCATGCACTACTATAAATGTGAGTTTGTTTCAATGACAATTCTATGTAGTCTCTGGTATTTTATCAATAATTTCAGTGTTTTACTTTAAGCTTAGCCAGAAATATATATAATTAAGAATTAAGACACTTAAGAAATACTTTAATAGGCACAAAATTGTTGTAAATCAAAAAAGAAAGTTTACCAATTTAGGTAAGTAAATATACTTTGAAATCATCATATACATCTTATTTGCAATTACTGTTTTCAGAGATAAAATACAAAAATAAGGTTGTTTTTTAAAATTAGATGATTGTTTCTATCTCTGAGAATTATTCTTCACCCTTCAACTTCTCTCCCAGAGCTCGAATATTGGCAAGCCTCTTACTGCTTTACTGCTACTTGCACAGAAAGTGCTCAGATGAACTATATTCCCTGTTTCCAGCAAGTGAAACCTTCATGGCAAGAACATGCCGTGTTACTTACATAGTAGCAAACCACCTACATTCCCTCCATATTCCATCAGTGAGAAGTAAGTCCCACTTCCCACTGCCCTGTGAAATCGACTTCCAACAGGATGTTTCCTTGATCACTACAATTTTAACCTGTTCAAAGGTGGAGTTAACCATTATCTTCCACTCCTATACACCCAAATCACCTCTAAACATAACCCTCTACCTTGAGTGGCAATCAGGCCTTATAAAGAGTGAACCTTTCTGTAAAAAAAAAAAAAAATTGTTGTGACAGAATCAAAGGTAAAAACAACCATTTACAGTGCTAGATTTTCTATTTCCATATCCAGTCCCATGAACCCATTTGTGATTTCATAAAAGCTGTTCTGACCAAAGATTGCAATGGCTTTTTTCTTAATATATTAGAAACATTTTTTCAAAGATTTAAAATTTACTAACTACGCATAAAAAATTGAAAAAAATGTCTCAATCATAAACAGAGTTAACTTTAGCAAAAATTTCTGTTTTCTGTAAATTATAGATAAATGTTCTTTTTTTTCTTTGGGCACAACAGTTGATTAGACAAAAAAAAAGAAAAATATAAAATTTATTAGAGATTTAGGACTCTCATCTAAATAAAATACTTTTCCTGTAAAAAAATGTTGTGAATTTTATTGAAGTGGAACAGATTTTTTAATATTGCTTGAATATATTCTTATATAATGAAGCAAGAATGAAAACAATTTTATTTTATTTCTGTTAACAAGAAACTGTTTGTGCGTGGATATGAAACATCAACCTCATTTACAAAGTGAATGAACATATGACAACATAGATATATGTAAAAGTTCAAATAAAACACAAATGTCTTCGTATCAAAACACTTGCATGTATATATGTATATTTTATATTCGAAATTCTTAATACAAATTGCATGTATTTTTAAGAACACTATGTACCCAAAAACAATATGAATATTTGTACTTATTTGTTTGGTTTGTCAGGAGCCTGACTTAGGTGCATTCTGTTACTTTGACTTTCTAGGAGCTTAAGATGCTGTTTCACTTTTCCATCTGATGATGTCTCATCAGATCACGTGACTGTTTTTAAATCTCATGAATATTTATAATTATTTTTATTGCATTTTTGTCATTTCAGTCATTTGTTCTTTTCAATTTTCTCTTGGTATTTGTATTATTGCTAACTTCAAAGCAAGAATTCACATGAATTTTCTGTCCATCTTCTGTTATCATTATCACTACTGTCACATTGGGTTCTGTCAAGAATGGGCAACATGTTTTTCTGAAGAATTGTTTTAAATGTTTCATTTCACTGCAAACGTAGTCAGCTTCAATTTGTCTAAGGCATCCAAGCTTAAGACAACAATTTCACACCCCACACTGATTGCAGTCAATCAGTTTTGTATAAAACTGATACTTAAAGCACAAAATATCTCTAAATTGGAAGCTGATCTCAGACATGGAGGAAAGAATGTCTTTTTTGGCTGATATTAACCTCCAGGAGAGTGACTTGTTGTGCCTTCTTGAGCTAACATGAAGTGGAAAGACTCTATTGAATCCATTGCTAGGTGTGCTTGCTAAGAAAGTTGGCTCACTGTGTTGTGCGAGACAGATTTTGTCTCCAGAATTTATCTTACATAATCTACCATTTATACATGCTTCGAATATTGTTGCCATATTGTCTGTTTCTCCTGTTGTATATTTAGTGATTTTTGATAAAATCCAAAGAAGAATCAGCAATATTATTGGTCCCGACCTGGCATTTCAGTATCAGTCACTTTCCCACTGCCATAAAGTTGCTTCCCCTCCTGTGCTTTTTCTTTAAATACTTTCATGGCAATTGTT
Organism: Acanthosepion lycidas; assembly: GCA_963932145.1. Taxonomy (NCBI): domain Eukaryota; kingdom Metazoa; phylum Mollusca; class Cephalopoda; order Sepiida; family Sepiidae; genus Acanthosepion; species Acanthosepion lycidas. The sequence goes on along the minus strand of OZ010585.1, from coordinate 110,205,229 downwards.
CAGATAAGCTCGTCACAAGATTTTATGACTTTAAGCACAATACTAGATTGGCAACAAAGTCTCATGAATTTACAGTTTAATTGTTTAGATTTATCCATATATTCTATCTTAATAGTTTCTTCTCTGTCAGTACTTGCTTGTGGAACACTCTTCTGGCTCCATGTTTTCCAGCCATCTTTGATCTTCAAAAAATTTAAATGCAACGTCAGTCATTATCTGCTGTCTTCTTGATCACACTTCTATTGTTCTTGCTCTTTAATAATGTTTCTATCTTTTAATTCTTTCACACCCTGTAACATCTTGTATCTTAGTCACTTTACTGAATGTTTGGGGAGAAGTCAATAAAAAAAAATATTACTGACTCAAATTTGAGTCTTTGAGCAAGTGTCTGGCTTAGGAAAAATTGATTTTCATTGATATCTGTCTTGTGAAATAGGCAGCATGGAAAAATATTGACTTTATTGCAGTTGACCCCTCCCATTACCCTATTATTTTTTTCATGTTGTAACTTCACTTCTGCATTATAACAGAGTTATGATTTAGTGCTGGGGTATTGACTACTTCTATTTATATTTAAAATATACTGTTTCAAATATCACTTTCACAACAAATAGAAATTTATTTACTCTGATTAAATTGTAGAAAAAAATGCAGTCACATGTCATAAATTTTTAAGGCTTTAAAATGAGAGAAACATACAAATCTGAAAATTTTGCCTTTTAATTCCACTTTGAATCACATTTTCCACTAATGTCTTCATGCCTTTACAGTTTATGTATGCAAAACTTCACAAGAACTTTTACCTACCTGCAATGCTACATTTTAAAATTTGCAATTCAGTTTTAAACAAATTATATATGTGTTTGTTGAATGCATTTTTAAAATGTTTTCTTAGGATAAATCTGGAAAAACTTACCAAAAGTATATATTATGAATTCTATTAGGTTGGTGCAAAAATAATGATGTAATAATGTCATTTTATGACATTAAAAAATACGTTAAAAAACGACATTATTACGTCATTATTTTTGCACCAACCTAATAGTAATAAATCTAATATTGTTTTAAAAAAAGTTTCTGTTTCTCTAATAAAAACAATCAAGTTTACTCAACTAAAAATTGAATATAAAATGTCAAAGAATTGCTTTATGATGAATAACTGACTCCTTTATGTTTCATATATTCTTTTAGAGAGTTTCTTACTCCAGGTGTTTTTTGTTATTGTTCTTAGGTTGGGTTCATAAGTAACAGTTGAATATTGATGACCTTTTTTGAATACTGTACCTTATTTGATGGATTGAAGTGCAGCCATAGGAGATGTTTTCTTATTTATTATTTATGAACTATGTCATCAGATTATTCCAGTTATCCACCAAATAACTTCTGTTAATAACCACTTGATGGCATTAGTAAAGCAATATATAAAGAAAATGGTGCAAAAGTCTCATTCTCCTTTCCCCTTTTACACACAGGATGCATTAGAGATAAAATGTGTCTTGTTTCCACCTTGGGGGACTTTTCAGTCCCCAGTGAACCTCATGTCACATTGAACACAATACACCATAGTAAATAGCAGACAGTACACCAACCTTACTTTACTACATACATCTAATAATTCTACCAAACCAACAAAGAAAAAAAATTTAATGCACATTTATGATAAGTTGATATCTTCTTATAGTCATATATGATTGCCACCTCATCATCAAGTAGGGCCATCACAAGACATTAACTTGCCACATCAAATAATGCATGTGAATGAAAATTTTAAAGTGGTAAAAGGTGCTGCACTGGATCAATCACACACTCTGTATATATATATATATGGAAGTGGTTATAATTGTCCCAATGGAAGAAGAAAAGCATATATTTTAAAAAGAAGAGAAAAAGCACAAACATTTTTGGCTATAATATGGATTTTTTTTTAAAATATATATTATACATTTTTTTTCATATTTTTGCTACACGAGTTTCTGGTCTTGTGACCGTCATCAGGCAAAGTAGTTATATCCACATATTATTAAAAGGAATTAATTTTTTTTATATTTTCTTGGGCTGATGGTGAAAGTATTCTTCTGCTTAAAAGGTAATAAAACAATTAGGATTGGTCAGAGAAAGGGCAAAGGAAGGAGGTCTTTCTTATATTTTTATGACCCCTGTATCTTGTGAGACCATTTTTCTGTATTGTGTATGTGTTTGCTAGTATGTGTATGCATATTCCTTCTTTCTATATATATAGATATATATACTGTCTTATTATAAGGAATTAGTGTGTTTGTATATATAACACATATATACACGCACTTCCTATATTGTGCAGGGTTCATGTACGTGCTTGTGGGTAGTCTATTGTGTTTGTTTATGCCAGTATGTGTGTGTGTATATATATATATTTTCATTCTCCAAGGATACTTGTGTGTTTGGTCTGACTAATGTATTTGGTCATTATATGAATATGCTGTGTGTTTATGTGTGTGGGGTTATGATCTGTTTAGCGCTGGTTTAAATTTGTTTATAAAGTTTCTTTTTGTATTTGTAAGTAAGAATAATTGTCTGTTTGATATATTGGAATAATTTTAATTTTACCTTGATTACATTTGTAGATGTGTTAGGATACAAAGAATTTTCTATTGTCTGGCAATTTAATGTTGCTTTTGTGAAGGGAAACTTTGTTGTTTAGTACTTGGCTGATTCCTATATATGACTTGTTACATTTTGTGTATTTGAGTGCATAAATCACTTTTTTGGAGTTACAGTTTAAATTTTTATTTACTGTGAATGTTGTGGGGTTTTCACAAGTGTAGGAGTTTCCTTCTATAATATAAACCCCACATTTTTTGGTTACATTTTGTGACCACCCTCTATTGTGTGTTGGTTAAATTTGGATGAAATTAATATGTGTTTTAGGTTTTTAAATTGGCATTTGTTTTTAATTATTTTGGTTGTTTTTAGTATATTTTTCATTTTATCTTACTTGTTAAAAGGTCTAAAATTTTGTAATTTACGTAAATAGTTCTAGATTGTTCTTCTTGTATGTATGTATGGAGTAGAAATATGCATGCACATATTAGCAAATACACACACACAATGCACAGAAATGGAGATAAGACTAGGAAGATACAGATATCATAAAAAGATAAGGAAAACCTCCTTCCCTCACTCTCTATCTGACCAATACTTATTTTTTTATTACCTCTCAAGCAGAAGAATACTTGCACCATCAGTCCAAGAAAAAAACATTTGGGTTACTACTATGCACAAAAGACAATGGTTAAACATTGGAAAACAAAAAAAAACAAACTAATTCCTTTTAAAAATATGTGGAAATAACCACTCTTTACCTGATGAAGATTGTGAGACCAGAACCTGTGTAGCAAAAATATGGAAAATAATGTATATGTTTAAAAAATCTACATTATAACAAAAAGATTTTTTGTGGTTTCTCTCTTCTTTTTAATACATACACACACACACATATATATATATATATATATATATATATATATATACATATATATATATATATATCACACACATTTCCTTGAAAACGACAGACATGAGATGTAATAATTTTTCTCTTTTCAGATGATAAATTATATAAAAACTATCTGAAAGTTCTTTTTATCCAAGCGCTTTTGGCTATACATTTAGCCATTTTCAAGGATTATATTTTAACTGTTAAAATAAGAAATAGTTTGTTGTATGTATGCTTTAAAAAACAACAAACTATTTCTGTTTGTGATTTTCAATGAAATGTGCATGAGAGAAGGATTGCTGCCTAAATACACACACACACATACACAGACATGTAGATAACTATAAGCATTATCACGTGATTTTTCTATATGTTTTTGTGCTTATTTGAATTTGTTTTGAGGTCTAACTTCACATTTTGTGAGTGTGTGTGTGTGTCATATATTTTAAACCTCTTCTTCCAAGTCAGTATTTGTGTGTATTTACACATTCTTATGTATTTGTAAATGTGTGAGTATTTGTTTTCATGTGCATATCTTGCTTTAAGTTCTGTGGGTATGGGTATGGTTTTCTTATGCCTTTCCGTATAAACACATTTATTTGTATACCTCTGCTGACATGCACGTCAGTGCTTTTTGCAAAACTCTACACAGAAATGTGTACAGGATTACATGCATGCATGCATATGTGTTTGTTTGGTGAAAGAGCCACTGGGATTAGTGGCATTATAGCAGTTCAGATGCATTGAAGGCTTAACGACAAATCTTTTGCCGAAAGAAAAGCCATTTGAGTGATTCCGACTGCTGAGAGGAATTGCCAAAGAATGGCATGTTTCATTTCCATTAGTGATGCAATAACCACAACAACAATTTTCTTTTTTATATTCCTTTTTAATCCGCAAAGATGATTTCCCTCCTTCTCCGAGCAGCCAAAAAGTGGTGGCTGACGAAAACTTGTAAAAGTGAGAGTTTTGCTATCATTATCGATATTGGCCTTCATGCTTTTAGAAACAGCAATAATACAGGAACATAATTTTTCATGGTTGGCTCATCCAAGAAAGACATAGTCCTATGTCCTTCAAAGTGATGCACTATACTAATTCAAAATAGCTGCAGAATATTAAAGTATTAAAAAAAAATAAATTTTCTTTAATAAAAATAACAATTTCAATTTTTTTAGCATCATGAATTCAAGGTGCCAATTCACTATAGGAGTAGATACATTTGCCTGTCATTCAGTTCACACTCCTCACCAGTCTTTTGAACAGAATTAGATATTATCCCTTGTATCCTGTATAGGATTGGGTTTCCAGTTCCTTCTAAGGTTATTTTCTAAAGTTTTTTTCTAATTTGATTTTCTTTTTCTTCTCATAGCCCCTTGCATCTTAGTGGCATTATCACCTTGCTTAGGGGAATTGGTTAAAAAATAAAAGGAAAACAACTTAATGAGAACATGAGACATAACCCCTCGTCTAAAACATGAACCTTACCTTCTTGTCTCTTATATCTGACAGAGACTGAGGTGATTGATTATATCTTTATCTCTGTAATGACATTCATTCCCATGCTTGCAAAACCAAGTGCAACAATGAGATCATTTGATTCTGCTTTAAACAGCTGGGAGGTCACTCCAGATCAGCCTTGCATTTGGCTTTGGGTATGAAACTGAATGCAAATTCTATTCTGGCATGACAGTCGTAGAAGTTTTTTATTCATTTTATGGTAGCAATGACAGTTTTGTTTTTGTTTTTTTATTTTGTTCTTTTTAATGAAAAGGCTTATTTTGTAGAAATGACAAGTTTTTGTTTGTTTTATTGACAAAATGACAAGTTTTTATTCTTTTTCTTGTAGAAATTATAAGGTATCCAAAACCAAATTTTTTTATAAGGAAAAACTTTAAAATAATTATTTTGAAAAGCATCAAGAA
>OZ010585.1:109967329-110194829 GCA_963932145.1 Acanthosepion lycidas | reverse complement strand
ATCTGTAATATAAAAAGACTCAATTTTGTTGTTGCTCTTTTCCATAATTTAGCAGAGGGGTGATTAAATGAAAATTAGTGTGTGTTGTTTTTAGAAGTGTCCAATTAGCTGGCAATTGGATTTGTTCAAAATAAGCTTTTGTCTTTCTCTGAAAGCTCATTAGAATTTTCAGCTTGTCATATTTTTTTTTAAATAAAATCAAAACAAAAATAAAGAATATAAAAAAATAGAATACATGCAAATGTAAAAAGAGAAAGCAAAATAAAGGCCAAGTGACTGGTTACCAAGAACAGTGAGTGAAAGAAAGAAAAAAAAATGAATGAGAGGAAGGAAAATGAAATGAGCCAAAGATAAGAGGAATTATTAGAAAAAGAAAAACAAAGATAAGAATTAAAAAAGATACTGATGAAAAGGAGGGGATTTGAAAAAAAAAAAAACAATAACTTATTTCCAGACAAATAAAGATATAAAAGAATTGTTTGAATTTGAAGAAAATTAAAGAAAATTGACTGAAAAAGTATAATTAGAAGAAAAGAGAAAATAATTAATAGAAAATATTAAAGGAATGAATCAAGAAGAAATAAAATTTTTGATAATGGTTCAATATTTCTCATGTCTGCAACCAATTCAATAAAAGGAGTTTATGTTTATTTATAAATTAAGTGAACAAATGTGTATTTTTCTGAATTATGTCAAAGAAAACATAATTTATAGAAAAATATTATTTCCAAAAATAAATTCAAATTCACAATGTCACCTGAAGAGTACATGAAATCTCAAGGAAACTCTTAACGGAGACAGGCTAATTAAAAATTTCATTATTATTTTATTATTCTTAATGCTCCGTCTCTTAATATTAACCCTAAAATTACTAAGATGGCTTACCTCAAAAACACTATCTTCCAGAAGTACCCTGCTCAGCCGTTTTTTGTGAAACACAAACTTTGATATCTCATATATATATGAAGAAATATAGTTTTAAAGTGTGCTATATTTATGGTATAAAGTGCTCAATATCAGAGATAGAGAGTATGTAAAATATAAAATGAACATTGAAATCAACACTCAGAGGCGACAGACTGTTTCATGCTAGATGCAATCATCAGGCCACATATATTGGGTTTCTTCTCAACTATATATACAGGTCAGTGATGCGTTGTGGGTAGTTCGGTTTAACAGTTATTTTGACAGGAGTGGTTTGTTTATTTATTTATTTGGATTAATTTATCTTATTTGTTTTTTATATATTTTTATTTATTCTTTTTGCTTTTCAGTGTTTTAGTAACATAGTAAAACATTTTTTGAGATGAGTTCTAATCAGCACCCAATAGGAAGGCAAATTTTTACGTACCTATTCTTCAAACAAACATACCAATGACCAATAGGGCTCAATTCATGGAAGAGCTTTGCAGTATTAGCAGAAATTGTCATTGTTTACAAATTTGTGCTTTCTCTTAAGAGTCCTTGACTGGAATTAAATTTTCTGTGGTGGGGTGCATATATATTGTCATCCACAGACAGACTGTTTTGCATCAGCGTGACTAGACATCTGATTGCCTCAAGCCGGGATCAAAACCAAACTGATTTGGCATCAGTCAGCAATATATATATATATATATTTAAAGAAATAAGGCATATTTTATTTATTACTCTGATAGATTTTATTACTTTAAATATTTTTTATAGTGCATACCCATGTATGAGTAGACATTCTCTTATTTATTAAACAGTATATTTATTTATTTTCATCTTCTGTCCTGAATATTTGAGAAATCTTATAGAAAAAGATGTACCCTCTGCTTTAGATGGCCTTGGTGGTGAAAGATGTTGCCAATCAAGTATGGCCAAATAATGCCTTATAAGCACAAGTCCTCAAATTTTTGAAAGTTCATATGTATTCAGTTTTATGTCCAAATGTAAACAAAGCTGGGCACATATTTTTCTTTTATAAGATTTCTTGAATATTCAGGTCAGTAGATAAAAATAAACATAATCCTAATAAGATTTCTCAGAATGCAATTAAGTATATATTGTTTAATAAATAAGCAGAGCATCTACTCGAATATGAGTATCCACTAAAAATAACATTTAAAATTATATATATATATATATATATTATATATATATATATATATATATATATATATATATATATATCCAAATGAGAGAAAGAACAGATGGAGTAAAATTCCACTGTTCATAGCATTTACTTTTAAAAAAGTGTTCAGTATGAAGTAGAGCATTATATTATTATTTTATTATAAGAGATTATAATAAAAACATGTTGAAATCACTACAGCTTTCATGTTTCACTACTTGTTTTCTCTTATCTATATATATATATAAAAGTCTTGAACTATAAAAATTCTGAGTTCTATATTAATATTTTATGTTATATTATTTAAATTAGTTTCCTTAACTAGTTTAAGACAGCATGGCCATCATCAGGAAAAAATCCCTCTTGTTAATAGCAGTGAACTACAGGGTTGAATGATTGTCTCAGAAGAAAGTGAACTTTGTTGGTTTCATTTGTTTTTATTGTTAATTTTGGTCAGTTCTTGTATTGGTCGAAAGGCCTCTTTCATGTTTCTTTAAGGATTGATTGGGGGATACATGAGTCTGAGATTTACCTCCTTAGTTATTCTGATAGTTTTATTGGTTGTTGGGAAGGGAATGTGTGTTTTATGTGTATGTAATCTTTTAGTTTTATGAGTGTATGTGTACATATTTGTGTCAGTGTGGGAGAATTCAACACCTCTGCAAGCATGTCTGTCTAGTGTGTTTGAGAAATATGGGTGGGGGTTGATCTATGGTATTATATATTAGATCTGTCTGTGTTGTTAAGTCTGTCTAAACAGAGTGTTTTGTGATGCAAAATCCACTTGTCTTTATGTTGTAGTAATTTTCATAAGTTTATATTTTGTGTCTATTTCTATTCTTTCAATAACAGTGAATTTTGCATGGCCATTAAAATCGTGTTTTTCTTGGTGGAAATGTCGTTCTACAGGTAATAATCATTCATTGGGTGCCAACAGAATCTGATTTCGATAATTATTAATTCTATAGCAAAAGGGCCATTCAGATTTTCCCACATATTGTTTCTGGCATAGTGTACATTCTAATGAGCAAATTATGTTATGAATTCTACAGTTACAGTTGTGGTTGATTTTGAAAGTAGTGCCAATGATGTTCTTTGGTCTACAATATGCTAAAAGGCCAGGTTCCTCAAACAAAACTTTTAGGTCTGGTTTGAAATGTAGTATTTCCCAGCAAGTTTTGATTATCTGAGATAGTGGCAATGGTGTTGAAACTGGTTACGAGAGGGACGCATTTGGATTTATTTTTAATTTTATACTTTACGGTGTCTTCTCTAGGTGTGAAAATTGCTTTATTTATTTGTTCCTTGATTAAGTGTTGTTTATAGCCACATGTTGTGAATTGATGTTTAAGATTATTAGTGTCTTTATTTAGTTCTTCATTGTTGGAACAAATCCTTGTAAATAAGGAAGGTTCTTTTTGAGGTGTTTTGGGTGGAAAGACTTAAAATGTAGTTGTGGGTGTTGGTGATTTTAGTGTGTAATGCAGATTGTTGTTTTCTGTTTTCATTGATGTAGATGCAGGTGTCTAGAAATGTTACCGATAGTGTTGATCTTTTGTGGTTAAACTTAAAGGAGTTGTGTACTGTGGTTAGTGTCATAAGGCATTCAGTAAGTTTTTCCTCACTGCCTGTATACATGATGATGTAATGGAATAACCTGTCACCCCCATGAGTGACTACGCTATAGGTAGTAACTAACTATAAGTATCTGTAAGTCAATGGACTACAGAGACTAGCTGGGATCTGTTGAGTATGACTCAGTATGCGAGAACTACCAACCTTCCAAATAGTAGCACTCACTACTGGATTGACTTGCAATGACCTTTTGCATAACTGTTACCTTTATTTTTATTGTATTGGTTTTGTACAATAAATCTTTACTTATTTTATCCACCTTGTTTTCCAAGTCTATATTCCTATTAGCATAGAATATAACATATAAAGAAGATATCATCACTATATCTTGCATAGAATATGCAGTCATTACCGTTGAAAGAATAAATATGGGTCACCTCAAATTTTCCCATGAAGTTTTGTGGCAAATAATGGAGCTGAAACGGTGCACATGACACATCCTTTTACTTGAAAATTGAAACTATTCAGTGTGAGGATGTGTTCCATAAGTTTTTTGTTTACTTCTATGGGTGAGGGGGTGGGTCTTTTTTGTTCTTTTAGTAAGTGCTTCTTTAAGGGAAGTTAGTTCTTTGTTTGATGTTGGAATAAAGAGATCTGATGACCATAGTTACTAGAGTTGCATATATATAAAAGTGAACATAGAAGTCAACACTTAGAGGCGACAGTCTGTTTCATGCTAGATACAATTATCAGGAATCTAACATGAAACAGACTGTCACCTCTAAGTGTTGACTTCTATGTTCACTTTTATATTTACACATGCTCTCTCTCTGATATTGAGCACTTTACTCCATAAATATAGCACACCTTAAGACTATATTTCTTCATATATATATATATATATAAAAAGAGAGAGCAAAAGATGTATATGTGTGTATATGACAAATATTTTTCTACTTAGACATCATCATCCTCTGAACCATTTGTCATAAAGCACTCAATTAGTGGGAGTATCAATGCAATGTCAACAGGAATGAAGAAGATGCAGAGAAAAATAGAAAATAAGGACAAAAGTGAAGCAAATGTAAAAAGAGTTGAAATAATAAAGAAAATAGCAATATGCAACTGATATTCATATCAGCTGTTCTCGTGAGAATGTGAAAAATTTCTTATCTTTCTTGTATCGATCATGAACAAAGAGCTCCTTTCAGTTAACAACCCTTTCTCAATGCCATTGCACTTAATGCTTCTTAATCATTCAATTTTTACTCGAAAAGGGAAACAGATTCAAGATATTTGGGGAATCAATTTTCTCATTGCAATATATATCCAAATTTAGAAAAAAATATTCAGCAAATTTAATTTGACTAGAATAGCACTTAATTTTAAATGCTGGAAGCATCTTCTAGTTTTCTCTAATTAAAATATATATTTAAGTAAAGAAATTTATAAAAATAATCATGAAGAAAGGTTGAACACCAGTGCATTGAGAAATGAATTATATTCCTGAGGTCCTCAAATGTCCAACAAGAATCAACAAGGATATCAACTTTAAATCTGCCTGATAAATTGCAATCTTAGTAATCTCTGTAAACTTCCAGGTAAAAAAATGAAGTTGTTATTTAATGGTCACTGGCAATTAAAGTTCACTGAAAAGCAATGGCAGAGTAAATAATGACATAGAAAAGGTATAAAACTTGAAATTCATAAGATCTCAAATACAATCACGAAAGGTCTTGATAATAACAGTGGCTGTTTTAAGTTTCTCCTTGATTTTCTCACCTTATAGGACAATCTCAATTTAGGAATAAAAATTCATACTTGCAAATCAATCGATAGCACAAATATTGCAGTAACTGAAAACAAATGAAAGTAAGAAAGTTGCTTTCTACCTACAATGCAAAAAATGAACAACCTGACCTCTTAACAGAAATAATTCTGACAATCTATCTTCTATCATAGTACACTAAACAAGGAGTATGTTTTACAAAACACTGTTGCCTCATTCAGTGTATAACAAATACAAGTATAATATTATTAAAGCCATAACATGACACGGTTATTAACTAAATTTTGATTGGTCAGGAGGCCATTAAACAAAATCAGTCAATCAATCAAAGCCCCCAAGAAAATTAAATTTCAGTATTAAATGACCCATAAGGAGTTGATATGCTGTTAAATAAATCAAATAAATAAATAAATTTTGATCTGAAATTTTCAATGTATAATATTTGATCTACAAAATTGTGATGAAAATTTCTTGACCTGAACCACTTCATAAAATCTGACAAGATAAGCAAGCATCAGATTTTTAAAATCTGTTTTTGCTTTGGAACAAAACTTTTTCAACATACTCGCATATGTAATTAATGAGGCAACATTGGCCTAAATTCATTGACAGGAACAGAGATTATGTTGAAAAATAAATATTTTATAAAATAAATGTCTTTTTTCATCATTAAGCCATTGATATATCTATATAACGTCTATGTGCCAAACTAATTTAGGAAACAACTTTTACATAATCTTTTTTAACAGTTATTTAGCTGTGTTTTTTTTCTTTTTTTTTTTTAGTAGTTTTCTCTTCTTCAGTGGAAATATTTCCTCACTTTCCATTTCAGACAAAATAGCCATCTGCTTACATACATGTAATTTTGTTTGTTTGAAAAAACTACCCTAAACTTTAGTAAGAATACCCAAACATTTCTATTATCTGAATATAATTACATGGAGAAAGATTTGATAAATACTTCAATATATCCATCAACACACCTGCTGCTCTCTCTAACAGAATTTATTGTTGAGAGGCTTTCCCTGGCATCAACAAAAGTCACAATACTGAGAATCCATTGTATAGATCGTACACTTTTGAAGAGGTTATATTTACATTTATCATGAAAGTAATGAAATGCAATTTTCTTTTTAGTAGTTTTTTTCCACTAGTATTCAAATTTATACATATTCACCTATATCATTGAAAACTGAAATTGCAAGATGCAACCATAAATTCTATTCTAACAAATGTTTCTCTTCCACTTCTCAGTTGCAGAACTCTCTTCTTGCTTTCCTGTCAGCTACAATCTTCAAAAATTTAAAAGTATTGTCAATCATTAACTTTTGTTTCCTCGTTTCCTATTGTACTTTCTACTCAGCGATATTTTCCTCTGATTCTTTCACTCTCTGTAACCCCTTGCATCTTAGTGGTTTTATTGCCTTGATGATTTGGTTAAATGATTAAAAAACACCATATTTCTTTGATTTCACAACTGTGAGTCAAGGCAAATTCAATTGAAGTATTTAGATCTTTAGTCAATTTTTTTCCTTTGAAAATTGTATGGTTATACATATTTGGCCACGTATAAATGATAGTGACCTTCATTATGATACAAAAGATTCTTTGTAGCCTTGTACCACATTTAGGTACATCTTATATTTTTATCACTTTCTTATCAGTTGGAAGACATTTGATGTACCAATAATCCTTTGAGAATTAGAAATGATTTTTTTATTGTTTCATTTATTCTGTTTCATGTAAATATTTATTGAGAGGACTGACAGAATACACTTTGTAAGTGTCCTGTCATGAAAAAAAAAGATTTTATCTTTTGTGGTTGGTTACATTAAAGTTTTTTTTTTATTCCTTGGAGAGTGTAGATTCGTAGATGCAGGAAAACTGATGTTTGTGAAGCATATTTGACAGATACTTTATAATATCTTACTCAGACCTTTTTATCAATGTTTTCTGGTATATATATATATATATATATATATACCTTTCTGTCAATCATTCTATTTTGGGGTCATTAAATGGAAGTCATTTTGCCTCCGATTCAAGTTGGTCTTGACTGCTAGCAAGCTTTCACTTAGAAGAAGACTGACATTGCATAATCTTCTTACCTTTTAAAACTCAGTACAATTCGGTACTTGTAATATCTAACAGAATAGCAGGTAGCTTGATAGTAGCATCAGAAATACCCACTTCAAATACCCACCTAGTCTACTGCATTCAATTTTGCAGAAATGCTCTTCAGAAAGACACAAATTCATTTATCTTTTCCCATCAATGTTTAAATAGTGTTAAATAGTAGAGTAGGCTCTCTAGCCTTGGTCAAGAAGGACAGCACTGAATTCAAAATTGTGGAGAATGCAACAGGAAACTATCCCACTATGTTTCCCAAAAAGATTTCACAATTCATACATAATAAAGAAATAGAACCTGTGGAGAGCCATGATCACCTGAAGAGACCTGAAATGGAAAAAAGTATCTGACAGATTACTTACATACAGTGGGGAAAATAAGTATTTCATCCCCTGCTTATTTTCTGAGTTTGCCACTGGGAATTTTCTATAATTTCCAGGGTATGTCTGTCTTGAAAGTGAGAGATAGAATAATAGAAAAAATTCTAGAAAATCACATTATATTAATTTTTGAACATTTATTTCTTTTTTATTGAAAAAATAAGTATTTCACCCCCTACCAACCAGCAATAATTCAGGCCCCACAGACTGATTATGTGACCAGATGGTATATAGACTAGTTCTATTACTCAGTTATTACTCCTAATCAAGTACTCATTACCTGTATAAAAGACATTAGTTCACAGAATCATTCAATGAATCTGAATCTAATCTCTCCACAATAGGTAAGATGAAGGAATTTTTCTCAGGACATCCAGGACAAAATTGTATACCTGCACAAGACTGGAATGGGCTACAAGATGATTGGCAAGCAGCTAGGTGAGAAGGAGTCAACTGTTGGTGCGATAATAAGAAAATGAAAGAAACATCAATTGACTATCAATCTGCCTCAGTCTGGAGCTCCATGCAAGATTCCCCAATGTGAAGTGACCCTGATGATGAGAAAGGTGAGGAAACAACCCACATGGCAAGAGCTAGTTGATGATCTCAAGGCAGATGGGACCACAGTCACCAAGATGACCATTAGTAACACGCTACGTTGTACTAGTGCCCGCAAAGTCCCCCTACTCAAGGAAGCACATGTATATGCCTGTCAGAAGTTTTTAAATGAGCATCTGGATAATTTATATGATGGTTAGAAGAAAGTCCTGTGATCAGATGAGACTAAAATTGAGCTTTTTGGCATCAACTTGACTCGCTGAAGAAAAAAAAAAATGCTGACTTGGACCCCAAGAACACTATCGCAACCATTAAGCGTGGTGGTGGAAACATTATGCTTTGGGGCTGTTTCTCTGCTAAGGGGACAGGACGACTAGACCAGGTCGAGGGAAAGATGGATGGGTCCAAGTACAGGGAAATTTTGAATGAAAACCTCCTTGTCTCAGCCAGGACACTGAAGATGGGTGTTCCAATGACCCAAAGTATATGGCTAAGGCAACAAAGGAGTGGCTCAAGAAGAAGAACGTAAGGTAATGGAGTGGCCTAGTCAGTCTCTGGACCATAATCCTTTAGAGAATCTGTGGAGGGAACTGAATCTTCGAGTTGCCCAATGATAGCCTACAAACATAAGAATTTGGAAAGTATCTGCAAATAGGAGTGGGTTAAGATCCCCCCCCCATATCTGTAAAAAATTGGTAACCAACTACAGGAAATGTCTGGCTGCTGTGCTTGCCAACAAGGGTTTCTTCGCCAAATACTGAGTTACATTTTGCTATGGGGTGAAATACATATTTTTTCAATAAAAGAGAAATAAATATTAAAAAGTCAATATAATGAGACTTTCTGGATTTTTTTTTATATTCTATCTCTCACTTTCAAGACAGACCTACCCTGAAAATTATAGACCATTCCTATTTTTGTAAGGTGGCAAACTCAGAAAATCAGCAGGGGATGAAATACTTTTCTCCACTATATATATAAATTTTCCCCACTGTACATATCAATATTTATATCTATTGATCCATTAAATAAAATTTATATAAACTTGCTGCCTAAAAATAAAATACGACAAGTTTCTTTGGATTCTGTTAATGGCATCCTTTAATGTTTGTATTTCTTTTCCTATGCACTAACTTTTACAAACACTAAATCAACCGATTGGAAAAAAGAAATTAATCAAACCCCTTTAGTATGTTTGTTTATGAATAGGCATTTGACTCAGTTGAACACTTGGAAATTTTTTAACTTAATATATTAAGAAAAATGATGTAAAAATTTTTGGAAATAATAATAATAATAAACACAAAACAAAAATTGGAAAAGGAACGAAATAAGTGAATATAATTTTGCCAAAGTTATTTGCAGTATGCTTTTAAAAGATCTTCTGGAAAAAAAACCTGGGAAAAAATGAGAGTAAATATAATCAGGATATGCGAATCATCTACAAAATCTTGATTATATTAAACCAATATCAGAATCATCTGATAAGCTATAAGAAATTCTAAATGATTTGAACCATATATATATATATATAAGCAAAGAGCAGTCAGATTTATAATCCTTAGTTCTTTAGCATTTATTAAAAAACAGTGCTTGATACACAGTAGAGCATAATATTATATTTATTTTTATTTACATATTAAAAAAAATAATTATATATATATATATATATATATATATATATATATATAATGTTTAAAAAGAAGGAAAACAACAAATTATTTTTCTAAGAAAAAAATCACTTAAAATTGAGTTGTAAGTAGCAAAGTTTTAATTTTTCTCTGTAAAAATTCATATATTATCAATAAATAACACTGTATTAAATATTAGGTGCCTTTTTCTTTCAATCCTTATTTTAGTCTCTCTCTCTCTATATATATATATATATATATAGATAATCTACTGGTCAGCATACTCGAAAAACAAAGTAAATATGCTCTCCAGAGTATCTACTCAAATATGCGTATCCACTAAAAATAACATTTGAAGTAATATATATATATATATATATATATATATATATATATAAAAGAAAATGAATATCTATTATGTCTGATCATGAGCCATTCTAATGTTCGAATGTTTGCTTTAATTTCTGGTGAAAATAAAGACAAAAACTGTCCAACTGGCTAACTTTATGGAAATATAATAATTCATAAAACAGATCATTCCCTCCAATCTATCATTTCACAAATCCCTACACCAGTATATTACCTTTCAAAAACTCTTTTAAAATTAATTACTCTCTACCTCCCATGTAAATATTGTATTAACTCCACAAGTGAATTTATACAAATTCTTCATTCTGTAAAACCAAATAATAGCATCTTTGGACATACAAAATTTATTTACTAATTTCCTGTCCCTGAAACAATTGAGATCATTATCCATGATGTATACAATCACCCTTCTCTCCCACCTATCAATAGTAAACCCACTATTTAAAAAAAAATTATTATTGTACCACTCAAGTACCTTTTCATGACCCCCGAGGTAATATCTATACTCAAATAGATGGTATTACAATGGGATCTCCTTTTAGCTCCCTTTTTTTTCTAATTATTATATGGCACATTTAGAAAATAAAATGATGACACTAATAAACTTCCTATATATGTAAGATACATAGATGACATTTTCATTTTAGGTAAAAATATTGATCAATTTACACAGCTTAAGAATAAATTTAAAAGTCACTGTCATCAGATTTACATTAGAACTTAATATTAATAATAAAATTCCATTCTTTGATGTACCTCTTGATTCTAGCACACATAAATTTACTACTTCTCTATATATGAAACCCACAAGCATTAACTCATGTCTTTTAATTACAATAGTGAATGCCCCTAGTGATATAAGTTATCCATTATAAAAAACTTAATCCAATGCACACAAACATCTTCTTCCAAAAGCATATTCTATAAAGAATTACATAACATTAAACAAACATTCTGTCATTGATCATCAAATTAAAATGTATCTCAATAAACTTTATAATGCCTCTAACAAAATTGATAATATTAATAATAATATTATACGTCAAAATAAACATAACACTATTAATTTATATTATTGTAACCAAATGCATAATAATGAGAAACATGATGAAACAACACTCAAAAACATAATAGGTAGAAATGTTAAACTCATTAATAATAATAAACAAGTTAAGCTCATCATATACTATAAAAAATTTAAAACAATTGACCTCATAGTCTCCAATAATCCTACAACCACTCAACTAAATCCTCTACAATAAACTAATGTAGTGTATCAATTTACATGCCCATTCAAAGACTGTACCTCTTATGCTAATAAGAAACTTGTTATATATGTTGGTTTTACTACAATCACGCTCTCCTATAGACTTACCTGTCACATTTCTGATCTCAGTTCTATTAAACAACATTTCTTAGAAAACCATAGTCATCTACATAATATTAGACAGATATTAGTTGATAACACAATAATACACACAGTAAAAAGAACCTTCAGATATTGGAGGCCATCTACATTAAAATGAAGCAACCCACATTAAACAAAATTACATTCCAAACTAGTCACAACACATTACATTGCATCTAGACATATGGTTCAGTTGTAATACTATTGTGTGGTATGATGTCATAGAATCGCATCTTGAACTTATGATCTGCATCAGCTATTCCATGACCATTATCGTCAATAGCAATTTTCTATGTCAAAATAACAAAATATCATCTTTGATGGTGAATATCTTAGTTTCATTTCTTCATAACCACTCTGAGGGTGGCCGAAAGCTTAGGACCAACTTAATAAAAAATATCCAAATGTTGGGCATTTTTTGTTTTTATTTTCACCAGAAATTAAAGCAAATATCCATACATAAGATAAGTTCATGATCAGACATAATATACATTCATTGTCTTTTATATTTAATAATATGTTTAAAAATGATCTTCTGCCCCAAAACATTAAATTCAAGTTATATATATATATATATATATATATATATATATATATATATATATATACATACACACATATATAGTTGGATTGATGTGAGACTGTGGCCCTGGGTTTCATAATCTTTGTGATCATCAGCCAAGAGCGTGAAAACCAGGGTTACAAACTCACATTAATCCAACTAAATATGTTAGCTCTAATATTGAACACTTTCTTTCCAATAAGTACCACACATATATAATTATATTTATATTATATATATATATACACACACACATTTTACACACACACATTATTTGTTAATTCAACATCTTAAAATTTTTTTTTTTGCTGAGAATGCATACTTTTCTAATAAGATTTCTCATAAATTCAGGCTCATGGATAGAAATAAATAATTATACTGTTTAATAAACAGACCATCTGCTCAAACATTAAAAATAACATTTAAGCAATATATATATATATATATATATAAGTAAAATGAGAACAAATATAATCCTACTGTATGTAACATTTAATTTAAAAGAGGGCTCAATACAGAGTAGAGCTAAATATTATTTATTTTAGGATATTAAAACATGTTAACATGTTAATATTAACGTGTCTTTGTTTTAATATCCTAAAATATATATATATATATATATATATATATATATATATATATATATATAAACATAAAAACATGAGTACTTGCTTCTTAAAGTGTAATAATAACCTAAATGCATGTTGTGTTTAAATACATAGAGGAAACAAAGGACTAAATCTGATCAAAATGATAAATTTCAAAATCGATATGTAAATTTGATTTTAATGTTATCTAAAGAATCAAAATCATCTAAGGATATGAATAAACTGACTTTTTTGCTTTGGTCTCTCTTGCTCAAACGTTTTTGTCTTTTTTTTAAGAAATTGTTTTCCCTTCTAACATCCTTCTAATGTTCCTTTTTCTTTCTTTTATGTAGCCCCTTGTTCAGCATCCCCACCGAATATAGAAAATGGACGGAGAGTATACATAGGCTGGAAACATGGAGACAGAGCAAAGTATATGTGCTTACAAGGATTCAGACTACGAGGAGACAAATACATGACCTGCCAATATGGTCGCTGGAAAGGATCCAGACCTTACTGTGATGAAAGTAAATGATATTACTTTTTATTTCTTCAAACTGTTTTTTTCTATTGATCATTCTTTGTCATTCAGTAATGGATGAAAAACTGCCATTTTCTAGCACATCTGTTCAGTCTGTACAAATGTCTTATGTCAATACAAATGCATATGCTCAGGATCAAACAGAGAGTTGGTTTAAAAACTTTGAATTATTTGAACAAATTTCATGTTAAAAATATTCCTCAAGTTTTTTTTTTTTAAGGATCTGCTTAGTATTAGCAATGATAATGTACCTTTATCAAATTATACTGACATTGAACTAATGTGAAAAAAAGTGCATTTCAGTTTTATCATGTAATATTATAATTATTTGAGGTCTGAAGCAAATAACATTGGTTAGTAAATGTATTATACACATTTGGTCTTTGATACATAAATACATAGCAACGATTTTTTTTTGTTAAAACAGGACTGAGATTAATCTCACACAAAACAAAGTGGGTGTGCCTGACAAAGAATTTATTATAATGGTTTGAGGTAAAGTTTTCCAAGGCCAGGTGTTCTTCCTGACACTTCAACTCAAAAGTAGTTAGTTCCTTAAAGGCTTTAACAAAGACATAACAATACACTTGTTATAGATACATCAATATTTTAATTTATTTAGTTATAGCAAAAATAATTAATTTTTCAGCTTACATAAATATTTCAAGATTATATGTATCAAGCTAAAAATTAATTTTTATTGAAATTTAAAGCAGTCACTAAATCATAGAAAACAAACTCAGAAAAAGCTTGTCATAAAATGATTTAAATTTCTTTGACTGATTCCATACAGAATTTTCACTTATCTCATCATATTTATTTTTCCCAGTTATTTCTTATATTTTGTTTTAAATGTAAAAATCATCTGCAATAAAATCTTATTTTCTCTTATTCTACCCTTGTATATTGTAGGGCTAATTTTGTATATTTCCATTCTACACTTTTATATTTTAGAGCTAATCTAGTGTGTTTATATTCTACCCTTTTTATTTTAGGGCTAATCTTGTATGTTTGCATTCTACCCTTTTATATTTTAGGGCTAACCTAGTATGTTTGCATTATACCCTTTTTTATTTTAGGGCTAATCTAGTATGTTTCCATTCTACCCTTTTATATTTTAGGGCTAATCTAGTGTGCTTATATTCTACCCCGAATTATCATTTTTAATAAATTATATAATTAAAAGAACCATGGTACAATATGGATGTGTGTATAGTTTAATGATCATCATAATTAAAAGAAAAAATTTGTAGTTCCAATGAATGATTTATTTTTATGGAAATATTTTGACTAGCAGTTGCCAGTCTTGCTCACTCCTTAATTTGAGTAAAAACATTGCAAAGAAGCTCAAAACCATTAAGAATTCAAATCAAGGACAACAAACAGAGCTGATGACATTTACAATGTAATAGCAAGTTGAGGCATAAAAAAAATTCCTAGATAAGAAGCACTTAGAATTGTGCTTAAACTATCTAACAATGCAACACTATCTGAACAAACCAGCCTTACTGCAACCAACATAGTTAAGTTGATAGACCTCTATCTTGATAACACCTACTTTACTTTTAACAAAGTTTTGTACAGACAATGAGACTTCTCATGGGTTCACCAATTTCCTCTATCCTAGCAAATCTTTTTTATGGAAGATTTTGAATCAACAGCTTTGCATAATTATGATAACCCATGGAGGTATGTTAATGACATTTTTGTCATAATGAAACATCACCATGTGGATTCCTTCTTACAATTCCTCAATAATCAAAATGAACATATCAAATTCACAATGGAATTGGAAAATGATATGAGTGCCATTTTTAGATTGCTTGATTACAAGAAAGGAAAGGGGAGAATTAAAAACGACTGTTTCTAGAAAACCCACATCTACAGATCGATACATGTGTCACAACCCTAGTACAAAAATAAAGAATTGCAATAGGATTCTTTAAAAGAGTAGAGAAAATTTGTTTGGATCCATTGGATAAAAAACTTGAGCAGCAGAATATAATAGACTCCCTTCAAAAGAATGGATTTCCTAAATGATTACTGTACCAACAACTAGACAGAATAAACAACAATGCCACTGAGAAAATATAGACTCTGGTTCTGAAAAAGTTTTAATGATGAACATACCGTATGAAGAAAACACATCAGAAGCTCTCAAATGAATTTTAAAACAGATAGATATACGAGTTGTATTCTCCTCTTTCAACACAATAGGAAGGATGCACATCAGATTAAAAGATGAAAGAGCAGTTACAAGTAAATGCAATCTGATGTAAAAAATTAATTGCATGAACTGCTCAACAAGTAATGTGGGCATGACTTCAAGATCATTGAAAGAACAACTGGATGAACATCGAAGACTTTGTGATAAGGTAATTTCAAATGATAATGAAAACCAAAAATTGGAAAAAAACTTCAGCAATTGCATTACATGCCATTACAGAAGGTCAAAGAATTGACTTCGACCATCCAGAAATAAAATTGACAAACCAAAAGCATTTCAATCAAAGAAGAGTAGCTGAACAAATGGTAATAGCAACTACAAAAAATGTCTGAAATAGGATAGATGCAGCACAACTCCATCTTGTCTGGACATCTCTGCCCCAAAGAAAAATATGATATGACAAAAAAAAAAAAAAAAAAAAAAGGAAAGGGAGGCAATTTATAGAGTAAGAAACAAAAATCCTTTTTTTTTTTTATGCCTCAACTTGCTATCACATTGTAAACTTCATCAATTCGGTTTGTTTTCCTTGATTTGAATTCTGAAGTGTTTTGAGCTTCTTTGCACTGCTTTTACTCAAATTAAGGAGTGAGCAAGACTGAAAACTGCTAGTAAAAATATTTCCATAAAAATAAATCATTTGTTGGAACTACAAGTTCTTTTCTTTATGAAACTGCCAATGGAGCCAAGCATCCTAAATTTAATGGTCATCAGCCTGGAAAGTAAAATAATGGAGCCAAGTTCAAATTCCATCTTGAATGAATCACAGTATCAAAGAATGAAATCACAAAGTTTACAGCAATTTTTTGTAAAAACGTGAATTTATTCTCATTTTGGTACCATCAGATTTAGTTTTGAAACTCAAGACATTGCAGAACAGGCTTACCTATTCTTTGAACCAAAATTTGATTTAAAGACATTTAGAAGAGATAAAAAAAAAAAAAAAAATTTACAAATGAAAGCAAAATAAAAAAAATTTATTTTCAAAAATTAGTTGAAAATTTCTTAGCCAGCATTTATTTTCCATTTTTTTCATATTACAAAGTAAAATAAAGTTGCACTGTTGAGATTCTTTGACACTTTATAAATAACATGTAGCTACAGTGGCAATATTTTCTTTCCAAAGAAAATAACACAGATAATCTTATTTTTAAATTATATCATATTAGACTATCCCTGTAGCTTCTCTGTGATTGAATCATTGTAAAAATGATTGAAATATTATAATGTGTATATTCTTCTGACTTAAAGCACATATCTATAATAAAATAATGCTTGTTAAATTTTACTGAAAAATTTTAATTTCACTGAAAAATATTAATTTTAAAGATTATGAAAAACAAGATTTTATGTTTCTCAATTCTGTTGAAAATATAGAAAAATACAGATCCTTTTATTTATCGGCTTATTTAATTCTTTTCTGATGTTTTCAGAATTTCCATTTTCTTTATAAGCACCTGTTTATATATTCTAAAAGATAAACTTTTTCACAATATCTTCTCATGTTTTATAATTCTATTTCACTTGCATGCTAGAAATAATAAAACTCAAATATCTGTTTGAAACTGAATTATAATATTGATTTTTTTTTCATTTTTCCTACTTTTATTAGTAGAACTGTTTCTAAATTTTGTATTCATTCAGATTCTCCTTTTTTTTTTCAAATTATGGAATATTCAAATGCACACAATTTTTATACATACATTTTGCATTACACAAAAGGAACTGATGTAAGATCCAATATATTGGATTTGTATTTGCCTTACATTTTTTTTCTCTATCTAATTTTGCTTGATAGAGAAAGAAAATTTCTTGATTCAAAAATCATTATCACCACATTTTCTTTTTAATCCCTGACCTGCCACTGATTTGTAGATGCAGATGCATGTATTCTCATTTCATTTCAGTGTTACTCGATCATAAATTAATAATTGGAATCAATATAATTTAAAACCACTATCAGGAGACAACAAAAGTAGGCTTTTAAAAATTATTTCCATTACATTCTGGCACATTAAGAAAGGCAATTTCTCACTTTTCTTAATTTCTCAAATTTCAGCTGCTTCTTTACATATTTAAAACCTTGCTCAATAATTAAAGAAGTTTATATTATCTGTGACATTTTGTTTCACTTTTAGAATTTCTACTTCTGAAGTTGAATCATTTGCAGCTGGTTCCATTGTGAAATAAAAACATTCTATGATTATATAACTGTCATATTTGAAACTGCTAAGCCTCTCAATTCAATAAACAAAACTGCAGATGCTTTCATCACTCTCTCTTTCTCCTCATCTATATCCTTACACTGTTTTTGGAATTTCTTTCATATTCTTCAAAGTCTACCATCCATATTTGGTCAGGTACTACCAACAATGATGTGGATCAAGTGCTGCTGCTGCTGCTATTTTAATTCTTAGTTTAATGCCCTGTGCAACCAATATTTTCTTCAAGCTTTTACACATGAGTGAACTCTCTAAATTGATTTCACAACAAAGATTTTCTAATGCGAGTTGAAAAAAAATGAGAAATGTGCATTGTTAAGAAGTAAATCTGCTTATGGTTTGGTTTGGTTTCAAAAGAAAAGTCAAAAAGATAAAGATATTAGTCCAAGCAAACAGATGAAAATAAGATCGTGTTATATAATGTATGTTTTACAATTCAACTTTTCTACTATCAATTACAAGTCAATCTTAAAATTATTACATGAATATAAGCAAATTTATAATACAAGAAGTGTTAACTATGAGTTTGATCCAAACTAAACAACCAAAAAGCAAATTCAAATACAGCATTCTTATTGTTTCATATGCCTGCTTCCCTTAGAAAAATCATTTTGCTCACCCATTGTGAAAAAGAAGTGAACTAATTTTAGTTGGGTTTTGTTTGATTTTTGTTTTACAGCATATCAACCTCAATGGGTTATTTAATGCCAACAAAATTTTTATTGCTGGTAATATGTTTTTTGTCAAAAATCTATTTCTGGGAATATTTTTCCTTGAAGAAATTGAAAGCTGGTCATATTTTTTTTTTGAAGAATGCATAATGTTTGTATAGCTGATATTTTTTTTTATTAAAGTACTCCTGATAATAATTTTTCCTTCAAAAATTATTGCTGGCAATAATTTTTTACAAAGTATTTCTGGTATTAAAACCTATTTTTACACTTTTATAATGCTTTTTACCTCAGTTTTGGAGTTAACTATTTGCCCATAGCTGGGACCCTAACAGGTGCTACCACCCCGGGTCAGGGTGGACCTGGAAACACCAGCAATTAAGAGGTGGTTCCACGCTCCTCAAAACCTCCTGATTAGAGACCTTGCTCTTGAACATAGTTTATCATCTTACTCAGGATGCGGATGTAGTTTATCGTCATACCCAGGATGACTAATTTTAGTGTATAACAGGCTGGCTGGGGGCTTTTCCTGATGTCCTAGATTGCACCCTGGATCAACTTGATAGGGTCTTATTCTGGTCATGGCATCATATATAACAGACTGGCTGGAAGCTTTTTCCTGATGTCTTTGCTTGTGTCCTGGATCACTTGATAGGATCTTATCCTGGTAACACAGCACCGTATATAATATGCTGGCTAAGGTCCTTGTTCCAATATCCTTGATTGCATCCTAGACTGACTTGATAGGGTCTTATACTGGTCATGGTACTATAGACTACCTGGGGGGGGTTTCTTAATGTCCTCAATTATATTCCAGATCAACTTGATAGGGTCTTATATAACCAGTTGCTGGGATGTGGTCTGCTACTTGTTACTTTGATGCACTAGATATAACTGGGTAGATCAGGTAAATCATCAGTATCAGCTGACTGTCTTACCTGGGAATAAGTACCAGCAAGTCTAGTAGATTTCTCTGTCCCATTCCACTTGAACAGAGATTAAGCTTTTCCCTGTTCTACCTGTCTGTTGATGGCAATTGTCAGTAGTTGGACCTAAATTCTGTCATTGTTTCTCTGACAAAAAATCAGTAAAATCAATCTCTCACAAAGCATTGTAACCCTTCACTTCTGGCTACTGGTTGAGTGTTTGTGGTTGGCTTGAGGGGGAGAAAAGATCTTTGATAAAGGAACCAAACATGTTCTGCAAACTTAAAAAAATTTAATGTGAATAGAAAAAAAATAAGTCTACAGAATTTAAAAAATGATATGAGTTTTTTTTTTTCTGTATTAACTGTTTCTGTGTGTTCAGCAAAATGCTGGTGTGCTTGAACTTAGTTCCCATTTCTTTCCCTCATGGAAAATGATTGCCAAACAAAATGATTACTGGCTTGATATAGGGAAATCTTTTCCATTAACAATGACTAATAACTTCACTTTACCTAGCCAGGCCCCAGAAAATGACAATTAACATTGCCCATAATTCACATTTCATTATCTCCATATCCCCTTACATTAAACAGATGGCTCTCCTACTGGTGAAGGATTCCTTGCCATAAATCCAAAATAATGATAATTATAAAAATTGGATATGCGGCAGAAAATGGATGTCTGGTTTCTCTCTAATCCTTAGCACTTCAAATTAATTTTGCCTTACCAGTTTTTTAAATTTTGTACTCTTCCTTTTCAAACAAACCTTTGACCACAGATATCCAACTATCAGCACACCAATCCCATTCTGGTAGAAAAGGCACTTCACTCTAATATCTGTACATGGAAGTACATTAATCTTACTTTATAAGCTATCAATATCTCATTTGCTTCTTCCAATTTATAGTCCAAGGTTCATAACCTCCTGAAGTCAGAGTTGAATTTGCCAAATCATATTTTAATTTTCTGTTTATTTAAATTTTACACCTCAAATGTCATTTTTATATTTCTACTTATAAAACATTGATCTCAGGTTTGTTACAAATGTGCTAACTCTTACAGCATAAATCATTTATTGAACACATATTTTCACTTTTAAACATGGCTAAGAAAAAAAACATGTTATTGTAAATTATAAAAAAATAGAAATTGTTCTTTTTTTTTATCTATGCCTTTTTCCAATAAAGGAATCAGTTATTGTTATTGTTAATTGAATGTTGAAAACATTAACATCTTGACCTTCTAACCTGAGAGAATGATCATCTGATTCCAGGGTCATTACCAAATAGGGAAATGCCAATGGGGCTGAAATATTATTGGACTTTGATTCCATATTAGAGATTCATGTGAGATTGCACCTGATACTCATTCTTGTGCCACATTTGATTTGAGTGGGTGTGTAGATAAACACTCTTTTACACATGGACACATCACTTAAAGGCTGTCATCCATCCAGTCAGTGTCCTGGGTATGACAAACTACATCCAGCAGCAAGTTCTCTGATCAGGAGGTTTTGAGGAGTGTGGAATCACCTTTTAATTGCTGATGTTCCCAGGTCCACCTTGACCCGGGGTGGTAGCACCTGTTAGGGTCCCCAGCTATGGGCAAATAGTTAACCCCTAAACTGGGGTCAAAACACTATGAAAGTGTAAAAATAGGTTTTAATACCAAAAATACTTTGGAAAATATTATTACCAGCAATAAATCTTTGAAAAAATATTACCAACAATGTTTTTAAAAAATAAATATTACTAGCAATAAATTTTTGAGGAAAAAATATTACCAGCAATACTTTTTGAAAAACATTATTACCAGCAATACATTTTTGACAAAACAAAACATTACCAGCAATAAAAATTTTGTGGCATTAAATAACCCATTGATATACTGTAAACCAAACCAAACCAAACCAAACCATCCAGTCAGAACACTCTGGCTCAAATATTACACATATTACAAATATTATACAGATAATCACACCTGAACAAATAATAAAATTTTCAGAATAATAGCAGGCAAAGTAGTAGTGACTTTTATTTAATAATATCAATCATTATCATCAATATTTTTGAAAAGCAGCACTGAGCTGATGCATATATTCACATTTGCAATTTAGAGATAAAACCAAATTCATTATAAGGTGTAGGACTTGTGCATAAATTGGATTATTATTCTGATGACTTAATCTTGTTTTCCTGACAAAAGACTGTTATAAACATGGCTTATAACACCCAAGGAAATTTAGATTTATACTTTTTTTGAGGTAAAAAAAAAAAACAACCTAAGGCTGTTACTAAAATCTGAATTCAGAATATCAGTTGTTTTATCAACACAACTGAATCCTTTATATATATATATATATATATATATATATATATATATAATGAATTATGTTTTATCCATGTTTATATAAGTATTAAGAGTTGAAGGGTAAGTATATATTGAATGTAAACTTTTGTAAATGTATATTATTCTTATGTATATATGTTTATATGCATTTTTCCTTAATTTTGAAGGGATTTATTTTATATGTATGTGTGTTCTGATGTTAATCTTTCAAACTTTGAAAAGCAGTGTCGAAATTCATTTAATGCTGCTTTGGTGATTATTGTGTGTATCCATAAAATATTAATAAATATTATTTAGAATCCAAATGAAAATTTCAAGAGTGTTAATTGAAAAGCTGTGTACTTTATTTTTTATGAGATTTTTTATTCACTTTAAATGAAAAACATTTTTTTTTCCATTTTCAGTTTATTGTCCAAATCCAGGAACAATCTCTAATGGAAAAATACACAAGAAAGGACAAATAGGTAAATTTGAATTCAAGGCTTATATAGTTACTATACGGCATGGCGACCGCCTCTCATATGAATGTGATCGCGGCTATGAACTGCTCGGCCCAAGTGGAGCCACTTGTGTGGATGGCCAATGGAGCCCAGAAGAAAGACCTATATGTAAACGAAGCTCACATCCTGCCTTGCAAAAGCTGTGGAAACCGATTGAAGAAGGCCCTTCAAACTATTAAACCTGGTAAAAGATCAACTGTGTGGTAAAGTGTAAACTGAAAAAAATCATTTACAGAGGATTAGAAAGTAAAGACCGAAGACATTTTTAGTACTATATAGATTCTCAAATTAAGAATATAAAACAAAAAGAAAGACTTATAGAAAAGAAGAAGAATTGAGAATTGAATGTGAACGTCATGGAAGAGATGCCAGCACAGTGCCAAGGTTAAATAATTTGAGCCAACACTTTGCAATAGTCAGAATAATAGCTTTGTGGCCTTGGTTGCTAACCAAATATTGGCATAAAGAAGTTGTGTAAAACAACTACAAAGAAAAATAACAATAATAACCAGTATAAAAATTACAAAAGAAAGTCTCCCCTAAATATATATATATATATATATATATATAAGTGGACATTGAAGTCAACACCCAGAGGAAACAGTTTGTTTTCTGTCAAACACAATTGTCAGATGGCCTGATGATTGCCTTTAGCATGAAATTGACTGTTGCCTCTGGGTTTTGACTTCAAGGTCCACTTTTATATTTACATATGCTCTATCCCTGATATTGAGCACTTTAACCCATAAATATAGCATACTATAAAACTATATTTTATCATATATATATATATATATATATATATATATATAAATAAAATTTCCTCATCCCAAGATACTACACTACTCAAAAATTACATAATTGTTGCAATCCAGGGTAACTGTTTGTATGTAAGCATATTTGGGTGGGTGTATGTGTCTTCATCCTGTCCAGGGAGAGGTTTCAAATCCTAAGTGTACTGACAGTTTTGAAGGGGGAAATTCAATATACAAAAAAAAAAAAAAAAAAAAAAAAAAAAAAAAAAAAAAAAAGATACAAATTCTGATTTCATTTTTTAAGAATTCCTTTTGTGTTTTATTTCTAAGAAATAGTACTCTTTAGCAAGTTATTCAGAAGAAATTGGAGAAAACTCAACTGAGATGTTAAAAAAATGTTAATTAAAAATACAAAGTTTTCTAAACTTCAAATGGAAATTACAGACTTGATAAGACAGAATTATTAATGTTTTTCTTTATACTGTATATATTTCCCCCTATACAAAGGAACAAGGAATGAAAGAAAATTAAAAAAATTAAAACACCTGGAATAAAGATATAAGTGCAACTACAAGGAGGGCAATCGTTACACAGGAAATAGAGGATTGGAAAATTACAGTTCGGAAACAAATTTTCCAGAGATATATAAAAAAAAGTGCAGGAATGTTGTAAAATAACAATTGTCATTACAAGAACTTTATATTTGCTTTTCATCTTCCCAAAATCCAGGATCAGGAATATAAAAAGTTCTAAATGACATTTGTTGATTGGATGCCGTTATAATAATTAATAAGCCGAAAGAATTTTTGGAAGGCTTACCAAAAAGCCTGAAAAAGAAAAGCGAGGAAGACGTAGAGAGAAGAAAAGGATACAACAACGAAGATTTTTTTCTTCTTTTTTATCAAATGTGATCACAAAAATAAAGATCAACAATAAAAGATAAAAGAAATCAAAGAAAATCTAAGTAATGATCTTGTGCCATCATAGAACGCTTGAGGAGACACACACTACTCCTGCTCTTCTTTTTGATGGAGAGTCAAAGTACCAATACCCATTTTTGTGTGATTTTTTCAGCAGCAAGATAAGGAAAAGTTAAATATGATTTGAAAAGAAATCATAAAATAAAACTACCTTCTTTCTGTCTACCTGCGAGTTGGACAACATTTAAAAAAATAACTGAATGAATATAAATAGAAAACTGAGGAAAAAAAAAACAACACTCAAAGAAGACCTTTTTCATGACTGTGGCTTTTTAACCACAGATGCACCACAAGATAATGACCATTGGCAATTACTTAACAGTGCATGTGAGCATGCATGTATGTATACATTGTTTAAGCTCTCAAGAAAAGAAAAGAGAGAGAAAAACAAAGAAATGAATAATA
Source organism: Acanthosepion lycidas (assembly GCA_963932145.1). Lineage (NCBI taxonomy): Eukaryota > Metazoa > Mollusca > Cephalopoda > Sepiida > Sepiidae > Acanthosepion > Acanthosepion lycidas. The sequence continues at coordinate 110,170,169 of OZ010585.1, read as the reverse complement.
GATGGAGAAAGAAAAAGTTATCAAATTACTGTTGCTCTTTTTGTGAGCTTTTGAAATATAAGTCTGGAAAAAAAAAATAAATAAAAATAAAAAAAAGTCATTGAAGTAAAAAAAAAAAAAAAAAAAAAATACAAAAGGCTGGAAAAAAAAAATCCGACACCCAAAATGGAAAACCCCATTTAAGAGGCATAGTGATGTTACAAAACCCAAAATTATATATATATATATATATATATATATATATATATATATATATATGCATTTTTACAAATAACATCACATTGTACAATGATAAACAGAAATACATATAGTGAAATATAGAATATCATTGTATGCCTATATATATATATATATAAGCATTTTTCTTTATATAAGAAATATATATAGGTCAATACATTAGCATGCATGCATGTCTGTATGTGTGTGTGTGTGAGAGAGAGTGTGTATACTTATATATCAACTGTATATACATATATAAGTATAATAATTATCCTTTTTTTCAAAGTATTTTTTGTTTTTATATTCTCCCAATAGTATCATTATTCTTCTCAAATTACACATTACACAGGATTCACAAGTTAAATATATACACACATGAACATGTATAAGCATATACAGAAATTTATATATATATATATATATATATATATATATATATATATATATACACACACACACATACATACATACTGACATTATCAATGTATATTTTATCCATTTTGTAGATGATGTAAAGATAATATAATATATGAAAATACCTTAGGCTTATATAAGAATATGCAGCAAATTCACACATAAATACATACTCACAAAAGTGTACACTTTAATACATATATTCGGATTCATTATTTTCACACATATGGTTGATTATTACAGTGTGGTCTAAAAATCTTGCGATTATAATGTTTTTTTAAATGATTCCAAATATACAATTTGAAAGTGATTATTAATAAATTTACTGGCTTGTGAAATATCATGTCTTCAGTTATGGAGACTCTGTAAGAACCTTTAATGATCTAGAAAGATTATTCACCACCTTTTTCATAATTCCACATCCAACAGTAATTTCTCTTAAATGTTGAACTGACACCCTTTGGCACATCCTCCAAGTGTGTCCTTCTTTATTGTTCATTTCTGATTCTATACGAGCCATTTTTCAAAATTGTTATACTTATGATAACCATCTTAAATCAACGAATAAGAATAATATGAACAAAAAAGACTTTTAGACCACAATGTGCATTATAAATAAAAAGAAACTGACAAAGTTTCTGCATGGTATTCCTAGAAAGTCTACGTATTTGTAGTTAAAAGAATTGTAGGTAAGTAGTGAACATGGTAACAAGTTTAAACAATTGCCAAATTTTTTTTTTCTGACTAAACATGGCAGCCAGTATACATTATTCAACAAAATTTGAGTTTCCATTGAAAATATGAAATCATCTTTTTATTTTGATTTTGCTGCCTGTCTATTAGATTGTTTATTTACCATTATTTAGATTATGCAGAAATTGGCATGAGTTGTCTTCTTACATTGCATAAATATATACAAAGACTATGCCAGCATTACCATCTTCGAAAGTGAATCTACACAAAAGAAAGATAAGTCAGATTTGTGATTCAGTTCACTATTATATGAACGTATTAGATTAGGTATGAAATATATACATATGTATTAAATATAGAATGGTAAAAAGAACACAGTTTCATCATAAAGAAAGCAGGGTGGCCAGATGTTTTAACCAGGACATCTAAATATAACTCTTGCTATTTAAACAGACTTTGATTTTTTTTTGATTTTTTTTTATTTTAGAAAAATGGTACAGAGAGAGTCATGTGACTGGTAACGAAATGAGGCAATTTACACATTAAAATGTAAATCTGTTAATGCAGAAAAGCAGGTGACGATGTTAGTTTCATTTGGTCAAAATATGAGGTCGGATAGATAATTAATGATGCAACAATACTGAAAAGATAATGATATACTTGCCAACACTGAGCGAGTTCAAAAATTTTACAAATAAATAATTTCTAATTAATTGCATGGGATCTGATTTTTAAATCCCAAAATGCAAGAATAATTGGTAACTTTAATGCAGTTAACTTTGAGAGTATTTCCACTCACAGTACACATGTCCACCTCAATCTGGAAGGATCTCCATTGTGTTGAGTCATGTCATTTTTGCTATTATTTTGCAAAATTCCTTTTGTGACACCATGGGTCTGAATAAAGTAAGTGTAAAGAGCAGTAGTGAAAGCTGAAATGTATGATTTCACTTGAGGTAAAGCGGGAAATTGTTGAAAAACATGAGGAAGGTGTATGAGTAATGGATTTAGTGAGACAATATGAGCATTCTACATCAACAATAAATAAAAAAATTATAAAATTTTGAAAAGATTAGTTACAGTAATAGATAAAATTTAAATGTTTTAAAAATTTAAAAATTAAGTGATAAAGTTAATCTTCAGAATTTTAGACTAGGCTAGCTGTCATTGTCCACCACTCTTTCTCTCCTCCTCCGCCAGTTGGCCTATGACTCATCTGAACTTCATGGTTTAGTACAGTTTATTTCTTTAGAAATTATTTTTCTGTTTCATTAACTACATTTCTTGTTTATTCACATGTTTTTGCTTGTAAGAAACTCACAAATACAAAAATAGGGGTGAGTTTTAGGAAAATAAGAGTGATATCTAGGGGCTCGGAATGTATCAAAAAAATTCCCATTGATTTCAGATACAAATGTTTTGACTTAGGATCTTGGTCTTGGAAGAAATTAAATTCATATCTCAAGGCATTACTGTACTTGGTTTGACATGTTGCTTGTAGTCATGCGATCTTCAATATAGTGACATATAAAGAAAAGAGATAGCACTACCAATAAATAATTTTTCTACATTCAACATCAAATTTGAATCTAAAATATTATAATTCATTTTTATGCAAAGCAAATGTAAGACTTACTAATTTTTGTCAGCCTATTCAAGAAGCACTTCCAAACAGAATGCTGCTATTTGGTTAGTTTTAGGGAAATGGACCACACCAAAAACCTTTCAGCACTCCTTCTGAGCAATTAGTCATTAGTAAATGTAAGATTTCTCCTTTTAATATCAATTAATATAAAACTAATCTGAAACAGATTAGGTAATCTAATTATACACACTCACATATGGATTCAGTCATAATCTGATCAGCCATTTTTATGAGAAAATACCAAAATGTTTGATCTTAATACATAGGTCAGATTATAACAAATGTAAATATAGGTTTACCAATTTCTTCATCCAAGAAATAATTTTGTTTGCTGATTTTTTCACCCTAAATGGTCATAAAATCTAAAAATTTAATGATATAATAAAAAAAAATATGGCTTCCTTCTAATAATTATTTTTAAATTTGTCAGCTATGATTTATATCAGTAACACATGAAACAATAAAGTTTGCTATGATATAAAACAAAAATACTCTAGTTATTTTACTAAATAAAGTTTCTAAGTCCATCCAAAATAAAACAGAATTAAGCCATTCTAATCTTGCTCCAACAGGAAATCAAAGAGCTTGAAAAAACTCAGTTTACCTTCAGTTCAGATTTTGTAATCATTTGAGGACATTAAAAAGCAGCCAAAATCAATTAGGAAAACCGAAATTGTTAATTCCAAATAATCTTTTCCATTGTTAAAAATAGGGTGATCCTATATAAATGTTTGCTTAAAAGTTGTTATTTATTGCAATGTTTATAGAGGCCAGATAAGTCTTTGATGCTTTTTGCTGTCAAATGAAGTGCAAAGAACAACAGCTGATGGTCTTTCATATACTTGCTTCTTCAAATTCTTATTCTGTAAATTGACAAAGGAAACTTAAATAGTACTAATTGTAAGAGGAATAATAAAACAGTGTTTTATTCATATTTGATAGCATAATGAATAAAACAAATCTGTATAAATCTGCAGGTATTTTGCTTCTGCTAGTCCTTGACAGTTTAAGTCTGTTCTTCAAAACTTGCTCTGAAGTACAATGCAATAAATAAAGTAGTTATTTTTTATAGTATTTCATGATTAAATACTGATCAAATGATTTAAAAAAGAATACATAAAATTTGAATAACTTTAAATTATATCAGTCTGATTTTTTTCTGCATTTTTGTTTACATTTTTGGTATATAATAATTAGAGTACACTATATATATATATATATATATATATATATATATATATATATTTTTTAAAGTACTTGAAATCAACTTTTTTATATTTTCACTTTACAAACACCACCCTCTTCATTATTTATAAAGTGGTTAACTTTTCTTTCCTGTTTTATGGTTTATAAATATGGCAACTAACAGGGATGTGTATGAAAAGAAAATGATATCACAAGTGATTTTTTGTATCTCTTACAATTTAATTGATAAACTTTGAAATTAAAGTCACTATTAAATGGTTAATTTCCGTGATGCAAAGCTCTGCTGCAACAATTTCCCAAACAAATTTGGAATAGTAACTTTTAAGGAGATCTAGTCAGCAAATGTTAGCAACTAACCTTTAGCAGCCAATCATGTAAATATGTTGTAGGTAATTGTGGTTTATAGAGTTCCTTTGATCAAAATGACAGACAAGCACCAATTATCTCATCATTATCGTCTATTAATTTTATGATTTATTTCAAAATTTGACTAATCTGTATTGTTTTCAATTGAGAAACCAGTCAATGTCAGAAGTTTTTTGTGACTTCTATTATTTGAAAATAATGCACCCTCATCCATAAAGACTGCAGTCTTTTTTGCTGCACATTGATTTTAAAATGGCATCTAAATTGAAAATCAAATGAGAAACTGATTATCCTTCTTAATATTCATTTAATATTTTTGTGGATGCAGTTGCTTATTATACAACTGTTGTATCAAAGGGGCAGGTTTTAACCAGAAAGAAATCAATTGATTGGTTTTATAAATGTGCTCTTATGAAAAGCATAAGCACCAAAACTCAGATAAATACATATTCCCACTCATGAACAGTTTGATGTTAAAACTGCTTCCAATAAAGGAACTGCTATATATTGTTAGCCAAGTTATGTCATTTTTTTGTCCTTGATTAAATGGACAGGATTGTAACACAAATAATAATCATCACCTATTAGCTTGTTATCAGTCCTTATTGATGTCTTATGTACAAATGTATGACTAGTTACCTGAATTATACTTTAGGATCTACACTAAATTTTCCTTTGGTTACTTACCCAGCAGTGACAATTTACTTTTTGTATAGAAAATGGATATGCAACAATACAGATGGGCAGGTGTTTTACATCAAGCAAAAAAAATAATGGAAGGTGATTTGACAACAAAATACATAGCTTATGTTTTTCTCTCACATTTTTGCTTTAAGCTCAATGAAATCATTGACATGAAAATTTGCTTAAACATATGACAGGAAGTAAATACATTTGAGGGATATTTTTAGTAATAACAATATATTTTATGCATTTCTTGGTTAATGTTTTAAGATTTGATCTTTGTTGTCCTTTTTCTTGTACTGATGCCCTTAAGCCATCTAGAATCAAATATAATTTTTTTTTGACTTTTTAAAATCTGTTTTTCATTCAATTTATTGGATTTTATTTAGCAGTTTAACATTTTTAGTCTTGTCCAACTTCTATTAGAGATAACAAATATCATAAAAATGTTTTGCAATAAGAACATTGCAGTTTACTGTAATTCTGCATTTATTCTAGCAAAGCAATGCCGCAGACATTCTTGCACCAAAACTATAAAGTGATATACTATAAGACTAAGCATGAAACCAGTTTTGGTAAAAAATTAAAAGGAGAAGCATAATTATAAGAGAAATAATTTATTTTGTTTAAATTGGATTTTCTAACATATTTTTTCCAAATGTTTATTGAAATCCTGTTTTCTAATATTTATTATTTCAAATATATGTAATGGCTGGCCACTCATATTTGAGTATGCCTGTCTATTAGGGTACCTAACCAATCCCTATTGTAGATGCTTGCTCAGGAACATTTGTATTTGTTCAACACCCATAGAGCCCATCTGTGTTTTATACTGCAACTATGCTGGGCAGACCATAGTTAGTTTCTGAAAAAAATGAGTGTATTATCTGGCATTATCAACAGTCTAAACAGAGCCAGTATGCTCAAACACTCAGTCATGGTGACTTGTGATTTTGTGCCAGCACAATCATTGATGGCTTCCAAATTGTTCTGGCTACTAAATTTCCCACACAAGGCTTAAGTAAACCTATGATATGGTTTTCAGACACTTTCCAAAGGTGCCACACGTTGGGATCATATCCTCAGGCCGATGACCCCTTTCCTAATGAAACAACTATGGTGAGATTTGAACCTGGTCGGAAAGTGAATGCTCTAACAACTTGACAATATCACTTCATACACACACATACATGTATGTATGTATATATATATATAAATTAAAACTCAGTAAATTTAAAAATAAGTTATTCCCAATATTTGCTTGAAGATGAAATAGAACTAATGCTTTTAATTTAATTATAAAATTAAATTTGAAGTTTTTAGCTTCCATTTTTGAAACATGGTTATTACTGTGTAGCGAAAAAAACATTTTATATCACTTAATTTATAATATTTAGGCCCTGAAATTTATACTGAGCACTGTTTTCATAAAAATAAAAATAAAAATTTTTCCTTTACATAAATGATTTTAATACACTTATCATGGTTATCATCGTCGTCATCATTATAATATAAAAATGTTATAAAATTGGTGTGGCAACTAGATACAATTATTAAATTACACTGTTTCTCTTCCATTCCAGATTCTATTTGGCGGATAATATAGAAAGATGATCAATATTAAATCAATGTTGGTCAAATATGAGGCAAATATTTCTGAAAAATCTGTTGGAGTTGTGTAAAATAATGGATAATATTATTTTCTTAATTTGATTGAAGTTGGATAGCATATTCATAAGACAACAGTTTTTTTTCTTTTATTGACAGCAAAATATTCAAGCGCACTTGTCATTTGAAACCATATATTTCAATTGCATTGTGTTCTTATGATATATTCCAGAAAGGGATATATTTGATTGAAGTAGCTAAGTGGTTTTGGCTACTGTAACCAAGTAGTACACGGTAACAGTAATCAACTGGTACTTGTTGTAGTCACAGGTAATAGGTGTAGACCAATAGGATAGCTAATGGCATAGTCCAATGGGCGTCGTCAGACTTAAACTCTGTCGTACCTACACGTCCATCTGTATTTATGATGGACACCAGCCAATCATATTCCAGTGAGGAAGAACTCAAGTGTATGCATATTCCATTATATCATCTTAATTCTCAATAATTTTGTTGGTCTGAATGCAATTAGACTGTTAAGAATAATGAATTTATCATTTGAAACTATATTACTTATAGCTTGATATGAAAACAAAAATAACTCTGTCAAGTTTAGTATAGCATTTATAAAAGTGCTTTTTATGAAAACAGTAAGAGTATTACTGAAGTGAGTTTTATCCCTAGAGGATAGCCAACAAAAGCATACTAATCTAAGCTTAGTCAATATAAATCAGAGTTGCTGCCATACCAATGATCAAAACAATGTGTTACTCTTAATGTAAAAGTTCTATGAAGGTATGTTAACTGATTACTATTTTGAAGAAAATCATTACTATGTAAAAGATCAAAGTATAGTTGGTTTGTTAGTATAAAATAATTTTAAAATACTAATGAACAATATACGTATTACCCCAGCATCAATTTGCTGGCTTTCTACTCATGCTCATAGTATGATGTATACAAGTGTATGAAAAAAAAAAAAAAAAAACACATATCCCTAAATCAATGTTGGTGTATTGCTCTCTCACTCAACAATAATAATAATGATACACACACAAACAAAAATCTCAGGAAAACTATATTTGTTTGAAATACAAAAGATTGCGTTAATTCTAACATATAGAGAAAATTGATTTTAATAATTACCTAAGAAAAAAACTTCATTTAACTTAGGTCTTGGGTGAAAGATTTGGTAACAATTTCATCAAACAGCAAAACAAAATAAATAAATAATGATGATGATGATCCATAGAGGAAAATGGTTTGGGTGAAAGGCCTTCTAGTTCTAGATGATGATGATGTTACTTTGTCCTGAGATTGAACCATGCACACTTACTGCACTAATATAAACTAATAAAGCCGATATAGTCATAGAAAACTTCAAAGAACATAAATGCTGATCATATTGTCTTATAAAACATTTCACCAAAAGAACTTGATAAACTCCCCAAATATGGAAATATAAATAACAAGAAACAGCCATTACTCCAGTAGTTGAATGAGCACTAGGAATGATTTGAAATACTGATACACATATTGTATTAATAAGTACTTGCTTGCAGATGTAGAAAAGCCTTTTCAATAAAATATACACAAAAATTATCATAGTAAAGGATTGTGTTAAAGAACACATCAAAAGAAATGTAACAACTGCAACATAATAATGATGATGATGATGATTACTAATGATCATTGTTTGTCTTTAATACTCAAACATTTGTGATATTTCTTTAATACTGTTTTGTTATTATTGATGATGATTTGTTGCTTTACCACGTGTTTCACCTTAGATTTAAAGTAAACAAAGGTTTTTCTTAAGTAGCTATTGAATATGTTGGCCTGAAAAAGTTTTTATAAGTATATGAATAACACGGCCTGTGCAAGGATCTCATGGACCCCCAGTGAATCTATGATATGGGGCTCACTGAATCTATGATACTGCCCCTTCCCCTGCACTTGACTACATATCAATTTTCATAATGCAGTGTTCATATAAAATACAAATTTTATTGTAACCTAATTATGTAAAATAATGGATCATATGCAATATATATATATATATATATATATATATATATATGAAGAATTTGAGATTTAAAATAAATACAATATATCTTAAAACAAATTAGAGACATGTCATAATAGATCATTCCATCTTAAATAAATTAACAATGTTTGGGCGGGGGGAAATTTTTTAACATCAGCTTGAAATTTTTCTTGTTAAAATGTTGAATAATTTTAACACATTCAACATTACGGATATAGTGTTTTTTCAAGACTTAGCATGAGCAAAACAAATTCATGTATTTGGACTAAAAAAAGAACCAAGAATTATGTCAAAATCCACAATAATGTTCATCCTTCAGCAGTCAGTTGTGCTTAGTTTAATTTGTAATGTATATAAATGTAGGTAGAAAAAGAAAATGTATATAAGATGGAAAGTGTCACAAAGCACTACTCAGAATTATCCCCCCTGCTACCCTCCATTCAGGTGGGGTTCAGAGTTAATATATGCCAGCTGTGATGAGTATTACAGATCAACACAATCTTTTGTAATTTAGTATTTCATTACTGTGATAAGTAATTATCAATTTCTTTGTACTATTTTAAAGTATTGTTCTCATCTTGGTTGATGTAGATGTTATTATAGACACAATATTTCAGTTAAATACCCTCTGGTCATCAGTGATTGGCTGATACAGGATGTCTGTTGATTAATGTGAGATTTTCACACTGTGATGCCAGTTATTGTTCATTCCTGCTTCACTAACTGATTCAAGGATTGAACTCATCACTACTAGATGACAGTAACCTATGTATAACCAATGTCTATAGCCACTATGTCACCATCCCAAAGGACATTAATGGTATGTTTTTGAATCCTTTTATGTTCAGTGTCAGATGGTTATGGTTAGGTTATCATCCTATATTAGCTAGTCAATAGGCACCTGATGATGACCAGAGGATACTTGGTCGAAATGCTGTGTCAGTAGTAATATTGATATCAACCAAGAACAATAGTTCAAAATAATAAATGAATAATATTTTATATTTTACATAAAGATGGATTTATTGTCATTCTCTTATTCTTCTTAATTATTTTCAGGCATTATTATAAATATGGAAATAATGGTTGCATTTAAAAAACACATTCTTGGCATTTCTATTAACAAATCCTTATATTTAGAGAGTTTATCAAATTCCTTCACTGAAATGTTTATTATTATTACATCAAAAAATTTTAAAATTTCTATTTGTAGAAATAGATTTATGGTATTTTTCTAATAAAGACAAGAAAACTAAAAGTGATTAACAATATTACAATTTCCCCAAAAAACGTTTTTTAATTAATATTTTAAGTATTTAATAATTAAAAACCATTTCTCACTGTTATTGATTTTTTTTACAATAATGTTTACTCTGTACAAAGTACAAGAGCCACTCAAGGTAGAGTGTTTCAGAGTTAGAGGCACATTTTATGGGGATATGGCACCAATTTTTACACTGATAATTAGGTATAAAGTATTACATTTGAAAATCCTGATCTTCCCCTATTGTAAACAAGCACACGGACACACATGTGTGTATGTGTGTGTGTGTGTGATTATTTTACATTTTATTTTAGCAGATAAAATATGCAGTTATGTACTGGGGCACAATTTTTGTAAAATATTTGCTCGTCATTTAGTCCCCTTTTTAGCATTACACATATACATCTAGACCCAAGTCATGGCCAGAATGAACAGATAAATTTTTCACACCTTAACCATTGTAAATATATTTGGATTGTTTGTAAGTTTAAATTAGTTACAATGAAAATTTGGTTTGGAAAACTGCTGAATCTAATCCGAGTAAAATAAATGTAACAGCTATAAAAATCAAAGAATAAAAACAAAAACAAATTTTCATTTATCAGGAATTATGTAATGTTTTTTCTCTGAAAATAAACAAAAATACAATGAAATATCTACAATGCTAAGCAAACTTGTTTGCTTGTGTTTCATTTTGTAATTAATATCACTAGATGTGTTGGAGAAATAATTCTTAAACCCACCATGAAAATTTAAATACTTTTTCCAGCTACTAACACATTGCAGAATGAATATGTTGCTGTATACTTTGATTTAATTAATTTTAAACATTGACCTGTGCTTTATGGCAACTAGGCAAAATCTTCTAAACATTGAGAACTACAATAGAGAAAAATGACTAAATGCTGATAGAAAGTCAAAAAAGAAAATTGCCTCAAATTGTCATCAAAATGCTGCAGAAGTTGCAACATCATGACTGAGTAATATTGATTTTAGTTCATATTAAAAATCTTAATTTTTTCTCTTCACTCACCTGTGAATTGAGACATACTTACAATTCAGATTTTATACACAAGCATATTTCAGTCTCTTATATGAAAATTATCAAAAAACGAATAACAAACCACTAATTCACTTTATTTTCCATCAGAAAAGAAATAAAGAGATATTTATTTTCTCATTAACATTAAATAAAAAATAATTAGCAATTTTTTTTTATGATTTAAATACATAAATCATAATTTTCTTAGGTAAAAAACAGATCCAATTTTATATTGTATATAAAATTAAAAAGGGAGACAACCTTTGTTAACAAATGTCATGTCCTTCAATAAGAGACGTATTTGCGCAAAAACTTTAAAAAAAGGACTAAAATTACTAAACATTAATTTCTATTGGTAAAAAGCTTAACATTCGCTAAGAATGATATCATTTCAATTTTTCATTTTTGGAATGAGATAAGGTTAATTATATTTTACTAAATATATGGCATATACAGAAACAAAGACAAAATTACAGTAATGTACAAAATTTCTATGAATACCATGCAGTGTATCAATGTAAATATTTTCTTTTTGCAACAAAGGAATAGAATGTTGGTTTTTATATTACCAAAGTAGCATCAAAAGAAGACATAAAAAAACGTGAAGGTATCATTAAGTTTATTGTATTCAATTAGTGTTACACACATAATTAGTAAAATATTCTGCCAATTTCGATTACATTAATTCATTTTAATATATTCTTACAATCAACTTGAAATTTTTAAACATTTTTATCAACAGAGTTGTTGTTAAATGCTTTGAGAATTGGTCAAGGTTGCACAATATCTCAGGTTTTTCTGTACCTGAATGAAAGATGTTTCTTTTATCCCACACATTTTCATTGTAATATGGTAAGTGAACTTTTGAAAACTATTTCTTAAAATTCACCTGATTATTCATTTCGGATTAGGACTCATGATTTGTTATAGCTTTGAAACTATTTTTTTTTTTTTTTAACCACAATGGCTTAATTAGAAATCATAGTCTTGTCATCTGTTAATTATCTACATGAGTACATATATGAACTTCATTCCTATTTCCCAAAACAAGGAAACTTAAGGTGTTCAACTCAAAATATAGCTCTCAATTTTGAATGAATTTTTTATATCTGAATCAACAGTTTTCATACTTTTGCTTTCAAGTTATTTTTTTTTATTTTTCTGTAGATAATGTACCTCGGGATGTAACAAAAGATTCTAAAGACGATAATGATAGTAATATTAATAAAAAATAGAGTTTATAAAACAAAAACCTTAAATGTCAATTATCTGTATCCCCAGTAACTGTCTTCTTAAGATCTGTGTTCATCCAAATTTTCTGACCTCAGAATTAATTTTATGCACATTTAATGCATATAGTATTATACAATAAAACAAAATATTATACAATGAAACAAAATATATAATGAAAATAGCATAATATACAGTTTAACAAAATTCAGAATTGCTCTCTGTTATATTCTAAAATTAAGTTTTTTTTTTCTTCCCTGTCATGGGACAACGTAACTTTTCTTTTGACCTGTATTTTCACCATATTTTATTATATACCTCATTAGGTGGCAGGTCATTTATTTTTTCCAAAATATTTTCTGTATCCGACCATTCACTACCCTTTACAAAATGTAAACTGCACTTGCAAAGTTTTATTAAAAAAAAACTCTTTATGTCACACATAAGCACAATACTTGTTCATTCAAAATAGCAATTAAGAAAAATCCCTCAAAAAAAACAAAAAATAATTTTCATAAATTATTTTGATTTAATTTTTGGTGTGTATGCATGCAAAATTATTTGAAATTATGTTTTATATACTGTATATTATGTCTTTATATAAAACTTAAAAACAACTAAAATCAAAATCTTAAATATTCTCTAAAATATTTTTAATGACATTTCACCAAATTCAGGAGGCCTCTGTTAGATATGGGTAACAAAAGCCGTATGTTTTTCTTTTAAAATATTGTTTTCTTTTTTTTTTTTTTTTAGTTTACACCACTTAATTGGATAGTTTCAATTCAGAGTATCATAAAATGTTAACCAATCACTTGATTCTATCAGGGAATTTTTCCGCAATATTTGATAGATACACACCTGATATTTGGAAACTATTCAAGGATATACGTAAACAAGTTTGAATGTGAATGTGTAAGTATTAATTTGATGTTGACCACACCCTTATGTATGTGTTTCTATGTGAGAGATGAATATATATGAAATATGTAGACATGGTAAATATGAAAGTAAGAAGGAAATGTGATATGGATGGAAAAGGTTTCTGTAGAGGAGGAAAATGCTCTCTTGTGTTTAGAAGGTTTGATAACCTCTGCGCTGACCCACTACATAATAAACAATCAGCATTTGTCGGCATGTCATAGGAACTTTTCAAATAGAATCCGTCTTTGAAAAATTTCTGCTGCAAATGAAGTTTTAGCAGAGAAATGGTTCGAAAAATAAGTAAAAATAAAACAACACAATGTGTTTATTCATCACACATATGAATATGAAAAATGAATTTGTGTGTTTGTTTGATGATATAAAATTGAAATTGAAATTCTGGTTATTGATTGTTAATATCATTTTGTATTCTTGTGAAGGCCGTGAACCATAAATTCCCAAAACATTTTCCCACAACTTGCTTATCTCTAGAACAGTGTTTCTCAACCTTTTTAAGCAACGGTACACTTAGAAGCAAATGAAAATATCATGGTACACTTAGCAAAAATTTTAGAGAGCATACATTTAAATGTTATGAAATAAAACCATAGATTTTTGAAAATACACACACAAATATGAACTTACTTTATATCAATGTTTCTATTCAACTATTTGTGCAGCTTATTTAGTGTGAAACCCGTGCCTGGGGTGTTTTTTTGTAATTTCTTCAATATTTGACCCCTTATTTCTTCTTCAGTTGAAGATAGTCTTTCTCACTTCTTATTTTTTTTATGTTATTTAGGGATGATAAGCTTAATTCATATAAATAAGAAGTAGAAAATTGCAATAAAACTGGTAAAACCTTTTTAGCTAATATGGGAGATTTCTTTTGTATTGAAATCCAAAATGTATTAATGGGTGATAAACAGAACTTAATTTCCTCTTCAGTTGAGCATAGTCTTTCTCGCGTCTTATTTTTGATGTTATTTATGGTTGATAAGTGTAATTCATATAAATAAGAAGTTGAAAATTGCAATAAAACTGATAAGGTCTTTTTAGCTAATGTGAGATAAAAAGTTTAATTCTTATTCATTTATTCAAATACATAATGCTGTATCATTACTATACACACACATATATATATATATATATATATATATATATATATATATATATATGTATGTATACTGTGACAATATTGCACAGTGGCTGAGAATCACTGTTCTAGAATATAAAACAAGGGGCAAGATATATAGTGACACAAACCATTTTCTTTAAAATACTAAGGAACTTAAAAAATGTCAACCCCAAGTGATTGTTAAACACAACTTGCATTTTAGTAACTGTGGATTAAAATTAAACTGTGTTAGTGTGTGTGAGAGAGAGAGAGAGCGAGAATGAGTGTATGTTTATCAGAGAAAAAGCATGTGGACACCTTTAAATGTGATACAGTTGATGGCTATATTCGTGAGAGCATTCATATACTTATACATCAATGTATAAGCAACAGGAAAGAAAGAATTAGTTATTCTGATGTTAGAAAGAACCATCTTTTCAAGTGTGTTTCCTTTAGAGACTACAAGAGGTGTACATTTAAAAGAGAGAAGTAGTAAATAATCAGCAAAAGAAATTCCATTCACTCAAGGATAGGCCACTTCTACCGACAATACTCTCATGTATGTTGGAGGCAAATTTGACTGGAAATATTTTGCTCATTCATTGTTTTCTTTAAGTGAGATGGATACAATGGAAAATATAAAACATTCACTAAGGCAGTTCTTTTTCTCACAGGCATAAGAGAAAACCTCATATAAGAAAGATTTATAATTCAAGATAAAATCTATAGCAGTAGTAATCTTGAACATATGTGTGTGAATGAGGTAAATAAAAATAACATATAAATTATATTTATTTATGAAAATGAAGGAATAATTAATAAGCAGTTGTATCTTTTGAAAATTCTTTTTCTTTTTAATCAAAAAGTTTTAAAATGGAATTTTTTCAATATTCAGTCATGGACATTGGAAATACAAATGACATTATCAAATTCTAAAAATCAAAAGAATATGATTTTAATTGATAGCAAACACGTAAACTTTAAATACCATATTCATTAAAAATGTTTGCATCATTTAGAAAACAATATACGTGTAACCTTTTTATACATGAGTATAAGAATATACATACATTCTCTTAAGACATTTTTTATGTTTATACATTCTTTTTATAGATACAAATATTTAAGTAAATTCTCTGTTTATAATAAACAGTATTAACTACATTTACTGGCCTGAATGTCCAAGAAATTTTCATAGAAAATATGTGTCCTCTGACAGGAATCGAACCTGTATCCTATACGGAACCATCTTATAGCCTGATGTGCTTTTACCAATTGAGCCACAGAGGAGCGTTTCAGTTAGCAAGGTTGATTTTACTGCTTTTAAACTACAATTCTCCATGATTTTCTCTTGTACATTCATATCTGCTCGATGCGTATCCAAATGTAAACAAATGATGTCACACATTATTAAATGGACAAAGTCCGACAATTATTTTAAGACATTTTTTATGTTTATACATTCCTTTTATAGACACAAATATTTAAGTAAATGCTCTGTTTATAATAAACAGTATTAACGACATTTACTGGCTTGAATGTCTGAGAAATTTTCATAGAAAATATGCGTCCTCTGACATTCTCAGACATTCAGGCCCGTAAATGTTGTTAATACTGTTTATTATAAACAAAGCATTTACTTAAGTATTCGTATCTATAAAAAGAACATATAAACATAAAATTGTCTTAAAATAATTGTCGGACTTTGTCCATTTCATAATGTATACATTTCCTTGTATGATAATTTGCTAAAAAGAACTTTCAGACTTGTACCACATTTAAGTAATGCTTAGAAAATCACCATATTTGAGTGTATGTATATGTGTGTTAGAGATCACCGCATGAGAAAAAGATATGGTCACATCTATTAACTTACTTATGGATGAAATGAACTAATACTAGACACATCTGTACATATATATGAGAATTATGTTGCTAAAGAAGTTGGTCACTGACCTTCCTCAAACCCATTGGTGGATGTAAAGAAATAAAACCACTGATGGCCTCATCTAAACTGACCAGTTCAGACAAAGCACTCAATTAAGGTGCTAACAATGAAAGAATGGCCAAAGTGGCTATTTTCTATGAGATGAAAAATAAGCAAAATATGGCCTTCTTTACACACCAAAAATAAACTATTATTTTCCCGCCACAATATAAAAGGCTATCAACTCTCCCTGCCTCAAACAAAATAATATTACTTACTCCCACATTTGTCTTATTGTGAGAGCCAGAAAGAGAGGGAATGATTCTGTGAAAATGAGAATTTTGCATGGGGATATATCGCAAATATTTATCTGCGAGAGTAGGTATTATAGGGGTTGAGGCAATAAATAACAGACATATTAATTGTTTTGCACTGAATAGCAGATTTATTTGACAAAAATAATAGAAAATATTAAAATGTTATTTAGAGATACCAAAATTTGTTAACTTGTATTTATTCTATAAAACTATTGGTCAAAATTTTTAAAAAAACATTATACTATTCTTGGGTGATATTTTACTTACACACAAATTAAATAGAATTAAATAATACTGATTTTGCGTTACACTATTACGTAGTTGATAGACCTAAAAATCTCCTGGAATGTATGCATTTTGTTCCTTATTGTTACAGTTTATTGCATCTTCTCAAAGACATTTAACTACAGAATAAATCAAGAGACTAAACATTTAAAACATAGGTAAATCTTATGTATGTGTACATATATTGCAAAACAAATAAAAAGTAACTCGATTATATTTCTGTTCTTCTTAAGACATTTTCAACTTAAACAAAAAAAAAAAAAAAATATGAAACAGTTACTATGTATTTAGAAGAGCCATTACCATGTTTAGACAATTTCATTCTTTGTGTTTCTGATTTTGTTCCAGAAAAATGCAATCACATTCTCTTTATCTAAAGAAGGCTGTATGAATGATCAGTCACATAAAAAAAAGAATCTGTAAATTATTATACACCAAATTATTCGGACTAATGTCCTCATTTTATAGTCGTATTGTTTCAGCTATTGTAACCTCCAGCCTTTTTAAGCGCTTGTAAAAAAAAAAAAAAAAAAAAAAATATATACACTGCCAAAAAAACTTGGAATGCTTACTGATGTAATTAAGAATAATGTCGTTTAAGTTGTAGTTGCTTAATAAGAAATAATGCTTTGAATATTCATGGAAGAAGTGTTATGAAATATGTGATTGAAAAACAAATTCATTTTATTACGTGAACACTGCCTACAAACAATTTTGAAATGGAAAAAGAGATTTACAAGGAAATAAGAAAATATTTGTAAATGTTTTTTGTAAAATCTTATTCAGTAAGACAGGTGGATGTACAAGTAGTGTAATGGTTAGTGGCTCAGAATGAGAAATCAGAGAGCTGAGTTCAATTTCCAGTTGAGTTTGTTGCATTCACTTTTGTGAAAATACACTTGGAGGAACTATTATTGATTTGATAGAATGATGGTAGATTTCCTGAAGTTCTTTACCAAAGAGGCTAGTTTAATAAGTTTTTATTGAGTGACAATGTAGCATTTTATTGGTTAACAGAGGTAATGTCTACTGTTTATGTATAATTCTTGAGAAAAACAGTGAAAATTGATGCATTTTAACCCAGCATAGCAAAAGCCCATACAATGGAGTTGGCTTTTAGCTGAGGCGTGAGCAAACAGTTCTCATTTTAGATTGGTGAAGGCACCTACTCCCAGGTATTCCAAACCTGTTGCAGTACCTTCCTCTAAGAGAAGTGGGGTCAGTGTGATATCGACGTCAGTGTGACAGTGGTCACAGGGACTGGGCAGATTTTGTTCTTGGCCCATATGCATACATATGTGGCAGTAATGTTCTAAGCATTGGTGAATGGTAGACTTGTGTGTGTATATATATATATATATATATATATATATATATATATAAGATAACTTCTGGAGAGAAAAATTTTCTAGCATGACACATGCATGATTATACACATCCGAGTACATTGAAATAGATTCATTGTCTCTTTTTCTTATCGCTGATAAAGGATATTGCAGTCATTCAATTAGTTAGAAGATAGAAGACCAACTCACTTTTTATAGTTTATTGCAGCATTCTTTGACCAATAATGGAATAAGATTCAGGCTCTGTATATTCAGTTGCTTACTGCTACATCACATTGAAAGCCTAGTTCACATATGATCACCATCATGATGCTTGGCAATACCAGGCACTTTAATCTTGGATATGCATGTGATATAATGACTCAGAAATGTTAATTGGAAAGTTAAGTTCCAGTTCCCATCGGGTTTGTTATAGTCACTTATGCACAAATAACCAGGGGCAAGATATGAATCCACCACTTCAACCCCTAGCTATGGGTTAATTAGTAAGACTTGCATCACTAAACCATTATTATCTCAAAAAAATCTTGCAATCTAAAAATATTTTCTGGCTTTAAATAACCCCCTTCTACTGTTGAAACAGTTAAATGTGGCAGTCTCTTCTACTCCAATAGCTTTCCTATTATTTGTTCTCCATATAGCTATAATCCCCAACTATTCAAATGTAATGTCAATCAACATCTTCAGATGCCTGAAACCATCCCCTGCCCTTCTCTTCATCCTCTCCTCTATCACACCTCTTTACTCTCATTCACACTCTGTAAACCCCTGTGTATTAGTGGCATCCCACCTTGCTTGGGGTGAAATGCTTAAAAAAAAACAAAAAAAAACAGTAAAGGGTTGATAAACCATAAAAAATCAATCAATCAATCGAATACTGATTAGCTACAGAGGTATATATTTTAGATTTATTTACATTCTTTTGAATATAAATGTATAGAAACTACCGTGGCTACAAAGTGAGGGATCAGTTTATATATTGATTTTAATATAGAATAGATCCCCCATTTTATATTGACATTGTAATTTCTTTTGTTTAAAAATTCTGATTTGGTATGAATCCACCTCTTCTCCCACCTCCCAGTTATGGTTTAATTAGTAAGACTTGTATTACTAAACCATTATTATCTCAAAAAAAAAAAAAAAAAAAAAAAATTCTTGCAACGTAGAAATATTTTATGGCCTTAAGTAACCTACAAAGGGTTGATAAGCTATATAAACGAATCAATCAATCGACCAACAATGGAACAAAATTCAAAATCTAATATTCAGATACATGACACTACAAGCTCAGATATTTTAATTTTTCTGGAATAGACAGCTAATTCTTACAAAGAAACCTTTCTGAAAATTAAGTAATATAAAAACTAACAAAATATCTTATAAGATATTTTATAACCTCTGAAGAAAAAAATGTGGTTATTTTTGCATTGAAAACATACATATATATCATAAACAAAAAATTTATTCCTGATCTGCTATATTTAAATTTCATGATTTTTTTTCTTATAAGAAGCAAATAAATGTTACATTCCATATTAAAAGATGTAAAAGAATGATTTCTACATGAACATGGAAAATGATTAGCTATATTGAGAAAAGGATTTACTACCTTTTTTCTATTTTATTTTTATTCAGATGAGATATATATATATATATATATATATATATATATATATATATATATAATACACTTATATGTATATATATGTATGTGTGTGCATTGAAATATATATATATATATATATATATATATATATATATATATATATATACGCATCTGCACTTACACATACTTCTGTATTCATATGTATAAATATATATAGGCATATAAATTTACCTATATATTTATATATATGTATGTGTGTGTGTGTGTGTGTGTATATATATATATATATATATACATACTGCTGTAAAAAAAAAATCTTATTTTAGTCATAAAGATATATAAACTACAGTTTTATTGAAATAAGGTTTTTATGTATGAATGATTTTAATTATTTTTTTTTAAATAGCAAACACTAAATTAATTAATTTTATTAAAATATTTAATTAACTCTTATATCTTTTGGTTCCAAATCAACCTGAAAAGATTCACAAAAGTAACAATATCTCATGAACAAAATGTAAACATTTCCCAAGAGAACATTTCAATTTAATCTTAGAGAATATAAAACTAATTCACAGCACAATAAATTCTATAGAGTACTTTTAAAACTGTTTTTCTGAATACAATCATAATAAAATAAGAGTTTATCTGAGAAAAAAAAGGGAATTGAAGGCCCTTTTTTTAAAGCTTTTAATAAAATTACTTTAACATAAACCACTCCAGGTGTTCAATGGTTACTGTATAGTGATTTATTCTATCCTAGTCTTCAACACATTTTGTTTTTTTTTTTGATGTGCAAGAAAATGATAAGTATTGGCTTAGGGCTAAAGGTTCCAGGTTCTAATATGTAATTTGGGCAACTTATTCTTGTAGATATTTTTTTTTCTAGTAAATAAAATCAAGTATTCTATATCTTGCAGTACAAGAAAGATTTTAAAATACAACAGCAAGCACCATGGTAAGAATTACAAATGTAAAAATGAAGAAACCTAAACATGTTGCTAAACATACATCTGTTTTTGTCCAGCCAGCAAAGAAGTGGTTGAAAAAATAAACACTTGACAAGAAAGAAATATTTGTAAATAGCCAATAAGATTAACACTATCACAAACACACACACACACACTCATGCAGAGAAAAACAACTGGGGAAAATAAAGAATGAATAAAAAAAATCCTTTTTTTTTCTTGAAATCTGATCATTTTATCAGATATTGCTATGAAATGCAATTTTTTTTTCTTGTATAGAAATTTGTCTTACTTGAGTCAACAATGTGTATGTATGTATCAATGACAAGCAGTGAATATGCATACATCTGTGTGCATCTGTACCCGTGTGTGTATGTGTGCGAATGTATGTTTGATACCTGCCGAATCCACAATTTGTATACATCCATCTTTAGAGATGATTGGAAGAATATTTTATCGCTCTCTCTGCACCATATGACTAGAGCTAGTTGTGGTTTTTCTGTGCTGTAGATAATTAACAGATATTATTTAAATAAACAAAAAATCCAATTGAAAAAAAAAGAAAACGCAATCTTAGGTTTTATGCTGATAGACAACCAAACATTTTGTAATTCTCTTGCTGTTTAATCCATTTTTAAAAAATGTTGTTGGATGACTTTATATTCCTTTCATATTTTGTCAAAAGAAGAAAGCCACATATATCTTCACAAAGTGAGATAATCAATTTAACAAAGCCAGCAATCGGGCAGTTCAATAATTTTCACTGAAGTCCACTAAATATACAAGAAAGTATTTATATTACATTCTGAATATCACAAATTTATACTGATTTTCTCATATTTAGACCAGTCCGATATCCTTAATATAAGATTGATCCTTCAAAGTTTGTTACCCCAAATAGGGTCAAAAGTAATCCATTTAATAAACAAATGTATAACCACTTCTTCATCTTTTAATAAAAATCTCATTAAAATTCCAAATATCCAGAAGCCTCATCCTATACAGCTTTAGATATTGTCAAATCAGAGTTAATGTACATAGCCATGTCATATTCATAATTCTGGTTTGATATTCAATGCATATACAATTCTGTATGCAAGTACAGGATTATTTATGTTTATACATACCTGCTGCAATTTTCCTCATTTGCTGGATAACTTTTACATTGTAATAGAAAAAATTAGTCACTGGGAAGATACTTTTACTGTTGGAGATTTCTCCACTGTAGACAATCATGTTTGATTTGTTCAGTTCCAAACCCTAGGTTGATAGATCAATTTGTATCCACAGCATAATGGCCACTTGAGAATTATGGATTACTTAAGACATTACAAGTATGTAACCTTTTCATGCATTATGCAACGTTTGGGCAATTTTCTTTCAATGGACCCATCTATAGAAAAAGTCAAGCATATCAAATATAAATGTTTAAAAATCATACAAAGGTATATTTTAATATGCACGAGTTGTTTCTATTGTACCTTTGAGAAATTATGTTATCCTGTTATTATAAATATACACGCTATTCTTTAAAGGAAAATAACAGTTTTTCTACTGATCTTTGAATTAATTAAATTGAATGAATCTACACAATTTCACATTTGTTCTCTATCAAATCATAGCTGTGGTTGACCATTGCCTTCTCCCCAAAAACTAATGATTTGCCTTCCCTCACAGCACATACAAGTATTGTCATTTAACACAGATATAACATGTAGTATAATTCTGTTTGAGGCCAGCTCAACAAACAATAGACAATATCCAGTGAACTTTTAAATGCTATTTTATTTTCCCTACTTAATGTATATAAAAGAGAAAAAAAAATACTGAAGTCCTCTTATGATTTTTTTTTTAAATGACATGTTTTTTTTGTTTTTTTTTTATTATATTTTCAGCACACTCATGAAACTTTTTAAAACTCACTCTAGTTGTTTTGTATTTCAAAACAGAGTGCCTGATTAATTCCCTTAATCACTTGCCCGGTTCAACCCGTTTCCCTACAGGACCCTTTCTATCAAGTGTTCTTTTCCTATTACCTGTGTACATGTAGACATCAATGTATACAGACACATAACTATACATTTTATCATGCTTAATTATTTCTATCATGTTGCAGATCCCAAAAGCAATCAGATTTTCTTTATTAAGCAAATATTATATATTCTATTTTTCTCTCACTAATGATTTTAGGTTTGTATACGTGTAGCCTCCAACCACCACTCTTAAAACTCACACCTTGATGATTTAAGGACATCATGAGTCTACTTGGGTTTTCAGTGTGATAAAATCCTAATACTCCATTTTGCATCTTTAGACTAAGAAATAGAACAATTTTAGGCTTCAAAATATAATCAAATTATGTTTTTATTCTTATTAAATAAAATGAACAAATCACACATGTATAGATAGATTAAATTCAGATTACATACATAATATATTTATATATGCATCATTTATGCAAATATTCACCAAAAAAAGTGCATTACATATAGGTAAACATAATTCTTATATTCTATCATCTACTAAATCCAAATGGTGTGTATGTGTCTCTGTACAAGTATGTGTATTTGCATGTAGAAAAAAATTATTTCACGTCACCATTATATATCCTTGATATAATATAATTATCTGAAGTTATGAATTTCTAATCATAAATAAAAAAAAACAAACTTTCTTTTTAAAAAAAAAATGCCCCAGCAACTCTACATACATTGCAGTCTATGATTAAAAACAAAAATAAAGTGTTCCGTCTTAGCAGAGATTTGAAGCAGTAATTTAAATACTACCATTGATTATTTCATCTGACATCTTATATATCTAACAATTGTATATTAAATTTAGCTTAAGTATAGTATAGTTAAAAACTCAATTCCATCTCTAAACACAATCATTTTTTATCCCCTTATAGAGAGAGTGAGAGTCTAATTAAATATTCAAGCATTACCCTAAAAATATTTTGAATTGGATTTCCAAAATGTTTTAAGTTTTGGCTTTTGCTATTGATTAGTATATTGTCAGTGATAACACAAACTCGATCAGAAATTTAATACCCACATCTGCAATAAATAAAAAGAATGAAATTGCAATTAACTTTGTCTTGTAAGGATTTTTCAAAAACATTTAACAGAAATGGAATAATTCTTATGTAGAAGAAACAATTATTTTAATAGTCAAAATTATGAACTGCAATGATTTAAAAAAAACTTGATCTATAAATGTAATTAATAAAATAGATGTAGATTCTTAGGAAAAGTAAAGAGATTTATTTTATAAGAAATTTAAGTTTTTTAACTTTAATTGTAAAACAGTTGACAAAAATATTAATTATAACTTTGTAGCATATTATTTAAATAGCAGCAATTCATTAACAGTGATAGCTTTCATTAGAACTTTGAGCTTAACAATTTTATGCAATTTGTTTTAGATAAAAATTCATATATTTAAAATATTTTGTAAAAAAATTGATCATTTTTATTTTGTAATTTAAAAAAATCTTTCAGATTTTCTCATGATTTAATAAATGTTTGTATGTTTTGCAGATTTCTAACAAGATTTTATATTAGAATTATTCTCTTATATAGAAAATAAATGTTTTTTCTAAATATAGCCATAGCTCTATTATTATTATTATTTGTTCTTGAAAAGGTAGTATTAAGTTCTAAGTATAGCTATAGCTCTATTATTATTATTATTATTGTTGTCTGTTCTTGAAAAGGTAGCATTAAGTCTGTATAAATAAGATGAAGAGCAAGTGGCCATAATTACTTGTTTATCATTTTAATCATAAAAACAGCCATCTGCTTACATTATGTATGAATTTGCACACAAAATATACAAAGAAAAACTTTGATTTGATTTAACTTCCATAAAAAATTGAATGTTGAAAAGGATTCTGTTGTTGGTGTAAATTGAATATGCATGGAAAATTAGGATATTACAATTCTGACAGCCGAAATATCAATATCTCCAACAAAAATAACTTTGAATAGATTCGTAGCATAGAAAGAACTAGTATTTTTCAGTGAATTTCTCCTTATTCGGCTTTTAAACAATTTAACCATGGACCCTGTACAAAGACCATCTAAAATGCATATATTAATTTTATATTTGGTTATCAACTTTGCTGAAGCCAATATAACAATGAATGAGATTGTGATGGAATTTACTTTTAAAGCTTGTTTTAAATACATATGTACATACAAAGGTAAAATATATGTCCATTATTACCTTCTTATTTAAAAATAGTCATCATTTACAATATATTGAGGAGGATAAACTTTTGCACAAAACAATTTCTTTCTGAATTTCTGGCATGAGGCGTTATCATTATTTACATTACAGATTAATGTCCTCAGGAAATGAAGACAACTGAATAATGGTCAGAGACCATAATTGGTCAAATACTGTGGTGATAACAAAGATGACGATATTAGTCCAAGTGGAAATAATTTTAAAAAATTCAGAATTCTTCCTCTAACTATTGACTTTATGCATTCTGTACAATGCACTGTATATTAGTAACCAAGAATTATTGCTAAAATAATGTAGATTCAATTGTAACAAACAAATTTAAATATGAAACAAATGACATTTATGACAAGTATTTTGATAAATGACTAATTAATTTAGTTATGCAATATATGTGATTTTTTTTTTTAATTCTACAATCAAGAACCATTTAGTTGTGTGTGTATGTATGTGAAAATATATATATATATATATATATATATATATATGTGTGTGTGTGTGTGTTTGTGTGTAACAAATAGCTTCTCAAATAACTCCTGAAAACAATATAATCAAAGTTGCTGATGGCTGTCAGAATGGCCACAGAACTAGTCATACTGAATGTATTTCGGCCTAGAATAAAATTGCTATTTCTCTTCTGCACATGTTCATTTCCATCAACATAATAGATACTGATTAATTTTCTTTTTTTACTTACCCACATCAGGGATGACTATGAATAAGTAGTCATATACAATTCCATTGTATATCAGGTGCAGTTTATAGTTTCAGTCTTCTGATTATAAGTCCTATATTGTTTGAAACAGAGCCATCAGCCCATTATTTGCTGTGAAAAGCTCAAAAGATTTACCACCTACAGTTTATACAAGATTTAGCATGAACTAGATATATATAATGTCTAATTAACTCTTATAAAATAACTTACTTTTTAACAATTAATACATTGATAACCATTAAAATTAATGAATTTGTATTTATGCAAATTCATTAGATATTTCATCATTTTTTTTTGTTTACAATTATCAAATCTATAATGATTATCTACTTAATGAAATTTTTTTAGATTATGTACCCATCCTAAAAACAAGAAAAGAAAAGAAAAGAAATTTCAATTATTAATGTACAATTTTCAGCTTATGCCAGGATATTCTTGACACATAACAAAGTTTTTCAAGTTGTTTCAGTTTGCGATAGGTGTGAAATGAAAAAAAAAAAAAAAAAAGAATACCAAACCAGAATGTCTTAATTTAATATTGTTTCAGTGGCACAAATCTATAGAACTCATCTTCAGGATTTAGTTTCTAATTGATCTGATGGAATCACAGCATATTCATCACCCTGTTCTGACAGTTTTCAGAGTTAGGTAAAATGCAAAATCAATCATTTGAGTTCTTGTTCTTCTGCTGTGCAACTGTCTTCTTTGACCTTCCACACACACACACACACACACACACACATATATATATATATATATATATATATATATGTGTGTAAGATCATATTGAAGCTTGAAACTGACAGTCACAATAAAGTGCTGATCCTAATGTTTACACACACACACACATATATATATATATATATATATATATATATATATATAAAAGTGAACATAGAAGTCAACACTTAGAGGCGACAGTCTGTTTCATGCTATATGCAATCGTCAAGCCACGTGTGCTGTTATTTTTCTCGGCTATTTATATATATACGGGTTAGTGGTGCATTGTGGGTATTCTATTATGGCGGTTATTTCACCGGAAGTCGTTTGTTTATCTATTTAGGTCAAATTATATTGCTTGTTTTTATTTTTTTTATTTTTTTTTTTTTTATTTTTGTTTCTTATTTTATTTATTTATTTATTTATTAACGTAGTAAAAATTATTTAACAGTTTTGTTTTGGTTTGGGAATTTAATTAAAACTATTTGTTCAGTTTTGGGGTTGATTGTTGTAGTTCATTCTAAGTATTATTTTGGCGGGAACAGTTTTTAATTGATTATCTTTATTTGGGATTGGTTTGTTTATTTATTTACTTGGAAGAATTTAGGTTAATTTATTTTACTTGTATATTTTCTCTTTTCGGTTTTCGATTTTTAAGTAACATAGTATTTTTTTATGTTTTATTTCTATTTTTTTATTTTTTATTTTTTTTATTTTGTTATTTTTCCTTATTAGTATATTTATTTGTTTTTATTTTATTTTTTCCGTTTTTTAATTTTTTAGGTTACGTAGTAAAAATTTATTTTCATGTCTGCATTTTGAGATGAGTTCGGATCTTTTGTTTAATAATTTATTTTGGTCGGGAAAAGTAATGATAGCTATTTTTTCCTCCGAGCAAAGTTTGCAAGTTTTTGATTGGTTATTGTAGGCTGATGATTTTTTCCTTAATAATAATAGAATACCCACAATGCACCACTAACCCGTATATATATATAAATAGCCGAGAAAAATAACAGCACACGTGGCTTGACGATTGCATATAGCATGAAACAGACTGTCGCCTCTAAGTGTTGACTTCTATGTTCACTTTTATATTTACACACGCTCTATCTCTGATATTGAGCACTTTATTCCATAAATATAGCACACCTTAAGACTATATTTCTTTATATATATATATAAAGGAATACTTTTCTTTACCAATGCATTTCATCCTCCTTTAGTTTTTATACATATTGTTTCTTTACAGGTATATTTTATTTATATCTGAATTTTACATATATTAAATCTCATTGACAAGGTCTGTGCATTCAAGATTTTATTATATCATTCTTTTCTTTCTATGTGCCATGTCCTTTCAGGACGTAGGTGATCATGGCTCTCCACCTCCCTCTATCTCTTGCAGCTCTTAACAAGTTCCTTCTCTCTTGCCATCTCCTGCAGACTACGTCCTGTGATCCACTTGCTTAAGCCCACTAGGTATGTCATGCATTGTTTTCCCTTGTCTTTCTTTCCCTCTATTCGACCCGTGAGTATCAGATTCTCCAGGCCCTCCTTCCTCATTATGTGTCCCAGGAACTTAAGCTGCCTCTTCCTGATGTTACGTATAAGCCTCCTACTTGTTTGAATCATCTCTAAGACCTCATCATTGCTCATACAGTTCATGATATCCTTAGCATTCTTCTGTAGAACCACTTCTCTATCACCTCGAGTCTTTTCTTCATCCATTTCCAATTGTGATGCTTAAATTAGGATTGAAGTTATGGGTAAAGCTGAACTTTGGACAGTTTATTCATAAATTCAATCCTAATGTAATCATGTTATTCAGAAATTGTAAAGATAATAAAAAGTTGAATAAAAAGACCTTGTTGGTGGAATTTTACTAAAGCTTGTTTGGTAGAATTCTTGCTGCCTAAATATATATATATATATATATATATATATATATATATATATATATATATATATGCTTTCATAAAAATATATGAACAACTTCATCTGATCCTGTTTTTTTCATTGATGATATTCCTTTGTTTTATTGCTACAATCAAGTTCAGTCACTTTAAAGCAAAATTTGATCAAATAAGTCAAAGTAAATAAGATTTTAATTTATTTAACCAAAAGCATTATGAATCCAGTAAAGCAGTAATTTTTTTTGTCACTTTAGGTCCTACCATTAATTTCTTACCTGTGTATCCATTTGATGCCATTTTTCCTACTTACATATTTGACATAACACTGAAATAATTCAACAACAGTAAGGAGGAAAGTTCATATTTTCTGCAGTTTTCTGTATTTTTTATGCAAAGATAAATCCAAATTACTTACTAGAATGATGACAAAGAATTAAATAAAATTATGTGACAATAATGAGTTGTTTCATCTTTCCTATTTAGGGAAATGAGCAAGCAAATTTTTACAGATATAACTCTGAAAATGTTGTCTTGCAATATTTCTGGATTTGCTGGAAATTTTGGGGATCATTTTTTTTTTCAAATTGAAAAAATACTTTAATTACATCTATTAATATACTTGTTAAATGTTGTTTTTAATAAAAAGAAAGATATATATCTATGTTCACAATCACACATAGTTTTAGTGAAAAATATACATTAATATTATGTTATATACGGAGAGCAAATGAGCTTTTATAAAGAAAAATAGTTAGTTGCTATAAATCAATTCAATGCTTTTCTGTCCATTTCTACAAATTCATAATATAGAAGAATGAATATATTCACTTCATCTTTTTTCCCAATTTTCCTCATGAAAATGAGTGTTTTTTATCAAAATATTATTCTTTCTTATAGAATTGTCATTGGAACAAAAAAAGCAACATCTAAGTTCCTTCAATATACCATTGTTTTTTTAAAAAAATTTTATATGTAGGAGAAAGCAAGGAAATAACTTTAAAAGATTATCAAGTTTTGTTTTTTTTTGCACCAATTTTGCCATTTCTAAGAAAAATGTACAAAAAGAAAACAAAAAAAAATACTTTTGTTATCTCACTTAGTTCTTTTGACTCCCTGCCTATTTATAGAAAGAAAAGGAACTCAATTTGACACAATAACAACAAACAATGTTATTCTTTAAAATTGTTATTTTTTAAATGTTTCATTATTTTGAATTGTTTTATCCAGACTAACCTCCCCCATCCAACTATATTTTGATTTGATGGTTGTTATTTGTTGTTCCTGGCATATCACCACATATATTTTTTGTTTATTTTTTTTTTCTACCTCCTTCATAGAAAGTTCTTTACTTGAATGAATTGGAGGTGTTCAAATAAAGAAAGAGAAATATGAAGAAGGCACATTCACATACATGCATATATTAAAAACAAATATATATGTAATAAAAAGTCTCCTCATTTTGTTGTTACCACTATTACATACTGACAATCAATATAACACAAAAAACAAAAGAAAAACATAGAAGCATGTAAAAAAAAAACAAAAAAAAACACAAGTTTTAAAATCGACAAATACAAAAAAAGCCCTCTTTACACACACTCTCACTTTCTCTTGTGGTTCTTACTGAATGTGAAAGGAATGGAAGTAAATCAAACAAACAACAACAAATTAAAGAAAATATAAAAAAAATAACAAAACAAAAACAAAAACAAAAAAAAATAACTGGAAAGCAAGAAGCGAAATCCAACACTTCCATTTTTTACCCAAAGCAATGAACAGAGAAAATATTTTTGAATTTCCTTAATAAATATTTTGAAAAAAAATCAAAAAAATTGTTTGTTATTATTTCTTTCTATTCCATTGTAAATATGTTTTGTTTCTATCGTTTCAGTTGTTTCATTTTATATAAACATTCTTAATTGATCGGCTGATAGACAATTAATAACAATCTTGTAGAAATGCAGTCATTTTACGGTTTGTTTTATTCTAACTTCTAAGTAACATTCATTCAAAAAGCTAAAAGTTGGTTCTCAGTAAAGTTAAAGTTGTAATTGCAGAATTACCTGTTTCATATTAGTTAAGATTACAATGAAAACATTACTATGTTTCCTTCATATTCTAAGATGCTACAAGTGGTAAGATGGACCCTATAATTAGCTAATTGTTTTTTTTTTTTGGAAAAAGTATTTGAGGATTTAACAGCTTACTAGCAAGTCCAAGTTACTGACTCTACAACAAATTATCATATTTTGTACCTGTTATTACTAGAACTGATAACGTAGCTGTGGAATGCTAGTATCTTGTCTTCATATTCCTCAGGCACCTTTACCATAAACAAACTTGGTAGATAGTAGGTACTGGGAATTGACAATACATTTGGAATTAACGGTAGGCCTATTGAGCTAACTGGTTTGCTTGAATAGTATACAAAGTGCAGTAATAAGGCTAGTATTCTTGCTGCTTATATTAAATGTAACTGTCATATGAATGGGGTTGGGGTTTGTTCAGGGAAAAGAATGCAGTTTTAGCATATGAGATATGGCATTTGTAAAGGAAAGAAAGGTAACAATACTGTGAAAAATAATTGTAAAAAATGTCTACGATGAGGGGGAAACATTCTACAAAGATTTTACAAAATGAAAGAAAGCTAAAACATCAACATTTGTTTGACAAGGTACTTTTAATGCTAATATATGAAAAGTGTGTCTTTTTACTTTCTTTGCAGTTTAATTATAAACCCATGCAATCCATTTCTCATTGGTAAAAATTCAGTTAAAATTCATCTCAAGATGAAGCATAACATTTTTCCACATAAAACCATAGTGAAGTACTACAATATTTATTTAATTAAAAAAACGTGCTAATTTTCTATTGTCACCAAATTTCAAATTAGTACATTCTGCTCTATTAGGATGTTTTTGTAACTAATTGTGCATTGAATGACCTACTAGCATCAGTTAAAAATAGCAATTTGGTTTAATTCTTGAAGCATAAATTTGTACAGCTTCTTTACAATGCAACTTGTATCACTTCATTTACACATTAAGGTATAACTTACTTTTATAATTTTCAATATATAACCTCTCATCATATTTAACATCAAAATATCTCTGAATCCACTGAAATTGTATTTCAGAGATCAAGATCCATACTCATTATGGCATTAAATGAATATGAATACCTCATTGGGAAAAATGTATCTGCCTTAGAAACTATTCTGTGAATAATTAATTTTTTTCTGCCTGTTCCAAAAAGTAGCAATGTATTTTTTATAACTAATGAAATAGAAATTCTTATCACAACTACTTTAAAAATATTAACGATAATAAAATATCTTATTTAAATGAAGTGCATTCAGAAAAAAAATATTTACTTTTCATAATTACAAGTATATAATCTAGGTTATCAAATCCAGAAATACATAAATAAAATATTAATTATACTGTCACTGTGTCACGTCCAACAAATAAAAATTATAGCGTAAAAAATAAATATAATAAAATAATTATAATGGTTAAAATTATCATTAATTCACTCTTTCTAAACCAATGAGAATCAACTCCACTTTTCTCCTCTACACACAAACATTTGACATTCCCACTATTGGACAGGCAGTGCACACAGACAGGTAGTCAACACATGTTTCTATGAAAATTTTGGCTCCTTTTCCTTTTTCAGGTCATAATAGTAACATTTATCTCTGAGCACTCAACAAATTCAATGTAAGAATACTGCAGGCACTTCTTTTATTTTCCAGCTATATTATCTGGACACTCATTGCACACATCTATAAAAAAATACGTGAAAAAGACTGTATACACTTTACTTATACTTTATATTACCATTCTGTCAGATTCCAATCAATATTTGATCTACATTTGACCTCAAACTCAGAATTTTACCATGTATTACTGTCTCTTGTTTCTCCAACATCACATAACAACCAGATAATAAATACACTTTTTGTTGTTTCTACGTATTGCTGTTTCTCATTTTAACAAGTATTGTTGTATATGTAAATTTTAGAAGGTTTATGATTATTTACTCAGAGTTATAGCTCCTTTACAAGGTACTTCAGATTTTATAAGCACACATATTCACTGATTGCCAGAGACACAGAAGATTGTATTGTATATTCTTCAAGTGAAAAGGGTATATTTGCTGTAAAAATCAGAATGCAAAGTCCAAGTAGAGAAATCAGTGCAAAAAATGTGACCACCTCAACCAGTAAGCAGGCTTAAGGTAAGTAGGATTTTGAAGTTCAAAATATACATCTCTTATTGTGAAATAGTTAAAAATTAACTGTAGGAACATTGAATGTTCATGATTGCAAAGTTCTATGAATTTAAAGAATCATTTTATATGGGAAAGTTTAATCTCACTGCAAAGAATGTCCTCTTAAGTGGAGATTGTCAACACTCAAGCACATTGTAAAAAAAAAACTTTACATTTTCTAATTTGCAATATCTATATTGTAGAAATGCTATTTAAATATCAGCTGTGGAAGATTGTATTCAATAAAGATG
Source organism: Acanthosepion lycidas (assembly GCA_963932145.1). Classification (NCBI taxonomy): domain Eukaryota; kingdom Metazoa; phylum Mollusca; class Cephalopoda; order Sepiida; family Sepiidae; genus Acanthosepion; species Acanthosepion lycidas. The sequence goes on along the minus strand of OZ010585.1, from coordinate 110,137,136 downwards.
AAAAAGAAAAAGATATTCTTTCTCTGAAATGATTATTTAGCTGAGGAATGGAATGCATTACACTTGCTTTCAGCAAATTATATAGAAGGGTTTCTCTGAAAATTAAAAAGTAGATAAATGTATGCATAGAAAAAAAAAGGAGTAAAAAAAAAAAAAAAAGCAATTCATTATTTACACAAAGTAGATGAAATTCTCTTTCATAAAATCTTATTTTTATGATAGTTATCAAGGAAAGGTTATTAAAGAAATTGTATTCAATGGAAGAAAATCAATTTTTACTCTGATGAAACTTGAAGACCTTTCAAAACAAAATATTAAATTAGTTGGTCTGAAAGTTATCTTCACATAGTATTTTATGACTTTTTATGAGGTGTCATTATAATTCTGAATTTCTCTTGTCTTTCCTATTTTACTCACCAAGTAGAATAATATCTTTTATCCATTCATCCTTTATCCCTGAATTTGTTTTCATTAAATATCTCAGCTACCATAAGAGGTGATTTTGTTAAGTACTTTTTAAGATGTAAGAATTCTTTCATATCACTTCACTCACACAAATATCTGTTTTTGTAGGCAATTTCAAAACGTCTCCATTGAAGAAAAGATTTTAGATAAAAAATTTTCTAAAAATCCCTTTTTACTAAGAAAGTAACACAAATTACATTATTGATGGTAGAATTAGCTATTTTGATACAGGAAACATATAGCATTCATTAACCTAACATCATCATTTCTGTCAGTTAAAATTTATATAATCTTTTTTATTTATCAGGAAATTATGCTTCTAAAGGTTACTAATGTTAAAGCTCTTTCTAATACTGAATGAAGTTTCCTTCCAATTCTTTTTTGCTTCTGGTTGTGTGAAAAGTTAACAACTTCATTATATCACTACTTTTGCTTCTATTAGGTTGGTGCAAAAATAATGATGTGATAATGTCGTTTTTTGACGTAACGTCAAAAAACGACATTATCACGTCATTATTTTTGCACCAACCTAATAGTTATATGTGCTGGCTATTTTTATTTTTGCCGATGTTGGAAATCTTCAAATCTTGTTTCCTTTGTTATATGGTAACAATCTTTCTGATTTTGTGTATAGGACCTGATGAAGGATCATTTACTTTATGATTTATAGGATTATTTCATTTATTAAGCATTGCTCTGAGAAAACAGTTGTATAAAGATGATACTTTAGACATTTTTTAATAATTTTGATGCTATCAAGCACTGTTTATAAATTATTTAACATCAATTTGTATTTGTGTTGCTCATGTAATAAATTTCTGTTTAAGAAATCTTCACAGCATATAAATGTATGTTCTTTTCCTTATAATGCAATGAGTTTGCCTGTTGTTACTTAAATTTCTTTTGCACAAGAGGATGAATAAATCCACTACATATTTGAAGTTATATATATATATATACATATACACCCAAGTATAGAATTGGTGTATACAGAATAAATTCCAATAACCAAATAATACTATTCTTAAAAGAGTGCTCAATACAGAGTAGAGCAAATATAATTATTTATTTGAAAATTATAACATAAATATTTTATAAAATCACTACAAAAATAGCCATTTTGTTTCAACACTTCTGGTGTCTTATCAAGTAATGGTGTTGGACATTCAACACCATCACTTGATAAAACATCAGAAGTGTTGAAACAAAATGGCTATTTTTGTAGTGATTTTATAAAATATTTATGCTATAATTTTCAAATAAATAATTATACACATATATATATATATATATCTGGAGACCCTTCTGACCGTCCTATGTCTCTTACCACTCTTCGGTAAAGTCTTTGAGGCTTTAATCAATGCTGAAGTGGTTCAACACCTTACTTCACATAATCTGCTCTCTGACAAGGATTATGGTTTCAGCTTTGCCTGATCTACTGCTGACATGCTCACAGCCATAACTGAATTTGTTATTGTGAAGTGCTTTGTATACAAAGAAGCTTAAGCCATGGCTCTAGATATTTTTAAAGCATTTTATAGGGTTTGGCATGTCGGCCTTCTTCATAAGTTTCAGGGATATGGTATTACAGGATGTTTATTTCACTTAATACAATCATTCCTGTCAAACTGTGAAATGAAGGTCATCCGAAATGTGTTCTCCTCCTGCTCCTTTATCACAAATGCTGATGTTCTGTCTTGGTCCCTATACTCTTCCTGATCTTCATTAATGACCTTCCCGATCTCATCAATTCCCAAGTAGGCATCTACAGAGATGGCATTACTATTTACTCCTGTCTCAATAGTAAATCTGGTATCGTTGACAAAACTAATCTGGTTGCTGATCTCAAAAAGAACCTCTAATCTGTGGTTGACTCTGGCAGGAAATGGCTTGTAAACTTTAACGTCTCCAGAACAAAACTACCCTCCTTTACCCACCACAGAGAACTCTCCCTGCCTCCCATCAGAATGGTTGATGCCCAACTCCTCAAGAGTGCCTTGTTACATATGCTTGATCTCATGCTGTCTCCTGACATGAGGTGGAATAAATACATTGAATCAATAACTTCATCTACTGCAAGGAAATTTGGTTCTCTGTGTTGTTCCAGGAAGTTTTTCTTGTGAGAGTCCGTCCTTCAAATCTATAAATCAACTATCTGTCCTTGCATGGAATATTGCTGTCATATATAGTTTGATGCCCCTCCTGTACGTCTTGAGGTCCTTGACAAAATCCAGAGACAAATATGCAAGATGATAGATCTTGATCTGGCATCTAGACTACAATCGCTATCCCACAGACCTGCTGTGGCCTCCCTCTGTCTCTTCTACAAGTATTTTCATTGCAATTGTTCTAACAAGCTACTTTTGCTGGTTCCCAGACTGCATGAATTTAAGCGAGCTACTAGGCTGGCATTTTGGTCCCACCCATCCACTGTCTAAATTGTTAAATGTAACTGTCTATATTACTCAAACAGCTTCTCTCACACTTCCCATCTGTGGAACTCTCTTCCTCTTGCTTGCTTCCTTGATTACTATAATCTTCAAATATTCAAGTGTAATGTCAATCAACATCTTCTGATACCTTGATCTTGTTCCCCATCCTTCTCTATATCCTTTCCTTAAACCTGCCTCTTTACTCTCATTCTCAATCCTCTGTAACCTTTTGCATGCTAGTGCCACTCCTGCCTTGCTTGGGCTGAATTGCTTATATATATATATATATGACCCAAACTATATGATTGCTTCACAGTGTTAATTATATGTCATTGTAAAAATTCACTATATAATGGTAGTTGAATATTCCATAGACGTGTAGCTGGTGTAATGGATAGCTGCTCAGTGCAAAAAATCAGAGAATTGAGTTTTCTGACTTTCATTTTTGTGCAAATAACCTTGGTAAAGGTTTGAATCTATCTCTTCTCACCTATGGTTCAACAAGTAAGACAGACTGGGCTCTTCAGCCTTAGTTGGCAACAAGTCTAAGAGAAGGACAACACTGAATAAAAAAGTATTTAGCCCTATTAAGCAGATCATGAAATAATGACTATATGATCCCAATTATGGATCAAATATGCCATCAGACCTGAAACTATTTGCTTCACAGTATAATTATATACAGGTGTATAAATCTGCTATATATTTAAAGACAAATATCCCATAATAACTGAAACATGTAAACATATTTTCCTAAATGTAATAGCATTAAAAGGTAACAAAAAATAGACTGAATATTTTTTAGTATGAATAAATTTGTGCCAGTTATACATTCCCTGCTACCATGGATATTTGAAGCATTACACAAGGCCATCTATGTTTTTGTTAAATAAGACTGCTTCTGCTTTATTTTGGTAAATAAATTTATTAAAATATAAAAGATGATGCCAATGTATGTCATTGGCTTTCTTTTCCCTCCTTTGTACCATGTGATGCATTTGTGGAATGATCATCTTTTTACTACAGACGGCTCTTTACAAGTAAATTTATAAAAAATGACACTGGAGTTTTTTTTATTGCTATGTAAAGATTTAAAACTCATGGAATGGATGCACATATGGTATCAGGAAACATGCCACAAGACATATGCATCTTATGGTAGTAAATATGTTAATCTTTACTTGCTATTTCAAAATTATACTCACACTTTTTGCTTGTATGCACAGAAGGGAAGTGAAAGTCTTTGAAAAACATGGAAATTTGTAATTTTATTTTAAAGAAACATTTAGCATATGTTGAAAGTAAAAGCAAACTTGTTATTGTTGGCATTTACATCAGAAATCTTTTTAGATATGATTGAAAATACAATTAAATATCCAGTAAGAGATTTCAATAATGCATTTTGATGATCAAATTTAGTTTAGTGATGCATGTCTCTTTTCTAAATATGTCTATAAAAGTTGATTCCTAAAAGAAAATGTTATAAGTCAAATGTTATAAGTGGTTTCCAAGAAATAAATGGTTTCTATTTAATTTGCATCAATGACACAGTAGTAACAAAAGTTTCTAGCTAATGTTTTGACAAAATCTTTATATAAATCAACAGCATTATCATTCAATTATCAAACTCTTTTCTCCAACTTTCTATAAGCTTATGTGACTTTTCAGGTAAACTATGTATTCTGCAATAGAATAATTCTTTGATGAATGTCTTGAAATGTAATTGTTAGCCAAGGAGTGTTGTATAGGCAAAACATGTAATTATGAAGAATATGCCAAATGTGGAAGAATTTTCAATTCCATCTTCAGGTTCATCTACTGCCTTATGTTTACCCCAATGCTGATCTGCAGAGAGAAATCACCAAATGACATTTACCCAGATCTCTTTGAAAACATCATTCAAATAATTTAATTGTTCACTGTAACATTATAGAGTCATAGTTTGTCAAGACTACAGCAATTTAAATAAAGAATAGTGGCAATATTGTACCTTTGTGCCTGTAAAACAAAAAAAAAAACAATAAACAAAGTATCTAAAGGAAAGTTTTTCCTTTGACACTGCTATTATTTTAACTACTTTCATTCTAGAATAATGTTTGTTATTTTAAAAAGCAGTGATTAGAATTATATGAAAGTGAACTTATACATTTTCTTTTTTCTTGAGAATTGACAGCAAAAATAATAAACACTATTTATTAGATTGTTTATTTACACTGTTTATTTATTATATTTTTTATTGGAATGGTTGGCAAAACATTGGCTAATTGCTAATCGAACCAAACTTTATAAAATGGTAAATAATAAGGATTTTCTTATACTTTGTTTACATATTTTTATAAATTTATGAATAAAAATTTTCATATTTATTTATATTATAAATTAGTAAATGATAAATATTGTATTGTATTAGCTTTAATAAAATTGTATTTTGAATGTTGTAAATAAACAATCTAATAAATAAATAAAAAATGTATAAATTCACTTTCATTATATGTTTAGGTTTTATTACAATTCTAATCATGGGTTTTCAAAACAATAAACTAAACATTGCTGAGTGAAGGTAGTTAAAATAATAGTGACAATCTATTTCTTTTTTTGGGTATGAAAGTCCAAGCTTACTGACTAACTTTGAAACCAACCAAGCATAGGGTGGATTTTTTTTTACATTGAACCTCCTAAGGTTGTTGTGAATCTAGCCCCAATATTCATTATGGTGGATTCACATCAAAAATTGATTTTTCATTCCCATTGATGAGAATATATTGTTATCACTTACTCTGCATTGAGCAAAAAAAAAAAAAAAAAAAAAAAAAAAATTAGAAAAGATACACTGATTTTCTGCTAATTCTGTGAGAAATATTTTGCCTACTTTTTAATTTTTTCCAAAGGTTTGTAAATGATGCTTTACTGTTAAAAAGGAATGATTTCCTGAAAATTGTGTAAAAGATGATACTAGGAACTTTTACACGAACCCAATATTTCATTTCAGCTTTTAAATTAAATATTTTTCTTGAGAAATTATGTTTTAATTGACCTCCATGAACTTTTCATTAGATCAGTATATTTAAAGGGCAAATATTTTCAGCAGCAATTCTCAAATCCACTTCCATCTCAAAATCAAGGCTTTCATCAGCTTTCATTTAAATTTGATATAACTCACTAGAATATACTGAAAATATTCCCTATCTTGATGTATTTTATTATTTCTCTCATACACTATTTCCAATTAACTAGTTTCTAATCATTTTATATCAGTATTTTTAGACATGACATCAAGGGTAGATTGTTCTCATTCCACTGAGTCCAAGTACACACTGGTTGGTCCTAAAACTGAACTCTCAATTAATACAGCACCAAATTTGCAAACCAATATTTTAATCCACTAGACCATTTTGCCAAGGGGCAATTCTGTTTAGTGAAGTTGGAGCATTAAACTGAACCTGCTTAGTATTTTCTCCTTTGCTGTGTCTTTTACACTGTTTTGCATAAATGCCCTTTGGAAAAGCATGAATCTATTTCTTCTCCCCCCCCCAGCTATAGATTAAATAGTAGGCTCAATTGGGTTCTTTAGCCTTGAGTGGCAGCCAGTCTAAGAGAAGGAAAACTAAATTACAAACTACTGTCCTCATCTTTGTTGCCATATTTATTACAACATTTCAGCTGTTGAACACTCTGGCCTTCTTCAGGTGATTTGAATGTTGAAGTGAATCCTTTATTTCGCTCATTGAGGTAGACTGTTCTAGTTCCACGTGCCATGTTTAATGGATGTCAGTTATCAGTTATCTCCTGTTAATTTTCCCTCTGAAAGCTCTCCACTGCCTTAACCAGGTATTGAACTCACACTCTTTGGGTCCTGTCACTGGAACTAACCAACACATTCATCCACTGTGCCATGTGTCCTTGGGTATGAATTTCTGGGTATTATAAACCTAATGTCTTCAGCAACCATTTTTACCAGTGCTTATTATTGCAATTTTGCTGTTATCATTGCATGTTTTTACCAGAGCTCATATTGCAACTTTGTTGTTATTATTCCTTTTCTCTTGCACTCCTTATTACTGGTTCCCATATTGTATTTATTAATTCTATGCTTGGTTGGCTGAGGAGATTTTTGTGGCCTAGCATATATGCTGATTCCATAAGTTTACAAATTTTCCAATGGTGTTCCTTGTCTATGATCTCAACCTGATCCCACAGAGGGCGGTGATTTCCCTTCTCTCTCCATATGCGGTCAGCCACGTCTGATTTTTCCACTTCCCCTCATATTACAGCTTTCTGGTGTTCTTGAAGCCTTACCTTGATGGGGCAGCCTGTCTCCCCTTTATATTTCTTTCCACAGCTGCACGGGATAGCGTACACACAGTCTTTAGTCATGTTCTCCTCTATGGGGGGGGGTCTTAATCGGGAGAGATATCTGAAGTGTTGTCAAGCTTTTGAAGGTTGTTTTGATGTTATATGGAATCCTTTGTATTTTCTTTGATAACCCCTTCACATAAGGCAGGCAGACTGTTTTCTGAGTGTTGATGTCGTCCTCCTCTTGTACCCACCTATTCCAGTTTTGGGGGGCTGCTGCCATGTATCCAGGATAGTTGTTACATTGTAGGGTACTACTTATACTGACCAATTCTTTATCTAATGTCTCTGGGTTGCCACTTATGACTTTTGCTTGGTGTTGTAAGCAGCGGACAATCCATTTCTTTATGCTGTATGGATGGTGTGAGTTGAAATTGAGGTACTGTCTGGTGAATGTCGGTTTACAGATGCTTTAACCCATGTTCTGTTCGAGATATTAGAACATCCAGGAATGGGAATGTGTTGTTACTCTCTTTCTCCATTGTGAACTGTATCGAAGGTCTTATTGAGTTCACATGGTCCAGTAGAACCTGGACATCTTCCTGGTGTGGCCAAAGTATGAAGGTGTCATCTATGTACCTTAACCATAGAGTTGGCCTTAGAGATATAGATTCTAATGGCATTTCCTCAATGTATTCCATGTATATATTTGCCATTGCTGGTGATAATGGCGAGCCTATTGCTAAGCCCTCATCCTGTCGATATATGTGTGATCCCATTCCGAAGTGTGTTGTTTGTGGAATACTGGTCCGTTCTTCTAGGGATGAGTCAGAGGCCAATCTATCTCTGACAACTGAGAGTGCCTCCTCCGTGAGTACCTTGGTGAACAAACTCACCATGTCCAAGCTCACCATCCGGTTGGATAGGATGGGAACATCTTTGATTATTTCCACAAAGTGGGTGAAGTTTCGGACATATGAAGGAGACTTTCCGATCAATGGGCCAATTATGTCTACAAGGAAGCGACTCAGAGTGGCACACAGAGCCTTGGCAACTAACAATCAGCCTGAGCAGAATACCATCTTTATGAATCTTAGGGAGACCATATATGTGAAGTAGCTTGGTGTAACACTGCAATAACTGCCTATACGTTTAGGTATGTAGTGATCCTTGTTCTTGATTAGTATCTGTGACAGTTTGCGTTCCATTTTCATAGTAGGGTCCTTTTTTACTTTGCTGTAGCTTGGCTGTGGCATGGCTGACCACATATGGAGAGAGAAGGGAGATCACCGCCTTCTGTTGAGATCATAGACAAGGAACACCATTGGAAAATTCATAAGCTTAAGGAATCAGCACATATGCTAGGCCACAAAAATCTCCTGAGCTGACCAAGCATAGAAATAAATACAATATGGGAACCAGTAATAAGAAGTGTCAGAGAAAAGTGATAATAACAACAAAGTTGCAATATGAGCTCTGGTAAAAACATGCAATGATAACAGCAAAATTGCAATATAAGCACTGGTAAAAATGGTTGCTGAAGACAATAGGTTTATAATACATAATATAAGACCCAGAAATTCATACACAGATCTCCTCAAGGACACATGGCACAGTGGATAAAGGTGTTGGGTAGATCCAGTGATAGGACCCAAAGAGTGTGAGTTCAATGCCTGGTTAAGGCAGTGGAGAACTTTCATTAAACATGGCACGTGGAACTAGAACAGTCTACCCCAGTGAGCAAAATAAAGGGTTCAGTTCGACATTCCAAACACCTGAAGAAGGCCAGAGTGTACAATGACCAAAAATGTTGTAATAAATATGGCGACAAAGATGAGGACAATAGTCTGAATAATGTAAATAATGTACATAATACCTCATCTCAGAAATATAGACTGATATGCAATGGAAAATCACTACACTTTCTTTCCCAATAATGCAGAAAAGAAAAATCTGAGGAGAATTGTGATTGCATATGTCCTGAATAGGCATGGCATTAAAAAATTTTCATCATTGTTGTCTATATTCTGAGCAATTAGTAGAATTTGGGTGGGGGGCGTATAATTGTGTTAACCTTCTGATATTAGTATAATATATTAATATAAAAATATGAAATAATAAAATATAAAGAAATTCAGATTTTTAACTGAATTAAATTTTATAAAAATATAATTAAAATTTTGTTCTGTTAAATTGACTGATATGTAAAAAGAATTTTGTTAGAAACTAGCAAAAGGATGCCGAACTATGACATAATATCAATCCTCTATGAATGCTGGACAATTTTCTCATTGATGAAGAGGAGAATTGAGGCAACAGAGATGTTGTTCTACAAAAGGATGGTGAAGTAGATGGAGCCTGAATAATAAGGAAGTTTTAAGGAAAACTGAAACAAAAAAATCACTTGGAATCAGAAATCAGGGTTGTAGCACCTGTTAGGGCCCTAGCTATGGGCAAATAGTGAACTCACAAACAAAAAACTATGAAAGTTTAAAAATTCACTTTTATAATAAATATACCAGCAGTGCTTTATTTTATAAAAAAAATTACCAACAATACCTATTTATAACAGAATTACCAATAATACATTTTAACTGTAATTGAAGCTATAAGATAGCGTTCAAAATATTTATATTTCAGCATTAAATAACTGATAGAGGTTGATATGCTGTTAAACAAAATCAACCAGTCAACCAGAATCAGAAAGCTGAAATTTCTGGGACACATAATGAGGAGAGAAGACTTGGGGAAGCTGACACTCACAGTGTATATTGAAGACAGAAGAGGCCAAAGGAAATATTGAGTAACCTACCTAATATGCCTATGTAAATGGATAGCAAAACAGGGTGGGAAAAAGATATGTAAGGAGACAAACATTACTAAGAACTACAAAGGATAGGAAGCTGTAGAGAGCCATGATCGCTCACATTCTAAAAGAACATGCAATCTAAAAGAAGATTTTATTTCATGGCATTATAATCAAAATATTCTGGTAATTCTCATAATTCACAATTAGTTTTAATTCCTAAAATTTCTGCTTATCCATTTCTGTTTAATTTTGTTAAAAAAAAATTAATTTACTTTTTCTTTTTGACTCGTAAAAGTCATACTCCAGTCAGAGTACATGAAAAGTCAATTTTTAATTTTGTCTGTTTACTAATACTGACTGACAGTGTGTGACACATATTGATAATTTCACTCACATTTTGTCTAATAATATGATGATAATTGATTTTATAAAAATTCCTATTGAAATTTGATATTCACCCAGGAACTGCAGAGGTCAAAACTGGCAACTTCACAAAAAACGGTTCTAAATCAATATTTTGGAAATCCAAAATGTTCAGCTTATTTCCTGCATATCTGCTGGGCTAGAGGCACTGGCAGATGTAGCTCAATGGTCAGAATGTTGGATTGCAGCAAAATGAAAAAGACATTCGTTGTGATATTTTCAAAAGATGAAAAGAAAACATCTAAAGCTGACAAAAATCATCTACTCTCAAAGTATTTGGATGGATGCACATGAAAAATTAAAGACAAAGTGGAAAAAATACTTTTGTGTGATGTGTCTCATCCGTTTGGACTAAAGTGATATTTTTGTTGATGTAATTATATATGAAAGGGAGGGGTGAATATAAAAATGCAAATGTTGGATACAGTTACACATAGATACGAAATACTGAAAATATTGGGAGGCTGAAATGTTAAACTTTTAATTTTTTTTTTTTTTTTTCCAGATGTGTCTGGATATAGCCTAAGCAATTTTGGTTAGTTTCTTTTACTTTTTGTTTATATCACTTCTCTTATTAGGTATTCCATATGATAATAGAAGACCTACCAAAGATGGTGAAATATTGTAAGAATTTGGATGCAAATTTACTGTGGATGATCTAGCAATCAAAGCACTGTCTATACACATTCATCTTAGTAAATTTCTTTCATCTATAACTAAAGTACCATATTTTAACATCAATTTTCCTAATATTGTTCCGATAAATAAAAATGTATATATCATCTTCTCTGGTAGATATGCATGTGGTATAACATTTATTATTGGTGTAGAAATTGGGATTAACATGCCAAATTCAAATCCCATCCAAGGTTGCTGCATTTACTTTCACACAAATATCTTTGGGAAAGTATGAATCCATTCTCGTTTTCAGCTATGGGCAGAGCAAACTGAACTCTCTAGTTTGGTTTGGTAACCAGTCTAGGAGAAGAATGAAACTAGCTGGATGTAGGACGAGCAAATCCATACAATGAATAACTTAAACAACAACAATACCTACAAGTTGTAACTCTATATTCCAGAAGCAAGTTTACACAATAAAAAAATTAAAAATCCTTTCTAAATCAAAAATTCCCATAATTCCTGTTTTAGGTAAATCTATTAGGTTGGTGCAAAAATAATGTCGTTTTCTCACATATGTTACTATGTGAGAAAACGGCATAATTTTTGCACCAACCTAATATCTGCATGATATCATGATCTGATGTCATACAATGAATAACTAAAAGGATAACAATTTCCCTTCTTTGTTAAATTTAAGCATTTCACTAATCTAACTTTAAAAAGTATAATTGTCAAAATAATCATAATTATTTAGGAAAAACACCTTGCATGATCTTTCAAGAAAATGTTTCACTTTTTAAAAGGTCAATAAACATCAATGCAAATTGCAAATAGAAATATAAAAAGTATAAGGTTTATAAGGGAATGATTACCTGCATTTTTTTTTATTAAACAATATCTTTGTTTCATAATTGCTCTGTAAAAATCCACTTAAAGAAGAGCATGTGTTTCAAAATTGAGAAAAATGAAAAATGGAAAAAAGAATTACTGATTAAGTAAATGAAATTTCATAAATTAAAAACTGTGTCTATTATTTCCTATCATACATTTGCTTCATTTATTAAGGGTACCAAACTGAAAAATAACTTAAATCTAGTTCAATAGCTGAAGCCTTTTGTTAAATTATAAAATACAGGTTGTGGTAGATTAGCTAGATAAAGATACCATTCCTACTAATATCTTACCATTATGCAGCGGGTATTTCTGGGATGTATATGTGGGAGATATTTCTGCTACAATCTTGTTTAGTTTAAGTGATTCTAAAAAGCATAAAACGGCATATTAATGTTGCTTAAAGACTAACTTAAAAACAGAAAATCATTACAAATTTGGATGATGAAAGCAGCAACAAAAATGTTAATATAAATACCAGCACTGAATTATGAAGATATAGTCTGACATTTTTAAATAAAAAAATTGTCATTATTATTTACTAGAAGTACATGTGAAAATTTCATGGTTTTCCTATTTGAATTTTCTGATGAATTAATACTGAAGTTAATGATTGAATAAGCTCATGACAAGTTGTACATAGAAATAACCCTATCACATCATTAAATATTTTAACTTAACAACTTTAAGAAAATATTGCAAAATGAAAAGATTTTTAAATGAAAACTTTTCCCCATTTAACTAAAATGTATATTAAACACATGAGAATGTTATTTCCTCTTTTGTCTTACCTTCATTTTCTCATTGAAAGTAGCATCTCTGATATGTCTTTTTTTTATCTTTCCACATGATCAAAACAAAATAGTCAATTATTTATGAGTTATTGGCAGGGTGTAAAGAACTAAGGGAGGTACAAGCAGAATTATAATTCATTTTTATCTAGTGTTTCATTCATTTTATTTCTCTTGCATTTTGGCTAAATGCTTATTCTTTATTCAAATTCACGCTGCTTACTTAATGGTTAGCAAGAAAATAGAAAAGACAGACAACTTAAGAAATTAATAAAAAATTCATTTTTTCAGTTTCAATATTAAAAATAAAAGCATAGTTTAAGTCTTATATTAAAAGGCTTATTATATTATTTTATATTAAAGGGCTTATAATAATATTTTATATTAAAGGGCTTATAATAATATTTTATATTAAAGGGCTTATAATAATATTTTATATTAAAGGGCTTATAATAATATTTTATATTAAAGGGCTTCTTTTTTTTTTTTAAGCATTTCACCCCAAGCAAGGTGGGAGGCCACTAGAACGCAAGGGGTTACAGAAGATTTGGAGCAAGATCAGATAGGAGTGATCGAGGAAAGGATGAGGAGAAGGATAGTGGATAGATCAAGGCAACTGGAGATGCCGATTGACATTACATTTGAATAGTTGGAGATTGTAGCTCTCAGGGAAACTGGAATAGGAAAGAGTGTTCCACAAGCAAGAGGTGTGAGATATGAAGCTATTGGAGTAGAATAGACGGCTACATTTAATAGTTTCAACAGTGAAAAGGTGAGAGTGGGATGCCAGCCTCGTAGGTCGCTTGAATTCATGAAGTTTTGAAACCAGCGAATGCAGCTCCTCGGAGCAATTACCATGAAAGTATTTGTAAAAAAGACAGAGAGAGCAACTGTAGATGAGATGCCAGAACAGGGCCAATTATATTGCATATCTGCCTCTGGATCTTATCAAGAACCCTGAGGCAAACAGAAGGGGCTCCAGACCATATATGGCAGCAATACTCCATGCAAGGGCGAATTGTTGATTTGTAGATCTGAAGGATTGATTCCGGGGAGAAAAATTTCCTGGCGTAGCACAGGGAGCCAACTTTTCTAATATAATATTATTTTATAATAAAGGGCTTTGATTTAAATTTCAAGAATATGTATTTTGAAAGATTGGCTTTTGAGTAAATTAGGAACAGTATGTTTTCCAAGACTGATTATTATTATTATTTTTTTTTTATAAATAAACTATATTTTTCATTTCAGAGAAAATATACCCTTCTGTAGCTTTTTATCTACCAATCTGTGAGGATTATTTATTTTTCAATGGCAACAGTATAAGGTAGTCACCTTTGATGCTTATATAGTAAAAAGTGTATTTTTGTTTGAAAAAAAAAAAAAAAAAAAAAAAAAGGAATATAAAGAACCAGTTTATAATTCTTCAAAGTATCTGTCACTATCAGGCAAGAGAAAATTATGACATTGCGACAACCAACATGCAATTATAAATGTCTAAATTATCATCAATATACAACTGCTTTCTCAAATCAATGATTAAAAAAGGCTTCAAGTGAATGCATCCTTTAGAAGATAATCCTTTGTCAGATCCTATAGACTGGTGCTAAAGAATTTCAAAGAGCTTTATCAAATAACTAAATTCACACCACTTGAATACTTCCAAAAGCAGCAACAATTAAAAAGGATAGCACATATAAATATATGGAAAAACAATAATATAATTAAGATTTTGGCCTTCCACACTACCTTAAACAACAGGGTAGAAAAAAAACTCATCAGTACTCAAAAGAGCAGTAACAGTCTATTTTCTTGAAAATCATTTTAAGAGAAAGCTTTTATAGATTTCAGCTGAAAGTAATACTAATTTTTTGGTCAATGAATGTTGAATATTTCTTGCCTGGAAACAGTTAATCTCAGCACCACCATTCCCCTTACATCACTTCTGATAAATTTTTGCTTTAAATAGAAATTTCTTTTTGTATTATCAGGAGGGCAATGGTGTAGAAATAACTCATTGAAAACTGTTGCATTCCTTCCTTATCATATGAATTGTGAATAACCAATATAGATATTGAAGTACCAAAAACACTTGTGGGTACTTCAAAATCTATATTGGTTATAAAATGCCAAGCCTAATTTCTTACTAGGTTGACAAGATGTCTGATTTCATTTTCAAACATTTACTTAAAATATCCAACTTTTTTTGTCTCACAAAAAATTTATCGATTTGGCTAGAGAACAAATTTAAGATAAACACCATCTCAAAAATGAATGATGAAAAAGGAAAATGAGTTTATTTTTCATTATAATAAAAACATGAAGTCTTCTTCAAGGAAAAAGAGATTATTGTTCTGTTTGATAAAAGTAACTTTTAAAGAAAAAGAAAAATGAGCTAATTCTTCTTATTTTTCATGATATGAAGTTTCCTTGAAAAAAAAAAAAAAAAATGGATGTATTCTTTTCATTGGTAAGGATATGAAGTTTCCTTTAAATAAAAATAAAAATGGGTTTATTAATTGGTAAGGATATGTAATTTTCTTTTTGGAAAAAGTAAATGTGATTATTCTTCTCTTTGATAAGGATATGAAGTCTCCTTTAAAGAAAAAGGAAAATAGCTTTAAGAATTTAAGTAAGGGCATAAAGTCTCTTTTAAGGAAAAAGGAAAATGAGAATTTTTTATTATTAAGGATATGAGTTTTCCTTTAATGTAAAAGGAAAAAATATTTACTTTTCTGTTTGGTAAGGGCATGAAATCTCTTTCAAGGAAAACGTATTTTGACCTCACTGCGGTAAGGATATGAAATTTCCTTTGAGGGAATAGGAAAATGTGTTTATTCTTCTGTTTGCATGGATATGAAGTCTCTATTGATGAAAATGATATTATTCATCCATTTGATAAAGAAATAAAGTTTCCTTAAAGGAAATTGGTAAATTGGTGTATTCTTCTACTTGGTAAGGGCATGCAGCTTCTTTTGAGGAAAAAGAAACATATATTTGGTATGGATATAAAGTTTTCTTTGAGGAAAAATAAAAATGGGTTTATTCTTCACTTTGATAAGGATATAAAGTTTTCTTTAAAAAAAAAGGAAAATTGGTCAAATCTTATTGGTAAGGATATGAAGTTTTCTTTAAGGAAAAATTAAAATGAGTTTATTCTTCACTTTGATAAGGATATAAAGTTTCCTTTAAGGCTAAAGGAAAATGGGATTATTCTTTTCATTGGTGAGGATATTATAAAGTTTCCTTTAAGGAAAAACTAAAATGGGATTATTCTTTTGATAATGATATACAGTTTCCATTAATGCAAAAAGAAAATGGGTTTCTATGCTTCGATAAGGATATAAAGTTTGCTTTGAGTGAAAAAGAAAATGTGTTGATTCTTCTCATTAGTAAGGAAATGAAGTTTCCTTCAAGGAAAAAGTAAAATGGGTTTATTCTTTCTTTTGATGAGGTTATAAATTTTGCTTTAAGGCAAAAGGAAATGGGGTTTATTCTTCTCATTGGTAAGGATATGAAGTTTTGTTTAACAAAAAATAAAATGGGTTTATTCTTCCCTTTGATAAGGATATAAATTTTCCTTTAAGGAAAAAGAAAAAAATGGTTTTATTCTTCTTACAAGTAAGGATATGCAGTTTCCTTTAAAGATAATTAAAATGGCTTTAATCTTGCCTTTGATAAGGATATAAATTTGCTTTGAGGAAAAAGGAAAATGAGTTTATTCTTCCCTTTGAGAAGGATATAAAGTTTCCTTTATGGTAAAAGGAAAATTGGTTTATTCTTTTCATTGGTAAGGATATGAAGTTTACATTAAAGAAAAAGTAAAATGGGTTTATTCTTCTCTTTATTAAGGATAAGAAGTTTCCTTTAAGGAAAAAGTAAAATTGGTGAAAAGAAAGTGGGTTTATTCTTCTCATTGGTTAGCATATGAAGTTTCTTTTAAGGAAAGAAATAAAATGAGTTTATCCTTCTTATTGGAAAGGTTATGAAGTTTCCATTAAGTCAAAAGGAAAAGTTTTGTTTAAGGAAAAGTAAAATGCAAAAAGAAAATGGGTTTATTCTTCCTATTATAAAAATATGAAGTTTCCTTTGAGGAAAAAGTAAAATGGGTTTGTTCTTCCCTTTGATAAGGATGTAAATTGTCCTTTAAGGCAAAAGAAAAAAAAAACGAAATGTGTTTTTTCTTCCATCTGGTATTAAAGCAAACAATAAGCAAATGTATAATTTCAAAGCTTTGTTTGATACTTTTCTTTATTACATTTATGGGAAAGTTTTTTGTTTTTTTTTCCAGTGACTCTTTTAGAATTTATAACAAATTGAAGGACTC
Organism: Acanthosepion lycidas; assembly: GCA_963932145.1. Taxonomy (NCBI): domain Eukaryota; kingdom Metazoa; phylum Mollusca; class Cephalopoda; order Sepiida; family Sepiidae; genus Acanthosepion; species Acanthosepion lycidas. Next base: position 110,120,084 of record OZ010585.1, on the reverse strand, counting down.
AAGATAAGGACATAGTACTAATAAGATTCTCTTTAATGCTGCAAAATTGGAAAAACAGAAATATGAAATCTTCCTAAAATTACTTTGGTCATAAATCTGTTTGTCACTGATGCTTTCTCTCATTAATCATGAGCGCCTGGAATAGTGAAAAAGTAGTTAAAGAATAATGTTTTAGCAGCATGTTCATTAAGCTCATGTAAAATTTAACTCAAATACTAAAAAAAAAAAGACATTATTTATTATTACAAGACAAATTCACCCAATATGATCAGCTTCTAAAACTTGGTTAATGTTTCTTCTTAAATAATGTATAAAGAAATTCACTATGATATTTTTCTTTTATACCAATCCAACTTACTGAAAAAGGATCAGTTTGCATATAATTAATTCATTATATCCTGTTGAATATTGAGAAAACCTTCAATGCTGACTTTAGAATATTCATACAATGCATTGCAGTAATGTATACATCAATCATAAAAGTGGCAATCAATGTGTGGGTTAGTAGCTTGGAACAAGATACCATGAGTCAAGTTTGAATTCCAGTTGAGTTTTTTTACATTCACTTTTGTTCAAATACCCTTGCAAACAGTATGAATTCATCTCTGCCCCAAGATATGGGTTCAAAAACAAGGCAGCCTCAGCTCACTAGCCATGGTTAGCAACTCAAGATACAAGATCATATGTAGTTCCAGCAAATTACATAATGTGCAGCTAGGAAAACAATTACAGAGCTTACAATTAACTGCAGTTCACAATTGTGGTTGGTGATAAAAAGAAAGTCAAATAGATAGAAATATAGAACACACTCAGAGACATAGATAGGTAGAAAGAACACATTGACAGAGATAGAAAAAACTAACAAAGAGAAATAAATAGATAAAACACACTGATTGAGATAGATAGATAGATAGATAGATAGATAGAACACACCGCCCCAGATAAACTGATCAATAGAGAGAACACACTGACAGAAATAGATAGATATATAGATAGGAAACACTGAAAAAAATAAATAAATAGATAGATAGAACTCATTGACTGAAATATATAAATAGATAGAACCCAATGACAGAGATGGATTGATAGGACACACTGACAAAGATCTATAGGAGGATAGATCAGAAGGAAAGAACACACTGACAGTGACAGATAGATGGAAGACAGAGACAGATAAAACACACTGGTAGAGAAACAGGTAGATCAATAGATAGACAGATATATATATATATATATATATATATATATATAACAGTGACAGAGATAGATAGAACACACAGAGATTGATAAATGGATAGAACACATTGACAGATAGAACTCACTGACAGAGATGGATAAATAGATAGAAAGACATAGATAAATGAAAATACTGACAGCAATAGATAGACAGAAAAAACACAGAGAGATATATAAACATATAGAAGACAATTTTAGTGATAGATAGATAGATAGATAGATAGATAGATAGATAGATAGATAGATAGATAGATAGATAGATAGATAGATAGATAGATAGATAGATAGATAGATAGCCACATAAATGGAACTCACTGACAGATGGATACAACACACAAAGATAAATAGAATACCCTGGCAGAGATAGACAGATATATAGATAGATAGAAAACACAGATATATAAATAGATAGAAAATAAATTCAGAGATGGCTAGATAGAATACACTTATAGAGAGAGAGAGACAGGACATACTGACATAGATAGCTATAACACACTGTCAGAAAGAGCTACATAGATGAAGCACACTGACAGAGATAGATAGAACACCCTAAAAGAGATAGAACACACTAACAAAGCTAGCTAGATAGATAGATAGAGAGAGAACACACAACAGAGATAGATAGAAAGAACCTACTGAAAGGTATATATATATATATATAGAGAGAGAGAGAGAGAACTGACCAACAGATATAGATACATAGAGAGGACAGATTGAAAACACTAACAGAGATATCTACATGGACAGAACTCACTGACAGAGATAGAAAGATATTTAGATAGATCAATAGAAAGATAGATACACATATATATATATATACATAGACAGACAGAAACATTGACAGCAGTAGATAGATATAACTCAGTGACAGAAATAGCTACAGAGGTAGATAATTGATAGATATATAGGTGAATAGAGATATAGATAGATAGAACACACTGACAGAGATGGATCGATAGATAGACAGATATGTAGATAGATGGGAACACTGATAGATAGAAAACACAGAGATATATAAATAGATAGAAGACAAATTCAGAGATGGATAGATAGAACACACTTATAGAGATAGATAAACAGAACACATTGACAGAGGCAGTTAGATAGTACACACTGACAGAGATAGATGGAGGAAACACACTGACAGATATAGATAGGTAGATAGAAGAAACTGACAAAAATAGATTGATTGATAGATAGAAGACACTGACATATATAGAAAACATTGGCAGAGATAAATAGAACACACTGACAGAGATGTATAAATAGAACACACTGACAGAAAAAGATAGATATGAAAAACTGACAGATAGAAACAGATGGATAGGAAACATCGATATATATATATATATATATATATATTGTTAGATTAATACATAGACAAAGAGTGACACTTAATTCTCATATCATTTTTAATATCTAACCTATATTGGTATCATTCTGGCTTTTTGTATCAAATTCAAAAATATAAACTACGCATCTCTTTTCATCAAGAACTGACTGATATTGTTTGTATAAATAAATATATTTTTAGTTAACTGATTTAATTTAACAAATCATTTTGAGTCTTTAAAAAACAAAACATTTTTCAAAATCCTTTAATAATTGTCTTTTAAATATTGGACAGTGTATAATCTTTTTTTACATTATGAGAATTTTGGTGTCATGAATAAAGGCCCAAATTTTAAATTTTATCAAAGAATTTCTTGCTGAATTATTCTTTTATAGTTACTAAAAATTTATCATTACATATAAAAATGTATTTTTTTAGAGGTTTTGAGATGAGGATATATATATATATATGTCTCTGTGTGTGTTACTATTTTTTACATTAAGATATGTTTTGTCAGCAGAAATGATCAGTTGAGAAAAATTGTCAAAGGTGTGTGTTTATAAACAGTAATTCAGACTTTACTAACCAGACACTTTTCTGTAGCTGAATGATAAACAACATGTCTGAACAAATGATGATTCCTATAAGGGTTACAAGTTCAATTCCTGTCAGAGAGTACATATTTTCTATGAAATTTCTCATGCATTCAGACTGTTAAATGTAATTAATACTGTTTAGTTAAAAATCCAAGCATTTACTTAATTAAATTAAATCTATAAAAATAATGTATGAACAAGAACATATATTAAATAATTGTTGGACTTAATCCATTTTATAATATATATATATATATATATATATATAACCATCGTTTACATTAAAATATATTTTGTGAGTAGAAATAATCAACTGAGACAAATCATCAAAGCTGTATGTTTATAAACAGTAATTCAGACTTTACTATCCAGATGCTTCTCTTTGGCTGGATGGTTAACAGCACATCAGATCAAATGATGGTTCCCATAAGGGTTACAGGTTCAATTCCTGTCATTTTTCTACAGAATTTCCCAAACATTAAGGCTGGTAAATGTAATTAATACTGTTTAATTAAAAACAATGAATTTATTTAAAAAAATTATATCTATAAAAATAATGTATAAACAGAATATATATATATATATATATATGAAGAAATATAGTTTTAAGGTGTGCTATATTTATTGGATAAAGTGCTCAATATCAGAGATAGAGTGTATGTAAATATAAAAGTAAACATTGAAGTTAACACTCATAGGTGACAGGTTGTTTCATGCAGGACGCAATTGTCAGGCCGCCTGACGATTGTGTCCAGCATGAAACAGCCTCTTGCCTTACTTCAATGTTCACTATATATATATATATATATATATATATATATATATATATATGAGATGAGGAAGTATCATATATAAAATATATATCTATCTATATAATATAGGTTTTACTATTTAGACCAGTATCTTCATCTTAGTGTTATACTAAAATTTCGACCAATCTACACACTGGCCTTCTTCTGGTATCTTTACAATAATATTCACCCTATACATGGCCCAAGAGCCACTCAAGGTAGTAGGAGTAGGAGGCACAGTTTATGTAAGTATGTGAAGAAGATAATGGTTGACTCTAGACTTGAACGGGCCAAGACTGTAATGATTGGGGAAGCATCCTCTTGGGAGTCAGTTCCACAAAGTAGTAGTTTGTGGGAATAGACTACTCGAGTGGATCTTACATCTCACCAGTGGAATATGAAGGGAATGAGAAGTGGTTCAATACAATGTCCATGGCATGGCAGGTTTTAACCATGGAGTCTATTATTAGTCTGTTGTTGAACTTGGCAACCTTCTCAGAATTTTGAACCAAAATCTATATTCAGTGCAGATTCTGTAGATTGAACAAAGTGTTCAGTTTAAGATTCTGAGAATGTTTTCAAGAGCCAGAACACTCACCTGAAGACGGATGGAATTTGCAACAGCTGAAATGCAAGTGCAACCAAGCTGAGTATATAGGTCCAAATAGCAAGATACGTAATAAATTTGTGCATGTAATAACGTTTAACTTTTTATTGTAAAAGGTGCCAACATGCTCTTGCACATGCATATATCCTATTTAAATATTTTTCTCAAAACTGAATTTACGACCACAACAAAAACACCATCTTGTCAAAATAGTCTTGGTTTTAAAACTACTTGCAACTGATCCTAGACAGATGTACTGCTTAAAGGATACTTCAAAACTAAAGATAAAAACTTGTCTATCATATTTAGCTCATTGGTTATCAAAGGAAAATATCCTGACTATCATATATGCTAAGAAAGTCGAGGTTTCTTGGCACATATCCAAATTCTAAAAAAGACATAATGTGCTATTGATTACAGACAAGGCACCAGAATGTCCAGGATTTGTTCACAGCAAATGCCAATCCCATACTTGATATCTCCTCTTTCTTTACTCAATCTGATCCGACTTGGTTTTGTCTCTTGTTGGTGAAAAATCCTTCCAGTTGTGCATCCAGGCTGAATAAGATGAGGTCGATATTTTGGAGGTATGGCTTGCCAAACCTCTAAAGTTGATAAATATTTCACCTTGGCAGTGCTAGAAGTAGATGCAAATAACTTGTCTCTCAAAAACTGACTCATGTCTGAAATCAAGAAATCTATTTTTGTCAGTACTATACTCATCTCCATGTCTTTGGAGACAGACTGCTTGTCGGCCAGGTGATTGACATTGATGGAGTTCTTAAATGTCTTATATATATTCTCTGCTAAAACGGAGCCAAGACACTCCATCTTCTCAGCTCTTATTTGGTTTTTGTATGAACAAGCCAATTTATTGTCATTATTTCTTTGTTCATTGCTTTAGTAATATAGCTTAACCTAAAGTTCTTTTCTAGAGTATATTGAAACAATAAAATTATTTATTTCTCTATAAGTTTTACTCATTGCACTTAATGTGAAAATACTTGACTTTTTTTTTATTAATACATTGTTCAAAATGTCTTCATTATTAAACTTAAACATAACTGAACTATATGTTTTTCAATAATAGTTAAATAAAACTTATAATATGTAAATTTTATCTCTCAATCATTTATAGCACAAACCTTGTAGTTTGGATTTTTTTCTATTTGCCATGTTTCTTCAGGACATGGATGATTATGGATCTTTACAAATCCTTTCCTTTGTAGCACTTAGTAAAGTGTTTTTGGCTATCTCTAGTGATATTTAAATGATTATCTAATTAACATAGCTAAAGTAATGAGTATATAAATAATGTAACTAAAGTCATGACTATATAAAGCAGTTCTTGGTATGCAAGATAAATGACTACCATTGGACTAATAAAATATGAAGGAAATCATACTTCATAACACTATCTGTCCTAATCCTGATTCTGCCAGTGATTTTTGCAAGCTCACCTGTCAGGTTATACTTTCCTCTGTTTTTCTCCCCTTATTATGTGTCCTAGGCATTTTTCATTTATCTCTTTCTGATTCTAAGTATAAGTTTCCTTCTTGTTACCATTTTTACTCAAAATTTGCTGTTCACATGTTTAGTCCATGGTATTCTCAATATCCTTCTGTAGAACCATATTTCTCTTTTTCCAATATTACATAACAGTTCAGTACTTGTTTTTTTTTTTTCTAATGAAGCTTTCCTGTTTCTTAATATTTTGCTTAGCTTTTGGAAGGCATTTTTCATTATCCCAAAGCAACTTCAGATTTTGATGTTGCATTTTTCAATCCTTGTTAAAACATTTCCTAGATATTTAAAGTTTTGGTCTTGCTTGATTTTGGTATCTCCAATTTGTAATTTTGCATGTTTTACTGACAACCATACATTATGTCTTCTTACAATTCATGTTTAGGCCTTTCTTCTTGCTTTACTTTATTGCCTTCTGTTGGAGTTTCCTTTCTGTGTCTGCTAGCAACGCTGTGTAATCTGCATATCTTATGTTGTTAAGGTTGAGGCTGCCAATAATGAATTATAGTAGGTCTTCTAATTGCCTCCCTTTAAAGGTTGAATATTCTTGGCTGGTAAGTTTTTCTAATAACCTTTATTTAATAAGTGAATTAAAGAGGAAGCTTTTAAAACTTTATTACATAGCTCAATTCTTTTGTTTTTAGATTGTTTCATTACAACAGATTTAGACATATAATTCACAAAGATATGCATTAATTCCTGTATTGCAATATGGCAATGCTCAAGCTGATTCATATTAAGAAAATGAGTACAGTTAATAATTAGAGAAACAACTCAATGTGATTTTTTAAAACTTTCTGAATCTGGCGAGAACACTAGCAACAAAGTTATGCTTACAATCAAAAAGCTTATACCGAGAAAAACTTATAATCCTTATGGATATTTTAAAAAAATGATCAAAATAAATAACCGTTTTTTATTGTCATATGAAGTGTATGAAAGGCAAAAGCCAAATACAGTTTTATCATTCATCTATCCATTTTATTGTGGACAACTTATATTTCACTTTTGTTATATTCTATTCCAGCTACATGTCGATTACAATGAGTTATTTCTATCACTTTTATTATTGTGTTAGAGAAAATAATTTGAGAAAACAAAAGATATATTTGTCTCACTTCAAAAAGAAAAACATTTTCATAAAACACACATAGATTTTTCTTTTATAAAAACACCTCTGCTATAGAGATAAATTTGCTTATATGCCTCCATTACAATTCCTGAAACCAGAAATTATTATAGCATAATTTATGCTATGATAAAATATTGCACCTGTCTTGTTTTGAAAAAGCTAAATTTAAAATGTTCTCCTAATCAAACACTAAGCAGGAGAGTCCATTAAAGGAAAACTTATTTTTCTTGTTCTTATTTTAAAATGTATAATTTGAAATATAATTATCTTTTTTTTGTTTATTTTAGATATTTTGCACATAAGAACAATGAGTAATAATGTCTTACCTTCTTTCTCTACATGGGTTTTTTTAATTCACCACTTTAGTGAGCAATAATTTATTTTTTTGATCTTCATCTCTTGTTTTAATATATTACATGAATATATACTTTTATAATATCCATCTCTAAAACCATAATGAATTTCTTTTTTACAGTTTTATTAAATTTTTGTTCATTTCTCTCAAAGGAATGAGTATTTAATCCAAGATGCAAATTATTTTCACAACACCTAATCTTAATCTATTAAATATTTAAGTTAATTTTAATTCATGGACATTAAAATTAGTTTTAAGAGTGTTCAGATAAATACTAGAAATAATATGGAGAAGAACAGACTTTAATCAATATTGAGTGATTGACTTTTTATGGCTTATCAAACTTAGGTTATTTAAAGCAAAAAAATATTTTTAGATTTTAAGTATGTTTTGGAGATAATTATGATTTACTGATACAATTCCTACTAATTAGCCACTATATGGGGGGGGGAAGTAGTGCATTCATACCTTTACAAAGTGTATCTGCACCTAAGTGAATATAGCGAACCTGAGTAGAATTAGAACTCAGTCCTCTGATTTCTAATTCTGAGTCATTATCCATTAAGCCACCCACACATCCAAGCTTACAGCACTTAGTATTCCTAAGTGGTCACCTGTTGCTTAACTTTGATGGTCTTATGAGAAACTGTTTCAACACATAAACCCTTTAATCAAGAAGAATGAAGTTTTTCAGATTATTTTCTCATAACAGAAGCATCAGTTGTTCAGACTTACCACAAGATCCAAATATGTATATCAATCGATCTTACAAATACTCAATAATAGTATTTGATGAACACAAATAAAAAGTAATTTTTGAATGAGTTACCAAATCAAGGACCTTCTTACTACTACTGAAGGAACCCCTCCCTGATTGGCCATGCCTTTGAGTTAGTGAGGTTATATAGCCAATAGTTGAAAGCTTTGAATTCAGAGTTGTCCTTCTCCTAGACCAGTTGCCAGCCAAGGCTAGAAGACCCTGTCTATCTTGCTATTTACCCATAGCTGTTGGTTGGGGGAGAAAAATGTGTTATCAAGCCATCATATTTCCACTATATTGTAGCTACATTAATTCAGGCTTAATAGTTGTATCATTTTAAGTCAAAAATAACTAATTATTTTATACAAGAAAGACATCACTATTTTTTGGAGAGACATAGTGACAAAAAGTTGTTCAGTCCTTATTCAGTCTTAAGAGTTTTAAAAATTTTTGGCAGCAATTTCCAGATATTTGGAAACCTGTCCAAGTAACAGCTTTTGAGGATATCAGAATGAAAATTCAATTCTTGCATGTTTAGATGCACACATAAGCTTTTCCATGGTGACAGTTGGTGGTTAATTCATCATTATCTCATCCTTCTGTATTAAATAGAGATTTGAATATATAACGGATAGTTCACATTGGATTTGTTCCTCTTTGCTTACACATGTCAGGAGACATCTGTTAACAATGGATCAGCTGATAATTCAATGTCAATCTTCAAATTTCTGTATAAATCCTTTTATGAGCAATCTAGAAGACTACTCACAGCCTTCTCATCTCTGCCATCTGCAAGACTTGTCAATATTTAACTGAAGACATCATTAACCAATCTCTTAGTTTTGTCTATCAGTTATAGCTCTTGACAGAAAATGATACTGGATATTAAAAGAGTGTAAACGTTTTTGTGCTTTTACTAATGTACACCCAATACAAGCCTCAAGAGCTACTCACTGTAGAGGGTTACTGTGTTGTGTTTTATAATAAAAGCAAGAAGTTCAGTTTCATGAGGTTATGTAGAAAATATAATGGTTAACCCTAGACTTGAAGGGGTCATGATTGTAGTGATTGGAAAAACATTCTACCAGGAGTATATTCTACAAAGCAAGTGGGCTTTGGTGGGGGAAGGCTGTGGAACTCACTTCTTACTAATGGAATACAAAGTGAATGATGATGATTGATCACTGTGTAAGTGTCATGGTTAGTCTCAGTTGCAAAGATCAGGACTGGTGGAACCAAATAATATAGCTCATGTGAACACGTCATGGAAATATTCATAGAGTAGCAAGAGGCTGGAGACATTTCATCTGTGCGGAAAAGAGTTGTAGGGTGGAAAATAATTTATCACCCACAAGATTGCATAGACACTTTTGAACTCTATTGAGACAGGCAAATCTTTTGTAACTTGGAGCATATTGTATCTATTTATTTTTATATGGATCCTCTCCAGTTGTCTAATCAGTAGTTGGTTTAATAAAAACTACAGCATCATCTTTCATCTCAACATCAAGAAACTAATTAAACAAATAGAAAGTATTAGTATAAAAACAGATGAAAATATGTCTATATTATTCAGTGAAACAGGTTTGAATGAAGATATGCTATATATATATATATATATAATTTAGCATCGCATTTACAATCGCTCTCACATGGATGTACTCTCACCTCACTCTGTCTTTTCTACAAATACTTTCATGGTCATGGTAACTGCTCTAATGAGCTATTTTCACTAGTTCCCAATCTGCATGAAGTTAAATGTGCATCTCAGTTCCACCCTTTTACTGTTGAAACAGTTAAATGTAGCCGTCTCTTCTACTCCAATAGCTTCATATCTCACACTTCCCATCTGTGGAATTCCCTTCCTTTTACTTGCTTCCCTGATAGCTATAGCCGCCAAATATTCAAATGTAATGTCAATCAACATTTTCAGATGCCTTGATCTAATTCCCCATCCTTCTCTTTATCCTTTTCTCTTTCATGCCTCTTTATTCTTGCTCCCACTCCCTGTAACTCCTTGCATGCTAGTGGCACTCCCACCTTGCTCGGGGTGAAAAGCTTAAAATATATATATATATATATATATATATATATATATATATATATATATATATATATAGGGTGAAAATAAATGAACGCAAGTTTTAAAACCATTATAATGCAAAGTAAGCAACTGTGAAAACAAGAACATATATTTTGAAACCCTCATTGCTTTATAAGCTCTGATGAATTATGAGAGTGCAGCAGCAATGATGAGAGATTATAGAACAAGGAACAATTTAAAACAGCATGATTTTGCTCTATCAAGAATTACTTGTCTGATAGAAAAGTTTGAAAACACAAATACACTGCATGGTATTCTTTCAAGTGGGAGACATTCCTTAGAAGCTGCACACACACACACCTCAAGTTATAGATAGGCTATCAATAATTTGATTAAATTTGCAACCTTGGTTATACAAGAAAATAAAGGAACAACTGAAAATCTGTTGTAATTTCATAAACCCCATTCATAACCATTTGTTTCAAAATATATGTTGTTTTCACAATAGCTTACAATTTATTTTCATCCTAGATATATATATATATATATATATATATATATATATGTGTGTGTGTGTGTGTGTGAATGAAAGAAAAGACAAGAGTAAAACATTTTATACCAACATGTTATTTTTCCTTGAGGAACTTTATCAAGGCAAGTGTGGAAATTTTATTTGGTAGCTTGTGTTTATCTTCTTTTATGAGCCATGTCCCTTCAGGACATGGGCGATTATGGCTCTCTATTTCCTCCTACCTCGTGTAGCTCTCAATAAGCTTTGATTTTTTGTTATTTCTCCCAGACCCCATTCCACCATCCCCCTGCTTAAGCCCATTAATTATCCTTTTCCTTGTCCCTCTTCCTCACTATCCACCCTGTGAGTATCAGATTTTCCAAGCCCTCCTTTCTCATGTGTTCCAGAAATTTCAGTTGCCTCTTCCTGATGTTAAGTATGAGTTTCCTTTTTGTATGCATCCTCTCCAAAAATTCATCATTGCTCACATGTTTGGTCCATGTTATCCTTAGCATTCTTCTGTAGAACCACACCTTTGCTGACTTGAGTCTCTTCATCTTTGAGGAGACTGCCCAACATTTACCGCTGTAAAGGAGGACAGATATCACATAGCAGTTCAGTACTCTTTTCTTTGTTACCAATGAAAACCTCCTGTCTCATAATACACTGCCTAGCTTTTGGAACGCATCTTTGGCCATCCCAATACGTCTTTGTCACACTTAGCATTCTCTGTCAGAACACTTCCTAAATATATAAATTTCCCTACCTGCTTGATTTTAGTGTTCCTGGCCATTGCATTTTGGACTCATCTTTTTGCTGATGACCATGCATTCAGTCTTCTTGTAGTTTATGCTTAGTCCCTTCTTCTTGCTCTTTTTCTAGTTTCCTTTCTGTGTTTGCTATCAGCACAGGGTCATCAGCATACCTTATGTTGTCAAGATTGTGGCTGTCAATGATGAATCCTGGTAGGCTTTCCAGTTCTCTCAGAATTGCCTCACTGTATATGTTGAATAAGTCTGGTGAGAAGACACATCCTTGCCTTACACCCCTTTCTATTTTTCTATATCTGCTGAACTCATTTTTATCTTTGGACAAGTAGTTTGTTGCCAATAGCGGTTTGGGATTATTCTAATATCTTTCCTGAACATGTCCAATAGATCTTTGTGGCATACTTTGTCGAACATCTTTGCATTGTGTATAAAACACAGGTCCATGTTCTTCTGCATTTGTATTGCTCTTTCTGATAACATTCTGAGTATGAATATCACATTTCTTGTTCTGGTGTCTTTAACAAACCTATATTGTTCTTGTCCTGTTTCTGCTGCATGCTCTATTCATCAGAATATGGATGATTAGTGGCTAATTAGGCTGATTATTTGGTGGAGTTCACGTTCATTTGTGCCTGGTTTCTTAGGCAATAACATGAAAATAGATCTGCTTAGGTCTTCTGATATATCTCTTCTGTTGTAGATTTAATTTATCATTTCTATAATTTTGACTATGCCAAAATCATCTAAGCCTATCAGTATTTCTGTTACTATTCTGTCTGGCCCTGCCTCCTTGTTTCCGTTTAATTTGACCAGTGCCAATTCTACTGGTTTTTAGAATTTCAGGCCCATTGATAATTCTGTGTATTGCCAGTTGTTCTCTTTTGTTGTGGAGGAGTATTCCAATATATTTGTTCTAGTGCTGGATAATTTTTTCTTCTCTAATATGAGCATTCCATCCTTGGATTTTATGCAACCTGTTGACGATCAAGTCTTCTGTCTTGTTAGTTCTCTTATTTGTTTATGCATATCTCCTTTGAGGTACTCAATCTATTTCTGCACATTTTTTGTTTAGCCACTCTTCTTTAGCCTGTCTGCATTTGGTCCTTATTTTGTAGAGTATTTTTCTGTATTCCCTTCCATATCTTGGTGGAGTTTTCCATCTCCTTTGCATCATGTTGAGAATCTCATCAGTGATCCATTTGGTTTTTTCTTCTTCGTCATTTCTCCTTTAGGATGATATCATTTGCTGATGTCACTAAAGCTTCACTTAGTGTGTCCTATTTTGAGTTACCATTTCTATTTTGTCCCTTACATCAACACTTCACACAGTCCATATATTTTTCCTTCAGGTTCGGGTCACTCAGGAGTTTGTTTTATTGCAATTTGGGTGCTGCATTAGGCTTCTTTAGTTTCCATACTTTCACTCTTAGTTTAAATACAATAGGGCGATGGTTGCTTCTGCAGTTGGCACTTGGGTAGGTTTTGCAGTGAACTATTGCATTCATCAATCTTTTGTTAATAGTTATGTAGTCAATTTGGTTTTTAGTTTTTCTTCCTGGGCCTCTCCATGTCCATAATCATCTCAGATGTTCTTGGAAACATGGCTATTACCTGGTCATTGGCTGTGCACGATTGGACCCATTTTTCTCCATGTTTGTTGTGAGATCTTAGTCTGAAGTTGCCAGCATTTCCCCCTTCCCACCTTGGCATTCAGGTCTCTCATGACAATTATGACTTCTTGTAATTTGAAATGAGCCTTGTCTAGCATGGAGTAGAAATATTTGATTTGTTCTTCCTTACTTTGGGCTGTTGGTGCATACACTGTTATGATGGCTATATTGAAAGGCTTTCCTTTCAACTATATAATTGATAGTATCCCAGAATGCATTTCTTGAATTCTTGATCTAGTATCAGTCCTACACCTTTATCATTTTTTCCCCACCTGCATATATAAATCTGTGATTGTCAGTGACAAAATCTCCGTTGTTTGACCACCTAGTTTCACATACACCTAAGATTTTGATTTTTAACCTACTCATCTCCTGTTTTACATTTTCTAACTGGCCACAGTTGTTCAGTGTCCTAATGTTCTATATCCCAACAGTTATTTTTTGTTTGATGCGAGCAGCCACAGGATAACAGTCTGGTGATACCTGTCACTCCTTTCTGGTGGAGGGATAGGTTCCAAGGAATTTTATCACCTTTAGAGTGTTCTCTACTTCAAAATTTGAAAACTTAACAGTATTTTCTCCACATTAATTCTGTATATAAACACAAAGCTTGAGTTTTGTGACACCATTTAGGGGCGGAAAAAGAAGGAAAGGAAAAAGAGAAGGAAAAGAGAGAGGAAGAGAGGCGAGACTTAACTTAGGTGATAACGGGAGGCCACCCACGAGAAATAACATTTGAAAATGTTATTTTGATAATGGAAGACACTGGTGAGGGTTCTGTCGGCCATTGTCTTGGGGCTGGCTGGCAGGGTCCAGGTTGATACATTGTTTTGTTTAGATAGATAAAAAAATTAACTGTCTCTTTGTGGCAAGCAGATTGTCGGGAGTGGTGGGGTTCCCTGCGAGGAAATTTTAAAGATAAAGTCACCTACGAGAAGAGACATTTGAAAATGTTGTTTTGATAAATGAAGAATGGTGAAAATTCTTATGGCCATTGTCATAAAGCTAATTGACAAACACCAGGTGGATACAGAGTTTTAAATAGATAAAGGTTTACTTGTGTCATGATGGCAAACAATTTAATAGGTCATCTGTTGACCATACACAAAGAGAGTCATCTCTAGGTTGGGTCTTTGTCGATGGGAGGTGTCATTGAGAGAAAACACATCTGGGCTGTGTTGGAATTTGAATATGACAGCGAAACAATATTTCGTTGGCACCGAAGAATGAGTGTGTCTGGTTGACTAGCCTCTTGGTGCCGGCGAAAATCTGATTGAAGAATTCCATATGCCGTGACGTTAGGATAAGAATTGAGATTATCACTCTACGGGTTGTATTGTCCTCTTAGCGGCCAGAGAAGAAGAGAGAAACAAAAGAAAGAAAAGGAAAAGAAAAAGAATTTTTTTCTTTGAGCAAAATATATATTTTTTTTTAAGAACAAGGCTAGTCTAGTCACGCCCACACTGTTGATCGACCATTGGTTGAACGCTAACCAGCCAGGCAAAGGTGATCATGTGACGCAAGGAGGCAGCCACAGAGAGTTTAAGTATGAGGGATTACTACGAAGAAGTGGGGAGGACCGTTGACGCCCCTCTGGGACATGGAGAGGTGTCCATATGAAAATAAGAGAAGGTGGGAGTAAGAGAAGATTTCCAAAAATGGAAATAATGATTTCTTCCTGACCGAAAACAAAAGAAGGGGTTTATGGATTTAGACTTATCAAGGAACCTCAAACCCCGACGAGCCCACCCCCGGTTTTGAATTGGCGTCCATATAAGCAAATTCGCAGCGAGCAAAAAATCAGTTAGTTTTGAGTTAGTTCTCAGTTGAGTTGAAGTGAGTTCCAGTTGAGAGCTCTGAAGCCCCGCTACTAAAAAGCTGACCAAGATTCGCGCAAATTCCGAACTCATCTTCTAACCAAGAACAATTTATTTTTTTGAAGAACGACTTAGACTCACACCACCAAAATAAGCTTTGTGAATTTCACCTGAAGACACACCAAGAGCCAGTTTATTAGGGGACAGACAACTTAAGATGTTAAGACTCGCCTAAAAACCACGTGTCACAATCCATATAGCGGGTTGGGAGATAGACGCAGTCCTATGTATCCAGCAACCAGATATAAAGTATTGTTATCCTTTTTTTGATACCATTTTCGACTTATTATTTTATTTTCTTTTGCCCGTACTTGTGCGATACCGCCCTCATTCAAACTCAAGCTTGCAGTACGGCCCCAACGCTGATTGATTTCGTCTGCCTAAGATCAATTCACAACGTGGGTAGGCAGACTGGAGATCAAAGTAGTTACTTCGGTAACCAGACGTTGGAAACGAGTTGGGAACGACAAGGCTGATATCGAATCTAACCAGATTCCCATCTGAATCAATTAAAGGTTAGATCATCACAATTGGCGCCGCAACCAGGATAAGACCCGGGATTGGCTGACGTCACAATTTGACGTAACGGTTGGATGTCACAATTGGTGCTGTGACCAGGATAAGACCCGGGATCGGCTGACATCACAATTTGACGTAACGGTTGGATGCCACACTTTATAGACAGGATTAATGTAGAGAAAAATACTGTTTTCAAATCTGTGTAAAGAAAGGTAAACTATGGAAGAGGCTAAATGATATAATTTTTATCCTATGAATTAATGTTATTGATTTTAAATAAAAAAATAAAAATACATAAAAATACATATATAATAAAAAAGTCAACATTAACTGATGTGACATTGCATAGTTATACCTTTCCTTTCCACAATATGATTTTAGAATATGTGTTCTATAATTCCAAAATTGAAAACTTAACCATATTTTCTTTCAAGTTACTTCTGTATATAAATAGAGTTTACCAAAAAAATTCACACTTGCCTTCAGAAATGAAATGCATTGGCATAGAAAGTTTTCCCTTTATCTTTTATTTATATTTTCTAAAAATTTAAATCCAATGTCAATCGCTATCTACTGTCATCCTGATTTATCTTTTCTTTTTCCTCATTACTAATGTTTCTGTTCCTAATTCCTCCACACCCAGTAACCTTTTATGTGCTAGTGGCTCTACTGCCTCGTATGGGGTGATCGTGATAGAGATTAAAAAAAAAAAAAAAAAGATATTTATATCTGAATTTTTACATATATAATATCCAGAATTAAGTCTGTAGAGAAATAAGTTTTATTTATGACTGACAATTTTTATATTTTTCCTTTCTTAATGTAGTGTTGGTATATACATATTGCTGCAACTTTTAGTGATTCAAAAATCAGAGCATTTGCCACAAGACTCAGAATAAATAGTACAGACCATTCTTTCATAGCAGCTCCTTTGAGCAGTTCCTCATTTAAAGGTAAGTAGATGAAACCTGCCATTATTAGAGACATCATAAATACTTGAATTATTATTTTTGTCCAGTGCAGAAAAGGTTTCTTTTTATCTTGAAAGTAGGCTAAGTAAAACTGCCAGAGGAATTCATCAGAAGTTTTTGAATGATCATCTTGTAACCATACACGGTAAGTAAGCATGAGAAGAATCGAAAGATAGCTACAAGGAAGACCCAGTTCTTGCTCTTTGACTTCCAAGAAAGATTTTGGACTTTTCTCAAAGTCTGTTGCAGCATCTGAAATCAGAGTAAGTAATAGAAAAAAATTCATGATAAAAGTTTGTGAAAATTCTTGATTTTTTTTCAGACTATCATTTCAATAATATTTACAAATCTGGTTCAATCAAATATGCAAAGAAGTATAATTGCTATTTATTTAACAGGGAAAACATTAAAGTTTTTATTCTTATTTTAAATTTGAAAATGTGTTATTGAATTATATCAGTAAGTAAAAACAAACAGATGATTGATAAAGTAAGTAATTTTTAAGCAATAGATTTTTATAACCTGTCATTGCTTCATATAAATATTATATTTAATGAGTACAGAATTTTCAGAAGCTATCCCTGTTTTTGTTTTTCAGACAGAGAAATTAATGCCAACTGGCCCAGAGATGAAGTAATCCTATTAAAAAAAAAGGAAAATGTATCTCCTAACAGGAATTGAACCTGTATTCCAATTTCCATTAGGAAAGTCATTTTAAACTGTTTCCCATAACAGTTAAGCCATATGAAACAATTATGACAAAGCAAGGCTCAATTTCCTTATGTAAGAAATGCACAATCTCTAATTTGTAGATTTCAAAGTATACACATTATGAAATGGACAAAGTCCGACAATTATTTTAAGACATTTTTATGTTTAACATTCTTTTTATAGATACAAATATTTAAGTAAATGCTCTGTTTTTATAATAAACAGTATTAAACAACATTTACTGGCCTGAATGTCAGAGAAATTTTCATAGCAAATATTCGTCTTCCGACAGGATTCGAACCTGTATCCTATACGGAACCATCATTCATATAGCCAGATGTGCCTTTTAAACAATTCGACCACAGAGGATTGTTCGGTTGGTAAGGTCAAATTTTTTGCTTTTAAACTTCAATCATCCATGAATCTCTCATGTACATTCATATCTGCTCATGGTGTATCAAATGTAAACAAATGACATCACACATTATGAAATGGACAAAGTCCGACAATTATTTTAAGACATTTTTATTTGTATCTATAAAAAAGAACGTATAAACATAAAAAATGTCTTAAAATAATTTCACAGTATCTTTATCTTCATTCCCAAAACAAAGTAATTTTACAGCAATTAATGAATTATTTAATGTAACATTATTTATCACTTTAATAAAAAAAACAAGAAAATACGAAAGTAATGTTTTAAAAATTCAAAATCTAATTAATTAGTAGAAAACATTTTAGTTCTTCTCACAACACTCCTTATTTCTTCTTGGAACCTGTATAAAAGAAATCATTTCTTTGAGTTTCCATCTCTAAAGCCATTGTATTCTGGAGGTTAGAATATTAAAATTATACTCAAAGTTGTACTTTTCAGACAACCAGGACAATTCATAGAAGGGTATAAAATTGGTCTGTTATTTTTATAACTATATTCTTTATTAAATCTAGTTGATTATGTTAAAAACACACTCTGGATATAACACATGGCCATGGTTATAACTAATCTGATGCTTGAATGAAACCTTTGTCAAGTAGGACACTAATCCACCAATTTAATACAATGTCTAATAAATTTACCAGAATTTACATTGAAAACTTTGAGCAATTCAGCCTTGCTTACAGGACATAGAAATTGGTAGGTTTATATGTAAATTTATCAATGTAAATCTTATATATCTGTTAATTAACAAATTTGATCCATGAATGAATGTTTCTATCAAAGAGAGTGTAGACATGTGTTGAAATGTTTATATTTAAGTTTGTGACATGAACACTGTGTCAGCAGATATCGAGACATGTGTCCAAAGATATTTTTGGTACAAGTACCTACATTTGTACACTGTTAGAAATGTACAGAATTCACTCAATCTCAAAAAGGACTAGTTATTTTGCTTTTGACAGTAGAAATCTGTGTTCAAACCCAGTTACGAGTTAGGCTTTCCTTATACAAAAAGAAAAAAAAAAAAAAAAAGAAAGAAAGAGAAAGATTTATAAGACAGTTCCCTAAAAACATCATAGTGCACATTTTACAAAAGACAATTGTTTATTTTCACATTTTTGATTGCATGCTTATATCTGCAACGTGTACTGTTTGTATATTTGCATATGTATATGATGACAAATTCTGTATGGGCATGTATATATTCAAAATTTCCACAAAAATATTTTGTTTGTCTTTACAACCCAAAATTCATATTTTTTCTCAAAACAAAAAAAAAAAAAAAGGACAAAAAAAGAAATACAGAAAAATAAAAAAAAAACAAAGGACATAAATATTTGCAATAATGGTTCCAGATTATGGTCCTTCTGCAAAAATATCAATTCACTTTGAATGAAATAAAGATAAAAACTTAAAGGAAAATCAACAGCAAATTTTGTAACGTTTTATAAGATCATTGGAATTTGTTGGAAAACATTATCTCATTGAAAAAAAATTTTTCAGAGTCTCCTTCAAGAATGTTTTTAATCTCATGTTGAATATATTTTTCTATGACACCAGCTAATATTCAGTTTAATAAAAGATGCTGACCAGATTATAGAATACAAATATCTAAATTGCCTGGGATAAAATCATTATTTGTTTGAACAAAATATTTTAAGTTGCTTTTTTCTTTATATTCAAGTTTCATAGTTAATCCATGTTGTCATTTTTATTTGCTGTGAATAAGAAGTAAACTTTCTTTCTTTTTGTTACCTGTTATGAAGTACTATAAAGATTTATTCTTCACTTTTTCAAGCTAAAGAGAAGTCATTAAGCAAAGAATAGGATTCCCATATCAACCACTCGGATATGGAGATCTCTCTGGAGATACCAATGTGCAAAGCTAAGTGTATTATTAAGTAAATGGGTTCGTCCAACAAGAAAAATGTGTTCTTCTGGGTATCATCACAAAGAATCTCTTTATCAAAACACAAATAATTCTGAAAGAAGAAATAAAATTAAGAAAAAATTATAAACAATTTCTTTAATGACATCACAACCTGTGTTCATGTTAAAAAATATATATATATATATATATATATATATATATATATATATGTAATTAATGAACAATAAAATCCCAAATCACCTCATATAGGGAATAGCCAATTTCATCACATGTAGATATTGATCATCTGTCTTATCAACCTCAGTTGTTTTTTTTATTAATTATATTACCAACAGATTTGTCAACTTTACTATATATATATATATATATATATATATATATATATATATATATATATATATATATAGATATAGATATATATATATATATATATGTAAAATGTGTGTGTGTGTATATATATGTATGTAAAATGTGTGTGAGTGTGTGTGTATATATATATATATATATATCAAAAGAATCAAGTTTTACACATTATGAAAACATGATTTGTTCAGTAACTGTTATTCTAATATTCTGTCTTTATTGTTCCATTTGACTTAATTCGTTTGGCAGTTTCATGAATGTATAGCCCAAGATGAATGTTGTCATTCTTCACAGGGAGTTTCAGGCCCAAAATTAAAAAAATGAAATCAAAGCTGAAAATATAAAATGTTAATTAAAGCAAATAACAGACTAATTTGTGTTGAAGAATTCTTATTTGAAAATATTTGATAAAATCCCTGTTCTTCACACCTTGCTTGTGATCTTCAAAGATCATGGTCTAGTATTTGTTTCCCTTTTACTCTTCTCAATTAAAGTTTACTTTAGACAACTAATTAAAAAAAAAAAAAACTGTTCAAATTCTTAAAGTTTTGAAATAGCAAAATCAATAAAACAAAGGATAAATTCTTTAGTAAAAATTTTGATAATATTTTGAAAAATCAATTTTAAAATTTAAAGAAGTTCTAAAATACCAAAATAAAATAAGGGATAAATTCTTTGGTAATAATTTTGATAAATTATCCAAAGGTTGCTGGAAAATAATGTACAATTTTAGAATCAACTTTTGTTTCTAAATTAATGTATTTATTAGGTTGGTGCAAAAATAATGTCGTTTTTCTTTTGAAGTTGAACGTCAAAAAACGACATTATTTTTGCACCAACCTAATAAATTGTTTACATCAGTTGAAATAGGAACCTAAACATCTAGATATTTCTGTCATCAAGTTACTAGGTTATCTATGCCTTTATGATAAATCTAAAGGTTAGCTCACTAATCTTTGAATATGATTTCTGCATCTTCTTTGCAACAATGTCTTTTGGCTTAAAAAGTAAATTGTCAAGGTGCTTAAAAAGTGGTTGTCAGTGACCTAGAGATCAGAGGAATATGGCGGATGAAGCAAAGTCTCATATGAGAAACCTTTTACAGTGTCATTCTAGCAACATGTGGCTGAATATTTCCTTGTAGCAGAATTGGACCTCATTGACTAAACAGCACTGGCTGCATTTCACTTCACTCCATGAAGTGAATGTTGGCAGCAGTTTGAGAAGAATTATGACCAAGCCAAAAAAAAAAAAAATCAAATCTATTTTGATGGATTTTCTTCTTATTGGTTAAAAAGGCATGTGACAACTCAGGAGGTACAGAAAAATTAGCAGCACTGGAATCAAACACTGAAGAAGTCAACCACTGAATCAAGACAAGCAGGACATGAACAAGCGCTCCACATATAAGGAATGAACCTTGCTGGGACATGCAAGCAAGGACGATGCTGTAACTAGCTATGGCTGGTGGTAGTGCAGAAAATGTGCCTGTTTTTATGGAGCCCAAAACATTGACACATGGCTAGCAAAAGGAATCATTTGCATAGCTATCACTGCTCAGCTCACCACCATGACTATTCCATGGAGAAGATGGAAGATACTTTCTTTCTTCATAGCCAGATGTTCCAGGGTTTGTACCAACTCTGTACTGGCAGGTGAGCCATTTGCTTTATTTCTACAGAAAGAGCACACTATACATCTCTTTGACTGACATGGACGGGTACCATTATCAGTAAGCAGCACAGTCTGCATCTTGTTTCTACGATACACCTTTTCTTTTTTTCATTATCAAGATGATGGGTATATAATATTTGAAGTTAAATTCTGAAAGAGAATGCTTTAATAATTAGGAATGAGTAATATATTTTTTGGAGCTATTATAATAATGTATTAGAACACAATATTTTTATTCTAAAATCAAACATAATTTTTCCAAACAACCTAATGAATGTAAAATTTCCTTTTATTTAAATTTTAAACACATACTATTTATAAATTGCATTTGGAAGATTATACTGAAAAAATAAAAAGTAAAAAACTGAAAGTTTCTGAACAATTTTCAAATTATGCAAATTTACCAAAAGAAAATGAGATACACAAAATATCTAGAAAAGAAAAGAAAGTAATTTTTTTTCACCAATAGCTGTTATGCTACCTGCACATCCAATAAGAAAATAAACTAAATAAAAAAGTAAATACCTTAAAAATGTAAATATGAGTTAGCTTTAAGAAACTTTGTAGTTTTGTTTGTTTCAAGTAACATTCAGTTGTTGAAGAGTGAAAAGCTTTCCTCTTTGGTACCTCAACTGCAGGAATTTAAATATGCTACTCGATTGGCAAGTAGGTCTCACCATTTTATTATTGATTGAACTACCTAGATGCAACCATAAATTCTATTCTAATACTTTTTTTTTCCTTACACTTCTTGCTTGTGGAACTCCCTTTCAATTTCTTGCTTCTATACGAACTAGAATCTTCAAAAATTTAAATGCAACACCAATCACTATCTTCTGTCTTATTTTATTCTCACCACCCCTTAATTAATTTCTTCTCACTTTGAATTAACTTCATGCGTCACAGTAACATTATCGCTCTGCTTGAGGTGAAATGATAAAAAAAAAAAAAAATGCATAAAAACAAAATATATTAAATCTAAGCTGCAAATTAACTGAAATAAATCATATAAACATTTTTTAGGTTCATATTTATCTAGATATTAATTTATTTGTGGGTGGTAATTATTTGTTTTCAACAGCTAATGTCAACAGTTATTTGGTGACTCAATTCTACACATTCAAGTATTTCTTGAAGCGATATTTCAACATTAAAAATATTTTAAAACAACAATGATAAAAACAAAATCAGAATCAATAGGAAACTGAATGCAGTTTGTTAGTTCATTACCCCCCACAAATATGTGTGTGCATGTGTGTGTGTATATATATATATATATATATATATATATATATATATATATATATATATATATGTGTGTGTGTGTGTGCATGTGTGTATAATTCTATCAATAAAGGGATTGAGTCTGAAGAAGTCATTTCAGGAAATGAAACACGTAACAAGTGGATTTTTTCTAGTTGTCATTTAATTATTTAACATTAAGGATTTTTTTCAAATCATTTCAAGGCAATATTGCCACTAAGATGCAAGAGGTTACTGAGTGTTAGAGAAGACGAAGAAAATACTTTTGAGGTGAGAGAACAATAAAAGAACACAAATTAAGACAGAAGATAACGATTGACATTGCATTTAAATTTTTGAAGATCAAAGTTGACTGGGAAGCAAGAAGAGAGTTGCCCAAATGAGAAATATGATAGAAGAAAGTTAGCAAAGAACTTATGGTTACATTTAGCAATTTAATCTGTAAAATGACAAGACCTTGCCACCAATTTAGTGCTACACTTAAATTCATAAAGTCTTGGTACCATAGAGGAAACTTCATCAGAACAATTACTACAAAAGTATTTATAGGAAATGCACAAGAAAGCCACATTACAATAGTGAGGAAAGTGACTGAGATGCCAGGTCAAGACCAATGATATTGCAGATTTTTCTTTGAATTTTATCAAGAATCTCTTAATATATAAAAGAAGCACAGGCCATATATGGCACAATATTCAAAGCAAGGACTTATAAATATGTAAGATAGATTCTGGTGAGAAAAATTGTCATACAACATAGATAATCAACTTTCCTAGCAGTGAACCTACTTAATATAATATTTCCAATTCATCTCAGCAGAAAAGATTAGTCTAAGAAGGTGCAATGATTAACAACATTGTAGTTGAGTTCTTGGATTATGCATTTTTATAGAAATTATTTCCAATATAAAAAAAAATGCATAAATTCACTGTGTCCTCACTCTAGTATTCAGCTTAAGTTAAAAATGTCGTAAATATAAAAAATTTCCAAGCAGACTATCTGAGATGGCATCTTAAAATTTCATGCCAATTTTTTTGCTTCTGAAACATAGGAACATGGTAAATCCAATACCAACAACTCTAACAGAAAACAATTAAGACTCAATAAATAAAGTCTATGGGAGTTAATTCAAACATTTCTTATTCAAGTTCTACAATTTTTACCTTAAACACTGTTTACATTGCATTTCTGTGTATCTGTAGGCATCTATGGGTGTGTGTTTCCCTGCTCAGCAATTTCACAGACACACACACAAAAGAGGAACAGAGAAAAACATGTAGTTTCTTTTTTTAAGATTTTATTCAAAAATGCAACACAAATAATCAATAGGATGTCACAAGCCTATGCAACAAAAGATAGAAAGACACAAAGTAACAACAAAGCAAATGAAAAGAATAAAGCAATTTACTTACAGAATCAGCCATTCATTCAGAATTCCTGCCGAACATGACACACGAGGTCAGTATCAGGACAAACCGAGAGGAGGAAATATCTGACTGGACCACTGACCTTTCTATGAGGCCAACATTTGTGAAACACCAAACAACCAATCAGAGACGCAGAAAATTAAATGAAATCAGAGTTAGAGTAATACGAAAACTGGGAACTTGTTTCCATGGTAACCGTATCTTGACAATACATGGGTATTGTTTTCATCACTGACTTTGTAAGGCTGTTGAATCAACCATCTAGAGATTCAGCATACAATTGCACGGTGTCGTTAATAGATGTCATCACGGTCATCTGGTATTGTCCAGGTTAAAGTAGATTTAAAATCATCGTCAAACATCATATGTTTGTCTTAACTTTCATTTCACGAATCTAAGTTTTACTGAAAATCTAATTTGACATAAACTGGAACACATGACTCGCATAAGAAAATAGCTTGCAAGGTGTATTGGTGATCTTTTGAGCTTGTGTGGCCTAGGTAGGAAAGAGACCATGAATATATATATGTGGCATGGGGCTTAATGATTTTCATAGAAATTAGTCCACAAAAAAAAAAAAACGACAAGGCAGAACACTGATGCTATTGGGGTGCTGGTAGAAATTTATAGTAGGCTTCATAATAAAGACAAAGACCAATAAAAATAAAAGATCAGCTTTGGTTCTGTTTCACGACATTAACTAGCCAAGATGTTTGGAGAGTTATTATTATCAACAATATAAATTAAAGTTTTATTGTCAATGAAGATGGGATTGAATCAACTGAGAACAATGTCCAAACATTTAATAATGGTGGAAATCAGAGATAACATCGATTGTATTATTTTTTTTGCTTTGTCAAAATACCGTCAGACAGCTAGAAAAGTATAAAAACATGATATTTTACATTTCTAGTCATTAACATCCTTCCAATTATTCCCAAAACAATTTATACTCTTTATGAACTAGACCCGAGGTGCTAAGATAAAGGCTGTAAATGGCCCAGTGGGTAGATGGACCACTACTATTTATATTATTATACTTTCAACGTATGGGATTCAAGTAAACAACAAAAACTCCAAACTGTGAATCAACAAGTATATATTGAAATATTAGGTTGGTGCAAAAATAATGACGTAATAATGTCGTTTTTTGATGTATTTTTTAACGTCAAAAAACGACATTATTACGTCATTATTTTTGCACCAACCTAAGAACAAACATGCAATAAAATTGTATTCAATGTATGGATTAAGGGAAAGAAGTTGTTCTCCTTTAATTGTAATTTGGTTTGTAATTGATTGTTCGAAGGAAGTTCTTTTTGAGAGAAAAATGTTCAGGAATCAATATTAGAACAAGGTCTGTTTGTTAGAATAGATAACACAAGAATACAATTGATCAGAAATGTATTGTGTTATAGAATGGTTTGAAATTAGCAGAATCCTTGTTGATTGAGCTTGGCTAAGTCACAGAGAGAAGTGTGAGATTATATTACAAAATTCTGTGTCCGTGTGTGCATTTGAAATGTTATGAGTAAGATCATGGACTCATTTGGACAGGCGAAACTTACTGGACCCTACTGACGACTCTTTTAAGGAAAAAGAATAGGCTCCCACAGAAGTGCAGGAAAAGGTTAATCTTGCACTAAAATATGTTAAAAATTAACCAATCACTACATTCGTACTAACAAAACAGGCAAGCAAGCACAAAACCAAAGGATTCAAAGAAATGACTGCAATGGCTAAATTGTCCTTTAGAAAAGTAGTATTGATTTATTAGCCAATTGCAGACAAATAAAATGTGGACATGGAAAAACATAGCAGTCACTACAAGACTGTATTTTGTTAGCTGTAAAGATATAAAAAATATTTTTGAATACTCACAGGACCTAATTATGAACTTTAGTTCTTCTAGGATTGAACAGTATTTCCATTAAAAAAAAGATATAATTATGTTTTCTCTATTCATATCGCAAGTGGAACTCTCAGAAAGTAATTTTCTATGTAAACAAGAAACTATTGATACTCCCACTTTCTAGATTGCAGATAATACCAGAACTCAGATAAAAATAAAGAATTATCCTCATTTTCATCAGTGATAAATTCTTATTTAGTCTTATGATCATGTTTTTTCACAGGAAAAAAAGAAAAACATGTATGTATAGTATCTGTCTATATTTCTGAGATGAGGTATTATGTACATTATTTAAACTATTGTCCTCATCTTTGTCGCCATATTTATTACAACGTTTTGGCCGTTGTATGCTCCGGCCTTCTTCAGGTGGTTGGAATGTTGAACTGAACCTTTTATTTCACTCACTTAACTTAAATTAATAGATAACTGACATCCATCAAATATGGCACATGGAACTAGAACAGTCTACCCCAGTGAGCAA
Source organism: Acanthosepion lycidas (assembly GCA_963932145.1). Classification (NCBI taxonomy): domain Eukaryota; kingdom Metazoa; phylum Mollusca; class Cephalopoda; order Sepiida; family Sepiidae; genus Acanthosepion; species Acanthosepion lycidas. The sequence continues at coordinate 110,093,227 of OZ010585.1, read as the reverse complement.
AATAAAGGGTTCATTTCAACATTCCAACCACCTGAAAAAGGCTGGAGCATACAACGGCCGAAAAATTGTAGTAAAGATGAGGGCAATAGTCCGAATAATGTAAATAATGTATGTATAGTTTATGCAAACATATCCTAAAACAACCATTGTTCAAATTCAGAAGACATTACAAACAATTAGCAACCAACCAGAGTGCTAAAAAAAAATACACATAATTCAATCCCTTGGGTTTTAGAAAAAGAAAATTCTCTACATTTGAGTCAGTCTGAACTCCGTCGACATAGTAGAGTACGCACATATATTCGTTCAGACAGTATAATTAACTGATCAAATGATTCTAGTCTTCAAAATCCCAACCCTGTAAGCCGGCTGTTAATTAAAAAAAAAAAAAAAAAAGCAAGTCAACAACTGAAAATGTCAGTAGTAAAAGATTCACTCTTGTCAAATGACCTACTCGGTAGCACATTTTTTTTTTAACTGTCGAACCAACAACACCAACAAAGTCACAAGACACTATTTGAATATGTTACTTGCTCTCAATATATATTCTCTCTTTTACATGCAGACATACATGAAATACCCTTTAATTGACATAACGCAAAACTTAAAACTCTGAATTCTGAATAAAATTTCCATGGAATCTTTTCATACTGTTTTGTAAATGCTCATTTGTGTACGATTTATTGTTTGGTTGTTATATAAAAGTTACTGTTTTTTACTTACCATAATTAGTTTTGTTTTCTTATTCATTTTCGGTATTGCTGAGAAGTAAAATCTTTGGTTCAATTTCTGTTAATGAACTCAAGGTTCATAGGATAGTTGATAATATTAATAGCGAGTCTAATACAGGTGACATTTTTTTTTAATCATCAGTATATTGGAATATTTCTTCTGGACGTTCTCGGTTAAAATAGTCTAATAGGTGAATTGCAAGAGATTTCATTTGAAAATAACTAGAAATAAACAAGTAACAATTGTCTGGGATTTTATCAAAGTAGAAATTTTTACAATATACTGACATGTTGAAATCCTCACAGTATTTAGTATTGTTGAAGTTGTCACTAACATTTTTGTTGAGATTTAAAAACTGTACATTTTGTTCAATTCTGCAAACCACCCAATGAAATTTGAAAAACTGATTTGTTTGCAAAAATACTTTGACAAAAACCCTACTTCACAGTTTAATAATTTCTTTAATTTAATTTTATTGGACTTTATGGGAAACAATATTTTTCTCTTTAATTCTTATGATTTCTTACTCTTGAGCATGCAACATACAAATGGCCATCTGTAAATATTTCTTTCTGGAGCCAAATTCCAACTTTTTGAAACGTTTGGACTTGTGACTTTTTTTAATAACTCTCACAAATGCAGGGCGAACTTAAAGAAAAGATATGCAAAAACAATATTACATTTTTATTAAATAAGTATTTGTTATTTTAATCATTAAATAGTTTTTAAAGAAGTGAGAGTGTTTTGTATATTGAATAATAAAACTTAATGTTTCCAAAAGAAATTAATGAAAATTTATTGTACTAAGCTATGCAACCTGGTAAAACCAACTGTATTTTTTACCCACTTACAGGTTTGTACTTCTCCCCAAAATTTGGTTTTGATCAGTCAGGGTATGGCTATTTTAGAGGGTGTGATGGACGAATGAACTAGTAGAAGTCACAATTTTTTTTTTCATAGGATTTCAATATTGATATTAAAAAAAATGTAAATTGACAAAACATAGGCCAATGTTTGTTTTCTTCTAACACACTTTACCGACAATAATGCAAAATTATTATCTTATTTTTACGCTTTTTGTTTAATACTCATTCTGTTTCTTATAATGTTTCATTCAGATGAGCACACTCAACAAAAATACAAATAGATCAATGAGAATCAAAAGCCCTTTTACACATTTTCAAGCTATCCATTTTGTGGCATGCAAAATTAAATGAATAGGCTTAGTTCATTTCAATCTTTTCTACCAACATTTGAAATTGCTTGTTGATTTTAATCTTTCCTATGTATATTTGAAATTGCTTCTTGATTTTTTATCTTTTCTAACCATATATTAAGACATTGCATTAACTTGTAAGAATCTAGAGAGCGATGTATTAAACCTGTCATATATTATTATTTTACACACCATACACCTTCACCCACTGACAATATAAGATTATGGATAAAATATCATTGCACCAGTGGGTACTGAGGCCAACATAACACTTCGCAATTATTTGGATTGGTGACCTGTGGGAAACGAGAAGTTGGTGGGGGGGTCTGAAAAATGTATAGAGAAACCGGAAGTGATGTGTAGATAAAATCAAGGGGATCTAGGAAACAGGGAGGACTTTACAGAAGAAAGAGAAATGGAGACAAATTGGGTAGAGACGGGATGATTGGTGGGGTCTTGTGTCGCAAAGATGTGAAAAATGATGGTGAATATCTTTAGCCCAATTGGAATCACATTTTGAGATATGGTTTGGCAGGATATCTAGGAATTTCTATTCTATGTAATCTCTGGACCAACGCTTCACATGTGTAGATAAAGAAGTGCATACTGGAAAGTCTCATTATAACAACTGACACATTTTACCCTGACCCTGTAAATTCACCTGGAAGCGGGAAAAGAAACACCCGTTTCTCTCTTGCTAAGCATTGACTCTAGTGACCAGAAGCAGCATTATAAAATGAAAAATCCCTCTTGTTGAGTTTATTACTCCACCTATTATTGTACATAAAGTTACTAAAAAACGACCTGGTCTCAGCAACTCCCCACTCAAAAACATTTTTGTTTCTTGCCTTTCTGCTTTATGCAATGGATTAGCAAAAGAAGTATTCCGAAAGCTAAGCAAGGTGCAGAGAAACAGAAAAGAATCATTAGAAACAAAGAAAAGATAAGGAGAAAACTGGAGGCAGCAGAAATGTGGCTCTTAAAAAGGATGCTGACAATTCATTAAAGAAGATGAGTAAGCAATGAAGAAGTCACAAAGAAAATAGCAACAGAATGAACACATACTCAGAACCAGGAAATGAGCTGAAATTCCTTGGACACATAATTTTACGGTAATTTACCCATGCATGCATGGACTCTCCCAGCTATAAATAGGAGCAGGTACTGCCTTTTGGAGAGGGAAGTTTCCAGCAGTCAGCTCTGACAGTCAGACCAAACATTCTTGCTGTAACACTCATGTTTGTATTACTGATTCTGTTAATATATTTGTTTAACTCAATTCCCCTCTTTGTCTTTCATTCTGGCCCTAACATAAATAGGAAGGAAGGCTTGGAAAACTTAACCTTCATGAGATATATTGAGGGTAAGAGAGATAGGGGAAGACATTGAGACACATACTTGACAAGCTTGTGTGAATGAATGACAGAATGAGGATGGTTTAGCAAAGAAAGAAAAACTGCTAAGAGCCACAGAAGATAAGAGGAGGTTGTAAAGAGCTATGATTGCCTATGACCTGAAGTGACACACCTGACAAAAAATCCATTTTATGATTTTTAAACCCGAAAATAAGATGTTATGACTGCAATGTACAATAAACATTAATATTAGATAGAACATCATTAGTGGTGTGATGGAAAAGCAGAAAGTAGCAAAAATGTGCAAGAGTATCATACATTGTATGTTTTATCATTGTTAAATCTATATATCAGATGATTTGTGGGGCTATTGTAGTTCTAGCTTGCTTCAAAAGTCATTGAAAATGATGCAAGCAAAGGGCTCTAACAACATAATTTTGAACTTAGTCAGACAAGTCTTGTTAATCAAGTGCAGACTTCCTCTTTCCAAACTATGCACATTTTAAAATGTGGTCTTAAAAAAATTAAGCATTTTGTATCGACTAAGTTAACCATGGTTTTTAAAATACTTTTTAAAAATGGAATTTCAAAACTTCACTTTAATGCTGATTCTGGCTATAAGTCCATTTCTGGACAAAAAAAAACAATTTGGGCAGAAATTCTAATTTAGGCCCAAAATTGAGTTCTTCAAATCAGAAACTCGATGGGACTTCAATTGTGTTGAATTCCTCAAATCACAAAGTTGATGCCTCCAAAGCCAAAGTTAATTTACAATGAAACTTTCAATAAATGATAAAATTTTCCTCACCATACTTTATTGGTCAAAAAACATGTTAGAGTATCTTAATGTTCTGATTACATGTTCCAAATAATCAAAGGTCAGCTTACAATAGCAGGTTCTTACTTCAATTTGAAGAGTACAAATTTGTTCACTTCCCAATCTCTGTGTGTGTGTGTGTGCATGCACACAGGTGTTATAAGGGAAAATCATTGCAATAGATAAGCAGTTTAATCTTATTTGTAACATTGGATAAGAATGTTTGAGTATTTTTGGTAAATATTTTCATAGGTACTAAAATAAAAAATTACCTGTATCAATGCTTATTCTAACCTCACGTATTCTCATTGGGGCCTGAGTCCATTTCTGTGAATATAAAAAAAATTAAACTTTATTAAAAATTTAAATTTTACTTTTAGAAAAAAGAATTTCAGTTTCCTAATTCCATAAATACTAATTTATTAGTTTTAAATTTTATAATTGTAAACAATGAGATCTAAAATGAAATAAATCAAAATACGATGGCTTCAAGATATGCACGGGATTAAGGTTAGGTGAATTGCCTGGTCAAACTCTAAATCCATCTTTTTGAAGAAAATCTAACTTTCTCAATTCTGAACACGGCATATGTGAACAGTTTTTTCATCTATGAGTTAGCTGAAAAAACCTGTGCAGACAGAGACAAATAATCCAAAAAGTCCATGTTCACAATTAGCATATAGTTAGTAGCCTCAATATAATTATAAGACCATTTACAGGCAGATGTTTCATTCCAAAAGACATAAAAATGTCTTATTATGAGGCCCCCTTTTTGTGTGGAAGCTAGTTTTCATAGAAAATAGTTTATGTGTAAAGGACAGGATGTAGAATTCTAAATAGTTTGAACAATATCTAAATAAATAAATGGCAAATTCTGTCTGTCCAAGTATCTGAAACCACTCTGTCTTGGGCTACACTTGCTCTGCTTAGGCATATTATACGTTTCTGGAATCAGGATGACACCGGGATTTGAAAATCTGCCAGCATTGGGATATGTGTCCGGATGACGAGGGAACAGTTCTAAATTCAAATTTTAAAATAACTGAAAAAATTTTAATTTTAAAAGTTTTAATTTATATTGAGTAATACAAAAACTTTGTGAATTTAAAAATGTTTGTTTTAAATTGAGTTTAAAATATCTCCAAAACTTTGTGAATTGAGGAAATCAATTTTATTTCTTCAAAATGCCAAGGAATCAAAGTTAAAGTGAAAGGTTTTGTGACATGAGGTTTGAAGTTCTGTAGAGTTTGTAATTTGAGGAATTCAATACAATTGACGTTACATGGAGTTTCTGATTTGAAGAACTCAATACAATTGACGTTCCATGGAGTTTCTGATTTGAAGAACTCAATTTTGGGCCTGAATTAGAATTTCGGCCCAAACTGGTCTTTATAGCCAGAATCAAAATTAAAGTGAGGTTTGGAAATTCCATGGAGTTAACTGAGGAATTCAAGGTTATTTCTTCAAAATTATCATTTTTTTTTTCTAAGCTGAACCAGAGGTCACTTTAGTTTTAGGCTGGAAGCTTAATTTTCCATTTGCAAGATCTAACTTAAAAGTGTGCACTTTTAGTCTAATAATAAGGCAATGTACTTTTTATTTAATATTTTCTGGTTTCAAGAAAATTATCAAATACTGTAATACATACACATGTAAAATATGTTTTCCTAACTTGGTCTACAAAGCTTTGGGAAAAAAAAAAAAAAAAAAAAAAAAAAATCACCAGTGTATAACAAGCTCTGACTTTCAACAAGTTTGTAGCAACAAAGTTTAACCCAAATCTAGCAGTTGTTCAAAGTTTATCTGATTCAAATCAACTGAAAACAAGAATTCCCATACAGGGTATGATGGGTAAATTGTCGACATTTTATATTTTAAATTTGCACATGTACATTGTTTTTAATTTTGTTGACTGCACAGTAGTGTCAGTTGGGCACCATTTGTGAGAAAAAGAGCACCATGATGCAATTCACTCTGCCAGAAATTTGGAAATGGCATGCTGTACTGCTTGGCATTCATGCTGGAAGTTCCAGTATGGACATTTTAGAAGGTGTCAATCTGAACACAGTGCAGAGGGTTCAGAAAGAGTTGGAGGAGTCTAATGGTGATTATGAAGGTGTTTGAAGTCATCACTAGTGATGGCGAAGTTATGCTTCCATTCATCTTCCAACAGGGCTTTCAACTCAACACAGGCCTACATCAGGTGCCTTGAAGTGGTATTGCTGCCCTGGGTTAAGAGGATGACTGTTGGAAGATCCTATGCCTGACAACATGATTCTGCTCCATACCACACAAGAAGGAGAACCCAGTCATTACTGTCAGACAATTTCTGGGACTACATCACCCCTTACATTTGGCCACTTAACTCCCCAGACTGCAACCCTCTTGATTATTATATGGGAGTGCACTTGAGCGAGAGACCAACAAAACTCCTTGTAATACAAAAGATGAACTGAAGACAAAGGTTATGGCAGCATTCACCAACTTAAACACAGAAACCACTGAGAAGAGATGCAGGAGATTCCAAAGTCATCTGGAAGCCATGGTTGAAGACAATGGTGATTTTATTGAATAAATTTACTCTTTAGTATTTCAAGATATTTTAGTGAAATTTTGGTAAACATATCTGTTATTTTCATTTTTTGCATAATTTAGATGACAATTTATCCATCGCATCCCGTAATTTGTTTTTGTAATGAAAATAAACACAGGGATAAACTGTCAAGTTTGATGCATTATCAACCCAGTAGTGTCAAGAAAATAATATTTGATTAGGTTAACTGTTATGTTAAATAACTTTAATAATGCATTTGTTTTTCCTTCTAAGACTGCATTGCAGTACGTAAGAAAACAAACAATAAGACATACATGGGGTAGGGCAGGTAGCATCAAAGCTATTACAGTTTTGCAAGACAAACTTTATACCATAATTAGAGCAAACACCTGAGCATATTCAGATCAGCCGAATTGAATCAGATTATATGTTAGATGAACATGATGAGTTTCTACAGAGCAGTCCATCAAACATTGTTGGAAGGGACAAGATGACTGTAGATGGCAATATTTCGATTCCCATTTAATCTTTCAACTCTAATGCTACCTGGATTTACTAAAAACAAAATAATTTCCATACCTGAGGATGACTGTATGTACAGTTGAAAGTACTTGCAGATTAAAAAAGACCTTATACAACTTGTAGTTATTAAAAACAAGGATCATAACATTCATCGAGTGGTTCATAGGTTAATGCAAGTTTAACATTTTGTTTATGAAGAGTTTTTGCCATTTTATATCATTAACTTTACTAAACTACCTTTGGTATGAATGATTCATTGTAATATAAATTGAACTGCACCACACATTAGATTTTATTTATATATATATATATATATATATATTTATTTATAAAAATTTAGATTTTATATATATATATATATATATATATATATATATATATATATTTATTTATAAAAAATTAGATTTTATATATATATATATATATATAAAGCTAATGGTCAAGGTTGAGTTGGACCAGGGAAAAATAGTATTAAAAAGTGTGTGTGTGTGTGTGTGTATATATAAGTATGGTGGAATAATGGATTGTGGAATCAGAGAGCCTAGTTTGAATTCATTACATTCACATTCTGATCCATCTCTTATCCCCCGCAAGCTCTTCTCCATGGGTAAATAGCAGGACAGACTGGGTGGCAACCAGTCTTGGAGAATGACAATTCTGATTTTAAAAAAACATGTTGAGGGTGGTTTAGGGACCTTGTGGCATACTGTTCACCAGTTCTCGGTATTCAGCTCTTCCAAAAAAGTGTGGTTAGTTCTGTAAAAGCCTTCACCACTAGAATCAAATGATGTATGGGTAGTCTGTCTCTTGGTTCTAGGAACTGAGTTGCTTGACCCTCATACGATGGGTGAGTCTAATATATTTATATAATAAATAAATGCAATATTTACTGATTTTAAACTTTATTGCAGATTAGTTAGTTAGGAGCAGAAATGTAACAAACTTTCAGTCATACCATCCCACATATGCATGTGGCTTAAAAATATTACTTAGTTCTCCTATATAATGTGCATCACTAAATTTATGCTTAAAGTCTTGGAGGAAAATGTGTATATTATACACAATAATTATGGCAGTAGAAAACTTTGTAACCGATTTCAAGTGTGAATGAAAACGTTCAAAATCTTTATATCTCTCTTTTTTGTTCTAGTTTACAGTGATATTTTTTTTCTTCTTTCATATTTATTTGTTTTTCTATTTGAGATACATGCATTTCTCTCTCTATCTCTGTATCTATCTTTGCTCTGAATGGTACAACACAACTAAGTAAGACTTCATGAATACGGCCAACTGATCCCTATTATTATCTAGCCGTATTGAATAGCTCACAAATATTATTATTATTACTATTTATACTTCTAATAGAAGTATTTGATATTGAAGGGAAAGATTTCTCCTGGCAGAAATAAAGTTTAAAAATAACCGTTGCTCTAGACAGTCATTCAAATAAGTTGGAGAAGACGAGTACAAAAGAAAGGAAATGTGTTTTTAGAAGGAAGAATTTCTAGCAAAGTTACTTTCTATAGGGCATCACTCTCAACTTACAAGCATATATATACATATAATATACGTGTAAATACACAACAATTTTGTAGATACACGATTATTTAGAACTTGTTTACCAACATCTTAAAGGCTTGCTCATACTTTCAAGAGATGTTTTTCTTTTGATTATCCCAAATCAAAATAACATTTCAAAATAGTTTAACTATTCCAGGACTAAATTTGAAGATAGACTTGCTATTTATACTAATATTTAACTAGTTATCTCCAGTTTTCATGGTGCAAATTATGACACCTGAGTAAAGAAAGCTATGAAGCATGTATAAAATTTAATTTATGCTGAATTTTTATGTTTATCAAAATCAGAGAGAATGAAAAAAATCTAATATAAATACCAGAAACATTTGCGTTTAAAAAATGTTATGTACTTGGTGTACTGTCACCATATCAATATCATTGACTTTTTTAGATCATAAAAATGTGCCTTTTTTTTTTTTTTTTTTTTAAATCTCCTCAAACTAATCTAATTATTTGATTAAAAAGATGTTATTTATGTAAAAGAATATATATATATATATATATATATATATATAAAATTTTAAATGCAGTCTCCTCTTAAAATCTTAGAGAAAATATTTTTTTATCCAATTGCATCTCTCCAATGCATTTTAATTTGAGGATTTTCAATTATGCATCAAGGTGGATCATATGTTGGTTTTCACTTTTAGAAGGTAAATCTAAAGTAAAATAAAAAAAATAAGAACCCAGAAGAAAAGTTAATACTGATGCCTCAATCTTAAATTTTAGAAAACACAGATCTTTTAGTACATTTTTTTTTTTATATTACTAAGAGGCTAAGTACTTGCCAATAGAATGAGGCACCACACATAGCTTCTAACAAGTTTTGGTTCCCATGACTACTGGCAGCTCTGTAATAATGGGTTAAATAAGAGTAAGTCTTCTTTCGCTCAGTTTGTGATGTTAACATCATCTGCTGATAAAGCAGAATGCTTTACTCAAACTGTATTCAGATTCTACTCTTGACTTATCTAGGGCATCTTTGCCTGACTTTCCACTTAGAACTCTCTATTGAGTGATGGGCATATAACTGTTCATGATTTCTGCTATAGTTTCTAAAATGAATCTTCACAAAGCATGTGGACCTAATGGTATCCCTGCAATAGTCCTTAATGCACTCCTGTTCTTTGTATGCTATGCAATAAATCCTCTGCTGTTTCTTGCTTTCCTGATTTTTGGAAATCCTTTTCTATATTTCTAGTCTTTAAGAACTCTGTCAAACTATCTGATCCTTCTCACTAGCAATCTTATCTTGGGGTTCTAATTAACACTGAATTGATTAAGCATCTCACATCGCAGAGTCTTCTTTCATATAAGCAATATGGCTTTTGCTTCTCTAGGTCAACTGCTGATGTGTTAACAGTTATTGCTGAAAGAGTGTCAAGATTTTTCTAAGAATGGTGAAGCTTGGGATGTTGCTTTGGATATCTTGAAGGGTTTGGCATACTAGTCATCTTCACAAGTTGAATGGTTATGGTGTTTCAGGATGAATTTTTAAACTGATTCCATCTTTTTTTTTATCAAATTGCAAAATGAAAGTTGTCTTGAATGGCCACTCTTCTAGATCTTTTTGCATAAATGCAGCTGAACCTATTTTTTGCAATTTTCATAAATGACCTTCCTGATTTCATCAATTGTGAGACTCAGTATCTATGCTGATGGCACAACTAATTACTCCTGTCTTAATAGTAAGTTTGATCGGTTCAATATAGTCAAATTGGTAGCTGATCTTAAAACTGACCTACAATCTGTTGTTAAATGGGGCAAGGTTGTGGCTTGTTAATTTTAACACCTTAAAAACAAAACTACATTCTTTTAATCATCTGAGAGAACCCTTTTTATCTTCCATTAGTATGGCTGATGCTATCCTCCAGGTGAGTGACTCATTGAGCTTTCTCAGACTAATGTTTTCAGCTGACATAAAGTGGAAAGAGTATATTGAATTAATTGTTAAGTCTACAGCTAAGAAAGTTGGTCAGTTGTGTCATACTAGGCAATTTTTCTTGCCAGAATCTACTGTACTTATTTATAAAGTCTACCATTCATATATCCTTTGAATATTGCTTACATATCTGATCTGGTGCTCCTGCTATATATTTAAAGATTTTTGATAAAATCCAAAGAAGAATCTGCAATGTTCTTGGTCCTGACCTGGCATCTCAGCTTCAGTCTCTTTATCACTGCCTAAACTAGCTTTCCTGTGTCTTGTCTATAAAAATCTTTATGGTAATTGTTCTGATGAACTTTCTGCTATAGTACTAAGACATTATGAATTTGAGCGCAGTACTGGATTGGCATCAATTTACAGTTGAAATAGCTAGAGCCATGCTTATATTTTGTCCTATTGCACTTCTAACCTGTGGAACTCTCTTCTGGCTTTTTGTTTCCCAATCAACTTGGATCTTTGATAAATTGAAATGCAATATCAGTCATTATCTTCTGTTTTTTTTTCTTTTATTGTCCTCTCTTTAATTGTAGATTGGTTCGGTGAAATGATTAGAAATAAAAACATTTTACAGCTACTCTCTGTAACAAAGGATTTTTTTGTTATTTTCTAATATCGATTTAATAAATTGTTATTTTAACATCTTTACTCATTTTTGTTCTTGAATATGTAGATATACATATGTAGTTGGAAACTGTTCTCTAAAACAATTCTTAAATAATTTAACTTAATTGCAAACTTTTAATCATTTCTACTTTTAAATTATTAGTCTCACAACAGTTCCATTTTAACTAAGACATGCTAATTAAAAGAAAAATCATAACCTAAAAGAAATAATTGCATGGATAGATTAGTGTTAAATTTAAAATAAAATATGACCTTTTTAAAACATTTTTATTTTTTTTTTATTTTATATTCTAGTGCTACTGTATGAAAGAAAAATTAAAAATATTTTTTTAGAGATTTTTTGCTGTTTTTCTATAATACTGATTTAATAATTCAATATTTTTAAAAGTTTTTATGCTCTCAAATGCTATACCAATATGGGATATTTTTTGTAAAAATTTTATGCCCTTTAATAGATAAATATATAAAGTATTTGGAAAATATTCTCCAGAACAATTCTGAAAATAAAACCATATTACACAGCTATTGAACGTCCTGGGTATGACGGTAAACTACATCCGCATCCTGGGTACGGCAATAAACTGCATCTAACAGCAAGGTCTCAGATAATGTTTTCAGAAAAATAATGTTGCCAGCTCTAAGTTTTTGAAACAATAATGTTGCCAGCTATACGTTTTTTTTGTAAGAAAGAGTAATGTTGCCAGCTATACGTTTTTTTGTAAGAAAGAGTAATGTTGCCAGCTATACGTTTTTTTGTAAGAAAGAGTAATGTTGCCAGCTATACGTTTTTTTGTAAGAAAGAGTAATGTTGCCAGCTATACGTTTTTTTGTAAGAAAGAGTAATGTTGCCAGCTATACGTTTTTTTGTAAGAAAGAGTAATGTTGCCAGCTATACGTTTTTTTGTAAGAAAGAGTAATGTTGCCAGCTATACGTTTTTTTTGTAAGGGAAAGTAATGTTGCCAGCTATACGTTTTTTTGTAAGGGAAAGTAATGTTGCCAGCTATACGTTTTTTTTTTTTTTTTTGAAACAATAATGTTGCCAGCTATACATTTTTTGTTCCATACAAAATAGGCATTTAAATTTCATATGAGCTGGATTTGGCAGTAAATAACCCACAGTGGTTGATATGCCATAACACCCAAACAAATAAACAAACAAACAGCTATTGATAGAATATTATTAACTATGGATGGAGAGTTGTAATCATTTCTACTTTTGTTGTCATCATTCTCGCACTAGCTATGTTGTAGCTAAGACATACTGATTGAAAGAACAAATAACTGCATATATCCTACATTACTTTTAAAATGATTTTTAGAAGAATTAACCAGTATATTACATGTTTGTTTTTGATTCCCTTTTTTCTTTATCTTGACTGGTTCAGTTTTTGATTTTCCCCACTTCACAATTTCTTTTGCCCTTCTTTCATCTTTAGTCAGTGAAAGTCTGGATTTTTACCGAGCAGCAGAATATAACAGGTACTCTTATTTTTTCTGTGGGGTCGACAGGTCCTACTAATTTACATGTCCCAGAAAGGGATATATTTGTTTGAAGCAGCAAAGTGGTTGTTGACTACTGTAACCAGGTAGGACAATCTAGCACGTAACCATAATGGACTGGTCCTCATCGTAAGCGTAGGCAATAGGCGTCTTCTTTAGCCTCCATATCAGTCTGTTTTTATGGCTGACACCAGTCAATCATATTACTGTGATGGCGAACTCGGGTGTATGCATATTCATTACATCACTAATATATATTATTTTTTTAGTTTGAATGTTTTATTATATTTTATTTTTGTTCCCCCCCCCCACACCTGATTTCATGCCATATAGTTTTATATAAAAAAGAAAATAATGGCAAAAAAATAATAAAAGAAGACATTTGTATAAATTGTGAAATTTTAACATCATAGGTGTTTTAGTAAGGCTCCTTTTGATTATGAAGTGTAGTGGTTATGTCAGATGAATAAATTGTTACGGTGATTGAGTAAATTGTTACTGAACGAATGGGTCACAAATCAGATTAGCTAGGTTTAGGATAGTCAGTGAATACCAGCATCATCTTACCTCCCCTTCCATCTTGTGCCAAAATTGTATTTTTGATGCAATAAATATACAGTGTTTATTACAAGTTAATATTGAATCTACAGTCCTATATTATACACAAAATTTATGTAATTATCATGTGTAGTTTAAGGAAGAAATCTTACATTTTTCAAATAATAATTATAAAATACTTTAATTTGCAGAAGAAAATGAAAAGGACTACACAATTCCAAAATATGACCCTGAAGTAAATTATTTAAGCAAGGTTTATTTTTAGATTAAGCTAATATAGTAGATAGTGCATTGATTTCCTTTGTATCTGGTCTGGTGCTCCTGCTATTCATATCAAGATTCTTGGCAAAATCCAAAGGAGGATCTGTAATATAATCAATGCTGACACAGCATCTCAACTTTAGTCATTTTCTCAATGATCTTATGGGGCTTCCATCAGTCATTTTGACAAATATTTTCATCGTAATTGCTCTGACAAGCTTTTTTTTTTTTCTGATGTCCTGAATCTATGTATTTAAGTGTGCCACTAGATTGGTATCAAGGTCCCACCCATTTACTGTTAAAATAGCTTAATGCAACCGCCACTTATACTCCAACAGTTTCTTTTCTTGCACTTCACGATTGTAGAACTCTCTTCTGTTTACCTACTTCCCTGATAACTACAATTTTCAAAAATTTGAATAAAACGTCAATCCTGTTCATCTTTTGTCCTTTCCTCAATCCTCTCTATACTCAATCTTTACTTTCACTTCCTGAGTACAAGCAGCATTCCCACCTTGATTGGGGGTGACATAATTAAAAAACAAATGCAAATCATTGAAATATTTTAAACTTTTCTTCCACACAGTGGCGTAATGGATAGTGGCTCGGATTGAGGACTCTGAGAGCCGAGTTCAAATTCTAATCAAAATCCATTACATTCACTTACATGCTAATACCCTAGGGAAAGGTATGAATCCTCCTCTTCTCCCCCAAGCTATGGCTAAATAGCAAGACAGACTGGGTTCTGTAACCTTCAATGGCAACTGGTTTACTGCAGAAAGAACTGGCAACCTACTGCAGGAAAAAAAAATCTGCCTTATCAGTCACGTATCGAAAGATACATGATCACCTAAACCTGTATCACACATGGCAGATAACTAACTGACTTCCATGTAAAATCATGTGTGTATCAGCTAAAATATATTTTTTCTGTTTTGAAAATAAAATAGTTCACTTTCTAAATATTTCTACAGGGAACATTTTTATTTAATAATTTAAAAATAAAATTTTATTACTTGAGGCCAGATCATTAAATATATTTGAATTTTTACATTCCTTATAATCAACATTTCATAGGACAGAATGTGTTCCAGAATAAACTTTTTAAAGTAATGATTATTCTATTAAAAACAAACAAATCTTGATGAACAACAAAAATTTACAGAAAAATATTTAGTTTACAAAAAATAAAATATTGATTTTTTTTTTTTTACGGGCTACCATTTTTGCAAACAGAAGTAATTTAGTCTAAAGCTGTTAATATGAATTTGTGTCAGTCAGCAAGTAATACAGATATCACCTCACCTGACCAAATTGACCGATAACTCAAACGGACTGATGTGAGTCATGTGTTATAAAAGTACATTTTTAAAAATTTTATGCTTTTAAATAAGATTTTATGATCTATTCATCATAGTTAAATCAAAAAGAGAATAAAATCTTTTCAATAAAATTGTCTTGTGTAAGGGGTCCAAATGTAGATATGTAGATATTCTTTATTAATCTTTCTCAAGTGTACAGTCTGGTACAAAAATGCAATAAAAATGAGTATGCAACGAGAAATAATAATATAAAAACAATGCATTGGTTCAACAATTAATAAATATTTATATAACACAACAGGGTACAATATTTGTGGTTCAATTAGTTTAAATTGTTCCAACGTTTTGCTTTGTTTGGTTAGAAGTGTTATTAAAGTTTTGATTCATAAGATATGACATTGTTAAACCGTGTGTATTAAAATCAGAAAGTGTGCTTAACTAGTATTGTCTATGTGGCAAAATTAAACAGTTCTGTTTGTGTAATAAATTCAAAGAATTGTTGTCGGTTTGCTGTAATTTCTACAAAGTTGTCGCTCTTTGACTAGAGTTTTGACGTGTTGTTAGTAGTGAAATAAGTTATTTGAGTGAGTGGTCTTTTACAAACTGGGTTTATGTTAATTGAAATAATTGTCCTTACTCTCAAGGATGAACAATGTTTCATATTTATTGAAAACTTGTGTCATGTGACTGGCTCCAAATTGCTTGGTGCAATTTGTGTTTTAATCCAAGTCAGAAACTAGGTTGATTTGATTCGGATGTAGTTGAGAACAGGTGAAATGTATATTTTATATTTACCAGTCAATCAGAAAGCATTTTTGCAAAACTGTTTAGAGCCTGTTTTAATGGGGTTTTATTGGCTGATATATGGATTTTGATCCCATATTTGATATTCTCCATATTATTTTTTATTTTTCATATATTTTCCATTTGTTCACAATATCCAGTTTTCAGTCAATCATTATTAAATTTTTGCTGATTTAAGGAAACAATTAGACTTTGTAGCCATTTAATTCAGTTATAATTAAAAATGATTTATTTTACAAGTCTGAAATTTGGGCTTTCATGAAAGTAAGAAAAGTTAATTTTTAAATATTAGGTTGGTGCAAAAATAATGACGTAATAATGTCGTTTTTTGACATATTTTTAACATCAAAAAACGACATTATGACGTCATTATTTTTGCACCAACCTAATATTTTATATTTTTCAACAAGACATTAAGATTTTTGTCTGAGGTACCTATATTTAATAGAGTTTGCATTTCATAGAATTCATAAAAATGACAGTCTTCAGCGAGGTTTTTGAAACAACAAGTGTATGCCAGTAAATAGATGAGTACAATAGTATTATGGACATCTTCTGAATGAAACCTATATTGAGCTTTGTTTCATGGCCGATCGATCAGTACATAATAGAGTTCTGTTTGAACTTACATTATTTTCTTTGATAACTAATACTTATTTATCCCAAGAATAACTAGGTTTGTTTATTTTCCATCTGTGAACTGACTAAATTGTATGATTCGCATAGACTTACTGTGATGGACATAAATGCCATTTTGGGCAGTCAGGAAACTAGCTAAACTCTACCCATTGGTAGAACAGTCAGAGTTAGCTCCTCCCTAATTCCCTATTTGTTCACTAGGGGTCGCTCTCCCTAAACTATAACTACTGGGAAACTTCTTGCCTCGTCCTCTTTTTCACTTTACATTTCAGCAGACACATTTAAAAATGTGATCTCTTGAAGAAATCTGCGTTTTGCCCAATTGTGGGGAAAATGCCATAAAACACACATACACATATGTATGAACATTCACCAAAATACAAACTCTTTACATTCACACACAAACACAAATGTTGATATCATTGTCACTTGTAAATTTGTTGTTTAATACATATATTTGTTTGTTTTTATATATATATATATATATATATATCTGTCTCGTTTGATTTTTTTACCTCTTCGGTTGGACTCAACTTGTGTTATCAGTTTCTTGTAGTTGTACCTTCATCTAGAATGAATAAAGAGCATGTGTTCCTAATTCAACAACACATACCAACACAGTTTTCTACAGTTCTCTAAAACTTGTTGCCGTTGGAAACCAAAATGGATGTTTCCTTTTGTAAATTTTTTCCCCACACCTTCCATTATTATTGTCTGCACTGTTATGATAACTCACTGACAGATTCTCATCTTGATTATTTTCTCCCTGTTTAGTCGTCGTTTTTATCTTTTCGTGGAACCCATCAACTTCAGCTGTTCAGAAATATCAGTTGCTTAATCAGTTACTTAGCTATTTCCTGCAAAGCTGCCTGAAATGACAAGGAAGTAATGCCTAAGTAATGAGGTGGGGGGGGGTTCTTGTCTCATGAAATAAAGGATATTATTTTTCCACCAGGATTTCTTTGGGTCAAATGACCACCATGCGCGTTATAACAGTTGGCAAAAGTTAAAACGATATTTACTCAAAAGGAAAAAGTTTTCTTTAATCAAAACGTCACAAAACGATTTGTGCTTCTTACAACTATTCATTATTAGCAATTACTGCTTGTAGCTAGGATGGTTCGATTTAATCATTAAATATGTTAACTGCTCATATTCTCATCTTTATTATTTTCTCCCCATTTAGTCCATACTTGTTTATTTTTTCAGTTTCAGATGTGATGGTAAATTTTATTTTAGAAAAATAAAGTTAACTTGGATTCTGTACATTTGATTTTAAGATTTCACACCAAGCAAGGTAGTGGTGCTACTAGGATGCAAAGGATTACAGAGAGCAGGAGCAAGAGTAAAGAGGCATGATAGAGAGAAGGATGAAGAAGAGGACAGGGAATTAGATCAAGGCATCTGAAGATGTCGATTGACATGGCATTTGAATAACAAGATTATAGCTATCAAGGAAACAAGTAAGAGGAAGGGAGTTCCATACATGGGAAGTGCAAGGCATGAAGCTATTGGAGTAGAAGAGATGGCTACATTTATTTGATAACTCACAATTACAGGCGTTGGATATGCACGTATGAATGAAAGATCATCTGCTTTCTTCCTGATCCCTACATAAATGCTGAGACAAAAGCTTTGTCAGTATGTTTTCTCTCAGCTGATAAGCCAGAATAAAAACAAAGTAGATACAGTGGGAAAATGAACACTCAATATATGGGATTTATTAAAATAACAAGTCAGCCTTGCTGACATTACTTGATTAATTAATTGAAATTAAAAATTTAAATGTTAGAAAAATAATTCTTGATTTTAATAATTATATTGTGTATCAATTCTAAAACATCCCACCGTTGGGTATTTTTCTACTGATCGAGCCCACTGGTGAACGTTTTGCCTCAATTTCTAACACACACATGTATCTTGGTAAAAAAATATATATGCCAGATTATTAAATCTAATAATTTAGTAAAAATAAGCTTTTTGCGAGATTCCTTCCAACAAGCCTTCTCTCCTATTATATATATATATATATATATATATATATATATATATTAGTGGTCAATATATGTATATATTTCCAAGAGGATAAAATCCAGGTAGACCTCTATATACAAGACAGAGCAAGAATATAATATATATATATATATTTATATACACACACAAATATATATTTGGAAAATTGGCCATCTGTAATTTCAGATTATCTGATCAAAATTTCATGAATTAATAATTTTATGACATCGATGAAGTTTGCTTTATATTGTCATACTGCGAAGAGAAAGCAGTCGGCCTGCATGATGACAGTCGGTCATTTCAGTGAAATAATTTTAACATCAATAAAAATGAAGAATAGCATGTTAAAATCTATAAATATTAACTCTTGAAATTTGTTCAGAATATTTTTTATTAATTCCATCATGATTCTTTGAAAAATTCCTTTTCATTTCCATATTTCATTTAAACTTCAAATAAAATGATTTTGTTTGTAAAATATGACAAATTATTAAGCAATATCCTGTGTTTTTACTCATTTATCAATTGAATGAAAGCAAACTTTTTAAACCTGATTTTTAATGTATTCATTATGTGTTCTGTTCTTATGATCAGATTAAACTACTTTTTCAACAACACACCCATCTCATTAGGATAATCAATATTCCACTGAAACATTATATATAAAAATGTATTCAGGTAGCAATCCCTCTTTTAGTTTTTTATACCAGTTTCATTAAAAACAACTGATTGGTTAAATTTTCCATTTAATTTTTTTTTGTTATTTTTTTTTCTTTTCTGGACATAAATTATTTAGAAATTGTCTGAATATTCTGTATGTCAGAGTACATTCAGTTATTTGTTTGGCCATTATCAAGTGTGATTTTATTTTTACTTTTAACTGAATTATAGGAATGTTTTTATTTTACAAACATGGTCAACATATTTTGGCCATATTCATAGTTTATGTTATTGAGTGTTGGCTTTTTCTTTTTTTATTAATAATGCTTCTACTTTTTTTTTAGCTTTTTTATATGTTGATGAGGCTATTATATTTGTATTGTCTATGAGTATGTTGCAGATGGAGTTTGGTATGTCTCCGTATGTGTTTACATGAGGACTAATTGAGCTATGGTCAGAGAAATGTAAGGCATATAGTGGTATGTCCAATATAATTATTCATTCATTTGGGTTGACTGTTGCTTAAGGGACATGTGGATTATTAAATAACATTGTTTTTCTGTAATTTGGATCTTGAACCTAAGTTATTGATGTTGTCAATGAGGTTAGCAGTTTTACATCTTTTTTTAGAGAAGATAATTTAATTCTCATAGTTCATCGACTCAAAGTTGTATATTTCTTTATAATGTTTCTAAAGGAAGATCCATCCTGATTATATACGGTTGATTATTTATAGAAAATGTTAATGTTTTCATCTGTATGTTCAATATTGTTATTGGTTATCTTAGAACGAAAAAGTCTAATTTCATGATCTTAGCGGTAACTCGTTAAAGAAAATCAGAGAAAAGATGATTTTGCATGCGCTCTCATAAGGAATTTTTTATAATGCCTATTTTATATCTAAGCAGACATTAACTAGTAAAATTAATGTGGCTTAGCCAGGTATTGGACTTACAACTCTTTGGTTCAAGTCACTGGATCCAAACAAAGCTTTTATCCACCAGACCAGTGGTGAACAAAAAATATTGGAGAGTTGAGTTAAATGGAGATAACTGAGATATCTGTAAGAGGCATGGCAGGTGGAACTAAAACAACCTACCCTGGTGGACAAAATAAATGGTTCAGTTCAAAATTCCAATCACCCGAAGAAGGCCAAAACGAACATGTGAACATGACAAAAAAAATGAGAACAACAGTGCAAATAATGTAAATAATGTAAATTATTACAATACTTTATCCCAGAAATACACAATCACATTATATATATATATATATATATATATATATATATATATATATATATATATATATATATATGATAAAAATTCTCAATATCAGGAACAAAGCATATGTAAATATAAAAGTGGACAGTGAGTTCAACACAGAGCTGTGACAGTCATATAGTTAACTGTAATAATAATAATCAACAGAAAATAATTACATAATCATTCATTATTTATTAATGAAAACTAACGTTAACAAAGAACACTATGAAATAATTAAAAATAACAGCTTTCAGATCAACATTTTTACTCAATAGCCTCGAGAATAATAATAAATATAACCTACCCAATAGCCATTAGGATAATAGACCTTGCTACCTATAATGCACCATTAGGCTGCATATATGAATACTAGAGCCAACACCGGCCTAAAGATTGCACTCAAGAATGAAACAGATTGTCACCACTCTGTGTTGACTTCAGTTTCTCTCTATCTCTCTTTCTATATATATATATATATTATGGACTTGTGGCATATATGTAAATCACAGGTTAAAAAAGGAAAAGGTGGGATCCTTTCTCGGAGTTCACTCAGGGATGCAAGTGAAAAACAGACACAAGGTGAAGGATTCCAAAATGAAACACTTATTTTGCATGGAAATCAGCTTTCGATACATGACTGACAAGGCAGATTTTTTCCCCCCGCAGTAGGTATTTCTTTCTGCTGTTGACCAGTTTCTCTCCAGAGTTATAGAACCCAGTCTGTGCTGCTATTTACCCATAGCTGGTGTGTGCAAAAATATATATATATATATATATATATATATATATATATATATAGCGCATAATGAGTGATGGTGGTAATAAAATAGTGTTTGATGTAAAATTTATAAATTTTCACTTTGTGCCTGACAAATTGTTAGGTGCATAAAACTTGCCTTAGTATATATATATATATATATATATATATATATATATATATTATCGTAGCCCTTCACTACCCATTTACATGATCAAGGGAAGGCATTATATATATTCATGACCTTGACCTTTTCTTCATTGCGTTCTCCCACACCCTTCAATTTACTATAGTAAAACTATTTTACATTTGTAATAAACCTAGTGTCTTTTTAGTTGTTTCAGTGTTACGAATATTTTGTACACTTTATATTTTGTAGCATTTGTGAATTTATTTTTTGTGACTTTTAGTACTTTTCAGGACCACTTAATACTCCCTTATCATGTAACCCGACGACTTCTCGCTGAACTAGAAAGGAGGGACGAGGAGGTGAAATGCAGGCCCCTGATCATTGTGGCCAGGGCTCTCAGATGAGTTATGTATTGAGTTACGTACCAATTTATCTTTGTCTGTCAACTGGACACTAGTTGGGCTTTCCTATCCATTCTTACTTCCGGCACTCTTGCCTTTTATTACTTCCGGTTATCTTTATCTTCCGGTATACTTGGCCTTCATTACTTCTGGACATTTCTTCAGCCTAACTCACCTTGTTAATCTGCGTTAATGAACTTACTTAGGACAATTCTGAACTTCCGACTGCACAATAGTCCTTACTTCTGGCATTTCTCTCTCAACCTAAATCACTTGGTTCATCGGCATTAATGAACCTGCTTACAACAGCACTGAACTTCCGGCTACACTATAGGTCCTCGTTTCCGGCTTTCCTGTCTACCTAACTCACTTGGTTTAGGAAATTGCAACACGCATATCATCCATACTCAAGCAACCTACTCCGTACACTTCGGTTAAAATACTACAGAAGGTTCACCATTGGACTTAACCAGTAACTACTCGACGCCAGCACCAGGCATTTAAATGGAACTTTCTTTTATTTGGCTATATCAGCCAGACTTCAAATAACCTATTCCATACATTTCGGTTAAAATACTACGGAAGGTTCATCATCGGACTTAACCAGCAACTTTCCAACACGTTTGCCGGACATGTAAACTGAACTCTCAAACTGTGGACTTAATTGCCTACTTATCGTACATTGACCACAGTTATATTATCTAGATCTTCTAGCCGGTCAGTATTCCTTCATTTATTTAATTCTACCTTCATTACTTGATTCATTGTTTGCTTGTGTTCCTTTAATTCAAATACATACTTTTGTATGTGATGTAAAATTTTTGCATAAATTTAAATATTTTCGTTCTGTTGCCCATTTTTGTTTCACTTGTTAGATTTCACGTCTTTAATTTATAAACATTAGCGGACCTCCTGTGACTATCTTTATTTGGGCGCACAGGCCATATTATATCATGTACCCTCAAGGGGGTTCAGGATAATATATATATATATATATATATATATATAGTGTGTGTGTGTGTGTGTGTGTGTGTGTGTGAATCAGCACATTTTTATAGACAAGCATAATAATTCATGAACGTTTATGTCCTTTTATCCTTACTTTGAAAAAATATATGCCTGTGTAGATAATTTTCTAGGTCGTAAAAAATCCTGGTTTTCCATGTTTCCTTTTTTTAAATCTGTAAATTGGTTCGATTTCTTGGAAAATATAGAGGAGTGGTCGAGAGAGCTCTGTTTACCTTGTTACTTATCTTTTAACTGAAGAGGAGTTAGAAAAAGAATCCATATCTTTCACAAAGGTATTATTGACCGCAATATACTCAGCAGGAATTTGAATTCGGTTCGCCTGGACCCATCTTCTGCATCAACAACCGTTACACTAACCATTATTGCGTTCGTATTTATATAAGTATAACATTGTGAGTAGGTGTGTTTAGAAATGACCGTTTATTTGCAGGCGGATTCATATAATAGGAACGAAGCTTTTGTCTGTTCATTTTCATGGAGTTATCTTTTGGAATGTGAAGAGTCTTCCAATTATTTGGAGTGAAAGGAAAATTTTCAATGATACAAAAAAAAAAAATAATAATTAGAATATACAAAAGAATTTGCCATTTTATTTGAATTAAAACCTAGTAAAACAAAATAGATTTTATGTCCAAGACACAAATGTTTCAGTCGTAAAGCAATCAAGTCTAATGTTTATTCATGCATGTACTCACTGCCTGTGATTGTAAATGTGCGATGATGTGGAATCTGACTACAGTATAGGTATTTACTCATTTTTAGTCATTGTAAATATCTAGTCGTTGCTATTACTTTCTCTGTTTCGACCATTTCGATAACTGATTGGTAGAGGCGCCAAACATTAAGATAAATTATCAGGACCTGTCGATATAGTAATCTTTCGTGTTTAAGGCGTTGTATAAATTCGAAATTGGCGAAGATGTGCGTTTTGGCAAAAGTTAATTGAATATATTCTTTTACTTTCCTCTAATCAACATTAGCAAATACATGCACGATCGTGATTTGCGGGAAAATCGCGCGATATCAATCTATTCTAATATCAAGTTGACGTTGATGTTCGACATTTGCACAAGCATCAAATCCCACAGATGTTTCCATCTTGGCTCGCTGTCGGAGCGAATGTAAATTTATACTTCATGTTCAACTAGTGGCTTTGCATATTTTTGCATAATTAGATTTTATGACGAATTTACTATTTGACAGCATTATTATGAATGTAAGAGTGCATGCGCACTTGCGCGTTAACAAAATTCGTTGAAATCAAATTCTCTCGCTGCTGATTGGACTTTATGCTAGTTTCAAGTAAGTTAAGCCTATGACCGAGTCGGCGCGCGCACACACACACATACATATATATATATATATATATATATATATATATATATATATATATATATATATTAGGTACCTCCACTTTTTCGGCATAAATTATCGATACCTAAGTTTAAAATGCATTTTTTAAAATGAAAAAATATGCTTGAAGATTTCATTTTAGCTTTACTTGAAAGTTGAATCATTAAATTTATTATTTCCATTAAGTAAACAATTCTGGTATATTTCAGATAGAAACTATATACATTGGAATGAAATGGACAAAGTCCGACAATTATTTTAAGACATAAAAAATATGTATAAACATAAAAATGTCTTTATATATGTAAGAATGAACAAATAGGTAACGCTTATCAATCTAACATTTTTCATATATAAATGCCCTTGGTTAATATATTTGCTCAGTGACAAGATTATAAACGTTCGAGAAATGTTTCATGATGTCCTCAAGTTTCTTAGACAGAATAATGTTTTACCTTGAAGATCTTTTAAAATAAGACAAAACCTTCCAAGTACTCTTAATCAAGTTGTATCAAATAATATTCCGTCATATCTTCTACGAAAACTTCTCTCAATAAAGCAAATATTTTAAAACGTAAAAATGGGGCTAAGAAATACATGAAAATTGACTTTTCTGAAGTAAGAAGGCAGCAAGGAGGCGGCCGTGTGATAATATGGGCCGGAATTGTCAATTAAACCATTATTGAAACATTGAAAGTCGATGAAGGAGTTAAAAATGAACAGTTCTATCTATTGCGATTTCATGAAAAGGACTTTCTTTGAATGACACAAGTTCCAATCTTCACACTTTCAAAGGATATATTATACTCCTTCTGATACATCTAAGATTACCTATGAATTTATTAAGCGTAAAAGGTTTATAGGAGAGTAGATAATATAATGGCCACCATCGAGTCCCGGTCTGAATCCAGTTAAAAATCTATGGAAGATGAAATTCTATGATGGAAAAAAGTATGATAACCAGTCACGAGTTACTGTTCAGTTCGTACGAATTATGACAATTCAAAGCTTGAGGTTTGAAAATAAAATCTTCATTATAAATCAGGATATTCGCATTTCGTTTTGTATTGCCATTTGCCACTTTAATTACTAACCACCGACCATGGAGATGATTTGATTCTCATTGTTACCTAATATAATGTCCTTTTGTCAGATTATGTTAAGACTATCATATAGCTTATTGATACTTAAAAATAAAAATAGCAAGATGTCGGTATTTAGAAAGTTAGACACTTCAAGAGAAATTGTTATATGAAGCTTTTCGTGAATCAAAGGAAACTAAAGGCTGTTTAAGGATTTCTTCTGCCATAATTATTCAAACTAATCAAAATAAAGCCAATATAATAGGAGCTCATTTTAACTGAGAATATTATAGAAAAATTTATTTCAGTAATCTCGAATATTCTCTGGATCAGCTTCTTTTAGAGACAGTGGAGTAATTGTTAAATTTTATTAAGGTAGATGTTTTACTTCAAGGGAGACAGAAAATTGCTTAGTGGTAGGAATTATGGAACCCGGAGAAAGAGACACCACCATTTTAGGTGAAAAGTATTAGCTAACAAATTCTCTTATGGAGCCTAACAACACGTGGAGACACTCTGGCGTTTGAACGTGAGGAAAAGTTTTCTGTCAAGCACGGTTTGCATATAAATAACTCAGACTGGCGATCGAGTTGTGAGCATCAAAAGAATTTCGTCCATATTTTCAGCCCCTTTCTTTCTATCTAATGAACCATTCAGATTGGCAACGCATCTCCATTTTGATGGCCAGCCAAAAATGTTGGGTCAATTTTTTTTGGCAGTTAACCTAAAATTACAAATTTTTGAATCGTCGTAATTTGTAGATTGTTTACTTTGATGTAGAAGTTCACAAGTGATTATTGTATCCTGTTTTAAACCATGAAAATTAGAGGAACAGAATAAAGAGAAAAGGTAAGGGTGATGTAAGTGTGCCTAATTGATAGATATCTAATGAGAAAAGTTATTAAAATAAATCTTTTCATAATAAATTAGTCTGATTAGATCCCAATGCTTTTGCTACTGATAAGAATAAGGTGAAAAATAATATTTATATGCCATGCTATACAAAGATTTCTTTTTCGCCTTATTTTTGTTTATTTTTACTTAGAGAAAAGACAGTGAAAACGAAGCTTAGGCGATTGGTAGACAGATTTCAGAAATTCTAACAAAACATTCGGGTTGGCGATGGAAGGACGTTGAACTTCAAAGTTGGCGTAGAGGATGGTAACTGAATACATTTTAGTGGGAGATAGCAATAAAGGCTGGAGATATTGTTTTGTTTCGGACATGATTAATTCCTGTAAGTTATGGAGATATAATGGAATCCATATTCGCGGTTTAACGAGAATTCAAACATCTGAGAAATGAAAACAATAAGAAAACTTTCGCATAATTCCAGTGTTCTTTTTGTTTTGTGTAAACAAAGGGGATCCTTTGAAAATGTTAAATATTAAGTGAAGTAGGTGTTTATATTAAAATATTATGTTTGAATTTTCACCCAATTAAAATAAAATGTTTAAAGTAAGTTTTTAAACGGTCTGAAAAATCCAACTAAGGCCATTGTTAAATATATTTGATAAAATGCATAGATTATCGAATAGAAGACTTTTGAAACCTAAGTTGAGAACTAGAAGTAAAGGAATGAACTTGTCTTTTCGAGGATGACCATTGCTTAGATCTTTCAACAGAATGGAATTGAGATAGTCAATGACGACAAAACTTTTATCAATAAAGACATCTAGGCAAACTCCCGAAGAGTCAAGCATATATTTCAAAGGTTCAAAATCGGGGCCAAGAAATGCAAGAAAATTGACTTTTCTACAGTAATGTTCACGGACATATCACTGGTGACATCTGATAGTTGGGTCAAAGGATGGATTTTATCCAATGTAGATATGTCTTCGGCTAATAAAAGGCAACAAGGAGGAGGCAGAAGTATGATGATATGGGTCGGGACTGTCGAGCAAACCATTATTGAACCATTCGAAGACGATGAAGGAGCTAAACTGAACAGTGTTAACTATTGCGATTTCTTTGAATGGTACAAGTCCTAGCCTCAAAGTTTTAAAGTGAAGTGTGTATTGATGCACCACACTTCTCCTTCTCCTCGTATACCAAAGGTTACCCATGAATCTTTAAGCGTGGTCAAATTGCTACCAGGTTCCGATTTGAATCTGATCGAAAATCTATAATAAATTGGAGAAGATAAAATTATAGGAAGGTGTCAAACAATATGGTAGTAAATCAAGCCTACTTTACATGTAAGCGATTAATCTGCCTCTGCTTGGTATGCCGTTAGCGTTTACCACCGGTGGACCGCTGTTGGAACGCCGATGAGTTCCGGGCAATTTTACCACTGATGGCTTGCATGTAGGGTATGGGAAGTAAGTGAAAAAATAAGTAACAAAATCAATGGATAATAGATTGCTGGCTCTTATTGGGATGAAGGTTACTATATAAAGATGTAAATGCTTCAAAGACTTATCACATATATTTGTTATTTATTATATCAGTTGTATTTTATTACTTAAAATCTGGATTTCCCACTACACATATTAGCAAGTTCAGAGAAACATACTTTTCATGGAGTTTTGTTTGTCCATTCGCAGTGATCATTAAGTAATTTCTTTTCATCCTGTAAGGATTGTCATTTTCAAATTATATTCAAGAAACTAGTTTTGTCGCGTTTTCTGTCTTTGAGTAAAGTTGAAAAAAGTCAAACCACTTAAAAAGAAAATTTATCCACTTTAAACAATCATAATAACAATTACTCTGAGAATTATATTAAGTTCTTTGTTTATATATTAAGATTTCTACTTCTTTACTATCTGTCTGAAGTTATTGTGCAAATCACATAAAACTCAATATGAACAATTTTTGTCAAACTTTAAACGAATAATTTGAACGTCTAAACAATGCTTAAGTTAAATTCTTTAGTTAGTTTCAACAGTTTTTATTAAAGTTATTGTATTTATTATTAAAAAATATGCAGTCTGAAAAAGTACACAATCACTTTTTAAAATCAGAGAAGGAAAATTGGAAACAAATGATTGTTTTATATATATATATATATATATATATATATATATGGAGAGAGAGAGAGAAAGAAACAGTGACTGCATAAATTAATACTTAATTACTTGAAAATTAATATGAATTTCGTACTGCATAATGTTCGATATATAAAATTAATATTTCTCCCTGAATCAAGCGCATTGTTATGGAAGGATTTTATATGGAAAAATAAACATTGTTGTGCAAAATAAGCTTTTTGAAAGTTATGGTTGTACCTACGTAACGGGTGTAACAGCTAAATTGTCCAAATCGTGTAACAACAAAATTGCCCAATTGTTAGATTAAGCTCTGAAGCGTTGTATCTTGCAAATGATTAAAGATATCTTACTGGAATTCTGAGAGGCTTTTATAACATTATTGGATTCTACTTTGAGCAATAAAAATGTATAATAACCCTCTAAATTTAACAGACGTATCGTGATAAAAGTGATCATAAACAAAAATGACATGTTAATCATTAATTAATCATAGCTAAGGACAGGAAGCTCATGACTTAATGATATAAAGTTTATATATATATATATATATATATATTATTCCAGGATCATTTTCCAAATTATTCACGATGATCTTCGCCCTCTCTAACCTTCTAACTTTCTCTCCTGAAGTTACAAGGTGCCTCTCATAGGTTCCACATACGATTTCATTTTAAGTCTTTTTTTACTGTTCTTTGGACTATCGTAGATGAAACTCCTCACTCATGTACCAAACGTCTTATGGAACGAGTTGGATCTTTTCTAATTGATCTCTTTAGCTCTAAGTTGAAATGAATGATGATCCCACTTACTGTTGTGACCTCTTGATCCAGTTTTCTTCTCTATTATTCCCTCTTTTTTAAACTTATTCACCGTTCTCTTAATGCTTCTTGATTGGACTTTGAAAACAGAAGCCAGATTATGAATGTTGGTACGATTACTGAAGGCCTAAATGATTTTTTTCTCTCGCCATTAATCAGCTGGGAAGCCAGTGGGTCTGAGGCAAAACAGTTTTAACCTGCTCTCTTTTTAGCTGAATAACTCAAACGGTTTTCAGTGATTCTTACGACAAATGGTATCAAGATGACTAACGGTCTTATCTGAAAACCTGGGAGTCGGCTCCATAAGGAAGCAGTTTGTTTGTTTGTTTGGGTTTTATGGCATATCAACCACTGTGGGTTATTTAATGTCAAATCCAGTTTATATAAATTTTAAATGCCTATTTTGTATAGAATAAAAAATGTATAGTTGGCAACATTATTGTTTAAAAAAAAAAACGTATAGCTGGCAAATTTATTCCTTTACAAAAAAAACGTATAGCTGGCAACATTACTTTTTTACAAAAAAAAAACAAAAAAAAACGTATAGCTAGCAACATTACGTTTTTTACAAAAAAAAAAACGTATAGCTGGCAACATCCTATGTTTAGGAAACTGGCAAAAACCTGTTCAACTGGTCACTTTGGTGTGAATTCTCTTAAGAAAATGAATTCTTCCATTATACTAGATTTCATATATACGAGTTAAAGAAAAGTTATTTTAATTTATTTTTATATACTTTCATGTGATCAGGCAAATCCACATTTTTTTCACTCGCTGTTTGATCTCTCGTCCCCTCCCATCATACAGTTCACACTCCTCCCTGGTCTTTTGAATAGGGGTAGAGGTTTATTCCTTGTTTCCTGTCTACTTCACCTCTATACTTCGGACGTCTCCGTCTAAACACTGACATTTTATTTACTATTTATTTTTTTAGGTTAGGCTATCATCCTGTTCACACTTCTCATTTGGGTGAATTAATTTACTTTTTTCATCACCTCAAACAAATTAATAGAACCACTAACATTCAGGAGGTTACTGAACGTGAAAGAAAAGGAGCAAGAACAATAAAAGAACATAATTTCAGATGACAGAAAATATTGATTGACATTGCATTTAAAATGTTGAAAATCAAACTGAATTGGAAAGCAAAAAGCCGGAAGACACCCCCACAAACGAGAAGTCTACGAGAAGAAACTGTTAGCATAGAACTTACGGTTACATCTAGCCATTTCGATTGTGACATATCTTTCCGCCAATCTAGTAATGCACTTAAATTCATAATCTACGTACAATAGAGGAGATTTCATAAAAAAAATTACTATGAAAGTATTTACAGTGAAGTTACATGAATGTGATGGGGAAGTGACTGAAGTCGAGATGCCAGGTCTAGATCAATAACATGGCCGATTCTTCTTTGAATTTTATCAACGATCTCTAAATGTATAATAGAAGCCCAGACCATATGCGGCAGCAATATTCTTAGCATGGACTTGTACGATAGATTATAGCAAGAAAAATATCTAGCACAACATGGAGAACCAACCTTCTTAGAAGCAGACCTAACAATCAATTCGATATAATCTTTTCTCTGTCGTGTTTCTTACACTAAACCTGATGTTGACTGTTCGACGATCTAAGGCAGAATGCCAAAATGCGTCATGGTTCGACGCATGTTTTCGGTATTAAATGATAAAATTAACTTTATATATTGACCAGTAGAAATAACTCCAGCTAAAAGACACAGAATGTGATTTGGAGTCGATACGACGGATATAAATTCCTTGATTCAATGCCGAACACAGAGGGAGAGAGAGACCCGGCTGAGATGTTGACACGTAGAGGTTTGTCAAGAACGCCGCAGGCAAGACTGAGACTGAACCCGATACTTTTCAACTTTCATTCTTCGCCGCCACTGTCTTCACAAAAAGTTAGCCGACAACCATGACCAACATTCCTTCTTTCTTCCTTCCCCACTCTGTCGCCTTTTACAGCAGCAATGAGTAGTATGCTGGCTTTTTATATATATATAAATAAATTATTCATTTATTTACCCAAAATACGACGTATTCCTTTTCATCGAATTTACGTTTGCTGAGGCGAAGAAATTAACCTCTTCAACAGAAATAACAACAGTGACAAATTCTGCCTTCCAGTTTACTCTTCATTTCCGCAACACCACTTACGGTGAAAATCAACTCAACGACTGAAGAAATCACATGTGCATTTGGTTAGTAAAATACCTAAACAGCTATTCGCCGCTGAAGTCAGAGTGTTACTCTTTTTAAGATATATTGAACGGCAATTGCAGTAAAAACATCAAATACTCTGATGTACACTCTGTAAAATAGAATGAGAAATTCTATTTCATTTTTCTCTCTCTCATTCCACACTTTTTTATGTCAATGTATTCATGTCTGCTCATCAATTAATCTGAAATATTTGAATAAAGGTAATTTGAAGAAAAGGAGATTGTGGAAATGATAATTTGATTTTGCTTTTCGTTTCCTATCCGAAATTAGCTTTTGTTGAGAGAAAGCAGGAACAAAGCAGGTTTCTATTCTATCTTTTTTCAACAGACTTTCAACAGATTTCGCCAACAAATTTGATTTATCACATTTTATCAAAAAAAAATTCCCGTAAAGATGGTTACGCAAAAATGATCCCCAAAATCTAAAAACGATGAACAGACAAAATCCCTTTCTCAATTTTATACTATTTTTTAAAGTTTTATTTCAGACGAGATTTAACGGATATTTTTATATTTTGTCAAGTCTGGATACAATAGGCGATTTGTTACCAACCTAGTCTCGCATACAATTATTAATGTTGTCTGACTGGTTGCGAAACACAGACACAGTTTATAGTAAATTTCAATAATTGTATATAATTATTCAGTAGAATTAATTAATTTTCAATGAATTATTCCTTTTTCTCAATGTTTGAACATTGATTTTCTTTCTTCGTTTTCAAACTCATTTTTAACACATTTATCATAAACCAGATTTATGGTATAGATTAACAGAATAGCTGTGTCAAACACGGCGGCCTGTCCCGCTGGTTTTTGGCAATAGTTATCTCAAAAAGGAGAAATCAAATCCGCTGGTGATGGCTGGAGTCGCTTCTTGTCATGTTCCTTTCTCGTTATTGGACGTGCGTTATTGGGAAGATGTTTACTTTAGTTATTCCAGACTAGAACTGGAAGAGGCCAACACGTCTGGGCAATTCTTCAATCTCTCCTTCCGGTCTTGACACATAAGAAACGTACTGGAAGGATAAGGTCGCCTCAGCTACACTTAATAAATTAATTATGGGGGGAAAAAAGAAAAACTACTTACTGAATTAGTTAAAATAAGATTAAGAATGAGATATTTAAATCTTTTTAGATTAGTTAGTTGAGGTTAATCCAGTGATATATTGTCGGCACCAGGCTTAACATATATAACACACGCTCAGAATTAAAATAAAATTTTTAAATATCATTTCTAAATGATCACCTCCGCCTTATAAATCAAGCGGAGGTGACGGCATCCCATCGTCCTAAAGAAATGTGCTTCCGAGCTGGTTCCAGTTCTCTCCAAACACAAGTATTGCGGCGCTGCTTTCCGCTTTCCAGCTTGTTGGAAGTCATCCTCTGTAGTTCCTGTTTTTAAGAACTCTGGGGAACATTCTAACGCCTTCTACCTATCGCCCAATTAATCTCTTACCGCTTTTCGGCAAAGTATTTGAGGCTTTAATCAATGCTGAAGTGGTTAAGCGTCTTACCTCTCACGACCTACTCTCTGACAAACAATATGACTTCCGTTTTGTCAGATCTACCGCTGATGTGCTAACGGTCATTACTGAATATGTACATCACGCTCTTGGTAATAGCGTCGAAGCTCGAACTGTAGTTTGAGAAGGTTTGGCACGCTTGTCTTCTACGTAAGCTCTAAGTCCACGGCATTACTGGACGATTGTTTGATTTAATCGAATCATTCCTATCAAATCGGGAAATGAAAATCGTTTTGAACGGGCTCGCCTTCAGATCCTTTCACACGAACGCGGATGCCTACCAAGGCTTTATCCAGAGTCCTACGCTGTTTTTGATATTCATCAATAATCTTCCTGGTATCATCAGTTCCCAAGCAGGTATTTATGCTAATGACACTACCATTTATTCCTGTCTCAAAAACAAATCCGTCAGAGATGACAAAGTTAACATGGCCGCTTCATCGATAATCTTCCTAATGTCATCAGCTCCTAAGGAGGTATTTATGCTGATGACACTACCATTTATTCCTGTCTCAGAAACAAATCCGTCAGAGATGACAAAGTTAACCTGGCCGCTGTTTTTGAAAAGAACATCCAATCTGTGGTTAACTGGGCAGGAAATGGCGCGTAAATTTTAAAGCTTCCGAAATGAACTGCTCCCATTTAGCCACAATAGAGAAATTCCTCTTCTGACTGCTATCAACATGCTAGACTCATGGAGAGCAACAAACTGCGCTTTCTTGGCCTCAAGTTTTAAACTGACTTGAAGTGGAACGACTTCAACGAATCAATAGCTGAATCTATCGCAAGGAGATTTGGGTCACTGTGTTGTGCCTGAAAGTTTTTCTCATCAGTGTCCATCTTGCACATTCATAAATCTACCATTTGTCTGTGCATGCAATACCGTTGCCATATCTGGTCTGTTGCACCTGTTTACTCATCTCGTGGTTCTTGACAAAATCCAAATAAGGCTCTGCAATGTAAGCGATCCTGTCTTGGCATCTTGACTTCCGTCACTTTCTCGCCGATATGACGTGGCTTCCCTTTGTCTTTTCTATAAATATTTTCATGGCAACTGCTCTGACGAGCTTTTTTCCGTTTTTCCCGGTCTAAGTGAGTTTAAGCATGCTACTAGATTGGCATCTAGGTCCAACCCTTTTACTGTTCAATTAGGTAGAGAATACTGTTTATGAAGTCATAGAACATTCATAAATCTACCATTTGTCTGTCCTTGGAATACTGTTGCCATATCTGGTCTCGAGGTTCTTGACAAAATCCAAAGAAAGCTCTACAATGTAATCGATTCTGACTTGTCATTTTGACTTCAGTCAATTTCTCACCAATATGACATGGCTTCCCTCTATCTTTTCTACAAATATTTCCATGGCTTCCGACAAGCTTTTTCCCTTGGTGCCCGGTCTATGTGAGTTTAAGCGTGCTACTAGATTGGCATCTAGGTCCCACCCTTTTACTGTTGAAATAGTTAAATGTAACCGCCACTTTTTCTCCAACAGTTTATTTTCTTGCACTTCCTGCCTGTGAAACTCGCTTCCGTTTCCTTGCTTCTTTGATAATTACAATCTTCAAAAATTTAAATGCAACGTCAATCACCATCATCTATCTTCTTGAACGCAATTCAGCTTTTATCCTTTCCTCGGTCCGTCTATACCCATTCTTTTCTCTTACCTTTACACCATGTAACCCCCTGCTTGTGGTGAAATGATTAAAAAAGATTAGTTGCATCATAAAAGGAAACGCTTATAACAGAGAAAAATACTTCAGTGGAACAAAGACATCAGAGAACACTCCCACGGCGAAAGCGAAAAACCTGTAATGTACAATAATAAGGAAGAATCAGAAATATTAAAGTCTAAAGTGGAATCAACCTCTGGTGAATTTGAGTAAGTACAAAGTAGCAAGACCGGATGGAATTGTGATAGGATACTTTCTGTATTGTGAAAATTAAAGAAATAATAAATGATTATATTCGACAGTGGCGATATTTCAGTAGATTTTATCAGATCCATTTTTATGGCGCTGTTTAAGAAGCCAGCTAGGTGCACACGAATGCGAACTTCATTGGACAGTGAGTCTAATGAACTACACATCAAAATTTATAAATAAATTAGACCAGAAATAGGACAATAACATGGGGTTTTATTAAAGACACTTGAACAAGGTATGCAATATTTATGATTAGAAGGATATTTAAAATGTAGAAGGTATCTGTAAGGTGTCCAACTTTAACGTCAAGAGGATGTTCAATGATTTTCTCGACCTTAGTATCTAAAATGTCAGATACATTTTCCAAGAGTTTTTTTTAAAATAGTCTTTCACATTAGCCCTTTGTGATTTAATGCTATTTGATTCCCAAGGAATGTGTTGCTGGTGTTTAGGTATTAAAACTGCGATATCTGTTGCAGCCTTTTCATATGTGTTTTATAGGTTATCCGAAAGAATTTAATAAATTACGTCACATAGAACTGTTTCAATTTTAGGTAAACTTGGTTTACTTGCGCCGAATGACCCAGGACTTGTGCCGGGAACAAACCACCAGATAGAAAATGAATCCAGTAAATACACGAAAATAGAAAGGTGCATAGTTTATATCTTCTCAATGAACTTATTCAACCTTTACAATGAGGAGATCCCGAAAGAATTAAAAGTCCCAGGATTCATTATTAGAGGCTAGAATCTTAATAAGATATGTAGATGAAACGGTGTTCATAGCAGACACAGAAATTAAACTACAAGAACTCCTACAGAAGGTAGTGAAGGACAGTTAGAAGAAAGGATTAAACCACAATTGTAAGAAGACAGAAAGTATGGTTGTCAGCAAAAGCAACAACCCAGTATGCGAACTACGAATTGAAAATAGCAAAACCAAGCAATTACAAAATATTGTAATGTCTAGGAAGTGTAACAGAAGACGAAAAATGCTACACCGAAAACCGTAAGCGGATTGGTATAGCGAAATATGCTTTCCAAAGGTTAAGCCAAGTATTTAGAAATAGGAAAATTTCGTTAGAAACTTAGAAAAGAGTATTGGATTTGGTATTTTTGGTATCTAAAATGTCAGATATATTTTCCAAGAGTTTTTTTTTTTAAATGGTCTTAATTTTTATTGAGCCTTTCAACCTTTAACTTGGATTTATTTGTTGATTTTCTGCCATTTGATCTCATTGACAGTTTTCCAAGCAAGATTAGATTGTTTGTTGGTAGCAGCAGAGTTTATGAACCTGAAATGTTTTCTGGAAGTATTCAGTTTTATGATCTCTATAATAGTTCTTGAGTTGAGCAAGCGCTTCATTGAAGCCTTTGATAAATTTATGGTATGAATTTGAATTTCTTATGGAAGTTTTTTTTTTCTTTCACATTAGCCCTTTGTGATTTAATGCTATTTGATTCTCAAGAATTTGTTGCTGGTGTTTAGGGTTTAATACTAAATCAGCTGCAGCCTTTTTCTTGAAGTAACAAAATTATTGTAATGGTTCCTCGGTAAGTGTATACTGGTCTTTGAGATGACTATTTGTCGCTAGAATAGTTCAGTCATAAGGTCGGAAGGTAGATTACTTTTTCTTATTGGCTTTAAGGCTAATTCGGATGATGGAAGAGATAATCAGATGGTCTGAAGATACTCATTCAAATGTGTTAAAGTCTTGGCAATTCATTGCACTGTTTTTACACTTGAGACCATCGAATTACTCCCATTCGTCATCACTGTTAACAACATGAGATCATATATTGACGCCATTGTCCAAGTCAAGGAAAACTTTTTTTATGAACTTTCTAAGACGTAAGCATCAAGAAGTCATCGCATTAAATGTTTAAATTTATTGTGACGACACTTAACTAGCAACGGGATAAAATTTAATGTTATTTGATTCCCAAGGAATGTGTTTCTGATGGTTGGATTTTAAGCGTATGACGTCTTGCTGTAGTCTTTGATGAGAATGATAAAATTGTTGTAGGTTGTATTACGAGACGGTTTCTCGACATTTTCTTGTAGTGTTTCAAACTTATTCTTGGCAACAATGATCTACTGGTCATTGAGGTATCTGTTTATTGTTAGAAGAGACGAGTCATACGGAGTGAAGGCAGACTAATCTTAATTATTGGCTCTAAGGTATTATTGGCTCCGCTGGTCTGTAGATACTCTTTCAAATGTGTTGAAAGCTTAGCAATTCATTGCACTGTTCTTTCATTTCTTGTTTATTAGTATGTGATCCAGTTGGGTCTTTGTGACATTGGCTTTTATTTTTGATACGTGCAGGTAAAAATCGAGTCATCGACTCTTACTGCTGCCAAAACAATCTACTCATGGTTGTAAAAAAGTCAATAATAATAAAAAACATCACCTCTAACTATATATTATTTATATTTTTTTATTTACGTTTTATCTGTTAGAATAAAATAAATGTTGCCATTTGGAAAAAGCTTCGTTAGAAGCCATGTGCAAATGATTGCAAGCTCCTTAGCCAATAAGCCTAAAAACTGACATAAGGAAATTTATCGTTCAAATTTTGATGAATAAAGCACATAGCAATATTCGACCGTAAATAGGACAAGAACAGTGCTGGTTTGTTAAGGACACTACATCAAAGAATGCAATAGTTATGCTCACAATTATATCAGAGAGAACGATAAAATGCAGAAGTATCTATACATATGTTTTATAGTTAATGCAGTGTGTAATTGTACTCAGTGGAAACAGACTAATAATAATTGAACGGTACTAAATAATAAGAACTAGACGTGATATCCTTAGACATGGGCAATGTAATGAGAACAGTCCAACTCTGTACATTAAATAAAGGGTTCAGTTCAGAATTCCATGTAGGTTATCCAGATTGACGAATGCCAGCGAATAAAACGACCGAAACGTTGTGATAACTACAATGATGAAGACAATGGTCCAAATATAGATAGCGTAAAACAAAATTGTAATGGTTCCTCGGTAAGTGTATACTGGTCTTTGAGATGACTATTTGTCGCTAGAATAGTTCAGTCATAAGGTCGGTAGGTAGATTACTTTTTCTTATTGGCTTTAAGGCTAATTCGGATGATGGAAGAGATAATCAGATGGTCTGAAGATACTCATTCAAATGTGTTAAAGTCTTGGCAATTCATTGCACTGTTTTTACACTTGAGACCATCGAATTACTCCTACTCGTCATCACTGCTAACAACATGAGATCATATGCTGACGCCATTGTCCAAGTCAAGGAAATCTTTATGAACTTTCTAAGACGTAAGCTGCCCGGCCCGTTTTAGGATCAAAGTGTAGTATCTGTGCTTTGTGATCATGCGGGCTGGCTTCTGTCGAACTCCCTAATGCAGGGAGGAACTCGGAGGAAGCTTTGCCGAAGGGCAAGGTTTCCTTCGGGGAGGTAGACAGGACCTGAACCCGTCCAGGCGGGTTCAAAGGTCATATTTTTGGCCGAGCCTACGGGCTCGCGGGCTACCCACATTAAACCGGCCTTGTGCCACATTTAATCCTCGTGGGTGGGTTAATAAATACTAGCTGCCCGGCCCGTTTAGGATCAAAGTGCAGTATCTGTGCTTTGTGATCATCCGGGCTGGCTTCTTTCGAACTCTCTAATGCAGAGAGGAACTCGGAGGAAGCTTTGCCGAAGGGCAAGGTTTCCTTCGGAGAGGTAGACAGGACCTGAACCCGTCAAGGCGGGTTCAAAGGTTATATTTTTGGCCGAGCCTACGGGCTCGCGGGCTACCCACATTAAACCGGCCTTGTGCCACATTTAATCCTCGTGGGTGGATTAATAAATACCAAGCATCAAAAAGTCATCGCATTAAATGCTTAAATTTATTGTGACGACACTTAATGGGGGAAAAAATTGGTAAAAACTTTGTAAAATTAAATGGTAATTTTTTAAAAATAATTTTGGGGAAAATACTTATATTTAAATAGAGAGAAACCATAGGCGCTCAGATGATAGCTATGATATTTATTGCACCCAAATCAAGTTTTGTAACACTATGAAATGTATTGCACCCAAATCAAGTGTTGTAACACTTGATTTGGGTGCATTTTCAAATATCGACGGAAATGGGCAGAAAATTTTATTCCCCAAAGAGATTCGAGCAACTAAAATTTAAAGTGCGCTGTTGTTCACATAGATTAAAAAAAATCCTCTCTTTCTCCGATTTTATTCTGCATTTAAAAGTTGTATTTCAATTAGAGAAAAATGGAGCGATAAAGCGAATATATTCGAATCTCATTACTTTTCAGAAACTGTTTTAGCAGAAAAAAAGTAAAGGAGTGTCTACATATGACATTGGCAACCTCCTCGGTAGCTATAATTTCACTATGAAACATTGACAACGGGAAGGAGGGATATAGACTACGACAAAGACAAATTTCCAAACTATCACCCCACCGGATAGTCTACGTCAAAAAGACGCCTTCACGTACCATACATGAGGGAGTAGGCTCAACGCGTCGTCAGTGACAATATAAAGGTAGTGGCTGAAGAATTCCAATCTAACAACTAAACTAATAATTAGATCCTGTAGCAGAATTAGACCGGAAATAAAGCAAGAACAATGCGCTTTTGATCAAGACAGTGGAACAAGGAATACAAATTTCACTATCGGAATGCTATCAGAGTGAAGAGCAGGACATACTGGATCCTAAAGCCTTGGTTGGCAACCAGTCTACCGCAGAAAGAAACAGAAGCCTCCTGCAGAAAAATCTTCTGTCTGCTCAGGCATGAATCGAAAGAGAGATGATCGCCTAAGTGAGCATCGCGTATGACACTTAACTGAATGACTGATCAGAGTGAACGGAGCAAATACAGAAATACCTGTGTGTCCCAGATCACTCAAAGGTATTCGATAGAAGATAATCCGAAGTACTTATTTAACTGTTAGGAAAGGTTTATTTACACGGAAATAATATGTAATGTCATCTGCTAACAGTTTTCGTGCAGATGGAGAAGGGGTTTAATGCATAGACAAAAAAAGGGGTTTAATGCATAGACAAAAACAGAAAGAAGCGTACAGCAAGTATTTTCTTTATTTAACCTGTGCATCAAAATGATTCTAAGAGGACATACAAGGATTTATTATCGGCAGGTAAAAACCTCAACATATGCTATTCAGGTGTATATGCTGGTGGCAGATACTGAAAGGAAATTGAAATAACTATTAAACCAGGTAGCAGATGAAATAAAAAAAAAGAACTAATCACTAACTGTTAGAAAAACAGAAGTATGTGTGACATTATAGATATACAAGTTTAATGATCAAAATTAGAAAAGAAAAACTTAAACGGAACACACGTGTTGCTGAAAATATATCATATTTCTGAAATATGATCTTTTAATATCTGATACCTTTGAGTTTATAAAATCACGGCAATATGAACATCGTCACCAGGCGATAAACAAACAAATAAATAACAGTTGAAAACAGTCATCAGAAGGAAAGAGGCTAGAGTTATTTGACAGCCAGTAAAGAGTCACATTTAATTATCATATCGCGATTAGGACGTCGTAAATCTTGATCCGGGAATTAGCATCGGTCATAAAAAAAACAAAAACAAAAAAAAAAACGGAAAGATAAGAAAATGAAGAAAACTGCCTCGTTTATCAAAGTGGGTTTCACTTGCCTTTTCATTCGATCGTGAATTTTTGAACACGCCCCATTATCAATTAGGGAAACAGAAGGGCATTTCCCTATAAAAGGAGATTCTCCCTCAAATTTTTCAGTGAAAATGTTTGACTCAAAAAACTGCTAGAAATTGAAAGTTTCTTTCTCTGTTCTTCACTGACAAGTAGTCGGCAAAATGTACCTATTAAGAGCAAAAATCTCCAGACTCAGTCCATGACCGAACAACGATAACGGTCGTCAAACATCCCTTTTGAACTAGTACAACGATCACCAGTCGTACGAAGAAGTTAACACAACCACACACCAACAGTCATATGCCCCAACAGACACATAACCTAATATGTGACACTCATACATAGTATTAAGACAACGCAAGGTTACGTATCGAGGGTGTCAAAATCAGGGAGGAATGAAAAAATAGCTAGTTTTGTAGTATAGTAACAGACCAGGAAATGTGTTACACATAAATCCGAAAGCAAATCTGAATAGAGAAATATAATATACAGCAAAAAAGTTAAATATTACGAAATAGGAAATGTCCTTAAAAACAAACAAAATAATGATCACTTGCAATGCTGAACATTTTTCTAACTAACAAAGGAGACTCTTGAAGCGAAATATTTATTCTGTTGACAACTGTTAAGAATACCGTTGGAGTTTTAAGAATGAGAATTACATAAAAAGAAAGTGCCGCGAACAAGAAAGGAGAGTCAAGTAAAAATTTGAAAATGCATGAGGAATAAAGGTTCGAAGAATTTAATGCTCACAGGACATATTCACTGAACCAACTTGACTAGTTTGAGTAAATTGACAGATCGGGGATCACGAAGACAAAAAGGTCGGGTAAATAAACAAGAATGATTTAGAGCAACTACAGACGGGAAGTTGTAGAGAACCGTGATCTCTCACGTCCTGAAAGAGACAAAGAAAAATAGAAGTATAGATTAGACTTCTCAGAAAGGCATTCCTTTATTCAAGTGTACCATTCCAATAAAGCACAAAGTTAAACTCATTGACGTTACATGTGAATTTAGTAAACAATATACTCCTGTTAGGCCTCGATGAGCGTTAAGATATTTACTCATAGTTAATGTTTGACATGAGAATTTGTAGTTTAAAACAGACTTACACGCATGATTTATCTTTATCAACGTTATTGATAAAACATTTAGGCATTAGACTTAGTGTTTATGTTCTTATGTTTTAATACTGATGTGTAATTTCATTTCTTGACACTTTTTACATGTTTAACAACAGTTTCCATCGTGAAACTTCTGAAAAATTACTCGGTTATTGTCGACAACAACTACAGTAAAGTACAGTAAAACATTCTGCAAACATTTCATACATTAACAGAAATCTAAGTCCAGAAAGGGAATGAATGAAAATAACGAGTTGTATATTGTCTGCCTAAATAGATCAAAATCATTCACTTTTCCAGCCATATCTACGTAGACTCTGTTGTGTTATGGGTGCTTTGGAAATCTGAGTTACATAACTCAAAATAAATAATGTTTCTCCTACCATTACTACAAACATTCTATTGAGTTGCCTCAAGATATTTTCTTTTAATTCAATAAATAAAGAATCCTCACACTTCCAGTTGATTATACATCTTCCTGCCCATTGGAAATTTGTCTTCGAAAAGAAAAAAAAAAGGATGAATCCTGTCATTATTTACCGGAAGCAATTTCATAGCAAATTGAAAAATGGTGTCATCGATTAGGAACAGTGCAAAACTTTTGCAATATTTATATTTGCTTGTATAGCTAAAAGATTACAAATGGTTATCAATCAGTTTTGGAATATTTGAAATGGAGAAAATTTGGCAGGATTTAATAACGAAATTTTTAAGAGAAGCAGGGTTGGTCTTAATGGTTAAGAGCAAGGAAACTGAAATTGCCGTGTCGAATTCAATTTTCAACTGAGATAATTTGCGTTAAGGCTCTTTGGAAAGGCACGTTAATTTCTTTTCTCTACCACCAACTATGGCCAAGGAAAACTTATCTCTCTCTCTCTCTCTATATATATATATATATATATATTAGTGTGTGTGTGTGTTTAGTGGCACAAAACTTTATAAATGCCATAAACAGACAAAAATCCGAAACCTTAAGTACACTCCCTCGGACATTTTGACCAATACATACGGGTCTTCAATCGCAGAACACCTAATAAATAGCCATAATTGCGCTATTAGTTTTAGTGTGGACTCATTTACCATCCTTAGCAAGTCCCACTCTAATTGTCACCTAATGTTGTTATAGGCCATCTATATTCTATCATTGAAGCATTCGCTATGTAAACAGAAGGACTTTGTATTAAGCATCCAACTAATTACCATCTAATTTTTTCCCCAATACACTTTGTACATTTTTCTTTTTAAATAATTTACTTTATTAAGCTCGATTTAGCTCTGTTGTGCGAGGTTCGAAGCCGGTTAGCTTGCCCGTTTTTCATTTTTACTTTTTATCATCATCATGAATAGTAATAAGAAAATTAATTTTTTTTCTGTTTATGCCAGATATATATATATATATATATATATATATATATATATATATATATATAGAGAGAGAGAGAGAGAGAGATCTCCAACGTAAATTTTATAGCTTGTTGAAATCTATTAAAGATTTAAAAAATGAGTTCTTACATTTTTTTTTTTCTTATTTTAACGACAAACATAAGAGCTCATATTTTCGACTTGCAATGAAAAGCAACACTTGTTTTAATCAATAAAGGTTGAATTAAACGGCTACGAAAAATTTCCCTTGAATTGACAAAATCCAAATTGATATTGTAAACAAATAAAGATAAAATTCTATTAAAAATTAAAATAATAGCAACATCAACCCATTTTATAGGAAATAGTTACTTTAATCATAACTCGATGTAACTATACCAAATAATTGCCAATTTAAAAAACATTTAAAAATGTATTTCAAATCATTAATGGCTTGCCTCAGTCAGGCTGACGTACTTCGACACAAATTCGTGGTGACAGCTCCAGACTGAATTTCTGCCGTTTGTAAGTATGCTGGCCCGTAATAAAAATCAATATTTCATTTTTTTTTTTTTTTTGTAAACTAATTATTTTCTGTATTTTTACCACTGAATTTTTTTTTTAAATAGCACATTAATTATTTCTAAAATGTTAATTCTGGAACACATTTTTCACATGAAATATTGATTATAAAGAATGTAAAAAAAAAAAAAAAAAAAAAAAAAAAACTCAAGATTTAATATTTTTTTGCTCCAATAGATATTTTTAGAGAAAAAAATTGTAACATTTAAAGACAAAATCTTAATTTTGATAAATTTAATTGGC
This sequence comes from Acanthosepion lycidas, assembly GCA_963932145.1. Lineage (NCBI taxonomy): Eukaryota > Metazoa > Mollusca > Cephalopoda > Sepiida > Sepiidae > Acanthosepion > Acanthosepion lycidas. The sequence goes on along the minus strand of OZ010585.1, from coordinate 110,049,585 downwards.
AAACTATTTTATTTTCAAAATAAAATAAATACCTAATAACTTACACGCAAGTAAAATATTTCAGCAAATAAGAAAAAAGAGTTTCACATCGAAGAAAAATGTAGTATATTAGTTTGCGATTAAATATCAATGCATTATCCACTATATTAGTTTAATTTTGAAAAACTCCTTATTTAAATAATCTACACCTGGGTTATATTAAGAATGTGTGTAGCCCTCCTCATCTTCATCTTCAGTAAAAGCATTACAATTATTTTTTAGTAAATTTAATATTTGTTCCATACACTGCACATTACATTTACCTAATATATATATATATTTATATAAAAACACTGAGTCCAACTTGGGCACAATCGTCAGACCATTTACTGGTCTGAAGATTGCGTTCAAGCATGAGACAGAATGTCGGCACTTGGCGTTGATCACAATATCCTCTTTTGTATTTACATATGCTCTATCCCAGATATTGAGCACTTACCCATAAATATATTTAAATTTAGAATTGACAAAAAGCACAAAAATGTGTTAGTTTTTGAGTTTAAATAATATAACTTAAAATCTATTGCATTTTTCTACATTTCTCTAATGGGGTTCCATTATATATATATATATATATATATATATATATATATATATATATATATATATGTATATATATATATAGATATATATATTTTCGTTTCATTTCGTTGTTGGAAGTGCTATCTGATGATCCGGCGTGCTTTTAATAGGACTCTGGTGAAATAAATTATTATAATGGTACCTTAAAGTAGTCTGTTTTTCTTTTATATATATATATATATATATATATAAATGTGTGTATATATATATATATATATATATATAGTTTTAAGGTATTTTATCATATATAGTCTTTCATTTGTTCTATCGTGTGGTACATCTTTTTTTTTTCTATTGGGAGCCAGAATAATCCCTATTATATTGAAAAAAATAATTGGTTAAACATCTAATGACTGGCAGTAGAAAAGAATTTTGAAACATTATTGTCAGTGAAAAGCTAACAATAAAAACGAAAAACAAATGGCAGTATAAATATTTGACCCTCCTTTGAGAAAATCGTGCATTCGAAATATCGAAATGGATCGTACATCTCTTTTTTTGCATGATGCGCAATTCGCCATATTACTCTCTTCATCGTAAACACCGTCGCAAGTGAATTGTTTCCTTTCTCTTAATAAAACATCACATAAGCCGACATTTTTCTTCCAAATTATCCAATTTTTCTGCAATTTCTCTATCTTATCGATGTGCCTCTACCCATTCTTCTATTCCCTACGATTACTTCTGTCTCATACATGCACAGTTTTCCTTTTGGTTAAATCCTATTTACATCCGTGTGTAAATATTAACTCCAATTTTCTATCATCGTCCCACGTTCTCCTGTCTCTTCCGCGATCCGTCACACAAATCTTTTATCGTTTGTTCAATACTATTTCGAAGAGTTGTCTTAGCAGCTTCTCTTCTGTCGATTCTTTCTAATGGTTGGCCATACTTTCTCGGTCGTTCTTTACGTCTCTCTTTTACATTTTACCCTCTTGTTGCGTCCCATTTCATTTCATGTTATTTTATTGTCTTTGCACACATGCACTTCATACACTGGTAAACACAGTTTTCACATTTTCAGTTCCTTTCTTTGCTGCATCGAACTATAACATTATCTTAGTTAAGTTGTTAACCCTTTAGATAGACTTATATATTTTACAACTTTCTTCTCTTTCTGCAACCTCCGCCCAATCTCATGTATTTGGTTGATATGCACAGATACTCACGATTTCTCTATTTCTTTAATGCCAAATTCAAATCAACTATATATTGACCATCTCGCTCTTTCTCATAGTATTCCTCAAGGGCACATGGTACAGTGGATAAAGGCGTCAGTTAGATCCAGTGACAGGACCCAAAGAGCTATGAGTTCAATATCCGATGAAGGCAGTGGAGAACTTGGAGAGGGAAATTAACAGGAGATAACTGACATCCATTAGACATGGCACGTGGAACTAGGACAGTCTACCTCAGTAAGCGAAATAAAGGGTTCAGTTCGACATTCCAACCACCTGAAGAAGACCGGAGCGTACAACGGCCGAAACGTTGTGATAAACATGGCGACAAAGATGAGGACAATAGTCCGAATAATGTAAATAGTGTATCATTTTTCCCCTACTGCAGTTGGTACTTTTTTTCTTCCTTTTTCACTGCTATCTTCCTCTCTCATCCTTTGAGGGCCATATTCACAATATAGTCAGCCCTCACACTAGTTTCTTTCTTGTTACTACATCCGGCAGCTGAGCCTCAGAACGGAAGATTGAATCTTTTGAGGAGCGTGAAACCGGATCTTAAATGCTGCTGTTCCCAAATCCAACCTGAACCGTGGTGGTAGCACCGGTTAGGGTCCCAGCTATGCGCAAATAGTGACACCGTGCCAAATAAAACACTTTGAAAATATAAAAATACATTTTTATAATAAAAAAATAGCAGCAATAATTTTTCTGTATGCTTTCAACTACAGATAAAATATATTGTTAGTAATTTAACAGCAATACATACAGGGTTCAATGAATAAATTGTCGTCTAAATTACGCAAAAATTAAAATAACATTGACATCTCATTTTAATGGATATATTTACCAAAATTATACAAAGATATCTTGAAATAAGAAATTTGAAGAGTAAATTTATTCAATAAAATCTCCATTGGCTTCAACCTCAGCCGTTAGACGACTTCGTAATCTTCTGCGATTCGTCTGGATGGTCTCCTTGTTTAATTTGGTGAATGCTGCCATAATCCTTGCCTTCAGTTCACCTTTGGTGTTACAAGAAGTCTTGTTGGTCTCTCTCTCAACTGCGCCCCATATAATAATCAAAGGGATTTCCATCTGGAGCGTTAGGTAGCCAGATCTAAAAGGTGAAGCGGACAGAGAAATTGTCTGACAGCCAAGACTGGGTTCTCCTGGCATGGTGCAAAGTCCTGTTGCCAAACGTAGGCTCTTCCAACACCCACTCTATTGACCCAGGGCAACACTACCTCCTCAATGCACTTGATGTGGGCCTCCGTGTTGAGTCTGAGGCCCTCACCAACAAATTAGAGAGTTCTTCTTTTTATCAGAGTAAGTTTTCCGAGTTGCCATATCTTCATAATCATCATTAGACTCATCCAACTCTTTACGAATCCGCTGCACTGTCCTCAGATTGACACTCAAATTTCTGGCACAGTGAATTGCGGCATTGTACTCTTTTCCTCACAGACGGTGTCCAACTGACCCTCTTATACTGTACAGTTGACAAAATCAAAAACAAACAACACCCATGCGCCAAATTAAAAATATAAAAAGGCGACAATTTACCCATCTCACCCAGTATTTGTTGTGAAATTACCAACAATACCTATTTATAGTAAAGTTTCCACCAACATACTTTATTTGTAGCTGAAGGCATAGAACTGCGTTCAAATTATTTAGATTTCAGCATTAAATAACCCATAGAGATCGATATGCCGTTAAACAAAATCAACCAACCAACCTTTCTTGCTTATAAAGAATGACTAGCAGTATAATTCTTTTTTCTTTTCACTATCACACAGCAAAAATATGAATGTACCTATACTACAACCATTCGTTCTATTTACTCCTTCCTTCTTCGAGAAATATTTCCCCATTTTACGTAAGAAGGTTTCTTTCTATTTAAATTGATTTCAACTTCCACCCATCCATCCATTAACACCTTCTCAACAATTTTCAGTTCCTAAAGAAAAATTTATTTTTAATGTACGTTTCATTTATTTATAGAAGATAATGTGCCTGGCAGGATTTATACATTCTCTGTAAATTTTTATGCGGAGAAGGTTTCATTCAATACGCAACAGAGAAAATAATTATATATATATATATATTATATGCGCGGTACTTATTAGAAAGCGCTGTATATCAGAGGTAGAGCTAACATATTTGGTTGGATTGATGTGAGTTTGTAAAAAATTAATCAGTTTGTCTGACGATCGCAAAAGCGTGAAACCCAGGGTCACAAACTCACATAAATCCAACCAAATTATATATATATATATATATATATATATATATATATATATATATATATATATATTATGTGTCCATGAAGTTCGTGTGCACTTTAAAAATTTATAACTTTAAAGTGCACACGAACTTTATGGACACCCTGTATATAGATGTAAATATCTAAATATATGAATTGCACGTAGTGCTGGTGCTATTGAAACAGTACTCGATGTCATATAACAGAGTTACAACGTGTGTATATATATATATATATATATATATATATATATATATATATATATATAGATATACATATTCGGAGTTTCATGTCAAACTCAGTCTTCAGGTGCTGAATGTGTTATGACCATTACTTATATATGATTAGAAAATATATCAGATTACTGTAATGTTGGCGTAGTTAAACGCTATCTGTATTGGGATATAGTTTTTTCAAAAAAATAATTATATTTCTCATGACATTAAATCTAACAACTAAAATAACCAGTATTACCATATTAACATAAAAGATAAGTATTTATTATGAATTACTAATTTTATTTTAGAGTAGTGGTTTATCAACCATTAATTATTTATTTGACATATCCCACAGCGCTGGCATGACTCAAGATTGCGTTGTGCATGAACTCCGAGTCGTGCTATCTGTGAGAGATATATTGAGCTCTCTGGGGAGGATATGTGGGTTTGTAAACAGTGACTATTACGGATAATAATACAAGACTCTTCAGTAAATCGAATCGAGTTCTCTCACTCACTATATGTTTATCTAAAAATAAATATGCTGAAATTCAACTTTATCCCTGCCGTGCGCCAACGGCTTAGGCGTAGAATCCCCGACTGACACCAATTCAATCGGGTTTCCATCCTACTCTAGAGGCAACTGGACGTCTAGCTACACTGATGAGCTGTGATACAGCAAAACAGTTTGTCTGTGAATGACAATATATATATATATATATATATATATATATATATATATATATATATGTGTGTGTGTGTGTGTGTGTGTGTGTGTGTGTGTATTATTGGTGCAAAAATAATGTCGTTTTCTCACATAGTAACATATTTGGGAAAACGACATTATTTTTGCACCAACCTAATGTGTGTGTAATAGCTCTGTTGTATTACATCGAGCACGGTTTTATTAACACCAGCAGCATATATACGATTTATCGCTAATGAACTAGCTAAAAACTATTCACACCATCACGAACGAGGATACCAGAATAAACTTTCAAGCCCAAAAGCCTATTCTATACCATGATGGTTCGTTGTGGACCAATGAAGATAACTCCCACTTCTCTACAGCGATGGGCACGTTTGACTCCGCAGAAGCCTGTAAACTAGTCGGCATATTGCTCCTATATATAAATATTTTCGATAGTGAGAATACTGGGCTGTACAGGGACGAAGAAGTGATCCTACTACGCAACTCCAACCCACAAAAAACTGAGAGACTTAGGAAACAGCTGATAAAAATTTTAAGGATCACAGACTCCCCATCACCACTGTTACCAACACCAAGGTGATAAATTTCCTAAACACCACGTCCGACTTACCTAGGGGAGTGTTCATGCCTTATAGTAAGCAACTTCACAATCATGCATATATTAATAAGAAATTCAATCATCATCCGTGTATACTCAACAATCTCCACAAATCTGTACCGACTTTCTACCAACTCCTGCAATAAACATTTCTTCGACAGATACAAAACCACACCAGATGCATTACATAAAAACAAACACAACGTTGACCTAAAGTACATTCCCAATACCAGTAACAATAACTATAATAAATCTAAGAATAGAAAGCGCAACATTATTTGTTTAAACCCACTCTTCAATAGTAACGTTAGTACTAATATAGTTAGAACTTTTCTTTTTCTTTTAGTACGCAAGCATTTCGGTCACATCCCCTTACTGAGAAAACTCTTCAACAAGAACAACGTTAAAGTTAGCTACAGCTGCACCAAAAACCTTGAACAATAGACCTGCATAATAATGCAATCCTTAACACACACATAAACAACATTAGCAGAAATGGCAGCCCCGATAAGCGGCCATGCAATTGTCGCAACCGTGATCTCTGTCCCATGAACGGCAAATGCACATGTAAAAGAATTATATATATAAGGCTAGCATCACGCACAATGACCAGAACAAACTTTATTTCGGATCCATCGCTATCAATTGTGAAAAACGTTTTTACCATCACAAGCTGACACTCAGCAACAAAAATGTGCAAACGCCACAGCACTCTCTAAGTTCGACTGGAATATTAAAACAAATGGCTACACACCTAATGTAAAATGGGAATTGATAACACAAACCAAATCTTTTTCCGGTAAGGGAGGGGGACGATGCGATTTATGTTTATTAGAGAAAAGATTTATCTTCAAAAACATTAAAACGTCAGGCCTATTTAATAAACAGCCTGAGCTAATGTTAGCATGTAGGCATAAAAAAAATAAAACGTATATCTTAAAATATTGGAAAGGTGACTAATTCCGATGCCCGCCCCACATATTTTATTAGGATATAGGTGCCAGACCCCACCCCAACCTGTTCACGACACTATAACAAATCTACAACGACGGTTTTCTATTTTTACTTCGTCAATTTTTTTTACCTCCCTTGGACCCGTAACGGTTTACTAAGTACGCGAATGCAACGGCTTGAATTTTAAATTTGTAATCAATTTTTTCCCCCACTTTTACTTATCTTACTCCAGTCACATTTCGCGAATTTTCTTAAAATATCATTCACCAGTATTGCATTTAACACACATCTGTCCAACTTTATTTTTTGCGCTACATAGCAGTGAAACTCCCATGAGCTGGGAACCACCCAGCGAAACTATAGTCGCACACCAAAACGTAGGTACACCTATATGTACTAATTAATATATACCTTTGCTCTTTATAACGACATCGAACACTATCACGTTTACATCTCATAAATGAGACAATTATTTATTTGCCTGCCCGTATACGTACACCAGCACACGCGTTTTATCTGTCTACCCTACAACTATATATATATATATATATATATATATATATATATATATATATATATATATATATATATATATTAATTTCGGTTGAGCTCTCTAGGGAGTAGGTTTGGGTTTGTAAACAGTGACTATTATAGCTTATATATAGCGAGACTCTTCGCATAGCGAATCGAGTCACTGTCAGTCACTGGGCGTGTTTCTAAAAATAAATACGCTAAAAATTCACCTGCTTCCCTGCCGTGCGCCGACGGCTTAGTGGTAGAATCTCTTCAGTCGGGTTTCGATCCGATGTCTAGCCACACTGATGAGCTGTGAAACAGCGAAACAGTCTGTCTGTGAATGACGTTATATTATATATATATATATATATATATATTCTCGACTCTCCCGTTGAATTCGACGTATGAGGGTCAAGCAGATCAGTTCGCAGGAAATCGACAGCCCGACAACAGCACATGAGATTTGATTATAGTGGTGAAGGTTTCGTGCAGGACCATCCACACACTCTTTGAAGGGCCGAATACAGAGAGTACACTAAGTGCCACAAGGTCCCCAAACGACCCTCTGCAGGATTTGAATTCTGAGTTGCCCTTCTCCATCCAAGGCTAACTAAGTAAGTCTGTCCTGCTATTTACCCATAGCTGGAGGGAGAAGAAGAGGATTCACACCTTTCCCAAGGGTATTAGCACGTAAGTGAATGTAATGGATTCGACTGGAATTCGAACTCGGCTCTCCGATTCCTCAAATCAAGCCAGTTGTATGGATATAAGTGTCACACTTTTGTGATCATCAGACAAGCTGGCTTTTTCCTTAAAACTGGATCTATTTATGTTTGTTTGACTATGTTTGGTGGTGAGAGCGGGAATTTACTTCTGTACTTGTTTGGGATGACACTTTCATACACATGAGTGTCATCCCAAACAAAGACAGACATAAAATATACACATTTAAATATAAAAGCTTTTAATTGCTTTTATAAATAAGATTTACTGAGGACAAGAAAACATTTTTCGATGAATAATGAATTTTTACAAGAATTATTTTTTTAAATTTCAATTTTAATAATTTATAATATTATAAATCTTTTAAAATTCTGCCTTACTTTCATCTGGTTAGGTCATATTGTTATTAAGTGAAAGCTATATTTACTAATCAAAAATTGAAAAGCTTAATTTGCACCAAGATTTTTAAAATATATTTATTTTTTTACGTATATAAAATAATATATAACTTGCATATTTTTTAAAGTATGGTCGATCATATATGACACTATTAGAAAATAAGAGCAATGACCATAGTAAATTTAAAGTCAACATTCCTAAAATTAGACTACGGAGAATATTTTCCAACATTTTTAAGACTTCCGAGTATTTAAAAATTATAAAAAGGGGGCTCACCCGTTATTTCCTTAAATTGGGTTTTAACAGATAACGTCTCCGTAGAACAAGAATAAATTTGTAAGCACCTTTATTAGCACTTGTTACATAATTGACGAGAATCATCGCTACTTTTTGTTTTAAAAATCCACTTTTGGTTATTTTAATCTTAAAGTGAATTATATTTTTCAAATCAGATTAATTGTACTCTAAATCAACTAATATTCCTCAAACAATATTATATTTTATTATTGGAAAATTTTTAAAACTGAGAATTAACTTTTGTTTACAAATGTGTTAAAATGGCCGATTTTAATGATTTTACTGAAGGCAACTAAAAAAAAAAATCGACTCCAATCAATATAATTTCTATTTAAAATACACCAGAGTATTTTGCTTACTGGAAATAGTAAATTTAATCATTTAGCTTTCAAGTAAACCTAAAAAGAAAATTTCATGAATGCTTTTTCATTTTTAAAAATTCATTTTGAACCTTAGGTGTCAAACATTAGTCGAGGCACCTACATCAAATGAAGTGTAAAGATGGGAACATCGGCTTTTCAACCGTTCTTTCCATTGATGAAAGTCGTACTACACCCCATGGACCAAATAAAACGAGCAACAACTGGGTGTCTGATGGTGAAAGAATTCTCTCAGGTTGAGTCGTCAGCAATGAGGAAGTGGTGTGATATTTGGCGATGGGGTTATAGGTGAAGCGATGGACTCATCACGAATTCAAGGAAGTCTTCAGATGACTTATACTTGAAAGGCTCAAGTTGCGCTATGGCTCAATATGAAACCAAACGCTTTCAGAAAGATTATTTATATGCACGCTAATATTTCATAACATTTTAGTGAAGAAAGTTAACGCATCTCTAAATAAAACTGGTTTCAAAGACATTCGTTTTCTGAAGTGTTCAGCTTTTTATTTTGGCATTAATCGGATTGAAGGCTTGTAGAGTATTCTAAAAACGGAGGTTTACATTGAAGGAAGTCAATTTATCATTGTAATGTACTTTGGAATGCTATTCAGAATACTGAGTATTTTGATTCAAACGAAAAATTACAACTATTCACAGAATCAACGGTTGAACAAGTTCGAAAACTAGCCCCAGAACACGTATACATTTTGTGTTAATGTTGTTTTTATAATTTTCCCATAATTAGAAAATGAAATTATTTTCATCTTTTTAACAAAATATTTGTCTCCGAAAGATTTGGGCGTGTTATCTCTGACTTTTTGTTTAATTTCCTGTCCTTTGTAGCTCTTAATAAATGTGTCTTTTTTGTTATTGCTCCTAAACCCTCGTCTGTCGTCCTGGGTAAGACGTTAATCTACATCCGCGTCCTGGGTAAGACGTTAAACTACGTCCAGCAGCAAGGCCTCTGACCAGGAGGTTTTTGAGGAACGTGGAACCACCTCTTAATTGCTGGTGTTCCCAGGGTGGTAGCACCTGTTAGGGTCCCAGCTATGGGCAAATAGTTAACTATTACCAGCAATACTTTTTTGAAAAAAAATATTACCAGCAATACAATTTTGAAAGAAATATATTACCAGAAACAGATTTTTGAGAAAACAAAATATTACCACCAATAACAATTTTTTGTCGGCATTAGATAACCCATTGAGGTCGATATGCCGTAAAACAAAATAAACCAAACCAATCTAAACCAAAGAATACATATTCTATTCAAGCGAATCTATCCTAAAAATGTTGTTGGCATTAAATAACACATTGAGGTTGATATGTCGCAAAACAAAATAAACCTAAACCAAACCTGTTCTGCTATCCATTTATTTTAGCTCGTTAGATAGGTTATGCATTTCTTCTGTCCCTCTTGACTTCAATCTGTCTTGTGAGTATCAAAATTTTCAATAATTTTCCCTCATTATGTGCCTTAGGAATATCAACTCTTTTTGATGTTAAGTATTGTTTCCAGTTTTCTCTAAAACTTCGTCGTTGCTTACATGTCCATTCCATGCTATGCTCAGCAGCCTTCTGTACATCCACACTTTTGTTGTTTCAAGTCTTGTCTTCATCTGTGAGGTGACTTTCCAGTATTCTCTGCCATGTAGGAGGAGTGATATTATGTAACAGTTGTTTTTAACGAAATTTTCCTGTTTCTTAATACTTTGCTTAGCTTTTCAGTCTTCGGTACTTTCAGTCTCCCAGTACGTCTTCAGATTTCAGTGTCACACATTCCTTACTCTGTTAAAACACTTCCCGGCTTTAGATTGTTGTCCTAATTTGATTTTGGCATCCCCAGTTATGTAATTTGCATGTAGCGCTCTCCCTTTTGCTAACATCTATACGTCTTCTTGCAATTGATGATTAATGATTTCTCGCTTTTTTTTCACTTAACTTTTACAGGAGTTCTTGTAATTTCCTTTCTATGTCTGCTATTTAGCACTGTTTCATCTGCATATCTTATGTTGTTAAGATAGTGGCCGCTAATAAAGAATCCTGGTAGGACTTCTAATTCTTTCAGAATTGCCTCACTGTCCGGTGAGAAGACGCATATTGTCTTAAACCCCTTTCTGCTTTTTTATATTAACTGAATTTTATATCCATATGCAATACAGTTCTTTGTGAGTTTTCTAAGTAAAATTTCTAGTTAAGACATTTTTTCAGTTTCAGTAACCGCGCTGATACCGTGGAACTTGAAAAATCCGATGATCCACCAAAAGGATTGCAACAGCATAAGAATGACACATATTCTTCGACAATTTCTACTTATTTTGAGAAATATCCTCTACATAAATAGTGAAAATATTTCCGTGAATCTCTTCATTAATTTAGTAAAAAACAAAACAAAAAAAAACATGAATACTAAAAATGGCTAATAATGTAAGAATATATATATATATATATATATATATATATATATATATATATATATATATATATATATATATACACACATAAATTAATACTGCCTCAGGCAGTTCTTTTGTGTTGGAGGCCGTATATGTTTGAATATATAATTGGATAAATTTAAAAATGTCTGACGCTTAAAATAATAAACACTTATTAAATTCACATGAGAGAAAAAAGAATATTACAATGAAAGACATGAAAACGAAATATTAAAAAAAAAACTTTCTCTTATTGAAATATTTGCAAAACATGTCATAAAAAAACAAATTCGTTCTTTCTTTACTTATTTTAGGAGCTGACGAACTACGTGGCAAATTCAACAAAAAACACATATGACCAACCCTTAATGTCATAAGCATTTTGGATCGTTCAACCTTCATTCTTTCCCTTGGGAATATTAGTTTAGCGGTTTGACATGATTCGTTATTTCTTGCTGAATTTCTCTCAACACCACTCATCTCAGCCCTCTTTTACTCTCTTTCAAAGATTGTTGATCATATCCTTTCTCTTTTCGTTTCTTTCTTGCATATTTAAGTGATTCACACGACTTTGGTATTAAAAATTAGATATGTTTTGGCATTTTCCTACCTAATTGGATTTCTAATTAACAGAAATCTTCAATATTAACATTTCCCAAATTATTTTTTTTTAAATTATATGTGCGTTTGCTAAAACAATTTTCCTTATATTTCTCACTCCTCAATGTTGACATCTTTGAGTTTAGACATTTGCCACATAAAACTTTTTATCGAGTTGAGATTTAAAATGCCTCTTAGTATCATCATTCGAACTTTAAAGCAGAGTATAACATATATTACACGTAACAAGATATTTTATTTTAATTTGATATTAAGTAAGTATAATGTGGAACACCCAGTGAGGATCGAATTCACTACGCAGTCATAATAATCTGCTGAAATATCTAACATTCCTGCTAGAAGGTCCAACTACAAGAAAATGGCCGGACTCAAGTTGTCCAACCGAAGATGAAACGAAAACAAAAAAACACCGATTTATACATTTCAACAAATATATGTATTAGACAACAAAATTACAAGTGACAAAGACATTAACATTTGTGTTATTGAGTGAACGTAAAGATTTTGTATTTTGGTGAATGTCCGTACGTACGCGTGTATAATGTTCACGGCGTCTTCCAGAAATGGGAAAACGCTATCTTTACGAGAGATCACATTTTTAAATGTGTCCGCTGAAATGCAAAGTGAAAAAGAGAACGAGGCAAGAAGTCGCCCAGTATTTATAGTGTAGGGAGAGCGACCCCTAGTTAACAATTAGGGAATTAAGGAGGAGCTAACTCCGACAGTATTATACACGAGAAAATACGATATTTAATCCGGCACTTGTAGTAGATTGTAGTAAAATCTTATACTTATTTTCATATTAATTTCTGTTATATCGTTTCATTTAGAGAAAATTATATATTAGGTTGGTGCAAAAATAATGACGGTTTTTGACGTTAAAAAATACGTCAAAAACAGTCATTATTTTTGCACCAACCTTATATATAAAAACAGTATTAGATAGAAGTAAATAATTGCATAGTTTACACTTGTACTGTAACTTGCACCTGATCATCAATTTAAATGTGATTGGTGTTCAATAGATAAAGAGTTCTGACTATTTGGGACCGTAATCTACGTCAAGTAGATAATCGTTATCCTTAACAAGTACAACAAAAATCAATGTGATTTGGGAACACGGAGTGTTTGTTTCTGGCAAAGATTGTATTCCCTGCACAAGAAATTGTGCTTTTATTGTACAGATCGGTCACGTCAAGATCAGTAAGTTTATATTTATGGTCCTTTCTAATTGTTGTCTGGTTTCAAGGTACAGTATCAAAACTAAAACGAATTGAACGGACATGTAATATAATTCATTGAGTAATTTATGCGAAAAGTAGTTGGACGGATACATAACTATTAAATTTGATGTATTAATAGAAACCAAACTAATAAAAACTGATGGTACTTCACGTCGTCATTACATAGGAATGACGTAGACGAGACAGTTTTTAAGAATGATAAATTATTTACCAGCTGCCCCACGCAGCAAGATGTGGCACAAGACCGAGTTTTAAAAAGTGGGGTATCCGAGCCCGTAAGCTCGGGCAAAAATTCCCTATAGACCATATAAAAACGGAGTCAGTTTCTCGAGACGAGACTGCCATTCGACAGAGCGTCTGGGGGATACCCTCTGACATGTGCCAGGTAAGTAATAATAATAACAATATTAATAATAATAATGATAACAATAATAAGGATCATACACGATTCTCGTGGCTTATAAAAGTGTCAACATATACATGTTTTGTCACTGTGAGTCAAGATGGACGACAGTATATATCCTTTTCAGTATCACATATTTGCCCGTTAGTTGCCTGATTTTAACCAGTCAAACACGCTCCCTCTAGCGGCTAATTTACTGTCACTCTCTATTCATGAGCAAGAGTAGTGAGGGAACATCATGTCTGGGTATCGAAAGGGTTGATCTTTTTTAATTTAAAGGGTGAGCTAAACCGAAGATATCTGAATGAACTGATTTTGTTTTTTTGTTTTTTTACCTGGACTCTACCTGTAAAGTTATGCGTTGCTTGTGTAAAAATCTGTTACCGTATCACTCACACTTGGCTATGACTCATGTGTCTTGTATACACTTATTAAACGGTGTGTCATGATGGATAAATAGGGATTCATATATTCATACTGCTCTCTCACTGAATAATAATAATCGTTTACAAAAATTTTTAATAGAATCACACAAAAAAAATGGAAAGAACAAGCTGCGCTAGCATTTCGAAAGGGGTAGAGCTCTTGAGTAGAATTCTTGAAATAGGCTTACTGTCATCTTTCTGAGATGAGGTATTATGTACACTATTTACATTATTCGGACTATTGTCCTCGTCGTTGTCGCCATATTTATCACAACGTTTCGGTCGTTGTACGCCCCGGCCTTCTTCAGGTAGTTCGAATGTCGAACTGAACCCTTTATTTCGCTCGCTGGGGTAGACTGTTCTAGTTCCACGTACCATGTCTAATGGATGTCAGTTATCAGTTATCTCCTGTCAATTCCCCTCCCCAAGTTTTTCACAGCCTTAACTAGGTATTGAACTAACACTCTTTGGGTCCTGTCACTGGATCTAACTAACGCCTTTATCCACTGTGCCATGTGGAGAGGGGAATTAACAGGAGATAACTGATAACTGACATCCATTAGACATGGCACGTGGAACTAGAACAGTCTACCCCAGTGAGCGAAATAAAAGGTTCAATTCGACATTACACCCATCTGAAGAAGGCTGGGGCATACACGGCCGAAATGTTGTGATAAATATGCCAACAAAGATGAGGACAATAGTCCGGATAATGTAAATAATGCTTACGGTCATATCACGTTGAAACATCGATTTCTGTACGATCAGGTTAAGCCACGTTGAGCTTGGTCAGTACCTAGATGGGTGACCGCTTGGGAATACGAGGTAGTGTAAGCTTCGATGTGTGCGTGGTGTAATGGACAATGGCTGGAAATTGTTAATCGGAAAGCAGAGTTTCAATTCCATTTGGGTTCGTTTTATATGCTTACCCGCAAATACCCTTAGGAAAGTTATGAATTCAACTCCTATCTCCCAACTTATGCATTAATTATAAGACTTGTATCACTAAATCATTATTATCTCAAAAGCACATTCGTACAATCTAAAATGTTTTCTGGCTTTAAATAACCTGCAAAAGGGTTGAATCAACTTTTGACATAATTGCTATCGATAGATCGGTGGATAGCACCAATAGTTTAATCATTTCTATATTAAACCATAACAATGTTAGCGTTTTTATCATTAGAACCGGGTTCGAATCTCATAGTGTTCAATTTTTCAAGGCGGTAACTTCTTCATAATAACAAGGGGGAGACGATCACAACGTGTGGCACTGTTAGGAAGTGACTGTAAACCACACCAAGGTTTGACTCATTCCTTATGAAGTAAGCTTTTCAGAAGCTGTTGATGGTTGTGCTAGCACGAACTAACAAGTCAGCGGGACCGAGGAATCGAACCTATTGGCCTTATCCAACAACTGATCACGCCAGATTAAGCGCTCTCACCTAGAAACTGTAAACTAAGTTCCGCTTGGCATAGTTTCAGTATAAATTGTAGGCTGGGTTTTGGGTGCTAAAGAATTACACATGTGCCTGAAATGGCACCTGAAACATGGATTAGATGGCCGCCATAGCAGACAGCAGTTATTATTATTAAACCGTCAATCAAACGGAAGTAAGGATCTTCTGCGAGAGTTTCCTAAACTGAATGAAGACATGTTTCTCGGAGTTATAGTGAATGTCTCACTAGAAAGTCTTTATAGTTCTTGAAATGCAGAAAGATAAGAATATAAGTAAAGATAATTGCTAGCATTTTATCTGTACTCTAGTAATAGTAAGTTGTCAGAAGACGCAATTAGTTTCTACAGTTGAAAAGCTCTGATTTTCCTTTAATCTATTTGGAACATCAAATTCGGCATAAAGAGGCGGATTATAATACTTATTTGCCTTTGGAAGATTAGGGCGTATTACAATCGTGTTTTTCTGCGATATAAACAAATGATCGGTTTCTCATTTATCATTAATCATCCCATTCTTGAACAACAATTCAGAAGCTCTCCGAAATAAAATGCATGCAAATGTCTCTTCGCTTAAGATAAAAATAAGCTTCAGCAAATTCTCTAATCAGCAGCGTTTAGTAGAATAGACTTACTTTTGCTATTTAGACTAGCAATGATACTGACACGTTTATGACTGTCTCGCAAAAGTAGGAACAACAAAGAGATGTTATTCACTATAACAGCCAAGAACAACCAAGTGCATTTTGATCATTCCTTATCGGAAATGGTTAAAACAAAAGCAGTAAGGAATATTCTATAAAATAGCTATAGCTGGAACAAAAGACACAAAAATAAAATAAAGGTTAACTTGAAAGGAAATAAACAACAAACAGGAGAAAACATTTTTATCTTAAAATGAAATTTAAAGATGACAGCCCCAGCACCTTCCCACTTCGTCGACCTCAACTAATCATCGGAACTGCATAGGACAAAACTTGTTTGACTTTTTGCCTTGCGATCATGCCTTATAGTATACTGCTTTTGAGATCCGCCATAACTAAAATTTGCAGTCCGAGGACATGTAACAAGTCCGTACCCCACCACGTAGCAATGGTAATCATTTCATTCTTATATCTTTTCCGATATGGATGTAATCGTAAAACACCCTCACCGACCGTCTAAGACTTCTAACAGTATGACTGAAGTGACCGCTTCAATTCTGAGCTAACCTTATCCCACGTTGTGATTTAAGATTGATCATAAGGAGGCCAAGATCGAATCGTCGCAGGTATCTTCGTTTTGGGCTGGTCCAGGCAGGGTGATGAAGTACAGGACAAAAATAACACTCGGATAAATTAAACAGAAGTAAATACTGTTTTTATATCAGTCCTTTGTACAATAATTGTTTTATATCAGAGTTCGCATGCAGTTAATTATCAGTCCAACCAGCATCTAAATCGGAAGTGACCACATTTGGTTGCCCTGACCAAGGATCGACTCCAAGGATCACATGGTTAGAGAATTTTAAAAATACCGGAAAATATGTAAACTTCATGGTAAAAATGAATTCATTATTATTTCGTAAAACAATTTACCTTCAACAAGGAAATAATGTCTTTCTTCAAATCACGTCAGTCAAAGAAAATACATCTATAACAAAAAACAGCTAGGATGAACGATACTCCTCTTTCTAGGGCTATGGTTAGCGAGATACTCAACGTGCTTGTCTTTGCGATTTGGTGAGTTTGATCGTCACTGTGTGTCCCATCTTTCTAGCCTTATTCAAAATTAAGTACATTTTGGTAACAGCGTCAAATAATTAGAATTAATAATTAAACAAAAAGTATACTTTTCAAAATAGTCACTTTTTTGTTGTTTCCCTTCTTATTTTTCTTTCTACTGTAATATATTTTATAGCAGAATAATATATATATATATATATATATATATATATATATATATATATATATTATAGTACAACATATATATATATATTATAATAGAACAACATATATATATACATATATATATATATATATATATATATATATATATATATACAAAAAACAAATACAAAGGTTAATGATTTAAATGGCGAGAAATCCATCTTCGCGAACAATTCAAATAATATACAAAAACCCCAAAACTGTTTATGAATGAAAAGATCCTGTTTTATAAATTTCAGTTGCATAAGGTCTTATTATTTTTACAAGCTTTCGTCTGTTCCTACAGACATCCTCAGGTATGAAATGGATTTTGTTCTTGTTTTTACTCTCAGTAATAAGTGGACAACGAAAAAGGGGGGGGAAGTGGGGGAAGGGAAACCAACACACACATACATACATAGATACACAATTAAAAGTGGATGCACTTTCCATACACATAGATACCTCTAAATACATGCACAAACATCCACAGACATTGACCCAGACAATCGGATACCACAACCGATAAATATTTAAGACGAAAAGTGTCATTACACGAATGTTAACAACCTATTGAAATATAACTTAAGCGAGTAAATATACAAAGATAAAAATGATTAAAAATAATATTATTTAATATATTAAAATAGTGTATGTAAATATAAAATCGGACATCAAAGTCAACACCCATCGGTAACTCCGATGTCCACCTCATATACATAGATATACACACATACATATATATATATATATATATATGCACACACACACCGAAATATCTACACATACTTAAACATACGTATATATCTCCATGATATTAAGTACACATACATACATATATATATATATACACATATATATACCCACAAATATACACACATATATATGTGTACACATAATCACATATAAATACATATATACACACAGCAATACACAAATATAAACATATATACACATATACTAACCCATGTGGCCGTAATGACATATCCAAGTTTCCCTACCGACACGTACACAAACAATTTCATATACAGTAGGTGTCAAAATACATATATACAACTGCAAACCTACATAAGTAAACACACACACACACACACATATATATATGCATACACACATACAGAAATATACATACACATAAATATATACATAAAAGTACCTATCTATAATAACAAATACACATATATACGTACATGCACATAAATGCAACGATATTTAACCAAAAACATATATAAACATACATACATACATAGGCATAGACATACATCAATATACATGCAAACACAAAAATACACGTATCCTAAAATACATATATAAAAACACATTCATACCAACATAAATATACGTAAATAAATTTAGGTACACAATATAATAAACATACATGTATAACAACAAATATATATATATATATATATATATATATATATATATATATATATATATATATATTATAGTAGAACATATATATATATATTATAGTAGAACATATATATATATATATATATATATATATTATAGTAGAACATATATATATATATATATATATATATTATAGTAGAACATATATATATATATATATTATAGTAGAACATATATATATATATATATTATAGTAGAACATATATATATATATATATTATAGTAGAACATATATATATATATATATTATAGTAGAACATATATATATATATATATATATATATATATATATATATTATAGTAGAACATATATATATATATATTATAGTAGAACATATATATATATATATATATATTATAGTAGAACATATATATTATAGTAGAACATATATATATATATATATATATATTATAGTAGAACATATATATATATATATATATATATTATAGTAGAACATATATATATATATATATATATTATAGTAGAACATATATATATATATATATATATATTATAGTAGAACATATATATATATATATATATATATTATAGTAGAACATATATATATATATATATATATATATTATAGTAGAACATATATATATATATATATTATAGTAGAACATATATATATATATATATATATATTATAGTAGAACATATATATATATATATTATAGTAGAACATATATATATATATATATATATTATAGTAGAACATATATATATATATATATTATAGTAGAACATATATATATATATATTATAGTAGAACATATATATATATATATTATAGTAGAACATATATATATATATATTATAGTAGAACATATATATATATATATTATAGTAGAACATATATATATATATATATTATAGTAGAACATATATATATATATATATTATAGTAGAACATATATATATATATATATATTATAGTAGAACATATATATATATATATATATTATAGTAGAACATATATATATATATATATATTATAGTAGAACATATATATATATATATATATTATAGTAGAACATATATATATATATATATTATAGTAGAACATATATATATATATATATTATAGTAGAACATATATATATATATTATAGTAGAACATATATATATATATATATATATATATATATATATATTATAGTAGAACATATATATATATATATATATATATATTATAGTAGAACATATATATATATATATATTATAGTAGAACATATATATATATATATATATATATATTATAGTAGAACATATATATATATATATATATATATTATAGTAGAACATATATATATATATATATATATATATTATAGTAGAACATATATATATATATATTATAGATTATATATATATATATGTGTGTGTGTGTGTGTGTGTGTGTATAGCATCTTTTCGTTACTCTTACTCTATTATTTAATTTCTTCTTTTTAACGGTTTTTTCTTTAAGTATTATGCATTGTTAGTTTTCTTTAGAATTATTTATTTCTATCTTTTGTGACTTTTTAATTTTTGACACTATGTTGATTTTCTTCCTTCTTTGCTTTTGCATTATATATATATATATATATATATATATATATATATATATATATTCGCGTTTTTCTTTACAGCTTTTTCTTGTTCTTTCGATGCCATCATTATTTTTCCTTCCTTCAAACATTACTGGCTTTCCCCGTGACTTTTTCAACATTAATTCCTTTCTCTCAAAATTACTTTCTAATTTATGGCCTTTTTCACACGTTGTTTTCTTTGTCTATATTTCGGAGATGAGATATTGTAATTATTTACACTATTTACATTGTTATACCCTTTTTTCCATTTTTCTTTTATTGCATCCACTTTTCTTGATGTCTTTATTAGAAGTTTATTTCTTTCGCTAGGAAGATATACGCAGTTTATTTATCCGTGCGCCTAGATTAAAGTGGCAACATTGAAACTGTGATAATACTTTGTACTTTCTTTCGTTATAGCACGTTTTTAACATTCATCTTTTGACGTCAGCAAAAGTTAAATATATATATTTACTACTTATTATCTCTATTATTGTCCTGCTTGTATTAAAAAAAGAAGACATGAACAAAGTAGTTTCTTCTATACGATGTTTAACAATAACGTCAATGGATGAATGGCAACTCCTATCCGGGGATGCCCATCTGCTAAGGCGGTTAGCTAATCACTGTTGCAGACGCCTGCTCTGCCACATTTGCGTTTGTTCAACACCCACAGAACCAACCTGTGGTTTATACAGCAACTATGCTGAGAGGACCTTAGTTGCAGTTTCTGGGGGAGATCACGTTATCTAGCGTGATCAGCATCCCAAATCCTTAGCCACGATGACAACAATCTACCCAGTTTCACTCACAAGTTCAACCCGTGGTATATTTTTCAGACACTTTCCAAAGCTGTCAGACGCTAAAGATCACCTCCGACCGATAACAACGAGAAGTCACCTGCCTGACAAATCGACCATGGTGAGATCAGAATTCGGGTCTCATGATCAGAAAATGAACTCGGCCACATACTCATAACAGTAACATATACATATATTAGGTTGGTGCAAAATAATGACGTAATGTCGTTTTTTGACGTATTTTTGACGTCAAAAAACGACATTATTGCGTCATTATTTTTGCACCAACCAAATATTAAAGAAAGTGACAATGTTAAAGGTTACTGACATTTAAAAATGATTTTTTCGTCTTAAGATTATCACGTTCAGATTATTCAGTTCTTCGTATAAGTTTTCGGTTCAACTCCTCCCTGGTCTTTTATCTTAAAAACTCTCCTCATAGTCTTTCACACAAAGTAATCCTTTGCGTCTTAGTGGCATTATCGCCTTGGATGGAGTGAATTGATTAAAAAATAAAATTTATGACATAATTATTGACATGAAAACGTTTACTTATAAATATAGATTTTATTAAAGCTTACTCTGGCACAGACATCAAACGTTTGTTTTTGATTGGTTCGTTTTTACGTCTTATCAACTCTTTGCGGTATATATTATGTGAAGGTTGCTAGAATTGTTCTTTTTTACGAGTCAATATTGTATTAACAATTTTTCCAGATACATGTCCTACTATTTAATCCATAACCGGAAGGAAAAGAGATAGTTTCATACTTTTCTTGTAGATATTTGTGCATAGGCGAACATAACGAACTCGACTAGAATTCGAACCCGGCTCTTCGATTCCTCATTGCGAGCTGCTATCCATTACATGATTGATAAATCCGAGATCAAAGGAGAATATGTAAATTTGAAAATAGTATTGCAGAGATTTTTTCAAATAGTAAGGGCTTTCTTCTTTTATGTGTCGGGTCCCTTCCGGACGTGGATGATTATGGCTCTCCACATTTCCAATCCTAGCTGTAAGTAATGTTTCTCTCCTTAAAATCTATCAGTTCATGTTCAACCATTCATTTATTCTAACTCGTTAGGTTTGGTTTGTTTTACGGTATATCAACCTCAATGGGTTATTTAATGCCACAAAATTTTTATTGCTGGTAATATTTTGTCCAATCTATTTCTGATAATATTTTCCCTTCAAAAATGTATTGCTAGTAATATTTTTTAAATGCATTGCTAGTAATATTCATTTTTTAAAAACATTGCTTATAATTTTTTTTTCAAAACAGTATTGCTGGTAATAATTTTTTAAAGTATTTCTGGTATTAAAACTTATTTTTACACTTTCATGGTATTTTGACCCCAGTTTTGGGGTTAACTATTTGCCCATAGCAGGTACTACTACTCCGGATCAGGGTGGACTTCGGAAAACCAACAATTAAGTGGTTTTACGCTCCTCAAAACCTGATCAGAGGCCTTGCTGCTGGACGTAGTTTATCGTCTTACCCAGGACTTGGATGTAGTTTATCGTCATAGCCAGGACTGTCAAACTCATTAGGAAGCTTAAACACCGTTTTCCCTCTCCTATCTATGCTTTGTGAGTGTCAAATTCACTAAGATCTTTTTTTCTAATGATGTGTCTCAGAATTTTCAACTCGCTCTTTATGATTCAAAATGTCCTTTTTTTTATTTTTATTTTCCTTAAAGCTTCCCAGTTTCTCTCATGTTCCGTCCTTATTCTTAGCAAATAGCTACATTTCTGTTGACAAGTTTCCAGGAATTTGTCTTTATCTGGACTTGAACACCGACCACTGGCACCAAAATGGAATACACAGCAATCTGAATTTTGTTTCAAAACCTTCAACCAACATTTATTGTTAATGATGCTATTTTAGACTTTGATAAATCAGTTCTGCAATAAAATGTATTTCTTTGACACACCAGAAATTTGCACGGCTCATACTATCCAATTAATGGAATAGCATCAAATGTGTAGGCTAGATGCTGTTGGAGGTCATCATCGATGGCAAATTTAGAGCTGCATAGGTTTCTAATTCAAATAATGATTTGACGATGACAGTAAAGGATTCATCATAGGGAAACCTAAAGAGAATTTTCACTATTGAGACTTAAGATCCAAATCAATTCAAAATATTTAGAAAGCCGAATCATGTTTTACTGTATAAGAAGATAATAGTCCAAGTACTCATTTTTTATTATCCAAAATAAAGTATTTTTTAAATTAAAACAAATTAAAAAAAAAGGCTTACCTAAGAAAGAACTGCAAATGATAGATCAAGTTTAAAAGAATGGATATCATTGGACACTATAATCACTAATAATACACATAGCTTTCGTCCTTTTTTAAAAATTTAATTTTAGTTTTATTTATAATTTGTTACAATTTTGTTCCTCACTAAACGTTCTTTTTTGTGTCATGTCCTTTTAAGATGCGAGTTTTCATGGATCTTCATGAATTCCTATTTTTTATAGCATTGAGACAAATTTTGGCAAATTAACTTCACACGTGTTTCGCAAAAGTAAAGGCCTTAACAACGGAGAACAATGCTTAACTCAAATAATGCAACTTAATTGTATTCTGGTTGGTCTTCTGTACTTTATAATTACAGTCCGATTATAAACATTACATTTCTTAATTACTCCGGATCTTCTGATTAGTCAAAATGATACAATTTACAACGCGCTAAAAAAAGATCTATCTCATAAGGACACTTAGGAAACCCGATGGGACCTTTAACTAATTTTATAATATTTTAACAACTTAAATGTAAAAATCTATTATAATTAAGAAATAACAAATAATTGTATTAAAAATTCAGTTTTCATCGAAAAAACTTTTTTTGATTTCAGAAAATATTGTCTATATTCATAAAAACAACTAAAAGAAAATAAAAGCATTTGAAATTAAATAATATCTTTGTTTTATTGAGTTTTTTATGTTACAATTCAGAGCTGATTTTCAGGTGGCGGGGTCCAATTAAAAACAAAAAAAAAACATGATCTGCATTCCTCAAAGCCTTGTGCTTTTAACTATTGTAATCACTAAAGCCGATGCAATCGAATTTCTAGCGTTTTCATAAAATTAGTTAAGGGGGCGGGTAATATAAAAAATAATATTTCTGCCATGACTTTAATAAAAAACATTTGTAATAATTTCGATCATCTGTGAATTGTTCCTGAAAGTTTCATTAACATGCGACAATTATTTTTATTTTTGCAAGATTTTCCAAATTAATGTGTCATACCAAAAAAAAAAAAACCGTGTTAAATATTGTCTGTTATTTTACAAGTTCCGGTGATACAAAGAGAAACAAGGTTTTCGTAATCAAAATTTAGAATGTTCTAAAAAGAAGGAAAAATTTAAAAAAAATAATTAATTTCCTCTTAATAATAACATAAGCATTTAGACGATAAACTTGTTTTCGGCAAGGTTGGCGTCTTTTTCATCAAGCTATTCTTTTTTTTAGCGATTTCGTGGAGGTACCTATAACTGTTATATCCATAATATTCTCATTATCCTTCTGTAGGATCACAAATCTTTTTCACCGTTGCCACAAATATCTTTTTCATCTGGGAGGAAATTATACAGAATTCAATGCCATGTAAAGATGTTTTGTATTAAAAACACCTAAATCCGTATCTTTTTTTTGCGAACGAAATTTTCCAGTTTCTTAATATTGTATATTTCTTTATTCCTATGCCCTTTTGATTTCTACATCGCATGGATTTCTCCAAGTTCGCCACCGCCTTAACCAGGTATTGAACTAACACTCTTTGGGTCCTGTCACTAGATCTAACTAACGCCTTTATCCACTGTGCTATGTGGAGAGGGGAATTAACTGGAGATAACTGATAACTGACATCCATTAAACATGGCACGTGGAACTAGAACAGTCTACCTCAGTGAGTGAAATAAAGGGTTCAGTTCGACATTCCAACCACCTGAAGAAGGCCGGAGCGTACAACGGCCGAAACGTCGTGATAAATATGGCGACAAAGTTGAGGACAATAGTCCGAATAAAGTAAATAATGTACATATCATCTGAGAAATATAGACAGATACTAAACACATATTGGCACAGAGGATAAAGGCCTTAGTTAGATCCAATGACAGGACCCGAAGAGTGTTCAATACCCGGCTACGGCAGTGGAGAACTTTCAGAGGGAATTTAACAGGAGATAACAGATAACTGACATCCATTAGACATGGCACGTGGAACTAGAACAGTCTACCCCAGTGAGCGAAATAAAGGGTTCCGTTCGACATTCCACCCATCTGAAGAAGACCTGAGCGTACAACGGTCGAAATGTTGTGATAAATATGCCGACACAAATGAGGACAATAGTCCGAATAATGTAAATAGTGCTTACGGCCGTATCACGTTGAAACTATGCATTACGAAAGAGAAAAACTGACGACCTCTGTCTAGTGAAAACGTTTATGAAGAATTACAAAAGAACTACTTAAAAAAATGAAGCAGAGTTATTTTAGTATCAGTAACGCTGTCCTTAGAATTTTTACCCAATTTGAGCTTCTTTTTGTATAATATTGTTAAAATTATTTCTCAACGTTGACTTGATAAATAATGTTTTATAAATGAATTAGTCGAAAATATTTCGGCAAAGAGTTAAAATGTATTCTATATCTTTATTACGATGAATGATTAAATTGCTCAATAAGATTACTTATGTATGATCAAGCTTCGAAATTAACATAAACTATTGAACATTGAATTGATATTTTAATGTTACTGGAGAAAGCAAATACATTTAAGAAGGTGAATTAAGTGAAGACAGGGCGTTGATAATTCAGAACAGAATAAAAATACAAAGTGATATTCAAATAATTTAATGAGCATAATTCACACTGCAACAACGTCTTATCTAAATTCTATGAGAGCAATGAAAGTCAAATCACAAAGTTCCATCTGCAAAGAAATGTTGCCTCTAACATACTGAACATTCCCAGTTCATTTATGTATTATGATGGTTGCATCATCTTCCCGAAAGGCGTCCTGGATACGACGATAAACTACGTCCAACAACAAGGCTTCAGATAATGTTTTCGGAAAAATAATGTTGCCAGCTATATGTGTAATACTACTGTATATTTAATATATATATATATATATATATATATATATATATATATATATACCTTAATTTGGCATTAAATGACCCACAGTGGTTGATATGCCATAAAACCCAACAAACCAACCAAAATCTTTCCGATAGAGCAGATATGCCATTTACGTTATTCCGTAATCTAATGATAAAATTATTTCTGGTCAAATAAAAATTACGTCGGCATATATATATATACATACACACACATACACACGCATTCGAGCAAAGTGGGACAATTTAATTCTTGAAATCACTGAAATTTTGGTCATTATTGGCCCCTGTCACCTCCAATGTATTCCTCTTGGGAAGCTAAAGCTATGCATTTTTCGAAACGTTGGAGCCATCGCTGGAAATATTATTGGAAACCTGTTTACAAATCATGTAGACAAGAGTTACTGGATGTCAGTTATTTTTTTCTTGCGGGATTTGGAGATAGTTGGAAGTCTCAGAGAGCTAACTCTGGAAATAAGGTGGTAGGTGCACTTTTGCAATGAATGTTCTTATAAACTTGCGAACTCCCAAAACATCCCGTACAGGAGGATTGTCATTTGCAGTTTTTCCCTCTACATAGATTCTTTTCACCATTTTAGCATTTCCATATTAACATTGGCATTAGTTCTTCTCTGAATCACCACTTACGTAATCGTGCATATTTTCCCGCCCTTCTTGAACCGCTTATACCATTCAAAAACACTTTCTTCATAACATGTTCCCTATAAGCCATTCTAAATAGGACTAGGATTTTTATCAAACTTCACAAAAAATTTTATGCTAATCATTTTCTGTTAACATTATAACATAAACAACTTTCTGAAGTACCGACCCTAAATCAAGGAGGTAGGCCTGTTGATTTCTAGTCCAGAACTCTAAACCCCTCTGAACGAAACCACTCCCCAGTATATAAACAAGCTAACGCTATCATCGAAGCAATCAGAGAACTGAAATATGTTATTCTCGTCACGGACCAAAAGCTCTATTCTACATTTTCGATAAGTATAAAGTTTCGAAGACTAAAAAACGACAAAATTCATATCTAGCGAATTTAACTTTTCACTTACAAATATGGTATCAGATATCGATCGAGCATCAAAAACGTATGCCCAAATGTGTTAAGGAGAGTACATTGCACTTCGGTCGTAAATATCGACCTTAAATAATTACATAATAATCTGTCATCCTGGAGTATTAAAAATGATGCACTTTACAAGGTGGAGAAATTAACCCTACTCAACAGAGGAATTAAAAAGAATGACTAAAAAATGTAATGTCTGTACCGTAGAAAAGCCAAGATTTGTGAGAGGAGGGGGCAAATTAATCAAAGCTACTCAAACCAATGAAA
Organism: Acanthosepion lycidas; assembly: GCA_963932145.1. NCBI lineage: Eukaryota > Metazoa > Mollusca > Cephalopoda > Sepiida > Sepiidae > Acanthosepion > Acanthosepion lycidas. The sequence continues at coordinate 110,021,957 of OZ010585.1, read as the reverse complement.
GACTGAATATAGATTTCAAGGTCCTCTTCCTTCGAATCGAGGAGGAAATAAGTATTTATTGACTATCATTGATGATTATAGCCACTACCTTTTTGCGTGTATGGATATGCTCAGTAAAACTGTATTTACTTACTTAAGCAAATTATTTTGCATATTTGGTATGCCAAGTTATAGACACTCTGATAGAGGAACTTATTGGAGAATAAAGATTTTGCAAGAGAAAGAAATAGCTACTACTAGGTATACTGTGTATCACCCACGGGGCAGCGGTGAAGTGGAGAGACTGGATGGAACTCTGTGGAGGACGATCAACTTAACCTTAAAATCACCTGTATATCAATGGGAAACCATATTATCTGACGCTCTCCACTCGATTCGCTCCTTACTGTCTACAGCCACGAATTGTACTCCTCATGAACGGATGTTTTAGTATCCGAGAAAATCTACTCCCGGAAAATCTGTTCCTTCGTGTTTGACGGTTTCATGGAAAGTGTTCATGAGAAACTACGTTTAGAACAACAAGTCTGAGTCTAATGTGCGAGAGGTTGAGCTGATTCAGGCGAATCCCGAATACATTCTTGCTAGGTTACCATAAGTACTGTTACTCTACGTCACCGCGTTTCTGTTGGGGAGGGAAGAAGATACTGTACCATAACCAGTGTCCAATGATTCAATTGAAATGGCTGAACCAGGAACCTGTATCTCTCTTAGCCCAAAACACTGCAAAAATGTTTCCCCAAATCCCCCAAGGCGATCTAGGCGTATCACTAAAGAACCTTGACGAATCGGTATCGAACACAACAACAACAAAAAAGAAAGAATTTCCACCCTCCTCTTCTTTTGCCGAAATAACGTATTGCAAATTTAAATTGGCAAAAATAAAGTGGGGGTGAATGTTGTATTTATATGCAAATCTCGACCATATAAATAGCGGTTGACACAGTTGTAGGCTAAACCAATGTTGACCTCCAAGACTCGAGAAATAATACTGGATACTTCTAACTAATTATAGCTTACAACAGTATATATATATATATATATATATATATATATATATATATATATATATATATAGTTTAGGTTTCTTTTAGTTATTTAAGTATTTCTAGTTATTTTTTTCCTTACTTAGATTAGGCCATCGTATTATTTTAATCGATAGATTACGAAACTAGTAAGGAATTGACATTCCTTACCAGTTTCGTAATCTATCGATTAAAATAATACGATGGCTTAATCTAAGTAAGGAAAAAAATAACAGTACGAGATAATTTTGTGATGAACGGTTTCGTAAAATTAATGTAAATGGGATAAAGGTTTGACGTGCGTGTGAGTGTGTGAGAGAGAATACATTTACTACATTAATATGTAGAGGCGTGAACGTAGCATACATTTTTCTAATTTCGTTTGATTAAAAGTACAAGGTTAGACTTCAAGATTTTTATATAATAGTAAGAATAATGAATGCATTTTTTTAGGAAAAGTAATATGTGGTAAGGTTTACTTATCGAATTAGTATTTAAAAAAATAAAAATATTAGATTAAAATATGCGAGAACTAGTCCAGCTTACCTCGTTATGAATTCCGGGGAAATAGCGCGAACCAAAAACCGGACGGAGCAAAAAGACAAGACTATATAGGAGGGAAGGGTGAAAAGCCTTTATTTCATTGGCTGATGTTGACTGACGTATGTCAATAAGAACGGCCGGACTCCTAGCCATATTTGATTTTTTTTTTGCTGTTGAAAAAAAAACAAAAACAAAAACAACCACAACCACAACCACAACCACAACCACAACCACAACCACAACCACCACAACAACAACAACAACATGTTCAAAATTAATATTCATGGAGACCTACCGGACACTATTCGTAACATACTTGTTGACAACACTAATATGATAGCATCATCTACATGCAAAAAAAAGGCTATAAAAACAAACAAACCAACACTTAATAATATTAACTTTGAACATGGACATAATATCTTAACTGTGTTCTGAAAAATGAAAACATTTTATAAAACATACATATAACAAACTATTTCTTATTTTAACAGTTAAAATATAATCCTTGAAAATGACTAAATGTATAGCCGAAAGCGCTCGGATAAAAAGAACATTCGGACAGTTTTTTTATATAATATATCATCCGAAAAGAAAAAAATATTAGATCGCGTGAGAAATTCTTAAAAAAAAACTCAATAAAAGAACCTTGTCTGTCGTTTTCAATGAAATGCGCATATATATATATATATATATATATATATATATAATTTCAAATACAATTTAAGTTGAAACGAGCTGCTGGTAAATTATAAACTGATGTCACTGGAATGATAACATAAAAGACTTTGCTCAACTCTGCTAATGAATTCAAATAATCAGGTCTTTTCTCATAAGCTCTGATAACTGCCGTCTATATTATGTTTAATTGAATAGCTACATTATCTTTAGAACAGTAAAAACTAAACTTAAAATAAAACAGCAACTTTATAAATTATGTAATGCATTTTTTGTTCATGGTCAATCCGGAATATTTCAAAGCGTGATAAGAATCAGTATACAAACAAACGAAATAGGGATTATGAAGAAACTCTGAACAGATAAAATGTATCGCCACAAATCAAGCTTGATTAATATCGATTGTTTACGGTTAACGTTACACAAAATTATGAAAAATAAACTCACCTCTTTTACAGTATTTCTCAATAGAAAAGACATTCGTCTGCTGAGCAAGTCAGAAAATTCTTGTTGTCGCATAGATTCTTTGAATCTATCCATAACGAGACGCTGCAATTGTTCAGAAAATTGTTCCAAACTTGCAGACACATACTTTGAAGTCAAGTTCAGCTTTCTTAATATTTTTTGTTTACTTATAATATCCATCAAAAATGTAAATGTCAATGCAGCTCTCTGATCTTGAGTTTTGCTCAGGACTCGTCCACAGATAGCTCCAATTTGGGATTTCTCGAAAAAATACTGCGTTCTTTTGAATGCTACAAATTCACTGATACCTTGAGACATTTTGTAGAAAATGGTTTCAGCAAGAGAAACCATCAGCTCTTCCGAATGGTCTAGGTCAGTTTGAGACACCTCAAGGAATCGACCTAATATCGGACATTTGACAATGAAATCTCGATTCTCGTTTAAAAACTTTGCAACTCCCACGAAGAAAGCCAGACGAGAAAGCGCAAAAACTGAATAATACTTTTCTGCACTGATCTCTTCCTTGGCACCAGCAATTGCTTGATTGGTTAAATTAGCAGCCACAACATTTACGTAAGGCCGAGATAGTCTATGTTTTGTTTCTTTTAACGCCACATTTAACAGGATGACAAAAATAGCGTCTTCCACTTTGTTGATCGCCTTTTCAATCTTTGTCTCACGCGATAGAAAAAATGTTTGAAAATTCCCCATTAAATCTTGAATTAAGACACGTTCTTCGATCATAGTTATTTGCGGTATTTTCCACGGAGATCTCTCAAAGTTATCCAAATCTATACACGTTTCACAGAGGTTATTACGCCACATGCATTTAAGAAGTAGACTTTCAGCATATAAGAAAATCGTTTCAATTCTTTCTAGCTTGAGTTCCATTTTATGAAGATTTGATATAGTCTCTTTTGGTGGAATCAGAACAATTGAGTCAAGTAGAACATTAACGATATCATCCAGGTCTGAACGCCAGTGAAGCATCCTCCAGCGTTTGTTGTCAAATACCCTCAAATTGCAATGTATATTTCTCCCATTGCCAACTTGATTAATACCTTTTGCCTCTTGAGAGCGAGTCGGGGAATTTTCTTTCAATTTGGCGTTCAATGCAGAAAGTAAACTTACATCAGTCAAATCCGCAGATAATTTACGAAATTCAATGTTTTGGCTTTCTAGATCCATAGTTAAATTACTCAGATCGCTCGACAGATAATCGCTGATCTTACTTCCTGGCCATTCAGACATTGCACATGGTGCATGATCCTTGTTTTTCGATTCTCTTCTCGAGGCTTCAGATATCAAAAGTTCATGAACATGATGATGTAATGTGTCGTAGGCGAATGATTTGAACAAATGGAAGACCGTTAATATTTCCCGTAATTCGAGATCTTCCACGTAGACCAGTTTGAATAGCTGCAAAATACACATAAGAGAGTCGACAAACTTCTTAGCAACTTGCAGCGAGTAGTCGTCTCTGTGCAAATATTTGCCAGGATCATTGTAAAGGTCAGTTGCACAATCAAAAGGAATGCAGAAATCATTTCCTATGAGTACAGCAGCGTACATGGCGTCGAGTTCTATAAAGGGGTCTAACGAACGCAGAAGCGAAAACGATTCATCCTTTTCACAAACACTGATGTACTGACTCAATTTACACAATCTGCACCCGTCCAGATCTTGAAATTCCGATTCCCAGTCATTTATCAAATAAGAAATATTCCTAGGCTTCAAAACTTCTGGGATGTAGCGAGTAGTCTTTGATTCTCTTCGGGATTTTGGTCTTTTTTCTCTCATATCAAGTAACTCAGAAGAATTTAACACCACTTTCCGGCAGATATGCAAGCCCAGGTTGACATAGATCCGATGTAAGAGTTTGCCAAAATAAATATATTCCCGGCCCGGTTCTGGGTTAAAGATTAACTCGTTTTTTTCACCTTTAACCTTCATTTGAATGTTCCTCAGGAAACTTTCAAAGCAGCAGGACAGTACAAAGACGGCGAGGTTCACAATTTGCGACCATCCAATTAGAATCGGTGTTAACGAAAATGGACGATTGGAATCACCCGTTCTTTCATTCAGGTACAGTAAGAAAAAGTTACCAACCATTGATAGGGAAACAATTAAAAACAGGAGCATTATGTTGTCATGGGGCATAAATTCTCCATAATGGTATTTATTAAACAACCACAAATGGTAGTTGATAATTCGGTGTGCAAGTTGAGGAAAACATCTGAAAAATTAAGAAAAAAAACAACGAACTGAAAAATATAATTAAAAATAAGTATGATAAGGAAGGAAATATACTTATTTCGAATAAAATAGTAGATTAAAGAAAGAGAAATTTGCAGTTAGACATATGTATCAATAAACCCATAGGTTGAAACGTTAGGTTTGGTTTGGTTGATTTTACATGTCTACCTTTTGGGCTATTAAACGCCTAATTTTGTAGTGAGTACGTAATGAAGATCGAATTCAATATTTAGTTAATAGTTAACCAAAAGGGCCTGACTAACCATTATCCAACACTGAGGTACTCAAGCGTAGCTTTTAATTTATTTGTATCTGAAAGTTTCACTGAGAATTGTTGATTTAAGTGATTAATATTCACTAGTAAATGAAGTGCACAGACGAAGAAGTAGAGCATGTCAAAATATTTATTATTAAAAACAAATACATCGAGAGACATTGGTGTAAATAAGTACACATATTTTAAAAGCTTAATGTGCAAAGCTTTCACGTTTGCAATCTTCATCTCGTATACGAAATATTTCATGACAACTCCAGAATATAATTATTGTAAGGAAAACATATTCATCAAAAAATCAGTTGCTATTATCGGCTTATAAAAAAGCAAATAGTAAATATCTTATATGTTCATTGAATAAAAACATGGACAAAAAAGTTACGTAAATACGAGAAGAATGTTAACTTATTAAAGATAACTGTGGTAACACAACCCGATTACCTCCCCTGTTTTATGATTTGTATAAGTCACGCAAAGACTCTTCAGTTACGTTCAATAAAGGCACATTAAGCCGAACTAGACTCCGAGTTTTAATTACAATTTATTTAACGTAATTATGGACAAATACCTTAAACCAGAACGTCTCAACTTAGTCTCTGCAGATCCGTCTTCTACTGACGCCTGGCAATATTGGAAACGATTATTCAAAGGATTCTTGCTTGCACTGGAAAAGAGTTCATCCATTCCTATTACTGATACGGGTAGGCTTAACCTGCTAATACACCATGTTTCCATATCCGTATATACCAATATTTCTTACTGCAAAACTTACCAGGGTACCATAGACGTTTTGGATGGAATTTTTGTTAAAGGCGAAACAGTCTTTGCCGGTCATGTATCAGCAACTACCTGCCAATTCCCTGAGGAGTATTAGAAGACTATCTTCAGCGCTTAAAAATCTAAAGTCGTGACTTTCAAGCGACGACAGCAGATCAGGCAAAGGACGAATTTATCAGAGACTCCTTGATAAATGGATTAGAATCGAACTATATCCGTCAAAGATTGCTGGAAAATAAACAACTAGATTTAGCTACTGGTCGCGAGCAGGCATTTACCTTGGAGATTGCAGGAAAGCGATCTTGTCCATACCTACGAACAAGTGCTGCAGAGGCTGCACTCTTACTCGTCTATCAGTTCAAACGATCCAGACATGGAAAAAAAAAAAGAGTCTGCTACGACAGACTTCCTCTTTTATACCTCTCTCTCCACCAGTTCAAAATCTTCTCTCCGGAAAACAATACATACATTTCTAGTGCTATAGCCAGACGAAACTGTTATTTCTGTGGTCTCAATCTACACACCAGGTCGTGTTGCACAGCTAGGGAAACTAAATGCCACAAGTTCGGGAAGAAGGGATATTTCTCTAAGGTTTTTAGATCAATCTTTTTTTTACCTGCTTCGAATGCTCCTATTGTGACTAGTATCATAGCGACTACAGACCCTAAATCTCTTTCAAAGGCTATATTAACGGTAAAAATAAACGGGATAAAAATGAATGCTCTAGTCGACACAAGAAACTCACAGTTTTATTAACGCTGATATTGAAAAAAGAAACAGATTTAAAATTGTACATTGTAATAGACAGATGGCTATGGCGAACGCTTCACTATCTTTGCAAGTTAGAAGATATATTTTGGCCGGCCTGGAGTCGAATCAAACTAAAAACACTAACACAAAATTTTTCGTGATGCCAAATCCGTGCTGTGATGTCATACTGGGCCATGATTTCCTAAAACAGCATTCTAATATTAATCTCCCCTTTGATGGAGGGAGGGGGCTAAACCAGCGGTTGAACATCTGTGGCCTGGCCGCTATAAATCTAACTCAACCCCAAACTGTAAACTAGTAGCCACCAAATCTCGAAAATATTCTTTTGAAGTAAAATCGTTTATTCAAGCAGAAGTAACAAGAATGTTAAGCGAAGGAATAATTGAAGAAAGTGGATCCCCACGGAGGGCACAAGTATTAATAACATCCTCTGATAATAATAAAAGAATGGTCATAGACTACTGCCAAACTATAAATAGGTACACCCTCCTAGATGCATACTCTACACCCCGTATTGAGAAGATGATAAACGAGATCGCCAAATACAGAATATTCAGCACGTTATGCTAAAGGAGTGATTTCCACCAAGAAGATATAGACTCTAAAGATAAGGCTTATACGGCTTTGGAGCCTGCGGACGACATTATCAGTTCCGACGGATTCCGTTTGGGGTCACTAACGTGGTTTCTAGTTTTCAGAGGGCCCTCGATAAAATAATTCTCGAAGAAAAAATAACAAAGCACCTTTACCTACATAGATAAAGTGATAGTGTGCGGCCATGACTGGGCCGACCACAATTGCAACCTAAAACGGTTTTAGGTGACTGTCAAGAAATATAACCTTACACTCAATCATGACAAGAGTTCTCATGGATCGACAACCAACAGAGTACTTGGATATATTGTGGGTAAAGAAATGATGAAATATGGCTCTGAACAGCTAAAACTACCTATTGCCAACACCATAGCCGTCTTGCGACGAACTATGAGTATCTTCGCTCATTATTCTCAATAGATACCCTCCTTTTCTGAGATAGTACACCCACTTACAAAAATTACTAAATTTACTTTACTTTCTTCTGTCGTAAAAGCCTTTGAAGAATAAAAAGAGATATTGCCAACTCAGCCATCACTTCGGTGAATCCTGACATCACTCTAGACGCTTCCGACCACGCCATAGGTGCCGCGTTAACGCAATCCGGACGCCCTGTAGCGTTCTTTTCCAGAACATTGTCAAAATCCGAGAGCAGACATTCAGTTATCGGTAAAGAGGCTTATGCCATAGTGGAGGCGCAAAAAACAAAATGGCGATATTTCTCAATTGGTCGCTGTTTTAAATTAATCACTGATCAAAAGTCAATCTCTTTCACGTTTAATCCAAAGACGTCAAATAAAATGAAAAATGAAAGATAGCAAGATGGAGTATTCTTGTTTTTTGGTTAACGTTTTTTATCGGCCGGGAAAGAAAAATACAACGGCGGACACGCTATCAAGTGTGTGGATCAATAAACAGCACAAAAGATCTGAAAAAATTAATAACGGTCTCTGTCATGCAGGCATCATGTGGATGATACATGTGGCTCGAAGCGGTAATTTGCCTTTTTCAGTTGAGAACGTGAAATGAATATTAAAGGTTGTCAGATTTGCGCTCGAATAAAACCAAGGTTCTGCAAACACAAACCAAATATCCCAATAAAAGATACGGTCATTTGAGAGGCTGAGCGTGGATGTTAAGGACCCTCTTCCATCTAAATCCCGAAACAAATATCTACTGTCGTTGACAAGTACTCGCGACTCCCTTTTGCTTTTTTCTGTCCAGATGTAAGTGCAACAATTGTCATACGCTTCTGTCTTTGTTCACTTTACTCAATATTCGGGGCACCAGCTTATATTCATACAGATAGCGAGACCGCTTTTATGATCGATCAACTAAAATTCCTATTGGAACAATGAGTGGCCGTAAACCGGATTACCCCATTCAATTTTCAAGGGAATGGACAGTACGAGAGATACAATGACATGATATGAAAGATCGTACAGTCATCACTTGAAAAACAAAACCTTCCAATTAGGCATTGGGAAGACGTCATAACCGAGTCTCTGTACACTATGACAACAATATTGTGTACAATAACTAATGCAACACCTCATGAAAGGTTTTTAAAATCTCCCTCCTTCGTGGCTCTCACAGCCAGGTACTAAGAAACCATGTTCGACAAAAGAAAGTAGGATTCTCCTGTGATTAAGGTGGAACTGCTCGAGACGAACCCATTCTATGCGCGCATCCAGCATCCCGACAGGAGACGTTCGAACGTTTCCCTCGGGGATTTGGCCCCTGTCGGCGAGTTATCAAACAAGGAGAAGCAGCTCTCCACTGAAGCAACATCTCACCCTCTTGTTAGTAACGACGACAAAATATCATTGGATTCTCCCGAGGAACAAGGCCCCAATAGTGACGATTTAGAGATCGACACCAGAACAGCTCCCTTAAAACGAGAGCATACTTCCACAAACTCTGATAATCAGCTTTCAGAATGAGTGCCTCACTCCAAGCTGGAGACAGAAATATTATGAGACAAACTACTTCTGGTCGACTGATCTCTAACACCTGAAAATCCACCTAAACCATCCCAGAGAACTGCCAAGAGCCCCAGTCACCTGGATGGATATCGTGTCGAACTAGTAGGAAACAAGCTGCGGAGAATGTTAAAACAACCCGATTACCTCCCTTGTCTTATGATTTGTATAAATAAGTCACACTGTCTTAGCGAAAATGGAATAACTCTTGAATTACGCTCAATAAAGACACATTAAACCCAACTAGACTCCGACTTTTCATTACAATAACAAAATTAATTCAAGAATCGAGGAATAATTTCTCAAGTCGGTGAGAGTTTTGCTAGGTAATTCTTTGAATAAAAAGTTATCTTCACTTTGACGAATTGTTTTTATATATAATCTCCGAATATAAGGAGAACGAAAATAATATATCAATTCTAACGTTCACAGCATTAATTCAAAAGAGTTCTCAATACCGATAGTTGACCAGTAATTACTTATTACAATTTTTTCATATAGACAAAAACAATTTACTGAGGACAATTGTTTTTGTTTATATGAAAAAATTATATATATTTTCTTATATAGAAGAAATTTAAGCTTCTTGAACGTGTATTGTCTGCTTTTCAGGGTGGAAGCAGAGGCTGAGTTGTTTAATTGTTTCATTTTTAAAATTCGAAAATATTGTTGATCCAAAACCAATAAAAGGTTTGCCTCTAAATTCCGAGGAGTGAATTTGGAGCCTACCTGTAAGTTATAAAAGGGGATCTGGGAGTTCATTAAAGGAGTTGACCAACAACTGCTGCAAGAATCCAGGTCGCTCCGGTCCAGGAAGAAAAACAAGAAATTTGACAAACACCAGACGAGAATTGAAGGGAACATCAAAGTCGCTTCCGCATCAAGAAAAAGTCTTCGGTTGGTGTGACTGTCCTATTTTTCATTGTTAGCTCGAACTTTTCTTCAAAAATTGTACCAATTCTTTCAAAACTATTCAGAGAAGTATTTTTTCCTTTCTTCATCTTATTTTTATGTAGTTATCTTTTCTGAGAACCTTATGTCGCAACATTATTTTTCTTGTAAAAAGGCATTTTTCATTTACATTGATAATTTTACATGTTATCGGCTATCATTTGCACTTAATTTGTGTAATTCATTTTTGTGTGTTACCAATAAATCTATCGTTTGTTCATTAAATTCAGCTCGTGTAGTCTGTCGTTATTGGTACCCATATAAATTAAATGTTACATCAAATATTTGTTTGAACTATTTTTTTCGGGTGTTTTTAACAAATAAAAAATCCTATATGTACTAAGATAGTGTAAAAAAACAAAATTCAACCAAAAATGAAAGAAAATATCTACTTAATTATTAAACTATTAATACTACCCTCCGTAGACTAATATTTATTTTATGATGTCAACTATATCAATGACAAAATATCCGTTGTTAATAATAATATTAATGCCTGACTTTATCACTTGGACATGTTCCCTTGCGGCTTGCACACTGTGCATGTCTTTTCAGGTGCAGGAGTTATGAGGGTACATAATGACACGAATCTCGAGAGGCTTCTTCTGTTTAAATTTAAAGTTAGTGACAGCCAGGGTGGCGTAGGAGTCATATCCTGATACTTGGAAACACCGCCATTCGGAGATTCTCCGAGGAGACAAGGTCACTTGAAAATATGTTTAACAAGATCACACTTGCAGGTTTATATGCTGCTTTTACTAAAGCTTCTCACCATATCACGTTATTCATGTGCCTGAGATATCAGACTGGCTGCCATGATGTGTACATCGGTCTTCATATATTTCTACCCCAGTGTCACTTTCTTAACATATTGCTCTCTCAAATAATAGTTGTTCAGTTCATGGATCCATAGACATTTAATTTACATATTTTGTGAATTATTCCAAAGCCTTGGTTTGCTTTTTTTTGCAGTTTGTTACCAAACTCTGTCTAGTTTTATGTCGGTAGATATTATACATTCACATCCTGAAGTGTGTTCACCTTTATGGAACCAACAAACACGAAAGCTGGGTTCTACCCATGACGAGGAACGGTAGATGAAGCATGACCCGTTATCTTTAGAATGATTTTTTTAAGCCAAACATTTCGGTAGCTTTTCAAAAGTAGGCTATTATTTGTTATATTACCGACACGGAATTAGAGACAAATACCAAATCGTCTTCGAACAGAAGTTCACTCAGTAGATGTAATGAGGACTCTGAAGACACTTTAGGTTCAATAAATTGTCATTTGAACTTGTATGGTAGTACAAGTTAGTAAATTGTTTATTCTTTAAAAAAAACTTTTAGATGACATCTATGTACGTTTACTTATATCACTACAAACCAAATACTTGATAAAAGATTTTTTTTTAACCTTATAATTGTCGCTGAATGTTTGAAAACACAAGAATAATCTTTATACAATATTTCATTTGTTCGGACTGTTGTCCCAATCTTTACTGTCACATTCACGACGTTTCGGCTGTTATACGCTCCAGCCTTTTTCAGGATCAGTCTATATTTCTGAGATGAAGTATTGTAAACATTTACACTGTTTACATTGGTCGGACTGTTGTCCCAATCTTTACTGTCACATTTACGACGTTTCGTCTGTTATACGCGCCAGCATTTTTCAGGATCAGTCTATATTTCTGAGATGAGGTATTGTAAACATTTACATTTTTTACATTGTTCAGACTGTTGTCCCCAATCTTTACGGTCACATTCACGACTTTGGAATTTAGAACGTAACCCTTTATTTAGTCCAAGGCATGGTACGTGGAATGAGAACAATCCACCCCGAGTACTAAATAAACAGTTCGGTTCGAAATTCCAATAAATATCACCCGAAGAAGGCCGGAGATTGCAACGGTCGTCGTGAATGTAAATGTAAAGATGAGGGCAACAGTCTAAACAATGTAAATAGGTTAAATGGTTACGATACCCCATCTCAGAGATATAGACAGATGTTGAAGAATGAACTTAACAGAAATTTTGCTAGCATCATGAAATTGCATTTTTAAAAGATAAACATAAAGGTTACATTATTGATAATGATGTTGGATTCTATCCTCTTGGAAATTTATGCATATATATATATATATATATATATATATTGCTAAAACCCAATTACAGCCTCTTTCTCTTTACTTCCCTCTCCCTCTTTTTTCTTTTTCCTTTTTCTTTTCTCGCTTCTCCCCTCCCATTTCAATATATCACTTGCGTTAACTTAACCGTCTAAATAGGTCAAGGTCTGGTCACTCTTCCTCCCCCAATACAAAGTATGCTTGAGAGAGATATGAAATTAATCCCTCCCTATACTCTACTACGTCTCTTTAACTACCCCTTTTACACTCTCTGTTAAATTACAAAAACTTACGCTACCCATCAATTTTAATTTCTTTTTTCGTTTCATTTCATTTTTGGAAGTGCTATCTGATGATCCGGCGTCCTTTAAAAGAACTCTGGTGGAATAAATTATTATAATGGTACCTTAAAGTGGTCTGTTTTTCTTTTAAATATTAGCTCTGGATTTACATTGAGCTCTCAGGATTTCATCCTCCTTGGGATTACCCATTCGGATTACCAAGTTCTTCATAACATATATATATATATATATATATATATATATATATATATATATATATATATATATTTCTCGGACATTAAGGCCGGTAAACTTTATAAATACTGTTTATTATAAACAGGGGATTTACTTAAATATTTGTATCTATAAAATGAATGTATAAACATAACAATATCTTAAAATAATTGTCGGACTGTGTCAATTTCATAATGTGTGACGTCATTTGTTTACATTTGGATACGAATTGAGCGGATATGAATATACGTGAGAGATTCATGGAAGATTGTAGTTTAAAAGCAGTAAAATCGACCTTGCTAACCGAACGATTCTCTGTGTCTCAATCGGTTAAGGCATGTCAGGCTATATGACGGTTCCGTATAGGATACAGGTTCGATTCCTGTCGGAGGACAAATATCTTCTATGAAAATTTCTCGGACATTCAGGCCGGTAAATATTATTAATTCCGTTTACTATAAAATAGAGCATTTACTTAAATATGTGTATCTATCAAAAGAACGTATAAACATAAAAATGTCTTAAAATAATTGTCGGACTTTGTCCATTTCATAATATATATGCCTATTGTAAGCAATGATAAATAAACAATGAATGTAAAATATCCTGTAACACCATACCCATTGGCAATTGGGATTAACAATGATGTACTCTATAGTACGAGTTTTTATGCAAAAATTAGGGATTCGCACTATACATAGGTAATTTTTGTAAGGTGTTAAAAATCAACCATTTTCGGTGATCGATTGCACTATATACAGGTATTTCTTCTGGAAAAGCTAAAATTCATGCCTCGAAATTCGGGTGTCTCCTTATACCTTAAGTCGACTTATACACGAGTATATACGGTAATTCATAAGCACAATGAAGAATACTTTGAAAAAATAAGTTAATCTTTGTCTTGGGAATTTAAAACACTCTGTAATGTTGGGGAAAAAAAATTGAAAATGTCAAACGTCTTCTGCTACCAAGTTCACTCATCAAATACGAAAGCCAAACAAATCAACAGTGACATGGAAACTCTTTTTCACGGAAACACAATCACACGTTGGCCGTCAAACTTAAAATTTCCTACTTTGTCAAGTCAAAGTGACAAATGCTTAGAATGGGTTTTTAAATGATTGCTATTTAGGAAATTCTGTAAAGAAGAATTACGCCCCCAGCAGGAATTAAGAGAAGTATTTTGCTTCAAAAACACCCAGTATTGATGGCATAACCTAGCAGTATCGTTTTAAAAATGCACTTTAGTGTTTGAGTATTGTGTCATAGCATGGGTAATAACTTACTGACCATTTACAAAAATTTTCAAACGCGATTTCTGTTAATCTTGCCTCCTCTATCAAACATATTTTTTCATAATAAATCCCAGAATTCAACATCCCTGTCAGCACAATATTTTCCAAATGAAGAGTGTGAGGCGTAGGCTAGCACATAACCTTTCGTTTAACGTGTCTTCGTTTTGAAGTTCTACAGATTTTAAGTACCAGCAAATCTCTCAGCTTGGATGAAGAGGATGTTTTTTTTTTGCCACCCGGAGACTTGTACTTCCGTGGGAGATAACGTTAAAATGTGTTTTGAATAAGATAGAATGAGAAAAGAAATAAGGGAAGAAATGAAAATAGCATCTCGGCTAAAACATTCTCAAGGCATTTTTCTTATCCCCTCTCGGCATGGCTATTGGATGAACAAGGTCGCGCAGACGATTCTTTTAAGCATTTCCCCACAAGCACTAGTATTACAGAGAGTGTAAGGGAAAATACTGGGTATAGCGGGGTGAGGAAATGATAAAAAGAAGAATGGAGGAAGATAACAAAAAAGAACGGGGCCGATTGGCATTATATTTAAATCTTTGAAGATTATAGTTATCAGGAAAGCAAGCAAGAGGAAGGGAGTTTCACTGTCAGGAAGTGCGAGATAAGAAGCCGTTGGAGTAGAAGAGACATTGAACTGTTTCGACAGTAAAAGGGTGGGACCAAGATGCCAACCTAGAAGCACGCTTAAATTCACGCAGTCGGGACACCAGTGAAAATAACTCGCCAGAGCAGATGCCATGAAAATATTTATAGAAAAGACAGAGAGAAGCCACATTACGTTGGGGAGACCCCAAGTCAGGACCGATCACTTTGCATATCCGTCTTTGGATTTTGTCGAGCAAAAATATTTACACCGTATGATATGAAGTTTGCTTCTTTCAAGGCTGCTTTTAAATGATGGTACACCAAATGCCACATTCTCATATGCCACATAGATTGTGATACATGTTAAAATTTAAAGATCTTTCTAATGGAGACATACATACATAAAGTCTGGAAACTAATATTGATAAAAAGGGATTACTTTATACAGCAATATTTATTTTTCAACATAATATCCTTCCTTTTCAGCGCACTCTAGTGGTGAATATTAATCAGAGATGAAATATTAAACAGTGAAGACTTCATATCAAAATGTTGCTAATAACTACTCGCCATTCCGCAAATTTATCGATCCAATATTGTTGAACGTCTCTCGAAGAGAAAATCTTTTTACCTTCACATTGTTGAAACATTATCTACGCTTGTTTCGAGAAGATCGTCATGAACATACATTCAGACGATATACAAAGATGCATAAATTCACATATCGAAAGAACTTTTTGTTGTATAGTGTGGGCCTTTCACCTTTCAAGAATGAAAAATATTTAAATTTCTTCAGTAGATATTTCCTTGAAATAGAACTGCTGATATTTGTCTTTGAATTTGAGCTACAAACACTTATTACATTAATTACATTACTTTATATTACTGTATTTATTGTCTGTCAGTTGTTTTTAAAAAGTTATTTTATATTATTTACATTCGGACTAATATTCCTCATTTTTGTTGCTATTATCTAAACGTTTCGTTCGTTGTACGTTCTGGCCTTCTTCAGGAGTTTGTCGATCCAGGTAACGTTCAGTGAATTTCAAACTGAACACTTGTAGGGGAGTTATAACTCTGAGTAAATAATTATAACCCCCCGTAAGATTTATGTATACAAAAATACTCCAAAAACAGCAAGACGTGGAAACAACAAAACGAGTTTTATTTATTATTTGGTTTTTATGTGATTTTCGAGAAACAAGAGACAGAAATACTGAGTAAAATTGTGAGTTTGGGGTCAAATGTAGATCAAATACGGATCAGAATCCGACAGAAAGGGAGGATAAATAATAAGTAAAATGTATACAGTCTTCCTCGTATGTTTCTATAGATGTGCGTAATGAGTGTCCAAATAATTTAGATGGAAAAACACAAGAGGTGTATAGGGTTTCCTTACCTCGAATTTTTGTCGAGTGTAAAAGATTAATGTTACTATTCAGTCAGTTATGTGCCATACATGATACATGGTTCGGCGATCATGTATCTTTCGATACATGACTGACGAGGCAGTTTTTTTCCCCGTAAGTAGGTAATATTACTATTATGGACTGAAAAAGGAAAAGGCGATGACATTTTCATTGATGCACGTGTTAACGATCATTCTGTGTGTACTGCTTGTCCGATAGTCAGAATGTCATGTGTTTGTGTGTGTAGAGGAGAAAAGTGGAATTGATTCTCATTGGTTTAGAATGAGTGAATTAATGATAATTATAATTGTTATAATTATTTTATTATAATTATTTTTTTGACACTATAATTAATTTTTTATTTATTTTTTAATAGACACGACACTCCTTTACGTTAATCATCTAAGTTAAATATATGATAAAAAAAACAAACTTATCAACAATTATTTATTAGATAAATTCAGAGCAAAATATTTTTCATTTCTAATTAAATGACCGTAAAGCCACAAGTCTGAGCATATGAGAATGTTTAAAACATATTTTTATCTTTCGTAAGTTCTCTTAAAATACGTATGCATTTTTAGAGAACTTGTGAAAGATAAATGCGTATATAAATAGCGAGGTATAAAAAATCGTAAATATAAAGGCATACAAACATCCGTTACTTGTTAACCAGATCCTTATGAGAGATAAAAAAAAAATATATAACATAGCAAAATGCTTCTGGGCTTTTTATTTAAATTATATTAGATAAACCTAGAAAAAGTATTAAAGATTCAAATCCCCAATAGAATAAGATAATTTAAAATATGACTTTTTATTTTCCTAAAGTAGAACGCCGAAAGCTATGACAAGACAATTCCAAGCGCTAGGATTTATGAGCACAGCTTTACTTATTTAATTTAAAAAAAAGATGCATTCAAACAACCTGAATCTTCCTAAGAGCAGTAAAATGGAGACATAATAACAATTTGTTGAAAAAGTCAATTTTCAATTGCAAATCAAAGCTATAAATTTTTATCTATCTAATAATTTAAATTACTTAAATTCGAACAGTTATCCTCATTATTGTCATGTTCATAACGTTTCAGCCGTTTTACGTTCCGACCTTCTTCAGGTGATAGGAATTTCGAATTGAACCCTTTATTTCCTCAAAACTCGCCTTCATGGATGTACTAATATCTCGAACAGAGCATGGGTTCAAGACACCCGTATACCGCAAGCCAACATTCACCGGACAATACCTCAACTTCAACTCCCACCACCCACACAGTGTAAAGAAAAGGATCGCCCGCTGCTTACAACATTGAGAAAAAGTCATAAGTAGCGATCCAGAGACATATGATCAATAAATGATCAGTATTAGCAGTACCCTACAATGTAACAACTACTCTGGGTACAAGGCAGTACCTCCGACAAACTGGAATAGGTTACAAGAAGATAACAATACTCAGAAAACAGCTTCGGCCTGCCTAACCTTATGTGAAGGGATTATCGGAGAAAATACAAAAGATCTGTGTCCCATATTATATCAGGACCACCTTTAAAAGTGGTCCGAAACTTCGCTGAAATCTCTCCTGAGTAAAACTCCACATGACTAAGGACAGTATGTACGCCATCCCGTGCAACTGTGGTAAGAAATATAAAGGAGAAACAGACCGCCTTCTTAAGATAAGAATACTCGAACATCGTAAAGCCGTAACACGAGGGGAAATAGAAAAATCATGCGTAGCTAACCACATATGGATGTAAATATGAGCTCACCGCCCCCCACCCCTGTGGGATGAAGTTGAAATAACAGAGAACATCACTGGAAAATACGAAAAATGAAGGAATCAGCAGATATGCTAGACCACAAAAATCTACTGAGCCATCATAGAATTAAATACAATATGGAAACCAGTAATAGAGAAAAGCAATAATAACAACAAAAATGCAATATGGGCTCTGGTAAAAAAAAACTGATACTGAGACATTAAGTTTATAAGTCCCCACGTACATATGGATAAAAGCGTTGGTTGGATCCAGTGACTTACCCCAATGAGTTGTGAGTTTAGTACCTGGCTACGGCAGCGTTGAGCAAAAACTTGGAGAATTGATTTAAAGGGAGATAACTGGGAGCATCCAGAAGAAGCATGTCACGTGAAACTAGAACAATCTACCCCGGTGGACGAAATAATAGGTTCAGTTCAAAATTCCAATCATCTGAAGAAGGAGCATACATCGGCCGAAACATGCCAATAAAGATGAGGACAATGTAAATAATCTGAAAACAAATAATCAACAATCCGAACAATGTAAATAATGTAAGTAATTACAATACCTCATCTCAGAAATATATAGATATTTCTCATAAGTAAAGAAATATTTTTAACTCAGAAATAAGACTAGGTCATATGACGAAAAGAGCGAACATTTCCTCAGTGTTCCAAAGGTAAGAGGTAAGTTCCTCTCAGAGAGCCACTTTGTGGAACAGATTGTTGCGTTAGTGCTTTCCTGATCGCTATAATCTTAAACCTGTTCACTGGTGAATTGCTTTTTTCCCTTCTTAAACTCATATCTTTCTCTTCCTACCACCTTCTCTTTCATTTACTTCACACACCTCGTTCATCATTATCATTTTACCAATAAACCTCTACTTTGAGTGGCTCTCGAGCTATGTATTGGGTGAAACTTCGTACAAAATTACTTTGCCTTAGCTCTACGGCTTAAGAAAATTTAGAAATTTCCGAGTAACGAAAAGACTATTTAATCGAACATAAACTATGCATAAACAGGTGATACTTTGTCAATGTAGTATTATTAGATTCAGAATTAAATTGATTGGACAAACGGGTGAGAATTTAACAGAAGTGGTACTTAGATGTGTGTTTTTGTGTAATTGATATCGGCTTGGAATGAGAAATGGGAGAGCTGCGTTCAAATTCCAGTCGAGTTTGTTGCATTCACTTACGCATAAATACCATTGGCAAAGATACGAATCCATCTCTTCTCCTTCTAGCCACCGGTTGAATAAGAGGACAGACTAGACGCTTTAACCTTGGTTGGCAACCAGTCTACCGTTGAAAAAAATGACAATCTACTGTGTTAAAACCTGAAAACGATGGAACCTATGTGGTGGAGCAGTTGGTATGGTGTCCGCTTACCAACCTAACTGTCGAGGTTTCGATTCCCTCGGTAGTGGATGCGCACTGCTGATGAGTACCAAATATAGGACGAAACGGCCGTCCATTGCTTCCTGAGGTTTCTATCAGACTCGATGAATCAATTAATATATATATATATATATATATGTGTGTGTGTGTTACATTGTTCAGACTGTTCGCCTCAGCTTTATTGCTATAATAATAATAATAGCCTCCGTCAATAAACTGGTATACAACCCAACAGAAGTTTTATTTTAGACAATTGATTTCTCTCTCTCTCTCTCTCTCAAGGTTTTTTTATTCGCCAGTAGAAAGAAAAATACATAAAAATATAATAGAAAATTGTCCAGAGTAAACAGCTCTTAAGCAAGTACCCATGCTTGTTCATTTGTGTGTGTCTGTCACACACACACACACACATATATATATATATATAGAGAGAGAGAGATGGTGTAATGGTTAGCAAGCTTGTCTCGCTAGAAAAACTACGACTGAGTACACACTACTTTCCTGCTACATCTAAGCTACGCTTGGAAAACATACTAGCTAAATAAAATAAACGTAAAGAAGTAAAAATTTCTTGAAAATTAACGGTTTAAAATTAAATTTATGCCTGCTGATGTGGTTACAAACTCATATCGATAAGATTATATATATATATATATATATATATATATATAATGTACGAACCAAAATATTAGTGTGAATAACAGAGTACCTGCCAAAAGACCTAAAATAGGATGAGGGTGGGGAAGAAAGAAGAAAAAATGCTAGACTCAAGGAAAAAACTTACACAAGAAAGAAAAATTCGAACTAAGAAAGAAGAAATGACGAAGAGGCAAAAACATACATAATAATGCTCAATGCCTAGGCTATCCAGGCTGACAATAAAATGCTTAACCCTTAATGAGTCATGGCTCGAATCTCTTCTTAAGTTTCACGCTCTTCGTGTATAATTATTGCCTAGACATCTTGGGTCAGAATATGGATGATCCATTCTTCTGTGTACGTTGAAATAAGTTTTCTTTTAAAATTTCTCAATTATTTTTCTTTGTATTTTAACAAAATATATTGTGATAATACGTGTAAACTAATTTAAAATAGAACACCGAAGGTGTGTTTCGTGACGAGTGATAATCAAGACACTAATAACGGTTGAAAATTTCTCAAAGGTCACTGATGTCACTCTTGGAAACAGACATTTGATGAAAGTGTAGATGTAACATTTTAGGAATTCCATAATATTGTCAGTAATTTTAACAAGAACTCTGTTAATGAGGCACCACAATGCTAGAGAGAAAAAAAAAAGTCAGCGGAGAAATAATAGACGAATTTTTTCTCGTTATAATCCATTATTTTCAAAATGATGGAGAAAGGTGTTAATTTAACATTGATATTTCTTTAGAGATATCACTCACAAGTGACTTAATTCAGATTTTTTTTAACTGCTAATATCAGTATTTCAAATTTTCTTTTAGGAAATTTGTGTGCGCGGTGTATATACGTGTATGTATGTATATATTTGCGTATGTATGTATGTACGTGTGTGGACATCCCAAAACATTTCAATTGACTGGAATTCAGAACATGATGAGAATCGAAGACTTAATAAATTAGCAGACATTCCCTAACGATTATTTGGATCTGTTCCGTAAAAATCTTTGCAGAATAAACCAGGCAGGTTATAAATCAAATGTCGGATAGCGGCCGTAAGAGCCTATTTTTCGTATCACATAACTTTTATTTTCTTGAAGAATACTGAAAACAGTTTAACAAATGAGTCATCTTAAAATCGAACTGCAAAGGAAGAAAAAAAAAAAGTGACAAAGTTTTTTAATTGTTTTTAAATGATTTCTTTAACAGGTAATCACGAGTGATGACTGTCCGTTAGCCATAGTTAATGTTATATAAGATTATTGAAGAAACAAAACGAAAAAATTCAAACTTTCGTGCGGATGCTAGCCGCAGATACAAGAAAGACGAATGCTACTCAATTCACTTTCATGAAGATGAAAATCGGAAATCTCATATATTTGGAATAACTTATCCGCTAGAAACCTAAAAACAGGCAAGTAAGCAAACAGGTTCCTTAAAATCAAATTGTTTTGCTGCTCAAATCAAATGCGTTCAAATCATACTGTTTTCAATAAGCAATAACTACAACAAACACACTAGATCGCACGTTTAACATATTAAATATACAATTCTAAAATGTTATTTGTTGACTGGAACATTTAATATATTTAAAATTCAGAGACTTAAGTGTATTATATTTTTTTTTAGCTGATTGAGCATGTATCGTGTGATTTTCTGAAAGAAAACAGACACTGTTTTATGCTCTAGATTAAACTATTGGGTTATTTCAAAACTATTTTGCGTCCTTCCGATTTGTGAAATAACAGTGGTGTTGATTTAATTTCGGCACCAATCAAAAGGCTTCCCTCCAAATCCCGAGACACATACTGGAGCCTATCTTGATGTATATAAAGCCAAAACGTAATCGAATCGATAAGACTACACCACAACTGCTAGATAAATCCAGGTCACCCCGGTCAAACAACAACGACAGAAGAAATTTGACAAAGTCAGGCGAGGATGTGAAAAGTAAATCAAAGTCACTCCCTCATTTAAGACAAATTCAGTGACAGGTGTAAAATCCGTTGTCTTCACTATTACCAAGAAAAGTCGCTTCGTACAATGTACCTATTACTAGAAGTACTAACTTTACCCTTTCTATATTTGTTTTAATGTCGTTTGACTTTCAGGGGTCCTCACGCAGCACATTTATATCATTATTGTAAAAACAGCATATTTTGTATGCATATTATTATATCCTTTAAGGTAAAAAAGGTATAGTTTTATATCCTTTACTGCAAAAACATCATATTTTGTATCCTTTATTGTAAAAAAAGGTATACTTTTATATCCTTTATTGTAAAAACAGCATATTTTGTATGCATATTATTATATCCTTTTATTGTAAAAAAGGTATAATTTTATATTCTTTATTGTAAAAACAGCATATTTTATTTTCATTATATACATTTTTTATTTATTTGTCACACAAAAGCACTTAATTTGTGAAATTCCTTTCATTTTGCGTGTTCAATAAATTTAACATATTTCTTTTTTCTAATCTCAGCTCATGTTCTATGTCTTTACAGTGTGAATTTGGCCTTATACATTAACGTTACTTACAAACATTTGTTTGTACCACTTCGATACTTATTTCGTAGGGTTTTTTACCTTGTAAAAAATCCAATAACATTTTTGTAGAATATGCAATTTATATACTGACAAAGAATAAAATTGGACCACCTTGGGTGATGATACCATTTTGATGTGGGCCCTAGATATTCTGATAATTTTTTAATCTTCAACCATCTTGTAAGGTAGTAACACTCGTCTGACCTTTTACACGACGACGTATGCCCTGATAAAGTTCAGTAATGTGGAAGAGTCTAGTGTAAGCCGTTGTCATGACACGAGGCAAAATTGAGGTCCTTCTTTAGTTCATTTAAAGCTGTTTGAGAATGCGCATTATATTCACAACGCATCAGTAGTGCTTTGGTGTTGGCAGTAATTTAAATATTCCTACATGGGTAGGCCAGATTCTGTGGCAACAATATAGTACAGACGTTCGACGAGCCATTTTAAGTGTAGGCCGCACGGAATTCACAACACAGAGCAGACTAAATGCAACTAAACAAAAGTGAAAACGGACCGTTAGGAATCGTTTAGTTACAGCACGCGTGCTTCTAACCAGATGTCAACTTGCGCGGCCACCACACTGATGCAAGAGGGTTCCGAATGACGCTTGTTCAACGACGAAAGTAGGTTCTGCCTTCATGAACGTGATGCTATTTGGCGTGTGAGGTGCGGATCTGGGAAAGCGGCATGTTCCAGAATGTATTCACCTACTACAGACAGGCCCAACGTGATGTGGCTTGCCATAAGTTTCAATTCTCGCTCATCTTTGATGTTTGGGGAGAGAATATATATTAAGCGACATATACGTTAAGAACTTTATTTTAAATCATTCCTGCAAAAGAAAGGCGATATGCTGTTCCTGAAGTGATGGTACTTATCAAGCTTTGTAATATATTCGACATCTTCTATGATCGGTGGAATAACTAGAACTGTCCCTATTGAAAGTATATGAGATTCGATGCGACAAAGCATAGACGTATGGTTAGTCTACCCATATCTCTTCATGTACTACATCAATATTTGCAAATGGCGTTGAATAATCCATCGCAGAATGACATTCGCTATCTGTACGAACGTTGAAGTACCCGAGTACGCACCTGTGTTATGCAAGTATGATATACCGTATATTTATATTGGGTCCCATTGACGTAGATCCACCTCTTATTTTGGAACCTGTGCACGTATTGATCAGCACATTTACTGTCATTATTACTTATAGGTTTAATCTTGTGTAAATTGAAATCCATATTTCCCATCTTTGTACGTTCGGAAAATCGTTTTCATGCAGGGAACATTTTTATAGATCTACATTCTAATTGTCGAAATTGCTTTGTTATTGTAATCACTTTAATACATAAATATATTTGGATGAAATCACGCAAAAATAACATTTTGCTTTTTTGGGGAATATTTGAATTGGAAATAAATAATTTACAAGTTACAGTCGTCCGTATTTCAATACTGAATTTTTTTTTTTTTTTTTTTAAGGATTTCACCCCAAGCAAGGCGGGAGCCACTAGGACGCAAGGGGTTACAGAAAATTTAGAGCAAGATCAGATAGGAGTGATAGAAGAAAGGATGAGGGTAGTGGATAGATCAAGGCAACTGGAGATGTCGATTGACATTACACTTGAATAGCTGGAGATTATAGCTCACAGGGAAACAGGAATAGGGAAGAGAGTTCCACAGGCGAGAGGTGCGAGACATTGGAGTAGAAGAGACGGCTACATTTAGGAGTTTCGACAGTAAAGGGGTGAGTGCGGGATGCCAGCCTCGTCTGGCGCTTGAACTCATGACGTCTGGGAACCAGCGAATGCAGCTCCTCGGAAGTATTTGTAGAACAGACAGAGGGAGGCGACGGCGCGTCTGTGAGAAAGTGACTGTAGACGAGACGACAGAGCAGGGCCAACTACATTGCATATCCGCCTCTGGAGCCTATCAAGAACCCCGAGGCAAACAAAGGGGTACCAGACCATATATGGCAGCAATACTCCATGCAAGGGCAAATTGTTGATTTGTAGATCTGGAGGATCGACTCCGGGGAGAAAAACATCCCAGATAGAGGTTTGTAAATATATCCACAATAATAAACAGAAATGGAATAATTTCAAAATTTTGATGTTCTCTTTCCTGCTCCTCTCTGCGAAAAGTCAATGGAAAACTCAGTTTTTATTTTTT
Source organism: Acanthosepion lycidas (assembly GCA_963932145.1). Classification (NCBI taxonomy): domain Eukaryota; kingdom Metazoa; phylum Mollusca; class Cephalopoda; order Sepiida; family Sepiidae; genus Acanthosepion; species Acanthosepion lycidas. Next base: position 109,997,160 of record OZ010585.1, on the reverse strand, counting down.
GTAAAAGTTTGATTATTATAATCATTTTATTTTCCTTTAATTATTTAATTAGGCCAATAATGCACACCGGGAAATATTGTTTCCTTTTTACTTTGGGTTAAGAATGAAATCTTACAACAATTTTATAAATCTAACCCTCCTGGATATGACGATAAACTACATCCGGCAGTAAGGCCTTTGATCTGGAGGTTTCTAGGAGCATGAAACCACCTCTTAATTGCTGTTAATCTCAGGTAGCCCCTGTTAGGGTCCTAGTTATGGGCAAATAGTGAACGCCCACACTGGTCAAACACTATGAAAGTGTAGAAATATATTTTTATAGTGAAGGTGCCGGCAATACATTTTTACAGGAAAGAAATTACCAGCAATGGGATATTGCAAAATAAATAAATATTAGCAGCAATAAATTTTTGGAAAAAAATGTTTTCTAAAAAACAAAAAAAGATAGTACCACAATACTTTTATGAAGAAAAAATTACCAGAAATACATTTTTGTAAGAGAAATTACTACATTATTCGGACTATTGTCCTCATTGTTCTCGCCATGTTTATCAAAATGTTTCGGCCGTTGTACGTTCTGGCCTTCTTCATGTGGTTGGAATGTCAAACTGAACCCCTTTATTACGCTCAGGGGTAGACTAGTGTAATGGATGTCAGTTATCTCCTGTTAATTCCCCACTGAAAGTTCTCCACTTCCTTAACCAGGTATTGAACTCACATTCTTTGAGTCCTGCCCCTGGATCTAATGCCTTCATCCACTTGAGGGCATCTGTATATGAATATCTGGGTATTATAAGCCTAATATCTAATAAGAAATTACTAATGCTCCCAATAAAATTAAATTTCAGCATTAAATGACTCAAGTGTTGATATGCCGCTAAAGAAGCAAAACAAACATAAATCTATTCAGCAGGATTCACATTTGTGACTTTGTGAGTTATCAACGAGCTTGCATCAATCTTCAAACAAATCATGAACCCACTGATTTCTAACTACATTATTAGTGATTTTAGAAATATCTTTTTTAATGAAGAATCTTTTTTGCGTTTGATTATTGAATATATTTTTTTATTTCTTATGTATAGATATTTTAAAGTAAATATTATTCCGTATGTACATTAAAAGTACAGAATTGTCAATCTGTCAGGTGCATATTTTCTGCCTATTTTTGCAAGTGAATAAAAAAAAATTCACATATAAAGTAACAATAAAATGTCCATTTTATGAATATTTGAAATCACTGTCCATCCTTTTTTTAAAGTTGTTTTCATTCTGCGCTGTCAGTTAGGAATAGTTAATGGGCTTTCGACCTTCGATAAAACTAAGACACAAATACATCAACAGAGAGTCTCGAGTAATATTAAACGGGCAAGCAGTGTTAATTTTAAAATTCCTGACGCAACTAACTTGTCCTTGAATAAATCTTTTTTATTATACGGTAAAAAATCTCTCGGAAGCATAAAAGAAATTTAATCAGCATTTGCCTGCTCGTCTATATATTTTTTCTTTTCTGGGACATCTTTCTTCAGGACATGGGGAATAATGTCTCTCCACAACTTTCTATCCATCGTTGCTCTAATTTTTTCTCGCCAGATTGAGACTATCATATAGATGTTATCAAAAGTGGTATGTTCAAAAATATCTAAACAGTTAGCCACTTTTTCAGATCAATAGTTAAAAATGGCTTACAGCGAAAAATACTAGCTCTTAGACAGGGGCATTTTTCTGGCACTACAGAGTCACAAGCAATGAATTGTACCAGATAACGGAAACCACATCACTTGAGAATTACAGACAGCAACAACAACTAAAATAGCGCATGTAATTCGAAGAGAAAATAATGGCAAAATTAAAATGTTGACATTCGACATTACTTCGAACAAAAAGTTAAAAAGTCAGCCCCCTTCAAGACTAGAAAGAGCAATAACAGTTACTGGATTTGAGAAACGTATTTTCCTGAAGAATTGTTTTAAGAGAAAGATTTTATAAATTTCAACCCAAAGTAACACTGACAGCTCAGCTAATGAATGTTTTCTTATAAGGAAACAGCTAATATTACCTCCATCTATCTCCCTGCTAACAGCTAATCTTACCTCCATCTATCTCCCTGTTCTACCATCAAACTCGTTAATTAGGTTTCACTCTTCTCTCCTCCCTTCAATATATCCTGTGAGTGTCTGTCACGATGCGATAAAAAACGAAAATAAACAAATGTAAAATAAAACAAATGATGGCAGTTAATTTTGACTTAAATTATTTAAGTTAACAAAATTAGATAGGAACAGAAACAGAAGTTCTAGGGCGATTTTTATTAAAATATTAATATATATGACTATATAACCAAGAGAGCGTAATCTAAAATAATATATTTAAGACCGAAAAAAAATACGTAAATATACATGATCTTTTGATATTGGTCAAATGAAGACGAAACAAAAGGGAGAGAATTACGAAGATATATGATAAAATGTTTACCGGTGAATATATGTCAAAAATGTCTTTATTACCGGGACCCGAAAACACGACCTCTCTGACGAGATTTTGTTTATCGAATAGCTTTTCTTGGCACATATTTTTAGAGGGAAGAATTTTGCTACATGTATGAATGTATGTATGGAGATGTATACTGTTATGGGACCTTACCCATAACATAATGGACTATTCCATACGTAATAAATACTGCGTCTCAAGAGGAAGCGGGGAGGTCAATCTGAAGTCGGGCGACTGGCTGATCGGTTGAACTCTCTGCCTTCGGGCGGGGAGGAACCCGAACGAGGTTACGCCGAAGGGCGGAGTCTCTTTCGGTGAGGTAAACCTCACCATATTTTTGGCCGAGCCTACGGGCTCGGAGATCCCACGTTAAACCGGCCTTGTGCCACATGATGCCCTCGTGTGGGGGGGGGGGTGACTAAATACGGGTCAGTCTGAAGTATGGAGTGAAGTCCGTCAGAAGTCTGTCAGTCAGTCAGAGCGAGCGAGCGAGTCAGTCAGTCAGTCAGTCAGTCAGAGGCAGACCGAAACAGAGTCGCGTTCAGACAATTACTACTAAACCTGATTGTTCGTACTAACACTTTCTACTTCTCTGTATATATATTCCTGTTTGTAATATATCTGTGTTATTCCATATCCGTGTTCGAGTTCTTCTTTATTGATTCTACCTTGGACTATCACCGTGGTACAAGGAACCGGACTATAACATATACACGTCGAGGAGAAAAGAGAAATGGTTGAGGTTTAAGTTGAAACATGGTGATTAGTACTAAATGTAAGGAGGTATTTTAGGAGAACATAAATGTTTTTATGATTTTATTAGATGTCCCTAAACACCAAATGACCGGTGGTTAAGTTTGTCCTACTTTCCATGACACAGAATGGTGCCACCAGATAACTATTCTGGTTAATATGAGAAAAAGGGCCACTCATTCATAACAAAACGTCACAGGAATGTAACTTTCTGGTACTAGGTATATGCGTCTCTTTACGTTTTCCTTAAAACCTCTTCATTGCTCACGTATTCCGTTCATGACATTCTCAGCATCCTTCTGTAGAACCACATTTCAGTTGCCTCCAACCTCCTATTCATCTATGGAGAAATTGTCCCTTATTCACTGCTATATAGAAGGGCTGATAATACATAGCAGTTCAGCACTCTTTTTCTTGTTTCTAATGAAATTTTCCTGTGTCTTAATACTTTGTTTAGCTTTTGGAAGACATATTTCTCTATTGCAACTTTTAGATTTTGGAGGCGACTTAATCAATCAAGTACAGAAATCTATCTCGGAATTGTTTTAACTTGTTTTTATAGTTGACGTTAAAATGGTACAATTTCACTGTTCACTGTTTGAAGAAATTAGAGAAGAACGTTTTACTTTTCATTTAAGATTGATACCTGAGTGAACATTTATTTTGTTTAAAGATTTTTTTTTATTCTTCTGAGAAAAAAGGGTTCTTACGCATTGGTGATAAGCTGCTACAAAGTCAAAATAACAAACTTAAAAATACAGAAATCTCTACTATTTACAGTTATATAAAACTTAACAGCCAAAGCGTGAGTGGCTTTGCTTAACGTTTTTATCTCTGAAAACATTACGGCATGAATGTTTCATACTGCATTTTACATTTAAGACGTCAGATTCGACATCGGAAATACAAACAAAAGGCATCGCAGAATATAGCCTGACTCTGATCACGAAACACGTGCTAGAACTTGAATCTCTCTCAACTCTGCACGTTGAACCAACGAAAGACAAAACGGAAAAATGTTGCTACTTTGTGTAGAAAGACGACCGACTTTTGCTACACTAAAGTGTTGAACATGGACTCTTCCATTGACTCTGAAAGGGGTCTCAAGCGGGACACACAAGAGTCACATAGTCGAAAAGTGTTTCGATAACTACGATATTCGCTAGTATCAGGGCCAGCCCTAGGGTTGCTGGCACTTCAGGAAAGTTGAACTTCAGAGCTCTTACAAGTATGATTTTTTTATAATTTTCACCAGGAGAAAAACTGAAAATGTAGAATAACGAGTTTATTACAAATGCAAGCTAAAGGAAACATTCATTATCCGACCTCAAAGACTTTTTCTTGCTCTTAGATCTTCAAATCTTTTCATGGTACTTTCTACACCTATCTTCTTTACAAGATCATTTTCTATTGACAAAATAGCCAAAGAATTTAATCTCTCTGGAGTCATGGACAACCGCAAGTATGTTTTTATTAGCTTTAGTTTACTAAAGTTTCTCTCTCCGGTGGACACAGTAATTATTAGGTTGGGGCAAAAATAATGTCGTTTTCTCACATAGTAACATATCTGAGAAAACGACATTATTTTTGCACCAACTTAATAGTATTGTAAGCATTATTCTCAATGCAACCCACAGATTTGGCATGGCACCTTGTAACTTATTAGTATTTATGAACCTAACGGCTTCTATCTGAAGCTTTAAATCTTGAATTGTAAGTACCTTGAGTTGGCTCTGATTGCAATATTAATCCATGTGATTAAACAGTTCTCTCACTAATCTTGTATCCAGTGTTTTGCTTTGGAACATTATTAACCCGTACTACATGTTGATACGAGTATTATAATATAGACCATCAAATATTTTTGGAGCTTAAAGAATTTGCATGTTAGCAGTTTTTAAAAACAGGAAACATGAGCCTTGCACTGAGCTGCATACTCCTTTATGCGCCATGTCCTGTCAGGAAATGGGCGATTATGTTTCTCTACTACTTCTTATGCTTTGTAGCTCTAGCAATGTCATTTGTATATCTTATGTTGTCAGGATTGTGAAAACTAATAATAAATCCTGCTGGAATTCTTAGTTCTCTCAGTATTGAGAATACATTGAAAAATGACTATTTGTTGTGTAAACTAAACTTTCTTTATTAAGCTGCAGATTTTTGATATGCCTAAATAGTTTTGCAGTTATTTTCACTGACTGTATTAATGGATTCAAATTCTAATGCATTTCTTGTGGTAAATAATGTTACTGGGGATGGTAAATGTTACTACACAACTTTAGTCCTAATCACTTATAATCTAAAATAATAATCTATTTAATCTGCGATCTTTTGACCAATCAAAAATCACAAGAAATTATTTACCAAATTATAGCATACTCATGGCTTATATATATATATTTATTAAAGACATTTTTATGTTTAACGTTCTTTTTATAGATACAAGTATTTAAGTAAATGCTCTGTTTATAATAAACAGTATTAAATAACATTTACCGGCCTGAATGTCCGAGAAATTTTCATAGAAAATATTCGTCCTTTGACAGGATTCGAACCTGCATCCTATACGAGCTAAATGGCGGTTCCGTATAGGATGCAGGTTCGAATCCTGTCAAAGGACGAATATTTTCTATGAAAATTTCTCGGACATTCAGGCCGGTAAATGTTATTTAATACTGTTTATTATAAACAGAGCATTTACTTAAATACTTGTATCTATAAAAAGAACGTTAAACATAAAAATGTCTTTAATAAATAAATTGTCGGACTTTATCCATTTCTTAATATATATATATATATATAAAAACAAATGGAAAGGGTTTAACTGAAAATAGATTTGATTATGCGTTTCGCCTTTCAAGACTTCATCAGATACAAAAACGAAAGAAAGAAATGTACATTTTTGTGTATGCTTAAAATAACTCATAGTACTTTTCCCTAATTACGATGAATAAAAACAACTTAGGTAAAAGGTACTATTATTCATTATTTAAACGTACACTCAAATACGCATGGCCCTGTCGGCTGGGGCTTTAGAATACGCCGACTGCACCTCTGTAGAGGGGTAAGACCCCTCCAATGAGGCGTCCTGGGTATGACGTTAAACTGCATCCAACAGCAGGGCCTCTGGTCGGGAGGTTTTGAGGAGTGTGGAACCACCTCTTAATTGCTGGTTTCCCAGGTCCACCTTGACCCGGGGTGGTAGCACCTCTTGGGGTCCCAGCTGTGGGCAAGTAGTGAACTCCTAGTTTTTCCGAGTCTTGCACACGTCCTGGGTATGACGGTAAACTACATCCGCGTCCTGGGTATGGCGATGAACTTCATCCGCGTCCTGGTTATGATGATAAACTACACCCGCGTCCTGGATACGGCGATGGACTGCATCCAGCAGCTGGGCCTCAGATGGTGTTTTCGGAAAAGTGGTGTTGTCAGCTGTACGTTTTTGAAGCAATAATGTTGCCAGCTATGCGTTTTTGAAACAATAATGTTGCCAGCTATATTTTTTTGAAACAATAATGTTGCCAGCTATATGTTTTTGAACGTCCTGGGTATGACGATAAACTACATCCGCGTCCTGGGTATGGCAATAAACTACATCCAACAGCAAGGCCTCAGATAATGTTTTTGGAAAAATAATGTTGCCAGCTATGCGTTTTTGAAACAATAATGTTGCCAGCTATACGTTTTTTGTTATAAATAATGTTGCCAGCTATCCGTTTTTGGAACCATAATGTTGCCAGCTGTAAGTTTTTGAAACAATAATGTTGCCAGCTATAAGTTTTTGAAACAATGTTGCCAGCTAAAAGTTTTTTGTAAGAAATAATGTTGCCAGCTATACGTTTTTTGTAGAAAATAATGTTGCCAGCAATACGTTTTTTGTAAAGAATAATGTTGCCAGCTATACGTTTTTGGAACCATAATGTTGCCAGCTATACGTTTTTGAAACAATAATGTTGCCAGCTATACGTTTTTTATTCCATACAAAATAGGCATTTAAAATTCATATAAACTGGATTTGGCATTAAATAACCCACAGTGGTTGATATGCCATAAAACCCAAACAAACAAATACGCATACACACATTTCTTTCTTCGTTTTTGAATCCAATGAAGCCTTGAAAGGCGAAACACGTAATCAAATCTATTTTTCATTTGTCAAATTTCTTAAAAACATTCTCGGGATTCTGTATCGTAATATATATATATATATATATATATATATATATATATATATATATATATATATATATATATATTGCCAATTCAAGAAAGAAATTCGGATTACAAACACAGAAAATGTCTCATATCGAGAATATTTAACATTGAAAAGAAAAAATTAATTATTTTTAATAATATGTGGAAATCTCCGCTTTTACCTGAAGACGGTCACGAGACCAGAAACACGTGTAGTGTAACATTATGTAAAACAAAGCATAATATTTTTTTTCTAAATAAATCCACATTACAACCAAAAACGTTTACGGCACCTCTCTTCTCTTCTTTTTAATATATATATATATATATATATATATATATATATATATATGTGTGTGTGTGTGTGTGTGTGTGTGTGTGTGTGTGATATAGTATACTCGTGATTTATAGACATAATTGATAGTCTCCCTCTTGACATTTCTCGGTTTTGTTTTCATTTATTTTCATTTGTGTCAAAGCAATAAAAAGTCAACCATAAGAACTCGGGTTTTAACTCAACTGTCACAATTAAAAGTACATACGTTCCAAGGAATAAAAGTCAGAATAAAAGTTATCTCCAAATAAAATAATATTCTCATATCTAATTTGCTATAATTGTGTTAAGAGACTCTTCTGTTTTTTGGTATTGTCCATTTATTTCTCTTTTCTGTCACCGTTTTTAATGTTTTCTGTGTCAATCTCTGTTATACAACAAATACACTTCCTATAAATAATTTTATAGTAATTGTTTAACGAACTTTTCTCTATGGTACCTGAACTTTATGACTTTAAACGCAGTACTGGATTGGCAGCAAAGGCTCATCCTTTTGCAGTTGAGATGGCTAGATTTAACCGTAATTTCTATGCTAAATGTTTCTTCTATCGCACTTCTCGCTTATACAACTCTCTTCTGGCTTCTGGCTTCCCAGTCAACTTCGATCTTCAGAACTTTAAATGCAATGTCAATTGCTATCTTCTGTTTATTATTCTTGTTCTTCTTTTTCCTTAACGTTTTTCTCATATTCTTTCACTCAGTAACGCCTTTGTGTCTTAGTGGCTTTATTGCCTTTCCTGAGGAGAAATGTTTAAAAAATACTTTCATTTTCTTTATATTTCTCTTCGTACGTTTTCTTTCTTAATCCATGCTTCTTTCTTTCAAGTCATAAGACTTGTTGTTTTATATTTATCAGAAGCTTGTCATTTATCTGCTTCTTTTCGCTCACCTTAATCTACTTTTTCTTTTGTGTTCACTTGATCTTCCATTTTGTCCCTTACTTATTCTTCTGTAACTATTTGTCGTCATCTTACATCTAATGTCATTTACACCTCTTTTCATTCCTTAATACTCCCCACCATTTTATTTTTATTCCTTTCTCCTTTACGTTTACTGTTTTTATCTATACATCTTCATATTTTTTTATTGTGCACATCTTTCTTTCTCACTTTTTTATCTATTATTTTTACTGCATATTTTCTCTTTTTACCTCCCCCATTTTCTTCTTGCACATTTCTGTCATTCTTATTTTAATATTACTTCATTAATTTTCATTTCATTCTGCATTTTTGATCACAACAGTTTTTCTTTGAATAGCCTAACAGCGTTTATTTATCTTTCTTCTTCCCAACAAGACATTAATACCATATTACCATTATTAATACCATATTACCATAACTAATAGCATATTACCATTACTAATGACATATTACCATAACTAATACCATATTACCATTACTAATGACATATTACCATTATTAATACCATGTTACCATTATTAATACCATATTACCCTTATTAATACCATATTACCATTTAGAACCAGTAGACAACTACTTTTCCACATGTACACGCCTAAATCTGACTTAAATAGAAATGTCTTTGCAAATCTTTATACTTAATGTATGATTATATTTTTCTTTTCAAGCAAAATTGATAATCTATTTGTTAGTTACATTCTTGTAACTAGAAATATGAACAGCTTAAATCCATTTTGGCATGCTTCCATCTCAACGAAGTCCCGGTCTTTAGGCTAAGAACATGTTAGTAAATGAAAGATTTCTTCGTGGACAATGTACATAGCACAATAGTTTCATTAAAAATGGCAACATTCCAATATGAAGCAGCTTTTTCTTCTCACTTCCATGTTAAAAAGCAAGCGAACATTGGTTTTGTGAATACTGAAAATGATTATTTCTTGGAAATGTATGCTACAAAGTCAAATACATTGATGAAAATGGAATTGAAAATAAGAACAAAATAATTTACAGGACACAAGTAGAAACTAAGTAAGAAAATTTTAAACCACGGAAAATATTTGAAACAACGAAAGAAAAAAAAACAATATTTCAAAATAATTTAAATTAAAATATTAACAAAAATTGTAAAATTATAAAAGATTTATAAAAATATGCAAAATGAAGTAATTAAAAAAATCACTAAAAATGAATGCAATAAAAACAACAAAATTTTTAAGATTTAAGAGAAAAATGAAAGCAAATAAACTGAAAAAAGGGGAACTTAGAAATATAAGAAATTGAAAAGCACTCTAAAATCAGGAGAGTTATATAGAAATTAATATGCCCCAAAATTTCAAACTATAATAATTTTGTTGAAAAGCTCAGTTTAATAAACATATTACATTTTGTAAAAGCTGATCAGAAAAAGATTATATCAGGTTGGACTTAAAATAACATTAAAACAAATAACAACTAGATAGGGCAAATATTTAACACTCAGCCATAAAAATGTAATTTTTCAAGGAAATATAAACACACATCTTATGAAAACAAACTTTAAATATAATTATAAGATAGGCAAAATATTAGTGATTTAAAACTAAAACAAGAAATAATAAAAATCAAGATGATAAAGTAAGAAATATCAAATGTCGTAGAAAAATAACGAGAACGAAAAACATTAACAGAATGTTAAAAATATGGCTGGACATAAAAAAAATATGGCTGGACATAAAGTTACTTGAAATAAATCAGTTTAATGTTCATCAGGGATGAAGTGAAATGTTTCTCTGTGAGAAAATCCTAATGCCAAATGCAAAGAATATTAATAAAATGTTTTCTATTCAAAGTGAAATAAGTGGATTACCTTTTAACAAAATGATTTAATGAATCTTTCAGAAAAGCCTTATACTCAATCCAATAGCTAAATCATTTTTAATGAATTAACACTTAAGGGTAAAACCGGATTCACGTCTTATGACAGTATTTTGAAAATAGTTCAGCTTTGCTTCTTTCTTTTGTTTCCTACTTCAGGCACTATTCTTAATGCACCCAGCTGAAGCACACACACACACACACATGCTTAATAAGAATTCACATGTAAACGTCCAAATTACACGTCACAAAAGATAAAAAATAACAGATGATTAAGAAAAGGAGAAAAGCAATTGCGACGTCATTTGAATAAAATATATTTTCCTTTCTAACCAGTTTTCTCATATTAGAAATAAATGATATTGCGATTTTACACATTTATTTACAAATATTGTATACACTAAATATATATAGTAAAAATGTGTGTGTATATATATATATATATATATATATATATATATATATATGCATATTTCATTAAAAAAGACAGACAAGTTACTACGGTTAAGCTTTTTATTTAATTTTTCTTGTGTTCGAACAAGAACTTTCTTTTCTGGACAAAGAGTGTGTAAAAACTGTCCAAATGTTTTATAGTTTCGATCGCTTTCGGCTGTTATCAAGGATGATTTAATTTTTCAGTTTAATTGAGTGTGTGCTTTATGTATGTTTTAGTGTGTTGTAGAGATGTTTTTAATTTCCGAATACGGTTAGCACATTGTGGCCTTGTTCGTAGTTAATATTGTTAAGAGTTTGCTTTTTCTTTTTTATTATTAAAGCTTACATTATTTTTAATCTTTTTTTACAAGTGGATGAAGTTGTTATATTTGTGTTTTCTACTAATATATTTCTAATGGAGTCTGGTACGTTTGTGTGTGTGTTTAAGTGGGTTCTAATGAAGTTATGATCAGATAGGTGTAACGTAAGGCGTCTAGATAAGCATGTAGTTGTATTACCGATGTAATTATTTATGAGTCCGGTTTGATCGGGAACACAGTTCCTTAAGGAGCATTAGAACTCATAGATAATGTTCGTTATTTGTAATTTTGACTTAACTGGTGTATTGCTATTTTTGAGGATAAGGTTAGCTGTCTTAAATTTTTTATAATAGATAATTAATTTGATCTTTTTTATTCGGGTCAATTGGAGTAGTGTATTTCCTTATAAGACATATTATAAAGAAATACACTAACCCCAATTTCGGTAGTGAATGCGCATTACTAATGAGTCCCAAATATTAGACGAAACGGGGGTCCAGTGCTTTCTGCATTCTGTTGAAGTTTCGTCTAGACTCGATGAATTACTTAATTATGATTATTTCAAATCTTGCTTATAATTTCTGTCACACACACACACACACACACATATATATATATATATATATATAGATAGATAGATAGATAGATAGATAGATAGATTTGCTTATAATGCAAAATATGCAATATTCTCTCTAGTGCGATTTCATACATAAAAGAATTTTGTTCATGAATGCAAATAAGCTTCTATTCTAGAGAAAAGAGTTGTTCCAAATTTTGGAGAGATGACATACAACGCCTCATATTTAGCTTTCTCCAACTTTTCCTTCTAGAATCATTTTCTCTCTCTCCGTTCAACACACACACACACACACACACACACACACACATATATATATATATATATATATATATATATATATATATTAATGCATGTTTCATAAATAATATAGACAAGTTTTGTCTAATTATTTTAAGTAAGTTTCTTTCATATTGTCTGATAAGCTTAATCATATTTATACATGTTTAAATCCAATCTGAGCATTCGGCTTACATAAGCCATTATCAAAGATGACAATTGCAATAAATAAAACAGCACACGGACGAAGCAACAATGATAGCCCGCCCTTGCTGCAGGAAAAATTTCCGAGTAACGACAGACTCGTATATACGAGACGCGGAAGTGAAAATCGCGTCGCCGCTCGTGACATGACACATGACCACGCGAGAGTGAAAAACGAGAAGTATGAAGTATGGGAAGCCGTTGGTATAAACCAATGGCTTCTGTTCTGAATACTGAAAGGCCGAAACGTTGTAATAAATATGGCAACAAAGATGAGGACACTAGTCCGAACAATGTAAATTGTGTACGTAATAATATCTCAGAAATATAGACAGATACATATAGTAAAATTACCCTCAATACATATTTATGATAATATTAGCAAATTTCGGCATTAAATACCCATAAGAAATTGATATGCTGTTAAGCAAACAAATCAATCAGTTGACCGTGATGCATGCGTCTATTATACTCCCTTATTAGACTGGAAGTCATGATGAATATTTTGGTCTTTATATTTTTGTACCTCAGCGTCACTTTGTTGACATGTTGCTCTCTCACTTAATAATAAATCAAATCTAAGATCGCTATATATTTTCTTTCAAACGCCACAGTTGTGTATATATGAGAGTATACAAAAAGGAAGAATTGCAATATAATCACAATTTAGTCTTGTGCATTTGTCTTGTGAAGTTGGATTCATGAGACGATAATTATTCCTTTTTACATTATTTTGATATGCCAGTGACGGGTAATGATATGACAATGGCGGGGAACGTTGGGATGAACCTTGGTGAATTAAGCATAGCAAACAGCCGACCATTGTCTTCCGAGACGTACGAGAATCAAATAGACAGACATGTAATCATATGTAATATGATTTCTAATTGTCTAAGTCCTCTGCTGTTCCGCTTACATATGGATTATATTATCGTACACTTGAAGCTAGGAAACAATGTTTTAATATTTTGTCATGCTAGAAGTGATCTTACATTTCGGCACATTTTCAAAAGTAATCTCAAATTTCACAAAAGAAAAGCGTTCGTCTTTTCGATGTAATTTATGCAACTGCATACACAACATATTTTCAAAATCTCTTCCTAGTCCAGCCCAATAAAACTGAAACAAAATTTCTTTCCTTTTATATTCTTCATCATATTTTATTTTCTGTTTCATTTTCATGACTTGTTTCATAATTTACATGTTTCCGCGTTTCTTAGTCGATTATTCAGATATATTTTAATTTTATTTTTCATTTTTCCTTCATAGTTGAGTAGTAAAGAAAATGTTTTTGAAATTGCCATTTAAATTTATCGGGTTTTGTTCATAATGCAATAAATATCTTATCGAATGTCTTTAAATTTTCTTTGAGGATAGATAAGCTGATATGAAACCAAAGTCATAAATACAAATAGTTTTTAGAAATAGCGACGTTTAAAATGAGAGTGAACTTCCACAATTTCAAACGATTTAAAAGTTCAAAACATATCATTTTAGAGAGTAAAAAAGTCAGATGCTGATTATTTCTTAAATGCTTTTAGCCAAATATTTCAAACATTTTATATGATGAACTTCTTTTCTTTTTTTCAGTGTCTGAACATGGAAACAAGTATCACATCTGTGTCAGTCGTGAACTGCAAGTTGACGCAGAAACAAGTGGCTAAGCTAACCCTGCATATATTTGCGGATACTCCAGATAAGAATATTCGATTTCAGTTGTGTATCAATAAACATCCATAAAATTATTCGCAATTTTTAAGCATCACAAATTTTCATAAATACAAAACTTGTAAAGGAAGTGACATCAAGCCGAATTTGAATTTAGCGCGAAGATTATTAAAAGACCAAAAGAAAATAAAACGTGATATCTGACGATATATATTTTTATGCTTTAAAATAGAATAAAAAGATCTCAGTACAAGCAATTCAGCCTGTTATGTGATACACGCTTAGGTAATCATGTATCTTTCGATACATTACTGGCGAGACAGATTTTTCTCCTGCAGTAGGTTGCCATTTCTTTCTGCGGTAGACCAGTTGCCAGTCTGTCCTGCTATTTACTATGGGGAGAAGAAGAGGATTTATACCTTTTCCAAGAATATTATCACGTAAAAATGTAATGGGTTCGACTGGAATTCGAACTCGGCACTCCGATTACTCAATCCGAGCCGCTGTCCATTACTCCAACGTTCCTCTTATAAGCAATTACTTTATTCAATAGCTTAACTATAAAGTAAGAGTTAGGGTGTCGGTTTCTTAAGTTGCTAGTATTGAGTTCTTTTTCTGCTTGAAACTCTAAATATCACTTATTTTGTTCTGAGTCACTGGCATGTAGCCGTGATAAAACATTTTTTTATTCTATTTTCAATGATAAAGCGTTGTCAATTATTATTATATTTTTCTAGAATTCCCTGTAGTCGCATGCCTATCTCTACTGTTGCTATTTCCATGGCAAATATTCTGATTAGCTCCATTTTTTAGTTTCGAGAGTTCATAGCTCTATGTTAGAATATGGAACGCTACTTTGCGTACAAGCGATCGTCGAAAGCTGTTAAAAAACAGCAAATAAAATTAAGTTCAAAGAAACACTAGTAAAAAAAATAAGAAACAATTATCTACTTCCGCTTGTAATGGTTGAAGAGGTTAATAGCGTCATATTCATTCGTCTCAAGTTCACCAGTGTATTGCATTTCCTTGGGCCTAGTCTCTTCTAACATAACTAAGTTTAGTTCCGATTTAACGATTATTACTTTACACGTATATTCAGCGGCGTTTTGCATCTTAGAACAGAAGTGGGAACTTGCACTTTTCCTGATGCCACTGCTTGCACGTGTGCAATCCATAAGCATATAATACATTTACTTTCAGATTGCTTTCACTCTTTTCAGTGTGAAACGTTCCATCTACTAGCTGAGAAATACTTTTAGACTCCCGAGAAAGATTTTATACAATATAAAAACTTTTACATAGACTTTTTAACATTTTTTATTAATTTGTAGCAACATTCTGTATTAATTTGTAGCGCTCAAGTGATAGTGTTATTAAATTAAAACTGCATTTACTAATCATAACTGCAAAAGCATACTGCAATTCATCGATCCCCAGTATTTTAAAAAGAATTCATAATTTATTTTATGTGTGTATAAACGTGTCAATTTTTGTAAATACGGGCATCCATACACGATATTATCAAAAAATAAAAGCAGTAACTAAAGTAAATTTAAAATTTATTGGTAATTTTCTAATATTCCTACAAGCGTCTTCGGAATTGAATCTATAAATCCAAAGTACCTAAAGGTGATTAAAACATTAGAATGCATAAAATATTTAAAAATATTACTGGGTAATTAAAAAAGTATTATATAAAGGAAAGTTTATGTTGTATTTGTGATGTAATTTTATTTTCATTATCTCCTCTTTATTTACACTATTTATATTCGGACTATTTTCATCTTTGTTGTGGTTATCACAGCGTCTCAGCCGTTGTGTTCTTCAGCCTTCCTCTAGTGTATATGTAAACTACAGGGAATTCTGAACTGGCCATTTTATTTAATCTATGGGGGTAGGCTGTTTCGTTCCACTGCTCATGTCTAGAGATGTCATCTTATTCTTATTTTTATTTAGTGCTATTTAGTTATTGCTCACCCGTTTTCATCCACATCAGAATATTCAGAAGCAGAAATCTCTACCGACTAAAGCCTAACACAGTGTAAAATATGAGCAAGAACTGCGTGTATTCGATTCCTTGCAGTTATGACAATATGAGAATATGGAGGTGAAACAAGCCGCCACTAAAAGAAAGGCTGTGGGAACATCGAAAGTTGTAGTGATAGGTAAGACAATAAAATCGTGCATGGCTGATCATGTGTGGATGGAAAGGAGTAGTCATCAGCCCCTGTGAAATGAAGTAAAAATACTAGACAAAGAAGAACACTAGAGAGTTAGACGTCTGAAAGTATCAGCGTATATGCAAGGCTACAATGACTTCCTTAGTAGGCCTAACATAGAAATAATTACAATATGCAAGCTGTTAATAAGGAAAGAAAGGTAAATGACAGCAAGTCTTCAACCGCAGCAGCAATTAAAACAGAGGCAGCAGTAATCAAAACATGACAGGTAGAAGCAGTTGCAACATAATCAGCAGCTAGGTAAGTTTAAATTTCACTACAGTAAATTGGGGACAATTGTCTAGTGAATGAAAGTGCATCATTCAATAACTAAAACACTCTGTGTCAAAAATGCTTTTCTGTGATATTTTAAACTAAAAATATTTGTTTTAATTCAGATAAATTAAATTTTAAATCAATTCATTTTTCTCACTTAACATTTCAGAAAAGTATATTTAATTTTTAAAAGAATTTTTTTAAATGTAATTATTTTGTTTTGACAGATTTGTCAATTTAGACGATTTTATCTATTTCACTGAAAATCAAAAAAAATATCCCAACCAATTTAAGTTCGATTTGAAATATAGCAATGTATTTTCTCAGTAGATATATTAACTTTAATCTATTAGCTTGGAATTAAAAATAAAAAAGAAGCTCTAACCAACTCTGAATTGATCAAGCATTTCATATCGCAGAATCTTCTTTCAGATAAGCCATATGGCTTTCGCTTATCTTGGTCAATTGCCGATGTATTAACGATTATTTTTGAAAAAGTCTATCAAGTTTTAAATGATAATATTGAAGCTCAGTCTGTTACTTCGTACACATTCGACAGGGTTTAGCATACTTGTCTACTTCACAAGTTGAAAGGTTATGATATTTCTGAACAAATTTTTGAATGGATTCAGTCTTTCTTATGAAATCCCGAAATGAAAGTTGACCTGAACGGTCACGTTTCTCGACCTTTCTGCGTTAACGCAGATATCTTCCAGCGCTCGATCCTTGGACCAACGTTGTTCCTTATTTTCATGAATGATCTTCCTGATGGCATACGTTCTCAAATCAGTATCTCTGCTGATGATACAACTATTTACCTCTGTCTTAAGAGTATGCCTCAATAAGGACAAATTGGCAGCTGATCTAAAAAAAAAAAAAAAATGACCCACACTCTGCTGTTAAGTGGGACAATGAATGGCTTGTTAATTTTAACGCCTCCAAAATGAAACTGGTCTCTATCAATAATCTCAAAGACCACTTTCTGCTGTTCATCAGCATACCTGACGCCAAACTCCAAGAGAGTGACTCACTGTGCATTCACAGGTTAAAATTTTCCACACACGTGAAGTGGAACGATTATGTTAAATCAGTTCCTAAGTCTGCTGCAAGGAAAGTTTTTTTATTGTGTCGTGTTAGACAATCTTTCTTTCCAGAATCTATCTTGCATATTTATACGTCTACCATTCGTCCATGCTTTGAGTATTGTTGCCATATCTCGTCTGCTGCTCCTGCTATATATTTAGAGATTCTTGATAAAACCCAAAGAAGAATCTGCAATGTTATTGGTCCTTAATTGGCGTATCAACTTCAGTCTCGTTTCCACCGCCTTAATGTACCTTCCTTGTGCCTTTTCTATAAATCATTCCATGGCAATTGTTCTTATGAACTTTCCACTATGGTAGCTAGAATTTATGAATTTAAATTCAGTACTCGGTTAGGGGCAAGGTCTCATCATTTTACAGCTGCAATGGCTAACTAAAGCCATGCTAACAGTTTCTTCTCTCGCACTTCTCCCTTGTGGAACTCTCTTCTAGCTTCTTGCTTACCAGTCAATTTTGGTCTTCAAAAATTTAAATGCAATGACAATCGTTATCTTCTGCCTGCTTAATTCTTGTTCTTTCTCTCCTTAATAGTATTTTTCGTATATTTTCTCACACTTTGCATCTTCTTTATGGCCTTGCATGGGGTGAAAAATAAGCTCCGAGAAAGATCGGTCATTTTTTAAGATGTATTTTAATCCTTAAGTATATGCTTTTTTTTTCCTTTTTTTTTAGGTATGTACCCAAAAGTAACCTTGCAAAAATACTAAGTGCTTTTTACTTATCTGTAAAAGGCAGTATTAGTCTGACATGATTTTTAATGGCATATTTTTCCTTAGGCGTATTGATATGACTAACACTAACATATTCAATAGAAAAGTTTAAAAATGTGATTCAATATCGTCTTCCTAAGTCCAGTACGAAACCCGAATGTTGGTAGCAATCGGCACGGATTCGTCGAAACTAACAAATAAATTAAATGCATCTGTCTATATTTCTGAGATGAAGTATTATGCACACTAATTACAATATTCGGACTATTAGACATGGCATGTGGAACTAGAACAGTCTACCCCAGTGAGCAAAATAAGGGGTTCAGTTCGACATTCCAACCACCTGAAGAAGGCCGGAGCGTACAACGGCTGAAACGTTGTAATAACTATGGCGACAAAGATGAGGACAATAGTCTGAATAATGTAAATAGTGTAAATTAAATGCAGATCTCAAAACTAACAACTTCATGCTAACACTAGATATTTATGTCGAGTCAAAAAAAAAATCAACTCTCTAACACATATCTGACGCAATATGACCCATGTCATCCGATGTACCCTGAAAACCGTATTCGGAATTAATTTATACTCAAAAAGACTGTAGGACCATTAGTGTACCGCGCCAAAAACATACTTTCAACTTTTCTGCTTTGTTAATTTAAGTGTTAGGTGAACTCGGCGGCCAAATCAACCAAGTCTGTGATGCATGAAAAATTTATGACCATTGAGCAATCGCAGCAAAAGGAGTCTCTGTTGTATTTATTATTGCGTCAAAGTAAAGCCAGTGATTATATTCTAGGCTACGTCTAAAATAGAGCAGAATTTTGATTAAAGGGGTGCGAATGCTTCCAACTTAGCATAAAGCTTGCATGCGATGCTCTGACGAAGGAGAAAATCAATCGGTACCTCATGAATTATCAAAATGTAACGGCAGTCATTCAACACGAGTAGAATTAGACAATGTGCCAACTGGCGACACAAGTGTGTGTATTGTATTGTTTATTGGTAGACCAACGGAATTTAGGATTGGTCAAGGAGTCTGTTTCTAGTACTAATGAAACGCGTCTACCATGTTGGTAATGCTCATTTGAAAACAAATTTAAAAAGTTATTTAGACACTGATTTTACTATCTGTAAAAGTTGATTTGGAAAATACTTGCAATAAAATCAACCTTCCAAAATATTTTATGTATGATGTTTGCCACTAATAACATGAATCTTATATTTGTAAATATCTTTCTTGGTAAAAATACATTTTGAAAATATTTATTCAATCCCTTTTTTATAATAACATATCGAGTTTGTCTGGAATGTATCCAGCAATTCTAAAAATCTTGAGAACCCGTTGAGCGGCTTTGATATAACGTGAAAACCAATTAGCAGGGATTCTTCCATGGGGTTACTGAAGTAGTGAACTTGTGTACTGTGTGACTTCCTCATTCGCAAAGAGTGTAGAGTTTCGTCAGCAAAGCATCACATCACCCAGATTGGACAGATTTGGCTCCCATCAACCACTGGCTTTTACCAAAGCTAAAATTGCTGTTGAAACGCCAAAGACAAGTTCAAGTAGAACATGACCAAGCAGCTGATGGCGATTCCTAAAACGAACTTCACAGAGTATTTATAAAAGTATGATGTACGCTGGGATATGTGTTCTTCTAAAGAAAGTTCTTTGAAGAAGACAAAGGCATCGTTGCTCTAGGTAAGCTATGCTTTCATCAATGGTAAAAGGTTGGATACATATACATATTTTTGTCCTAAAAATGGCATAAATGTTAGACTCAGTGTTTGGCAGAATCCACCGAAATAGCTTCTACCAAAACACATTCTGATATTCTTATAGATATGAAATTTATGACATTTTTATAACATTTTTGTCATTTTTTATTAGATTTTTATGCATTTCTTGTGACATTTTATTGCCCCTTATCACCGTTTTTGATACGTGGACTATTTCAAAGCTGACCTATTTTAATCTAGATTTAATAAAGAGAGAATAAAGAGGAAAATGTCTATCATATATTTTATCACGGATGCCCACTTAATTGAATATATCTAAAAAAAATAACAATAGATTTGGGAACGTACCTTGAGATTAATCTTCAATTTATTTCCTTTCCAATGGTACAAAATGTTTTTTAAAAGTTGGTGCTAATAATTATATTTTGTTGTGTATGGTTTTTTGCTGTCTCGAAAACTGTTTTTTTTAGGGCAAGTTAACGAGTTGATGACTCGTACCAAATTTTTCTCTTGTGAGTGCTAGGTTTATATCATTTAGGAGAACGGACTACGTTTTGGAATTCCAACAACTAGATTTGTCTTCAAAATTTTAATAGATTTAGTGTTTTAGCTTATCTTTTTTCTGTCATTAACGCTACTTATATCTATTTAATTTTAGCTGCTGGGAAATTTTACAAAGTTCGAAGAGTTATTCCCAGAATTAAAATTTACCATTCTTAAATTTTCAAAAAGTACATTGTGTTTCAAAGCATAGAAAGAAAAGTGTAATAAATTAAATGCAACCTGAAAATAATTAGAAATATAGAAATTAACCTTTGCTGTGAAGAATTTACATAAAAGAGAGTAAATTAAGAGCATAATTATATTAGGTTGGTGCAAAAATAATGACGTAATAATGTCGTTTTTTGACGTTAAAAATACGTCAAAAAACGACATTATGACGTCATTATTTTTGCACCAACCTAATAATATTTTTCAAATTGCGGTAGGAAAATTGAATATTGTTGTACTATTGACGTCAGAAAAAGATATCCATTTTTCCTTGCGAATTATTCACCTACAGAAGGCTGCAAAATAGATCGGTTGAAAGGTCGTGGTAACAACCACAAGAAGATAAAGAAAGGATTCAGTTAGGTAAAGTCTGCATTCTTTTTATGGTTTCATATTTGACATTTCACTTTTACGCGTCAAATAAATTATCAGACTGAATGTAAACTGTTAAATTCTTTTGTCGGGCATTTTGCAGCGATTATCACGGGCGCACTCACTCCTTTTCTCTGTCTCTGTTTCTCTCCCCTCTCTCCCCCCCCTCTCTCTCTCTTTCACACACACACACACGCTAAAGTAAAGCAGTAAATTTCTAACTTTAGCGTATATGACAATATTTTGTAGTCTACTTGATGCACTCTAATTAATATTTCATTTTCGCAATGACTTGCTTAACTTACTAGTTTTGGTACTCACTACTTGAATCATTATTGGGGATATATATATATATATATATATATATATATATATATATATATATATATATATATATAAGGTTGGTTCAAAAATAATGACGTAATAATGTCGTTTTTTGACGTATTTTTAACGTCAAAAAACGACATTATTACGTCATTATTTTTGCACCAACTTAATATATATATATATATATATATGTGCGTGTGTGTGTGTGTGTTCATTGTGTGTAAGAAGCATAGATAGTGTGCATTCAGTAATTGCTCTTGCTTGATAAGAGGAACCACAATATGGTGGTATTTGCACCTCTTAAATTGGAAGCCCACAACCACAAAGAATAAAAAGAAAACAGTGACTGATGAATGGTCATGGCAAAATAAATGCAAACTTTGCTTTGTCTTTGTGCAACTGCTGCTTATAGAAAAATATGTAAAATAAACTTGAGTAATGACTTTATTTTTGTCGTTTTTGCTTGTCTTTGTTGCGTGCTTTTCTTTCGCCATAACTTATCTCGAATGATTTCTGCGCTGGAGAGAAAAAAACGTCAGGGAATCAATACCTTCTGAAAAATTCAAAACTTACATTGAATTTTATTAAAATTTACAACTAAAATTCATTACATTTTCGTGCACTGAGTAATACATAGATCTTGGTTTCAGCATACATTTTGTGTCATAAATATTTCTAATTTGTGTGTGCGTTTGATCTTGTAAATTTATTAAAACTATTCTGACATTAATAAATGAATTTCTACCAAACAAATGCCTCCCTCAAATCATAAGCTGTACAGAGCATGTATCATTGTTGAAGTACAATATTTCAGATTGCATAAAAGATTTAATTTTTATCCTTATATAATAGTGTTTCTGGTCTTTTTTTAAATTTTTCTATGCAATTAAAAATTAGATATTTGAGATATACCGAAGCATTCTTTGAATTAGAATTCAATAAAATGATATTATCATACCGAATAGAATAATTCAATATTAACTCAAATTAAATACTCCTTTCTTTGTCTAAATCTGGCCTATTTTCCTATCGCGGTTAATATGTTCAAGCAACAATGTAACGTATGCATGTCATGAGAATGGAAGTCACTATTTAACCACTTGAAGAAGGCCGGAGCGTACAACGGCCGAAACGTTGTAATAAGTATGGCGACAAAGATGAGGACAATAGTCCGAATGATGTAAATAATGTACGTAATACCTCATCTCAGAAATATAGACAGATACAGAATGGAAGTCGTTTTTATATTATATACAGGGTGTCCATAAAGTTTGTGTCCACTTTAAAAAAAAAAAAACTTTATTTGTATTTGCAATAGAAATAGTCTGTAAAAAATGTTACAGTGTAACCCGGATATAAGAGAGTTATCGGAACCGGAGAAGAACTCTCTTATATCCGGGTTTCACTTATATCCGGGTTTGGTCTATTTTGTTTAGGTAAGTATGGCTCTAATTTGGGACCAGAGAAAATCTCTCTTATATCCGGGTTTCTCTTAAATCAGGATCTCTTATATCCGGGTTACACTGTATAAAGTTTAATGTACCTAGTTTTAAGTATAACTAAAATAACTAATGTGATTTCAGGCATTACTGTAAATCAGTTGGCAAATGTTTTCCGTGAACTGCAAAATCGTATTACCCTTTGTATTGCTAATGATGGAGGACATGTGGAAACTTAAATAAAATTTCAATAAAACGTTAAAAAATATAGATTTACTTCTTTCTAATCCTTTTTATAAATTATTTCTATCGCAAATACAAATAAAGTTATAAATTTTTAAAGTCCACACGAACTTTATGGACACCCTGTATGAAAATGTAAAGCTTTGATTGATTTGTTTTCTACAGTTTATCAACCCATTGCAGGTTATTTAAAGCCATAAAATATTTTTAAATTATATTTTTTTTAGATAACAGTGATCTAGTGATACAAATCTTACTAATTCATAGCAGAAGGGGAAGTGAAGTGGATTCATAGCTTTCCCAAGGATATTTGCGCACATGTGAATATAACGAACCCAAATGGAATTGGAACTCGACTCTTCGTTTAACAAGCCATTATCCATTACACCAATTCAATATTCCAGCTTACAGCACATGGTTTTCCCAAGCGATCACCTATCAATGTACTGACCATGATCGACGTTGCTTAACTTTGGTGATCGTACGGTAACCGGTGTTTCAACATGATGTGGCCGTAAGCAATGTAAAACTTGGTATGAGATACCATTTTATATCGACAGGGTCTTTATCACACGGTTTAGAATCGTTAAGGACTGTGCCTATAATGGAATAACAATTAAAAACAACCTTCTATTTCAATGTAGCAGCAAATTGCATAAAATCACTGCTAGGTCCTTCCATCCTATAGCGATGGAATCTTCCCAACACTTAAGATACTACCAATACATTTTTCTCATGAGTTAACAGAGCTTTGGTTTAAAGGAGTGCTTTGAAAAATGCCACACTGCTTTGAATGTTATCGACTTTTAAATTATAAGGTGAGTGATTCGTGGTGACAATTTCTCTAAAAAATAAAATTGTTTTCAGTGAATGAATACTTGTCATTCTAAAGTAACATTCAAGAAGAGCTATAAAAATTAGTATCTGGACATTACTATGAGCTAATACGAAGAACTTAATTTTTATCTAAACCGCTTATTAATTAAAAACTAGAAAGTGCGCAAACTTTGCAATTGTCCGCCATTGTTTCACATCTGATCACTTAATTCGACTTTTTTTTTCATTTCTATTCTCGAAAGGGTACATCAAACTTGGTTCAGCTATCTTAAATAGCTATCATTAAAGATACAGTAGAAATTAATTGATATGAGGTGAAATTAAGATATTGGAGACAATTATTTTACTGCTCTATTCGATGATTAATCGGTCACGTATCGTGTCACCCACAGAGGTCGTTAGGGAAACCACGTGCAGAAGCCGTAATAGGTTGGTTTGAATTCAGAGTTTTCCTTCTCCTAGCCTGATCATCCTACCAAAAAGAAAGAGCCCCCGGTTTGCGCATCCTTTTAACTCCAACAGCATTCTCACCGGAATCTCCAATACAAAAGCTGAGTTTTACATGGGTTTTCCGAGCCCGTAGGCTCGGCCAGATAAAGGCCCGTAGAACCCGTATAAACGGGATCGGGTTGGTCAACCTCCTCGAACGAGACTCTGCCCTTCGGCGGAGCCTCGTCCATGTTCCTCTCTGCTCAGAGGCAGAGAGTTCGACCGTCAAGCCGAGAAGCTCGGCTTGATTCGGTATCTAGCACCCCACCCCACGAGGGTTGCATGTAGCACAAGGCCGAGTTTAACGTATGTTTCCCGAGCCCGTAGGCTCGGCCAAAAAGTGCCCGTAGAACCCGTATAAACGGGACCGGGTTGGTCAACCTCCCCGAACGAGACTCTGCCCTTCGGCGGAGCCTCGTCCGGGTTCCTCTCTGTTCAGAGGCAGAGAGTTCGACCGTCAAGCCGAGAAGCTCGGCTTGAATCGACCCTCTCTCTTGAGAGGCGTAGTATACATAGTTTTAGGAAGAGTTCATTCTGTAGTCATAGGTAAGGAGCCATGACAGTTATCTAACTGATAAATCTCCACTTCCTATCACCTTCTCTTCCACTTATATCTCACACCACATTAAATATACCATTTCAACTGTAAGGCTTTACATTAATAAAAATTATTAAAAAATAAAAATAAAAAAAAAAACATGTTAAAAATCATGAGAAAGAAATTGCAAATTCTATCGCTTGAAGAGACAAAAATGTGCCATCACAGAATAGGTAACATTTCCATGTCCGGCCGGCTAAACTATAGCAGCTTCATACGACAACCAAATCGTATTTTTCCTTCTAGATCCCTGTGTTTATTTATAAACTTACTTTGATTCCAGCGTCTAAATAGTACTGAATACTCTCCTTTCAATAGTATAAACTTGCTGTGATTTAGGGAGAAACAAATTGCTTGCAGCTTTATACTTAATACATTATTATTTCAACCAATGATAGATTCTGAAAAATGATTCAATATATAATGCCTTCTGTCGTCTATGAAAGTGATACTGTCAATCATAGGTAATGCCACAAAGTATAGTGTTAGAACCAGTGAAGACTTTTCATATCTATTATCAAGTTGTATGAATTTCAAATAGATGATAAAACCAATTGTCCATTTAGATAAATGTAATCTTTATATTAAGGTAAATAGACTTTATGGAAACAGAGATACATATATTGGTTAAACTACTCCACATTTGCCAAACAGAAAAAGTAGCGAAATTTGCATTGATTAATCATCTACACCACGGTATTGACTATTTCCTTCACTTGCCTGATAATCTGGTTGAGTCTTCCCACCAATCACGCAAACGTATTCCTAAGGGCGAGGGCAGCAAAGATAAATAATGTTGCATTGCGCAACAAAACATACTCTTAACATTTGCGTCAAAAGACGCGCCATCAACGATAATTTAATGTTTGCTTAACATTACTTTACAAAATTCTCTCTTCTTTTATCTCGTTGGTTTAATGATTTTATTTGCCTATGACGCTTGATATCAAAGATCGATTTGCTTATGACCTTTGGTATCGATGATCGAACTAAATGATTTGGGATAGTTGCCATCAAATATTTAACTTTTTATAGAATAGATTGGATAAAAAAATTGGATACAAAGTGTCTTTTCAATATCTGTCTATATTTCTGGGATGAGGTATTATGTACACTATTTACATTATTCGGACTAGTGCCCTCATCTTTGCTGCCATATTTGTCACAACATTTCGGCCGTTGTACGCTCCAGCGTCCTTCAGGTGGTTGGAATGTCAAACTGAACCCTTTATTTGTAGACTGTTCTAGTTCAACGTGTCATGTTTAATGGATATCACTTATCTCCTGTTAATTCCTCTCTCCAGGTTCTCCACCGCCTTAACCAGGTATTGAACTCACACTCTTTGGGTCATGTCACTAGATCTAACTAACGTCTTTATCCACTGTGCCATGTATCCTGGAGGACATCTGTCTATGAATTTCTGTGTATTATAAACTTTATATCTTCAGCATCATTTTTTTACCAGTGCTCATATTGCATTTCGACACTGTCACTGTCACTAGATCTAACTAACGTCGTTATCCACTGTGCCATGTGCCATTTCGTTCAAGTTGTGAATTTTATCTATGTTTATTATTTCAGTCTCATAAGACTGATTTTGCGCTTCTAAAAAAAGAGTCTTAACTTTAATCCTGTTAAATTATTTCAAAATTATTCTTTGCATAACGCTAATTTTAGAATCTTGCGTTGGCGCTGCATATTGATCAGTACTTGAGCGAATGAAGCCTGTGGATCTTGGCGAAGACCACACTTCTTCGAATCTTGTGTAATATTGTTACAGAATCGCAAACAAAGAACAGTACCAAATAACAAAAACCACATCACTTAGAGACGTTCAACTGCGAGAGCTAAAATGTATATCACATGTAACTCGAAGAGAAAATAATGATATAGTCAAAAGGTTGACGCACTATTTGAAATAAAAGATTGAGAAGGAAATTCCCATCAGTGCTAGAAAGAGAGATATCAGGTATTATATTAAAAAAAAAAAACCTATTTTCTTGAAAAATCGTTTTAAGAGAAAGATTTTCAAAATTGCAATCGATAGCGGTCCCGGCTTCTCGGTCAATAAATACCGAATGTCTTCTTATAAGGAAACTGCTAATATTACGATCACCATGAACATTATCGGAGTTTCTAAACGCTTATATCATTTGTCTGTATTTGCGTTTTTATTTCCTCTGCATCCATCCGACTTGTGCATGGTTTCGTGTGTTTAAATGATAAACTGTATACGTGTAGATATTGTTTTTTCTATTTGAGTCCTTTACATGTTGGAAGGTAAGTATAATTGTTGCATAAACATAATCAACAAATCAATAATTAATATCAATCTTTTGGTCCCCTATTTTTTTAGTTATAATAATAATTTATTGGAACCTTCCCCATTTTGTTTATTTTTAAATCGTTTTTTAAATAAATCCTTTCCAGTCATGGGAATTTAAAAACCTGATATTATCAAGTGAAATGACAGTCTGTATTGTTTGAAAATAATATTAGTTTGCTGCATAATATCGTAAATAATAATATATATAATATTAATAATAATGATAATTTGCTAGATAATACGTAAATAATAATATGCATAATAATAATAATAGTAATAATAGTGTGCTGCATAATACGTAAATAATAATATGCATAATAATAATAATAATTTGCTGCATAATGTCGTAAATAATAATTGTTTGCTGCAGAATGTCGTAAATAATATGAATAATAATAATAATAATAATAATAGTTTGCTGCATAATGTCGTAAATAATAATATGTATAATGATAATAGTTTGCTGCATAATGTCTTAAATAATAATATGCGTAATAATATGTCAGATAATTATTTAGTCTAAGAGAATAGCATGTTCACTATCGTGCTTCAAGAGAGCCGCGCGTCTTGAAATGGACCTCCAATCGGTTGTTAACTGGGGCAACAATTGAATGGTCAAATTTAACGCCTCAAAAACTAAACTACTCTCCATTAACCACCATAGAGATCCTTACCTGCCCCCCATTAGAATGTCTGATAGTCAACTTCTTGAGAGCAACTCCCTGCGTCTGCTTGGTCTCACGTTGACTGCTGACCTGAGACGGAATAAATACATTGAGTCAATTGCATCGTCCACCGCGAGGAAAGTTGGCTCTCTGTGCCGCGCCAGGAAATTTTTCTCCCCTGAATCGATACTTCAAACATACAAAACGACCATTCGCCCTTGCATGGAGTATTGCTGCCATATATGGTCTGGGGCACCTTCTGTTTACCTCGGAGTTCTTGACAAGATCCAGAGACGTATATGTAATGTGATTGGCCCTGATCTGGCGTCTCGCCTGCAGCCACTATCTCACAGACGCGCCGTCGCCTCTCTCTGTCTCTTCTACAAATACTTTCATGGCAATTGCTCCGATGAGCTGCTTTCACTGGTCCCCAGTCTCCATAAATACAAGCGCCCTACGAGGCTGGCATCTCGCTCTCACCCTTACACTGTAGAAACTTTAAAATGTAGCCGTCTCTTCTACTCCAATAGCTTCATACCTCGCACCTCTCGCCTGTGGAACACCCTTCCCAATTACTGTTTCCCTGATAGCTATAATCTCCAACTATTCAAATGTAATGTCAATCGACATCTCCAGTTACCTTGATCTACACACTATCCT
This sequence comes from Acanthosepion lycidas, assembly GCA_963932145.1. Classification (NCBI taxonomy): domain Eukaryota; kingdom Metazoa; phylum Mollusca; class Cephalopoda; order Sepiida; family Sepiidae; genus Acanthosepion; species Acanthosepion lycidas. The sequence continues at coordinate 109,968,356 of OZ010585.1, read as the reverse complement.
TCCCTTCATCCTTTCTTCTATCACTCTTATCTGCTCTTGCTACAAATCTTCTGCAACCCCCCTGCATCCTAGTGGCTTCATGCCTTGCTCGGGGCGCAATGCTTAAAAAATAAAAATAATTAAAAAAATATTTATATCAGCAAGGACCGGTATAACTACACTAAAGATTTAACAAAGCCATAAACACCATTGGAAATCTAAACTCAATTTTTGTTATCAAAGAGAGCATTGAATTATTCAAAAGCGATTCTTAACATTTTTTCTAAAATGACGCCATTCTTTGGCAAACGTTTGTCTACAATGTAGAGTCAGAATCATGAAGAGAAAGCATGAAATACGAACGATTCCGATAAAAATCCAAAATATCTACATAACAGCATCGCAATATGGTTAATATAAATCTTGTATGTGCAAATCAATGCCAAATGAATTAGAGCAGAGGTTAGGCTGGGTTAGGCTACAAAAGGATAGTTCAAATATGTTATATCCTTATCCTTGCATAAAGTTGAATTACAATTAGGGTCATTCTAAGATTCAATAAAAAACAAAAGACAAAGGAAGAAAATTTATTTTCACATCGGTTTAATTATCCGTAAAAAAAAAAATCAATCAAAATTGTACTGTGGGTCAAACCCTGCGAATGGTTACCGACGAAAAGACTAGGCAATAATATCAATAGAACGAAGATTGCCACCATATTTTATAAACAATTCTTTATACCTCATCTGGCTGTTAAGGTCAAAGGGATATTTCAACATCAGAAGGAAAGTTACATTAAGGAGAAAAGAAATTTGCCTTCTACAAAAATATTTAAAATCTGTTCATGCCATAAAAAAAATTTTAACATAAAAAAAAATTTAATATAAAAATTATGCAAAATATGAAATTTGGAAGATTTTTTTGAATTTGTCAAAAATAAAACTCCGCCAACCTCACGCAATAAAACAGCAAAAAGTAGGCAGTTGTGTATGTTACATTAATGAACTAACATAAGCAATGGCAAAAAAAAAAAAAAAAAATGAAACAA
>OZ010585.1:109869829-109957329 GCA_963932145.1 Acanthosepion lycidas | reverse complement strand
ACACAGCTATATAATTTTACTTCAATATTTATCCCATCTTTTTAACACAGCGGTAGATTATGAGTTTAACATTTATCTTGAGAACAAATTGCGCTTGAAATTTACCTCAAAGTATAAAAGCTAAATTAAATATCTCAAGAAAAATAATTTTATTTTTTAGCATACACTTGTATTCAGGAAATATAAAAAGGATATCATTTTCTGAAAGGTTATTACGTTCTCAGAGCAATTATGCACACATACACAAAAAACTTACGAAATCTTATTCATGAAAATTCATTTTAAATTTGCTATTCGTTTTTTAAACAAATTATTTTATCATACTAATTTTCAATTCATTCAACGGTTTAATGTCATTTTAAATTATACATTTCAACATCTACATATATTTTCAGGAAAGAGGGGGACATTCCAAATGCTAGTTGAAATGATTTCGATTTATGATTCTGCTTAAGATTTCAAGCTAGTTCCTAAAACACTCATGCGACATTAACAAACGTCAGAAAATAACAAGTAAAATACATACGTCTTAGGTACCTCCACCTATTTCAGCATAGCGTAATGAAAAATACCACAAACTTAATAAAAATGAAGTTTTATCGTCAAAATGTTTATGTTATTATTAATTATTTCTGATTATTTTTTTTATTTTTTAATCCTTTCTAACACGTTCGAAATTTTGGTTAAAATCTTGTTTTGTTTACGTCATCGCGCTGGAATGATAATTACATTGACGTTTTTGCGCGTTTTTCTGCTGAAAACACATTGATTTGGAAATTCTTGTGAAAGTCAAATAATTGGCCGATTTTAATGAAATTTTCAGGACTTATTCACAAATGAATGAAATTATTTTGGAAATTTTTTTTAGAAAATTTTGGTAAAAAATATTTTTTTTACATATGTAACCCCCACTTACTTAATTTCATGAAATTTCGCAAAAAAATCTTTCTATTTCTTGATTTTTTTAAATCAACTAATTTTTTTCAAACTTGCACTATTCTAACTGAAAATCTGCTCTGAATTGAAAAATAATGAATGCAATAAATCTATGACATTATTTAATTAGAAAAGATTTTAATTGCTTTTGCAAATAAGTTATATTAAGGACATTATTGGCTGAAGAAATAAAGTTTTTCCGATGAATAATGAATTTTTACAAGAATGTTTTATTTTTAAAAATTTTAATTATAATAATTTATAATAGATTAAAATAGTGTAAAATTCTCTATTAGGTTATAGTAATTAAGTGGAAACGAAATTTACGAATGCAAAATTGAAAAGATTAATAAACGTAGTTACACTATTTTATTTTCAAAATATTTTCTTATTTTTTACTTAATTTGTTTCCTTTTGAAAGGCTAAACGTGAAATTATTATGAAAAGGTCACGTGATCTAAGAGTTTTGTCTCTTTACAGAGAAATTAATTTAAGAAAATTTTATAGCATTTTAATTTTTTTATTTTTGCATAAAGCATCTTCGAAAGTTAAATAAAAGTCAATACATTATTAAATAATTGTGGAAAATATGTTCATTTGTAAAAATTACTGGGTAGTTAAAACCAAAACTATCCGTTCACTTAGATTTCGTAAATTTTATGTCAATTCCAGTCAGCCATACTAGCTGAAATCACATCGTCACTCAATCGTCCATCAAACATCGCTTCAGATAAACAGGGCCGATCAATAGCAAACGGTTGTACATTAATTTTTTTATGCCATAAGTAATATTTAATTCAAATCAGATTAATTTTAATTTTCTAATTTTACTCAAATAACGTTTCAGAAATATATATATATATATATATATATATATATATATATATATATATATATATATATATTTGGAAGTTTTAAAATCCATAAACGTGTTTGTTTACAAATTTCTTAAAATTAAGAACATGGCGGCTTTTAAGAAAATTTTAAGAAATCAAAATTAAATTTGGCATTCCAATGTATATAATTTCTATCTGAAATATATCAGAATATTTTATTACTGGAAATAATAAATTTAATCATTTAGCTTTCAATTAATGCTAAAATGAAATCTTCAAGAATGATTTTTCATTTTTAAAAATTCATTTGAAATCTTAGGTATCTCAAATTTATGCCGAAAATATGGAGGTGCCTACATTCCATTTTTATTATTTTCGAAACTAAGTTTAAATATTATTAATATATTTTTTTTTTCAGAACAAAAGTAAAGATCATGTTGGCTACCTGCTGTAGAGTAGTCTGTAACATGTTTAGAAAGCATAATATGCGCTGATATAATATTTATTCAGCTATGTTTAGTAAATATCGATAGATGTTGCTTTGTTTTCTTTATTTTGTTCAACCGAAATCTTCCAGGAAACGGAAAACAAAAATTAGAGAAAATAATGTAAACACGTCAGAGCATTCTGCCGCTGACGTAATTTTCCACCTTTTTAGCATCTAAAACTCGACTAACATTTACAAATACAATTTCACATACATACTCGGCGAAAATTTAGCAATCATTTCATGAAACATGTGCCATCTACAGGATGGCTTTATTTATTGGACCAAAGTGGAAGTGAGGTCCAGTCAATACCAATGTTTACCATGAATATTATTTTAAAACTTCACTGAAAAGTATACATCAGTATTCTTTTTTTTTTATGAGTCGCTGCTGCAAAATTTTTGCCCCGACCAAGAAGTGTCCCCCAATAAAAATAAAAAAATAATTAAATAAAATTGATATTTCGTTATTTAGTCAGATTATCTTACGTGAATCGGGTCGATAACATTTTTGTATCCCTAGTATTTATATGCATTATTAACTATAACCTTGTTTAAAATCTGTTATACTCCTTTCATTATTACGTCACCTAAAATATTCTTTGATGTTAAAATCATCCCAATCCAAATAAGGCAATAAAACCACTAGCGGCATATCAACTTCTTATGGGTCATTTAATGTTGAAATTTAATTTTCTTGGAGTATTAGGTTGGTGCAAAAATAATGACGTAATAATGTCGTTTTTCGACGTTAAAAATACGTCAAAAAACGACATTATTACGTCATTACTTTTGCACCAACCTAATAATTTATTTTGCAAAAACGTATTGCTGGTCATTTTTTTTTTCTTTTTGCAAAAATATTTTGCTGGTCTGGTAATGTTTTTACTAGGAAAAATCTATCACTGATATTTTTACTAGAAAATGTATTTTTATAATTTCATAGTGTTTTGATACAAATTTGGTGGTTAACTATTTGCCCATAGTTTGGACCTTAACAGGTGCTACCATCCCAGGTCCAGATGGACCTGGGAACAACAGCAATTAAAAGGTGGTTCCACACTCCTCAACCCCCCCCCCCCCCGAACAGAGGTCATGCTGCCGGATGTAGTTAGTCGTTATACCGAGGACGTAAGAAGTAAGGTATTACGCAGTGTGAAAGAACATGAGGAAAAGAAAAATATAATTAAAGAGAGAAAACAGTAAAGAACAAAAATTAAGATCACAGACGATAAGGATTGACATTGCATTTAAATTTTTGAAGATCAAAATTGATTAGAACGCAAGAAGACGTAAGAGTTCCACATGCAAGAAGTGCGAGAGAAGAAACTGCTATCATAAGACTTACGGTTTCATCTAGCCACTTTAACTGTAAAATGATGAGACCTTCCTGTCAATCGAGTACTGTGCTTAAATTCGTAAAGTCGATGTCCCAAATAGGAAAGCTATTACCATGAAATACTTATAGAAAAGACACAGAGAAGCTACATTTGTATTTTATGAAGAATCTCTAAATACGCAGCAGAAGCACCAGACCAGATGTGACAGCAATACCCAATGCATTGATGAATGGTAGACTTAAAAATGTATGAAATAGATTCTAGAAGAAAAAATGGCTTAGCCCGACACAGGGAGCCAACTTTCCTAGCAGCAGACCTAGCAATTGATTCGATATAATGTTTCCAATTCATGCCATCGGAAACGTTAGCCAGAGAAGGCGAACTGAGTCACTCTATGGATGTTATCATCCTCCATGCTGATGGTAGTAAAAAAAAAGGATCCTTTAAAACAATTAAAAGAGCCTAATCTAGTTTTGGAGGAGTTAGAAATAAAAAGCTATTTCTTGCCCCAGTTAACAACAGATTGTAGCTTATTTTTATCTATTTTTTTATTTTTATTTTTATTTATTTTTTTTATTTATTATTTTATTTATTTTGACCATATCTAACTGATCAGACGTACCATTAAGCAGAAATAAATAGTTGTGTCATCAGCATAGATGCTGATCTGAGACCTGATAACAGCGACTAAGAAATTAGAAGCAAGGTAGGCCCAAGGATAGAACCCTGGGGGTCACCTGCATTAATGCAAAAATATATAGAAGAATGGCCGTTCAAGATGATTTTCATTTCTCGATTTGATAAGAAAGATTGTATCAGATCAATAATTCGCCCAGAAATACCCTAACCTTTCAACTTCTGAAATAGACCTGCATGCAAAACCCCATCAAAGTTAAACTCTTTTTCTTTTATAACATATTTGAAGCAACTAACCATAATTAAACAATTTGATCATTTGCAACTTTTACTATTTGCTTAACTTTTTTTCAAATGATTACGAGTTAACAAACTAAATAGATTATTTCATTTTCTCTGCCTTTCTATATCACCCGTGAGCCAGCGTTAGACTTTTACTATTAGTATTTTGAGACAGACATTGTAGGGCATATTGCTAATTTGAAAATGCTCTAAAACTAAGATTTTCTCACACCATCGTATAAGATTGCCTCAAAGTAAACTCTAATTTTACGCATGTAATGTTGACAGAAGTGAAGTTTTACTGATTATTGAGAAACCTTTTTCTTTTGTTCAGCAAACCCGCACTATAGTTATAAGGGGTTTTAATTCAGAGTTGTTCTTCTCCTAGAAGGGAAGCCAACCACGGATAGAGAACTCAGTTTTATCTGTTATTTAATCCATAGCTGGAGTGAGAATAGATGAATTCGAACATTTCCACAATGGTATTTGTGCAAAAGTGAATCTAAAAATCACGGCCGGAATTTGAACTCGGATCGCTGAGTTGTTTTTCCGAGTAGCTTATCGTTACACTACTCACCCAACCAAATCAAACGAGGATTAAGATTCGTTACGCACTTTTCTTAAAGGTTTATTTGTAAGGCACGTAAATATTTGATCTTTTAGAAAAGATATATCGACATTGACAAGCATTATTTATTAAAACATTATTGCCGGCATAACTTTACCAGGAAACTCACTAATGGTCAAATTTATCTCATCACCGGGAATATCTTTTTTTATTTTATTTTATTTTATTTAAAGTGGTGAAGCGGAAATTGTAATTTATATGCGTAGATAATTGAATCTAATTTCTTGATATTTGAAGTCGTGTGCTTTTATCATTTTTTTTTTCAGTTCCGTTTTGGGGATCAATGAGTAAAAAAAGAAAAAAATGTTGTTGGTTCATTTTTTTATAGTTTTCTCACTCGTATTTTTATATCCAGATGTAAATTAAATAAACCTAGAAGCTGAAAAATTGTCAGTTAAATATCATAAAATGAATTATTGTGATTTCTCCAAACTGACAGATTTAAATTAGATTATTTCTTTACAAATTGTAAATAATATTTTCGTATCAACGAATTATGTTATCAAATAAAATTAGCTGGTAAGAATTATATTTACGTTATTCTAAAATAAATAATTTTAAGTTGACATTCATTCTTGACGAATATTTATTTCCTCTTAATTTCCCAAGTTCTATATTTTTCAAAAGAACTGTATTTTTTAAAGAAAAGGTTTTGCTCATAAATCTTTGAAATGTTCATTTACAATTGGACATTAAAGTACTTCACCAGAACTTTTTCAATAGAGACATTGGAAAGTCTGTTATTTTCATCAAGTTTACCTCTTTTATTTCGTATTTTGCCAGTAAAGATACCGGTGTTTTTCTGCATTTCCTCGAGCTGTTTTTAAGATGTTGCGAAAGCAATACTTTTCATTATATAAGGAGTTTATCTTATATAACAAAACATGTTTGTTGATTTAATATAGCATTTTTATCACACTTATGTTATTCTGAGATTAATAATACAATAGAAACCTTTATAAAATTGCTACGGATACAACAAAAAATTCGTTAGGATTGAAGAAAAGATTGCTGGATAGCTGCGTGATATCTATCCTCTTATACGGCAATGAATACTGAACAACCCCCCCCCCACCGATGAGAAAAATGAAGAGAATAGAAATGTGTTTCTACAAAAGGATACTGACAATTCCACAACGAAGCGAGAATTCAACAAAGAATTCTTAAATGGCAACAGAGGGAAAACTTATACGCAACATCAGGAAAAGGCAGCTGAAATCAATTGAACACGTAATGAGGAAGGAGGGTTTGCAAAACTTAACCCTCATGGAGTATACTGAAGATAAGAGAGTCAGGGGAAAGCAGAGAGCCACTTGGCTGACAAGGGATGGTTTGAGCGGGGGGTGGGAGACATTACCAAAGGAAGAAAAACTGCGAGGAACCACACGATATGGGAAGTTGTGGAGAGCCATGATCACCTATGTCCTGAAGTGATGCTGTATATGGAAGAGGAAAAAGAGAAAACAATGAAATAGAACAGTTTCAGTCTCAATTTCTGGGATGAGGAGTTATTATTTACAATATTTATATGCGGACTACGTTCTTCATCTTTGTTTCGGCCGTTGTGCCCTACGGCCTTCATCATGTGTTATTTATTTCAATTTTTTAGAAACTTTTCATTGCTCTCATGCTTTGTCTATGTTTCTCAGTAACCTCTTTTTAAAATTACCTGTCTGTTGCCTCAAAACGCATAAGAAACAGAGCGATATTTATTGCCATACATAATTGTTAATATATAGAAGTTCAGCATTCTTTTCTTTGTTTTTAAGGAGATTTTCATGTTTTTAATATCAACAATGGTCCTCAAATCACGGAAAAATATTGATGTAATGAATGACAGAACATTGTTAAATTTGAATGAATTTACATACTGTATACCGTTGCTATTTTCTGGGTTTTTAAGTAATTATGGGAGAATGGTTTGCATAGATACTTACTCATCTCCTCTCTTCTTTGTCAAAGAAAATGGCATGCCTAGGTTGAGGAGTTGAATCAGATTGCAAGGAGTCATGTCTTTCCGAAATTTGTTAGTAGAAATGTATAGAAAGGTAACGTGACTTCTAGAACTGATTTCAACGACGCTGAGCAAAAAGTAGGAACGCGCATGTGTTCAGAGATTGAATTAAAAAAAAAAGGCGGTAGAGAATATGAAAAAACAAAAGAAGGAATATATTAAATAAGTTTTTGATGATAATAAGCACCAACAACAATAAAGAACAGGGAGAGAAGGAGACCGCGAGGTAGAAGACGAATATCTGTAGTCATATTACAAATATTTCTCTTCGGACGATAGCTACAGGGAGGTGCTGAAAAGTTATCAGCACAACTCATTTACCAAACTCTAAGCAAACAGCAGACATTTCTATTCCCGTTTTGGTCGATTCGATAACTTTCCAGCACCTCTTCTTACTAAGCAGAAACTCAGACGAATCGACCATTGGTTATAATTACTAAAGTGAGATGACATTTCACTAGTGACATCTTAATATCTACTCTATCAACTCTTAACATCTAAATCGATTTTATAAAATAACAAAGGTTATTCATTCAACGCTTTTTCAATGACTTTTGGCTATTGGTGGTATTTACTTGTGCAAGTCTAGATTAGAGTTTGATTTTTTTTCTTTTTTGATAAGCCGACTTGTATCGTGCCTGCCTGTTTCCGGGTAATAACTGAATATTTCATACAAAATTGATTATGTCTTTCTAATTTATAATATTAATGTAATCTATTTTATCTTTGCACTTAAAGTATTTCTTTGTCGAGACTTCTGTTACCAAGTGTTATTACTTCTATATTTCCAGCTTGAAATGCAAGCTAAGAGATGTTAGATGCGATTGCTAACGGAATCTCGACAATCGAATATAATACGAGTTGCTTTATTAATTATTAGTTGTCGTTTAATTTCACAGTTTCAACATTTTAACGGAAGGTGCTCAATAATAAATCATTTTTCAAGCGAAGGAAAAAAAACAAGATTTCAGTAATAAGAATTTATGCGTAAATACATCTCCATTGACAACAATGTATGATGGATTCCTGCAGGTTTCACTTCCAAATCAAATAAACTGCTTATGGGTTTTGCTTAACTTTGGTAGATATCGGTAATTTTGAGAACTTTTACATGATTTCTGTAAGTTAAATGCATATGTTGAGTTTCATTCATGCCATATTCAATGCGTTTACACAACTTGGTTGGAAATAACTACGATAATAACTTAATAATAAATATTGTAATTAAGTTATAGTTTTAAGAAAGTACGACATATTTGTATTTGATAAAGTGTGTATACTTTTGGAAAGACACATTAATTCGATTGAACAGTACAATAAAACGACTTGAATAATTTTAAAGGCAGATATGAATTGAATTAAGCAATCCTGTGGAAATAATCTTTCTTAAAATTTTAAAGTGTATAGTGTTATTATGTGAGTGTTTTAAAGAATATACCAATAAAAATATAGTTAATAAAGAAACTACAATTAAAAGTAAGTTTTGTTTGAAACTAAGAGTATCAAAATAAATCATTCTTGCATGTTGGGACGTTCACCTTATGCTGTCATGTTCTTATTGTTTATAAAATAAAAATGCAGTCTTTGATTCCTTGTACTTTACAATAGTAATCATATATTTATTCCACTTTTGAAGGCGTTGTCGAATTCCATGCAGGTCACTTTAAGAAAAAGAACGTTCCTACCTTATTGGCAATGTTATGCATCCTATTTTATCATATTATGTGATCAGTCTACAAAACATACTAATTTTCAAATAACACCTGTCTCTCTGACTTGAAAGCGATGGAATAATTTTCATGGGAAGTCCAATGTTATTTCATTCACTTAATACAGAATTACTGGTCATTTCAAGAGTATAAAATTACAATTGAATTTAGTTTTGATTTCATTTGTATGTGGAATGAAATTTGGTTTAATGCGCTATGATGAATTGGAATCTTACAGCATAACCATTGAAATAGTCTTGTGTCAGAATTAATAAGTATTTGAAAAACAAGGCCCCATCAAGGAAGGACAGGAAGCAAATCTGATTATATCTTCAAGGGGTGGCAATCGAATCGGAACAGTTAATTTTAAGCAAATTTTGCAAATATGAAGTAATACCTACTGGCAAATAATTAAACTTCAGTTAAAAAGATAAACTTATTGCAAATGCAGTGTCTTATTTTAATAGGATTAAAACAATTCCATAATAAAATTTAATATCTTCAAATTAGTATTCATTACTGCCTTTCATATATATGAGTAAGCGTTATGCTACGCATATAAAAGTTTATTCAGCCATTCATTTTCTCTTTGATAGAATTTAATCTAGGGACCTCCACAAAAAAAAACAAAAAAAAAACACGATACCGAAGGTTTAAAATGAATTTTTAAAAATAAAAAATATTTCTTGAGACTTTTATTTTAGCTTTAATTTCAAGCTAATTTAATAAATTTAATATTACCAATAATTAAAATACATTGCTGTATCTCAAAAACTAATTTAAATTGACTGGAAGAAGCTTTTTTGCTAAAATAGCTGATTAGCGCTCTTTTTTAGTCGTTTTCATCTCAATGTTATTCTCATTATTAAAAATCTTCCAAAAATAAAATATACTTTTCTGAAACTTTATTTGAGGAATATTAACTGATTTAAAGTATAATTAATCTGATTTGAGATAAATATTATTTACTTTAAATTCAAAATATCGCAGAAATGCATTTATTAACACGACAGTAGTTGTGTTTTTAAACCGACAATAGGTGCCTTGACAGCCTCTGGTTATAGGTTTCATGTTGTTGTACGGAGCCTTAAAATGACGCGAGCGCCTTTTTTATATAATTTTTAAGTCGCTGTCTATATTTCTGAGATGAGGTATTATGTTTACTATTTACATTATTCGGACTATATGGCGACAAAGATGAGAAAATAGTCCGAATAATGTAAAGTTTTAAGTCCTCAGTAATTTTAAAAATCTACGAAAATAATCATCGTAATCTAATATTTTATTGAATTTTAGAAATGTTAACTTTAAATTCACTATAGTTATCGCTCTTATTTTCTGATAATGTCGGGTATGGGATCCCGTACTTACAAAACAGGCACGTTTATATACCCAAAAAAATCAAAATTTCTTTAAAAATGATGGTTGTTTGATGATTGTATTAAGCTTTTCTATTTATGATTAGTAAGTACAGAATTCACTTAATAATATCATCTAAAACACTGAAATTTATAGAGAATTTTAAAAGATTTTTCTAATTAAGATTTTGAAAAAATAAAAACAACTCTTATAAAAATTTATCATTCATCGAAAATGTTTTTCTTAAGACAATAGTGTCCTTAATATATGTAATTTATAACAACAATTAAAAGCTTCTCTAATTAAATAATGTCTTCGTTTTATTGCATTTATTTAATTTTATGATTCGGAGCAGATTTTCGGTAAATGGTGTTTCTGTTTGGCAAAAATAAATTCTCCAAGGAGTTCTGAATTTTATATTTTTTATATAAAAAGGCTGAAATTTTAATTTCCCGAAATTTCCTAAATTAATTAAGAGAAAATGTAAAAGAAAATTTTTACCAAGATTTTCCGCCAAATGTTTTTAATAATTTAATTAATTTCTGAATAAGTTCTGAAAATTTCATTAAAATCTGACAATTATTTGATTTTTACAAAAATCGCCAAAACAATGTGTTTTTAACGCTAGCAATCACTATACTAATGTTTAGCTCACGGGCTGGCGCAAGAAGAACGGATTTTACGCAAAGTTTCGAATGTGCTAGAAATGATTTAAAAATTTAATAAAGTAATAAAAATACTTTGGTAATTCCTCTTAATATTAACAAATATTTTAATGATAAAACTTTGTTTTTATCAAGTTTAGGGCCTTTTTTTCATCGTGGTATACTTTTTTTAGCGAACTTTTGGACGTAACTAATTTAGTCTGTTTAGTTTCGTAGGACAGATTTGTCTTTCCCGTTCTCGTTTAGTTGCATTCCATTCTTTCAATCACATCCCTTGATCGCAATAGGGTAGAGTAATGGATTAACATGTTAGAGATACAAGTCCTTTGTATATTCACTCATGGCGAAAATATAAAAACTGACGGTGACTTGACAAGCGTCGGCTAACAGAACGACCTGATGAAAACGCTGTCTCGAAAACCGACGGCATTTAGTGGCGCTGTCTTTGTCTGCAGATATCTGAGGGCAAGTTGGAGCAATATGAAACTTGTTGGCTACGGTAGTGAATACCGTATATACGCTTCCATAAGTCAATTTCATGTATAGTGCGACTCCTGACGTTTTTCCATGAATTTTAACCCCACCTGTATATAGTGTGAATCCCATATTCTTTGCGCACTATACTCAAGTACATAAGGTACCTATGATCATCGAATCTGTAATGGCATCTTCTTTTATACATATAAACTAAAATACCAGAAAATTAATATATTTTCTCACTTTGCCTTCGTGAATTGGCATGAAGTTTAGGAGGCACTGGCGTCATTCATCCAATCATGTTTCAGCGTTACCCACTACGATTAACGAGTTTTGTTTATTGGGCGTGTCTGTATAGAATTTAGTACGGTCTTCAATATGTCCCATAAATGTGTAATGGAGTTTAAATTTGGCAAGGTCAAGCGCCAAAGGTTCTTCTGAAATTAGTTTCGTATCGGCTGCACACCGATGTCACATCTGTCAAGACAGACTCCAGTTTTACTAGTCATCCATGCGAGTTACAACATAAAACCGTCACTATTGCACAACGCCCTGCTAACATCTTTGATTAATAGCCTGAAGATATATACTTCACAGAGAACTCTTGAGTCTCTCCAAAAACAGGTGAAAACGTCACTTGGTCTAGCACGGTTCAAAACCGATATTCTCTGGCCCAATAACTGAAAGCATGCGGTCAATAATACCATTCTTGGTCGACGACTATAAAATATAAGGGAATGCACTGTATGCATTGAAATTGCCTAACTGGCAGGTTAAGCGCTATCAGCATTGAATTGAGATGCGATTTGGTGCACTAGGTCTTATAGAACACAATACTTCCTCAGATCTTATAGACTTAGAGTTATTATATCATAAACAAAGATCTTTAGCAAATAACGACATCCACATCACTTTTAAGACTTCAGCAGCAGCAACAACTAAAATGGATATCACATGCGACTAGAAGATAAAATAATGATATAACCAAGACGATGACTTTTCACATTAAATTAAACAAAAGGTTGGAATTTTTAATTACCTGCTGACGCCCATTTTGCACGTGTGCCCGATGTCTGCCTAGTATTCACGTATCCCTCACAAACCCTTGTTACGATTACGAGAGAGTTAGCACGCCGAATATAGAGTATCTTCCTCAGCATCATTTTGGCTCTAAAAATCACTCTATGGTCAAACGGTGCTAAGTCCTGGTCGCGTCCAATGGCTTCCACAGCTACATTGCCACAGCTGAAAACCAAACTAGTGACATTCCAACCTTCACAGAGCCGACCCAGAACTTTTACTGATCATGATGAACGGCCCCATCCACTGGGCACCTAATGGCACTTAAGCCAAACCTAAAGTGGGACGCGTACAATACGATCCATCGCTAAAGACACTGGAAAATGGTCGCTTCCTTATACCGCTCCAGTACCTACCTAACCCCTCCTGCTATCCTCTACTTGTACAATAACAAGATCAAAGACCAAGCCGAAAATGGAGTACTGCTGCCTATGGGTAGGAACAGCCTAGTCTTTACTTTTCAGTTTCGATAGAGTCCAAAATCGTCTCCGCGACCTTATGGGTGATTATTTTCTATCCTACAACATTCCATTCCATTCATATTTCAAGGATGATGTTCCGCTCGAGCAGCTTCTTCCCACGAACCGCTACTTTGTGGGACCAACTCTCAAGAGGATAATTCCCCAATCACTACAATCTTAACCTGCTCAAGTCTAGGGTTAACCCTTATCTTTCCGACATATCCCCATATACTATGCTTCTTACTCTGTAATCTACCTCGGGTGGCTCTTGGGCCTTGTACAAGGTGAACATCACTGTAAAAAAACTATTTACTTTGTCGCATATGTCTTTCTACTGAGTTCATTTCTCCAGTCGAAGAAAAATAAAACCAACTTAGTGTACTGCCGTCTCAACTGATTTGCCACTAGTACAAAGGAAGCATGTTTAGTACACAACAAGACTCTTTGAATGAACTTTCTCGGCATCTAAATGTCTCTCATAACAAACAAATAACGCATGAATAATTCTTGTCTGAACCGGTGTTCAGGCATTGACAATGTATACGACATACTCGCTGGTATTATTGACGTGGCTAAATATATTACCTTCAAGAAATAATCATTCGCTCAAGTTATATTCATGTCTCTTTGTGTTGAATAGCAAGGAGTATTTTTGATTGTACAATTTAAGCTTCTGCCTTAAAATGATGAAAATCCGATGCATGTATTTATCAATTCAATTTTCATTTCTTCACAGAGATTTGCCCTTTGAATACTAGTTCTGCACCACACTTTAAATGATTTTAAGTGCCCCTGGATGTTTTCTTTCGGGTTTTTTTTATACAGTGTAACCCGGATATAAGAGAGTTGTCGGGACCGGAGAAGAAGTCTCTTATATCCGGGTTATATCCGGGTTTGGTTTATTTTGTTTAGGTAAGTATGGATCTAATTTGGGACCAGAGAAAATCTCTCTTATATCCGAGTTTCTCTTATATCCGGGTCTCTTATATCCAGTTTACACTGTAGTAAAAACAATTTTTGATATTTAAAGATAGAATGTACTTATTTAAGAGGTATCACAAAAAGTTAATTGAATTTGAACAGTACGAGACACGCCACATGATGAGCGCACCACGCAAAAACATTTGCAGAGACCCCAGGCTCTAGCATCAGACTGCGGCAAATGAAGGAGAATGGCGAGGTTAAGGGCGATAAAAGAAGTACAAGAAAAAAAGTACTATATTATTCGGATTATTGTCCTCATCTTTGTTGACATATTTATCACAACATTTCTGCCGTTGTATGCTCCGGCCTTTTTCAGGTGGTTGGAATGTCGAACTGAAACCTTTATTTCGCTCGCTTGGCTAGACTGTTCTAGTTCCACGTCCTATGTCTAATGGCTATCAGTTATCGGGTACCCCCTTTTAATTCACCTCTCCAAGTTCTCCACTGCCTTAACCAGGTATTGAACTCACAACTATCACAGGGTCCTATCACAGGATCTAACCAACACCTTTATCCACTGTACCATGTGTCCTAAAAGACATCTGTGCATGAATTTCTGAGACATATAAACTTCAGCAACCATTTTTATCAGTGCTTTTATTGAATTTTTTGGTCTGCTATCATTGCTGAAGAAGGCCGGAGCGTACAACGTTGTGATAAATATGGTAACAAAGATAAGGGCAATAGTCCGAATAATGTAAATAGTGTACATAAAACTTCATCTTAGAAATATAGACAGATACAAAAAAGAAGTACGAGATAAAGAAGAAAAACGAGAAAAAGAAGCAGGAAAAAAAGAAGTACGAGAAAAAGAAGTACGAAAAGGAAAAGTACCAGAAAGAGAAGCACAAAAAGGAGAAGTACCAGAGAAAAAGAAGTACGAAAAAAGGAGAAGTACGAGAAAAAGCAGTACAAAAAAAGAAGTACGAGAAAAAGAAGAAATACGACAAAGTAAGTACGAAAAAAAAGAAAGAGCAAAAGAAGGAGGAGAAAAAAAAGGTGTACGAGAAAAAGAAGAAATACGAGAAAAGAAGTACGAAAAAGAAGTACGAGAAAAAGAAGGAGGAGAAAAAAAGAAGAAATACCAGTAAAAGAAGTACGAGAAAAAGAAATGCGAAAAAAAGAGAAATGCTAGAAAAAAGAAGTCCGAGAAAAGAATTACGAGAAAAGGAACTACGAAAAAAGGAGAAGTACGAGAAAAAGAAGCACTAAAAAAAGATGTACGAGGAAAAGAAATACGAGAAAAAGAAGATCGAAAAAAGGTGAGAAGTATGAGAAGAAAAGAAGCGTTACGAGGAAAAAGAAGAAATACGAGAAAAAGAAGTACAAGAAAGGAAGTACGAGAAAAAAGAACTACGAGAAAAAAAAGAAATATGAGAAAAAGAAGTATGAAAAAACGGTAAGTGCGAAAAAAAGAAGTACAAAATAAAGTAGGACAAAAAGAAGTACGAGAAAAATAAGAACGAAAAAGGAAGAGAAGTACTAAAAAATAGAAGTTCGAGAAAAAGAAATGCGAGAAAAGAAATACAAAAAAAGAGAAATACGAGAAAAAAATTACGAAAAAAAGAATTACGAGAAAAAACATTGTTCGAGAAAAAGAAGAAAGATAAAAAAGAAGAAATACGAGAAAAAAGTAGGAATAAAGATGTACGAGAAAAAGAAGTACGAAAAGGAGAAGCACGAAAAAGAGATATACGAGAAAAAAGTACGAGAAAAAGAAGAAATGCGAGAAAAAGAAGAAACACGAGAAAAAGAAGAAACACGAGAAAAAGAAGTTCGAAAAAAAGAAGTACCAGAAAAAGAAAAAAATACGAGAAAATAAGTACGAAAAAAGAAGTAGGAGAAAAAAGAAGTAGGAGAAAAAGGAGAAGTACGAGAAAAAAGATGAAGCACGAGAAAAAGAAGAAATACAAGAGAAGTACGAAAAAAAGGAGAAGTACGAGAAAAAAGCACGAAACGCGTTTTTGCATAGAATAGTTTTTATATAGATTCCGAAGAGGACAATTTCAAAACAGACAGTAGAAATTAGTTTGTTTACTTTTACTTTTTTAAAAGAATTTTCACAGTTGATTTTAGGTAAAACCTCGAATATCAACGTAAATATTTTTCGTGTCCTTGCAGAGAAAATTCATTCAAAGCCGGTATAAAGTCTCTACTTTCTCTTGGCTTATCTGTGTTTGTAAAATTAACATCATCTAAAATTTACATCAAATGATATTAAAAATAGAGCGATTTTTTATCGTCTAAGATACATATGAGTCTATGAAATAGTATTTACACAGAGAAAGACTTCGAAGAACATGTAAACGCATTAGGGAATTTTATTCTATCCAATAGTTTTAAAAATGACACTCAATCAGTTCTGTTTATTTCCAATTCTTCATCTGAGATATCTTTCTACCTATGATCAGCATGGCTGATACTAACCTTCAGGAGAGTGATTCGTTGCGCCTTCTTGGTTTAACATTCTCAGCTGACATGAAGTACAAAGATTATATGGAATCCATTGTTAAGTTTGCTGCTAATAAAGTTGCGTCACTGTGTCGTGCTAAACAATTGTTCTCTTCAGAATTTATTTTACATCTCTATAAGTCTACCATTCATCCATGTTTTAAATATTACTCCAACATATGGTTTGATGCCCCTGCTATATAGAGATTCTTGATTAAATCCAAAGAAAAATCAACAATATTATTGGTCCTGATCTGGCATCTCGGCTTCAGTCACATTCCCAAAGCTGTAATGTAGCTTCCCTGCATCTTTTCTATAAATACTTTCAATGTAACTGTTCAAATGAACTATTCGATATGGTAGTTAGACTTTATGAATTTAAGCGCAGTACTAGATTGGTGGCAAGGTCCCATTTATTCGCAGTTGATTTAGCTATATGTAACAGTAAGTTCTATGCTAGCATTTTATTTTCTCGCTCTTCACGCTTGTGGGACTCTCTTCTAGCTGCATGCTTTTCAGCCATCGTTGATATTCAAAAATTTAAATGCGATGTCAATCATTAACTGCTGTCTTCTTGATGACTCTTCTATTGTTCTTGCTCCTTAATAATATTTCTGTTTTTCTTATTCTTTCTCTCGGTAACACCATGTGCCTTTGTGGGTGATATGAATAAAAAGTGCCAAAGTTCATGCCTTAAACTGTAACTAAAATAAAATCTACTGAATTCTGTTTTAGATGTACTGGTTAACCTCACAGGCATCTTACTGACAAAGCTAAAAGATTTTCTTTTATAAAATTGCACAGCACAGAAAATAAATCGTTTCTTTAAGCCAGAGGGAATTAAGGTCTTTAATTGATATTAATTAACTAAATTGACTTCCTCTGGAAACTTGTTGAATCTCGAAATGACTCAAGTAAAAAAAGAACATGAAAGCAAATTTCCTTTTCTTTTACTTGCTGTGTCACTTCAGGGTGTAAGCGATCATGGCTCACTTCAATTTCATGTTTTTCTTGCTCTAATCTTTGTTTTTTACCATCCTTCCACCCCCTGGTTTTGGCAACCAT
This sequence comes from Acanthosepion lycidas, assembly GCA_963932145.1. NCBI lineage: Eukaryota > Metazoa > Mollusca > Cephalopoda > Sepiida > Sepiidae > Acanthosepion > Acanthosepion lycidas. Next base: position 109,939,919 of record OZ010585.1, on the reverse strand, counting down.
TCGCCAAAACTCGTTAAATATGTTACTCGCTATTTTCCGACCTCACTCGCTTTCTATATGTCCTGTCAGTATTAGTTTCTCCAGGCCGCCAGTCCTCATTATGTGTGCCACAAATCCCAACTTTCTCTTTCTGATTCTAAGTATCAGTTTCCTTGTAATGCTTATCTTTCGTGTACCTTCTTCTTTCTTCGCATGTTTTATCTGTGATAATCAAAGCTCTTCTTCCACTGTGAGAAGAGTGTCCATTAGTGTCTAATAACCTATCTGGCAGAGAAGAGTGTCCAGTATGGACACTATTCTCTGTCATATAGGGTTTTAGATATTAAATAACAGGTCAGTGATCTTTTCTTTGTTTCTAATGACATCTTTCTATTTCTTAATACCTTGCTTGGTTTCTTTGCAAGCATACTCCATTATTCTAATGCACCTTCGAGTTTTTCTGCCCTATTTGTTAAGGAATGTCACGTTTCCGACAAAAGAAATAAGATAAAGAAAAATAAATTGAACAAGAAAACCAACTAGATTTTATAATAAAGAAAAAAAAAGTTTATTTTAATTTTAGTTATTTTGTCAGTGGCTAAAAAGGAAAAAAAAACACAAAAAGGCTTATCGGCAAGAAGTTAGAACCACTTCAAAATAACTTCAGTCGGGACTTGCTGGGTTTTGTGGTATAGTATACCAGTCAGGTCAGCGAAGGTTATTAAACGGGCTGCACTGAAGCAGGTTTCGGCAATAACTGATTTAGTCAGGGGACTAGATTAATTTTACTGCCAAACAACGAATACGAATATCTGGATAAAAGATCACATTTTAAAGTCATCCGCCAATATCAAATGACCCAGAACGAGGCGAAGTTTCATTCGTAAAAATATATTCTCTTAACACGGTTGTCATGTGTATAGCGAAAAACTACACCCAGCAGCTCGACCTATGATCGGGAAGTTTTGAGGAGCGTGGAACCGCCTTTTAATTGCTCTTAGGGCCCCAGTTATGGGCAAATACTGAACTCGCAAACTGGGATAAAAAAATGAATATATAGATTTTTAAAATAAATAAATTACTAGCAATTGTCCTTTGTAAAAAGGACAATTATTCAAGCTCTCAAGAAAATTAAATTTCGGTATTAAATGACCGATAAGTAGTTGATATGCCGTTAAACAAAGAAATCTTAACCAAGATTTTTTAAATGTTGAAGTTTAAGGAACTTAATTCATAATAATAATTTTATTACTATGAATTAAAGCTGTAGATATTCTCTGAATTCTCATTAAGCTTTGAATTGACCAAGAAAAGTATTGATATGTATATTGCCAGTGTGTTCATTATAAATCTATCGTATTCTTTGGGATTTTGTTATATAGATTATGTTTTATAAGCCAATAGATAATCAGACGAAGCTACCGAACATTGCAGTAATGATGTTCAGATGCAGAAACAAAGTTATTTTAAGATCATCTGTAAAACAGAAGAATTTGCTATCGGCCTTTAAATTAAATATTACGCTTTCATATAATTATATTCTTATAAGACTGATATAAATTATTAATATAATGATTCAGGTTCCAAACATCCTTTTTATTTTCTATTTTCCTATCTTTCTTAAAATCTGTGTCAGTATATTCATTCGCCTCCTGGCAAATCTTTATGCAATTGACAATAACTGCGTACTGTACTTTGCAAAGCCGACATTCATTCGCCAAAGAAGACGTCAAGCCAAGCACACGTGTTAAAAGGAATGCGAATCAAAAGGAATCCTCGTAGTCTTGCGTTGGAAGCTGCAGTGAACGAAAGTTAAAGTTCTTTCAGGACAGCATCCGATGTTGTTATTCCCTGCACATTGGCGGAAAGGACGATGAAAACTGATTTATGTGCGCAGGGGTCAAACAAAAGAAACGAGAACACCAAAGCTAACAAGCTAAGAGCTCACAGCCGAGTATAAACACGAATAATATTGTTCTATGGAACTTAACGAAAAAGAAAGGAAATCTTTCTTTCCTTCACTTCCACATCTACTGACCGTGTGTCCTTTTGCTGTGAAAAGAACGCCTTTCCATTGTTTAGAGCGCATATATATTTTCCTTTGTCGTCACGTAGGCGTAAATACTTGCCGTAGAGTAATGGTTAACAAACCAACCATTGCTTATTCGACAATTCTTATTCTCATAAGTTGTCCACTTAATGGTCCCGTATCAAATTAAACTTAGTAAATATCTATCACATAGACTTGTACATATATACAGCTAATCATATTCTTATTAGCAATATTTACTTTCCATGAGCTGTAATTTAATGCCATAAACGTTTTTTATATTTTCATGTAACCTAACTGGAAATTTACGGCTAGTCTCAGCTGTAGGTTTGGCTATTATGCTCACACACTGATACTTTTGACTAACTAAATAACTTGAAGAAGCCTTTTTTCTGTCTGAATTTATGGGATGAAGAGTTATTTGAAATATTACATTATGATTATTTTTCTCCTCTTTAGTCGTTGTGACACCAACCCCAGCCTGTATCAGGTGTATATCGATCCTAGTAAGCTACGGGGAATCCTTTATTTCATCTACTGGGATAGACTGTTCTCCTTCCACTGCTCATATCTCTAGTTCTTACTGCTAGTACTCCGCAGTTATTGCTCGCCCGGTTTCCAGTGAGTTAAAGTACACGCTGTTCGACTCAGAGATCGAACTCTTAATTACTATGTCACCAAATTTACGAGTCAACATTTTAATCCATTTGGACAATTATCTGGAGAACTTGGGGTTTTCTTTAACCCTAGAACACTAACCATGGGTATATAGTACCCAGGGCAAATTTTCCTATTTTTAATTAGAATTTTCAGTACCTGATTTTCTTACCTAAATAATGTTTTTCAGTTCCTCTTAATGTTAACTCAAAGTACAAAGTTTGAAGTGCCTGCATGTAAAATATTTCAAATAAAGATTTATATTTAATATATATTATTTTTATTTTCAAAACCGGGTATGATGTACCAATGGTTAGTAGTGCTGTAACTTTAATTGATGGTTAGTGTTCTAGGGGTAAACTAACCCCCTTCTGCTGTTATTAGTTATGCTTGACTGCACTCACCGAAGCTTTCCTCTTTTGTTAGAACTGCTGCTGCTGTTGAATACTTGCTGTCATTTGTCTTTATTTATTTATTAGCGGCTCCCAAGTTGTATTCATTTCTATGCTAGATCTACTAACAAGGTCCTCATAGCCTAATATATGCTCTAATTTTTTTTCAGGGATTTAACGTTCCAGTGTTCTTCCTTTTCCAGTATTTTCACTTCATTCTACAGGGGCTAATGACTATCCTTTTCCCTTCCATACTTAATCAGACATTCACGATTTCATTGTTTCACCCCTCACTACGGCTTCTCCATGTTCCTCCAGTCTTATTTTTAGAGCTCGGCCTCTTTCACACACACACACACACACACACACACACACACATATATATGTTTCACCCACCCCCTTAGATTAAATGAAAGGTTCAGTTTGTAATTCCCTGTAGGTTACCCGGTTCGATATAGACCTGATGAAGGCCGGAAAGCACAACGGCCGAAACGTTGTTATAACAACAAAAACGAGGAAAATATTCCGAATGTAAATACTGAGGAAGTCTTATTTTAAACCAAAACAAGTTTTATCACGAAACATTTTTTGCTAAGCAGAAAAAAGGTTTTGAATGATAAAAATGTGATAAAATTTGAATATTTTCATTACATATTACATTACGTCAAATGATTTCAGCATAGAATATGTACTAAAAACAAAAATAATTTCGGACAAGGCACCAATGTCTTTAAATGCACCAACTTAATAATAATACCATGTAAATATGCACATTTAAAATCTTAGGACATCAATAATTGATCAGTTTACACGAACTTTCATTGCAAGAGCCGTTATAAGGAACGGACTCCTTAAAACTTTGAAAGCAACAATAAAATATTCAACATTTCTCATTGTTACAATGCACAACAAGAATCAAGTGGATATCATAGACCGAATTAAAGAAAAAAAAACTGGTTGGATTGTGTATAGAGAAATAAATTACAGTCATATAGTCCAATGAATTTTGGTTTAACAGTAGAAATTTGACTTTGTTCAACTTTTTTTTACAAAAAAAGAAATATATCCAGTGACAGCTAAATTATCTTTAAACTTTTAACTTCGGTCGTTCATACAACTTAGAAACCTTTTTGAGTTTTTGATAACTTCTAAACGAACCTTCAGAGTATTTCTTTGTTTGTTTTGTTTCAATGGGTTATTTAATGCCGACAAAATTGCTAGTCATGTTTTTTTCAAAAATCTATTTCTGGGAATATTTTTCCTTGAAGAAATCTAGAGCTGGTCAAATTTTTTCCAAAGAATGTATAGCTGTTTGTATTGCTGGTATTTTTTAAAGTATTGCTAATGATAATTTTTCCTTCAAAAATTATTGCTGGTAATATATTTTTTATGACAATGTATTTCTGGTATTAAAACCTATTTTTACACAAGTTTAGTTTTGTTTGGTTTGTTTTAGGGCATATCAACAACAATGGGTTATTCAATGACAACAAAATTTGCTTTTTTTTTTCAAAAATGTATAGCTGGTAATTTTTTCAGAAATGTGTAGCTGGTAATATTTTTTTTAAATATGTATAGTTTGGTTTATTTTGTTTTGTGGCATATTAACCTCAATGGGTTATTTAATGCTGACAAGATTTTTTTTCTGGTAATATTTTCTTTTTTCAAATATTTATTGCTAATACTATTTTTTAAAAAGTATTTCTGGTATTAAAATCTATTTTTACACTTTCATAGTGTTTTGAGTCAGGTTGTGGGGTCAACTATTTGCCTAATGCTGGGACCCTTAACAGGCGCTACCACCCCAGGTCAGGGTGGACCTGGAGACACCAGCAATTAAGAGGTGCTTCTACGCTCCTCAAAACATCGTGATCAGTGGCTTTGCTGCTGGACGTAGTTTATCGTCTTACCCAGGACGTGGATGTAGTTTATCGTTATACCCAGGACGGCTTTCAGAATATCAACTTTTTTCTTCGTGAATGAGGTTAATCACAACCTGGTCCCAACCTGGTGTAATGGTTAGGTATAAATAACATTCACAGTAGAAGAAAATGCAAAAAAAAAGTAATAATTCCAGAATAAATATTAAGTTGCAAGAAAATACTGATAAGCTGGGTCAACGATATTTCTGGAAAATCAGTATTTCCTAACAAACTCTGATAATCTCTATTCATAGAAAGTCAAATAACTGGGATATAACTACGGAATATGATTTAGGTTTTCAACAGAGATAGATATAGTTGAATCTACTTGCGCCTACGAAGTTCATTGAAACAAAGAATGTATTGCAACATGATTCTTCAAATGAAAGAAATTCTCTTAGTTTATAGTTAATGCCCTACATCGACCGGAAGCAGAGAGAGACACCAAAAGCAGAGAGGGAACATTAAAAATCTCAACCGTTTAGATTGTTCTCTCTTCATAATATATATATATATATATATATATATATATATATATATATATATATATATATATATATATATATATATATATTCATACACGTTTCATTAAATAATATAGACAACTGTTGTCTATTTATTTTATGTAAATTTTTTTCGGAACTTCTGATAAGTTTAATAATATTATCGTTGAAAGAAGAAAGAAATTCACAGTAGTGATCCATATTTTTTTAATACAATCTAAGCTTTCGGCTTACTTAAGCCATTATCAAAGATGTCAATTACAACATATTAAACAATATACGGACACGACAGTGATGATAGTCTGTCAATGTTTACATAGAAGATTTCTAAGCAACGATAAACACGCGCATATAAGACGCTAGAAGCGAAAATCTCACTGCATCTCATGACGTCACACATGACCACACGAGAGTGAATTGTAGAAGTATGAATCGAAAGCCGTTGGTATAAACCAATGGCTTCTGTTACCAATTATAGACATTTAAGAATATTTGTAGAGATGCCATAATTCTACAAATATTCTTAAATGTCTATAATTGGTAACAGAATCCATTGGTTTATACAAAACTGCATCCGCGTCCTGGATAAGACGATAAACTCCGTCCAGCAGCAAGGCCTCTGATCAGGAGTTTTTGAGGGACGTGGAACCACCTCTTAATTGCTGGTGTTTCCAGGTCCACCCTGGCCCGGGGAGGTAGCACCTGTTAGGGTCCCAGCTATGGGCAAATAGTTGACCCCCACAACCTGAATCGAAACACTATGAAAGTGTAAAAATAGATTTGAATACCAGAAATACTTTTTAAAAAATTAATATCAGCAATAAATATTTGAAAAAAGAAAATGTTACCAGAAATCATGTCAGCATTAAATAACCTATTGAGGTTAATATGCCACAAAACAAAACAAACCAAACTATACATTTTTGAAAAAAATATTACCAGCTTTACATTTTTGAAAAAAAGAAAATTTTGTCGGCATTAAATAACCCATTTTGGTTGATATGCCGTAAAACAAACCAAACCAAACCAAATATTTCTAAAAATATGCCTCCATCGAGTGTTGAAGTCATTAAGAGAGAGAGAGAGAGAGAGAGACTGTAGCGGGATGAGGGGAAAAAAGACCTGTCATTATTTCTGAGATCAGGTATTATGTACACTATTTACATTATTCGGACTATTTTCCTCATCTTTGTCGCTATAACGTTTCGGCCGTTGTACGCTCCGGCCTTCTTCAGGTGTGCCTCACTGACACATGGCACAGTGGATAAAGGCGTTAGTTAAATCCAGTGACAGGACCCAAAGAGTTCAATACCTGGTTATGGTGGTGGAGAAATTTGAGAGGCGAATTAACAGCGAATTAAAAAAGATAACTTACATCCATTGGACATGGCACGTGGAACTAGAACAGTCTACCCCAGTGAGCGAAATAAAGGGTTCACTTCGACATTCCAACCACCTGAAGAAGGCCGGAGCGTACAACGGCCGAAACGTTATGGCGACAAAGATGAGGACAATAATCCGAATAATGTAAATAGGGAAAAAAAGACATTGTCTGAGAAGTGAAAGTTTTCATTGTTAACTCAAACTTTATGAGTATTTGTACCATTAGTGTTCATGGGCATCAGACAGAGGAATATATATATATATATATATATATATATATATATATATATATATGTGTGTGTGTGTGTGGTAGTTAACTACAATGCGTTTAATTGCGTAAAAAGAAAAGTGAAAAACACTCTCAGCAAATAGGCGAAATCTTACAATTTTTCTTTTAAGCTGTTATATTCGGAATTAATTGCCATACACTTCTGATCATTGTAGATTCACCATATTTAACTGTGAGCTTTCTACGAGTTTATAAAAATATTCTGGTACTCGTGTCGTCAACAAGTTCTTTACGGCTGCAACCATTTTGAAACAGACACGTAAACGTTAGTTTTCGATACTCTTTCATGGATTTGAACTTTTGATTTTCTTCACAATGCATCTTCATATAAAACGCAAAGACTTTTCCTAACGAGATTAGCATGAAATGGGGAATACCAGATTAAAGTATCCGAAATGAAATATAAAAGTGCGTTTGAAAGTTTGCTCATTTAATATTGCTTTAATGGCTGTTAATGCCATTAAAAATGACGCCGTTAAAATTGCTGTCTCCTTTTCCACATGACATCGATTAGAGAAAGTTATCGAACACGATGAATAGACAGAGCAGAAGATGAGATCAATTCTTGGAAGTCCTACATCGTTACAATCTAATTCCGTACGATTTCAGTGTGTATTTGCCTGTGAAGAATTTATCAGATCTATTAGTAATTGATGTTAAAACTGTTAACGTCGAGATAATTGTGGTGAAATATATATATATATATTGTGTATATTTAGGCAGAAATTTGTCATTGATGCATGTTTCATTAAATAATATAGACAAACGGCTTCTGTTATCAACTATAGGCATTTAAGAATGTTTGTGGCGGTTTCGTAGTTAGCCTGAACAAAATAAACTTTGAAATCTCCACGAACATTCTTAAATGCCTATAATTGATAACAGAGGCCATTGGTTTATACCAACAGTTTACCATACTTAATACTTCTAGGTTTCACTCTCGCGTGGTCATGTGTGACGTCACGAGCTGCAACGTGATTTTCGCTTCCACGTCTCGTATACACTAGTTAGTCGTTGCTTTGAAATTTTTCATGCAACAAAAACAGACTGTTATTATTATTCCGTGCATTGGTTGATATATTGAAAAGTAATTGTCATCTTTGATAAGAGCTTATGTAAGCCGAAAGCTAAGATTGGATTTAAACATGTATCAATATGGTGATGTTATTAAGCTTATCAGACAATATGTAAGGAACTTACTTAAAATAAAAAGACAAAACTTGCCTATATTATTTAACGAAACATATATCAATATATATATATATATATATATATATGTGTGTGTGTGCGTGTGTGTGTGTGTGTGTATGTATGTATGTATATGTATATATATACAAGATATATACAAGATGAAAAGTCGAACATAAAATGTAAGCTCTTTGAACGAGATTTTAATATAGATTGGAATGAAGATAAGTTTTATATCAGGATAGACATTTATTGAATTTTAGAAACTTTTCTACAAGATCAGATTAATGGAGCTCCCAAATTAAGAATTTATTGGACTTACAAGACTAATCCAGAGACTATCGTACTAGAACAGGTGCTCCTGTTATATTCGTAATGGCATACATCAGTACTGTGTACGAATGGAATACAATATAAAGAAATCAAGTTCTCTCAATGACCGCTCGATTCAAGCTGAATGAAGAATTGCAAACCCACAAGCGATCTAATAGGTTGCTTATATAAAACGTTAATATTTTAGCGGTTGAGTGACAACTAGCATTGAAAGTGATAAATTTAGTTCAGCAAGTCTCCAACAACAAAACAATTTCATCTTACAAAGAGTCTGTTATAGATAGTATCGCATTCCAATAAAAGACTCATAACCGGCGTCATTTTTAAGATGTCCTATATGAATGATTTTCGTTGTCTTTTGAGGTGCGTGATTTTTCAAGTCAGTGATTTTGCCTTTGGCCAGAAACCAGACCCAATCAAAAAGGCAGAAATGCCTAAGAGGAGGGAGTGGCGGTTTCAATGAGAACAGAAAATAGAGAATCAGTTAAGACAGGAGTTAGCAGACCGAAAGAAATGCAAACATTTCTACTAAAAGTATTTGGCAAATTATCATAGCCGACTTGCACGCGAGACATGACAAAATAATGAGACGGCTATACATCATATATATATATATATATATATATATATATATATATATATATATATATACAAGCGTAATGCGAATCATGTCGGATTATCGGACATTCCGCTTAAGCAAACGAAAATGATGATAGAAGCTTATGTGCGTGTATAAATTTGAGCGGTCGTTTGACCCACAGTCAACAAGGAATTTGCAGTTATACTTGGTACATATGAGAACATTTACAAGATCTAATACTGTTAAGGTTGCATTGACTCTTATGCATTCAAAGTTTCCTCTTGAATATTTGGTAACGGGCATCTATACTTAGAGACAATGTATTATACATGACGACTTTTGCTGCGAGCTCTTTGAAATTGCAAGTGACATTCACTCGTAACTACTGCAATGAAATTGTCTGTCACGTAGCTATATCTTCAGTGTTAAACCGAGTGATATTATAGCTATCTTGCGCGCGTTAAACGTCATGAAGCAAGTTTTAGTTAATCCGCGTTGCATAATTGGTAATCCGAATTAAAACCTTTTTTTTTTATTTTTTTTTTTTTGCCAAAAATAACAACCTCAATGGGTCATTTAATGCCGGCAAGATTGATTTTTAGAATAGATTTCTATGAATAAAATCTGTATTCTTTGTAAGAATCCAGTATTAAAGCCTTGGACCTTCAGACTTTTAGGTGATTTTCGAAAAGGACCCAACGATAAACATACGAGAAATGGTAAATATTATAAAAAAAAACAACTTATTATTCATTAATTTCCCCGTCACCTGATTAAATTGCAAAGGATTTTTAACTTATACGAGAACCAAAATGAATATTTGAACAGTTTCTAAAAGACAATGCAAATCACTAAACTCTTTCTCTTGCAACCAAGACATCGTTTGAAATCTTGACCTATGAATATTCTAGCAGAAATATAACTAATGTACAGTAAGCACAAATAATTTTTAATATAATAATTTCTTAAATTTCTTATAGTGAATGTTTTGCCAACAATAATATTTATTTTGCAAGGTTTTCCTATATAGAGTTTGCGAAGAATATTTGCTGGTTTTTACAGATCAACTGAATTTCACCTCTCATATTCAAAAGAAATAAAATATAATTTATGTTTAATATTTTAAACGCATAATAAAACAATTGTCTTTTCCGTCTTTTGGAATATGATATTCAGATTCTAACGTTTCAGAAAATAGTTTGTTTTGAGATTGTTGCAGAAGCACCAACTGAAAATTGACTGAATTGTATTAATCGTAAATTGAATTACAGATACAGATCTCTAGTTCGACAAAAATAATGCAAGTAATTCTATTGTCTTCGTGGTCGTTTGAATTAATATTCCTGATATCTTATTTATAATTATCCAAGAATTTCTATCTAGCGTGAAAGGAAACTTGTTCTTGGAGTGAAATCGTCTACAATGAAACAGTTATCGAACCAAACAGTGAAAGGCAAGACGTTTGAAATACTATCCAGAATGTTTGTCAAGGGACGTTACCATACCAACTATGGACTGCAACTGCCCTCCACCCATTTTTAGTAATTATAAAAATGCACTTTTATGGGTTCATCTCCATATAAGATAAGATAGATTAATGAGTTAAAAGCCTAGTGGTTAAGAAAAGCATTTATTTTATAGAAGTACACAGTCAGTACACTACAAATGTGAATAATAATTCTGTATATACATTAGAAAGTTCAGCTCAAATTTATATCTAAGCTGCAGACGCCATGATAAATATTGCATATATATGCCCATAATATTATTAAAAATATAATAAAATAATTCATTTAACTTACACATGAAATACGGAGTTTCATATATCTTTTTACATCCAATCTTCGTGGGTTTTTAGTGAATTAAGTTTATTTATATCGTAGTTAGCTCATATTTTTTATTGTTTTCTTCTTAAAGTCACTTTATATGAGGATTCTTCAACTAATTCTATAAAGAACTTAAGATTATAAAAACTTTGAATTTTTTGAGTGATACTTAAATCATGTATAATATAGAAGTTAAAGTTTAATGGAATAACGAGTTTTATCTTTGAATTTTATTATTTGATTACTTGTTAATATAAAATCCAAAATAACTGATCGAACCATCTTTCTGTCGTCTGTTAGATTATTTTTAGGATTCCATTTATGTAAATACTTTTTCTAAATCTTTAAATACACATTTTAATAATCTTTTATAACCTTATTTCCATTATTATATACAGTCTTATTTTGCTCCATTTTACATGTGTATATATATATATATATATATATATATATATATATATATATATATATATATATATATATATATTCAATCCCTATTCACTGCGTTTCTCATCTTCCCTTTCATATTTTCTATGTTGCCTAATTTTGATATTTCTTATTTATTTGTCAATTTGAATTTTCTCTGTGTATTTTACATTATTCTCAAGAGTATGAGAGCTTTGCTCGGACCATGCGGATTGCGAAATAAGTCTTGTGAGTGAGGGTCAACTGGTTAATTGATGATGCAATGGAGTTCTTGACAAACTCGAGAATAAATCTTGCGCCATGTATTTCATTTCTCTAAAGAAGGTTGCCTTGGGATTTCATCCTGTTTCCTTCTCCCAGCGCTAATGCCAGCTTGGGAATACTGCGGCTGATTAGCAAATATGATTGCAGAAGATGCCTTTTTTTTTTTTTTCGCGTTTTTATAGTTTATAATTCTGTTTACTTTAGTAGCTTGCTTTTTGGCAAGCAATCGAATGTTGGATAAAAAGAAAGAACAAAATGGAGAATTATCTCTGAGGGAGAATTGTGGAGGTGATAAATAAAGAAGGAACGATAGAAAGGAGCAGATTGAGGAGGGACGAAATAATGGACTGAAAGGCAAAGAAAAGAACATAGAGGAAGAAAGGAAACTGTAAAAAAAGAAAAAAGAAATATTGAGCAACAATTAACAATGAAAGTAAGAAAATGTGAAAACAGGACTAAAAAGCACTGGATTTATTAGAATTTGTGAAATAGAAAGCACAGAGATAAATTGTTAGACGGATAATGTTAAAAAAAAAAGAAGTAAAAAGACAGAACTAAGCGAGAAAGAAAAATGATTATGAAAGTGAGGGAAAACGAGACAGGAAACTGATTAATTAAGAGAGAAACTAATGATGGGAGAGTGATTGAAAAAGAGAGAAAAAGAATGATAAAGAGAATAAATGAGTGGAAAAGATAGAAAAAGGGGTGGAGAGAAAGATAAAAATCTCAGAGAAAGCGACTGAAAAAGAGAGAGAGAGAGAGAGAAAATGATAGGGAAGAAAACCTGAAGATGACGCAAAGATAGGCACAAAACGCTTAGCAAAAAAGATATCTTCAAAGAGGCGAACGAAAATAGTTTTTGTTATTACTGATAAGATATTTAAGTCTAGAGAGACTACGTTCAAGGCCGAAGTGGGACTGCAAACGGAATCACATAATGTCATAAGGTGAACTAAATGGCAAATCAGTCGATATTCAAGAAGAAAAAAGAACCGAAAAGCCAATAACAATCTATCAGAGAAAACAACACTTTGCTTGAAAAAAAGCTGAAATCAAACAAAAGGCCAAATTGAGTTTAAACTAATATTTGACGTTATACACAATTCTATCAAATAAAAACTCGACGCATCCCAAACTGGATCAGCAGTCAATAAAAGAACGAAAAAAAAAAGCGTTTGGAAGAGGCGGAAGAACAATTGTATGTCTCTTTCTATACCTACCCTCTTATAAAACAAAATAAAGAAGAAATGTAGCTGGGTAATAAACAACTTTCTCTCAGTGCTGTCAGAAACACCGGAAACCTAATATAAGGAAAATGGCATTGGTCGAAAAGATAATTTCAAGTTGCAACCGATGTTGTGCACGTGACTTGCAAAGAGTTCTGGAAAGGGGGAAAGGCAACATTTTTTCTCGTTTATTTGCTTGTGCATTTATCATCTGCACCTGACCATTGCTTCTGGGTAGGAAATCAGTTCAAAATATAGATGCAATACACGAAAACAATATTGACTGGTTCCATTAGAAGCAGCAGGGTTATTTTTAAATGTCACAAGATACGCCCATTACTTATCCAAACAAGTAAGAACCCTTGCAGAGCAGGTGTTTTTCTTTGACGAAATATATTATATGGAGGTACGATATCATCCCAGGTATACCGTCAAATAAATTGCCTTTGCTTTGATATTCATAGCAACGAATCAATACCTATGTGAACGCACATTTTCGCCATTATAACCCGTATCACAGCAGGTTGTGAATATCACGCAATATACATACGACTCGGCTTGAACCTAACCAGAGTTCTTAAAAGAAAAGTACCTCAGTGAAATTGTCTATGAGTGATGGCGTCATATGCAGTTTAGATTTTGTTTCAAATTCTCTAAATTCTGATAGGAGGTAATACCAAATTTTGTGATAAAAATATTTTTAACTAGATTGAACTTTCACTCGTTTGCGAAGTCAAATAATCATAAATATTTTATGATTATTTGCTACGAATACCAAAGAAAAATTGTCTTCGAAGTTGTTCTGTTAGTAAGTTGTAATTCTTCTTCAGAACATAGGAGATCATAGCTCTCCAAAATTTTCTTTCACTTTTGGCCCTTAGCAGTTTTCTCCGTTTGCTAAGAACCTCCCCCTTCACACGTTTCGCCATCCATTCACACAAGCTCGTCTGGTAGTAAGTAGATTGCTTTCTTCCCCTCAATATATCCCGTGAGGGTTAAGTTTTCTAAGTCCTTCTACAGAAAGGTAGTGAGAATTTCATAGACGAGGATGTTTTAAAGAAAATATAAGAAAAAGAACACTTATACTCAAAAGTCGTTATTGATGAGTCATACCATAGAACTACATTTTGTAATAGAAATATATGTAAGTGCTGTAAACTAGCAAATGGGAATCCGAAAGCCAAATTATCCTTTCGTGAAAATTTTTAACTTACAAAAGAATTTTTAACGAACTACTTTGTTTAATAGTAAAGCTATAGACTAGATTCGTTACTAGATATTCTTTAAATATAGCGTGGTATGATATTCTGGTGCTAAATAATATATTTACCAAGTTTGTTAAAAACAGTTAACTGTATTTAACAATTAAGACTCTCCGTATCAAACACAATACTTAGGACGTTTAAAATAATCTTTAAACTCAAAAGCCTAATTTCACTCATACGCTTTAGTCAGCAGATATTTTGAAGCCGAAAGTAAGAACTGCTTGCCATTCGTTCCTATTTGAAAATAAAGAAAAGGGATGTGATTGTGCAGCACGTCAAGCCGAATGTTGAGAAATGTCGTTTTTTTCTGTTGATAAACAAGATCTCGTACAAGACTGAATGAGGTTTTACTTCTTCAAAGCATTCTCAAAAGGAATAAGATTAGAATAACCAGTATAAAAAGAAAATAAGAGGTTTATGGTCAGTTAATGCTTATATCCCGATCACGTGGCACGCATTAGGTTGCATTTATCTCAATATTTGCAAATATATTTACCGTTGATTCTTAGCGAAGCTTGCAAGCGATAGATCAGTTGCATGTCACATTTATTCAGTCTGATCCAGTTGTAATCGGCAAAGCAGTTTAAAATGTGAGAGATTTTTACATACTCACATATAATACTGGCTTCTTATTGCTTAATAAAAAACATGTGGCAATGAGAGACATGACAGAAATAATATATTTTCCTTAAATTTTATTATCGCTGTACTTGTAAAAATGTAATTGAAGGTAATTGCTTAGTTCAAGAGTAATTGTTATCTGTCTATATTTCTGAGATTATTAACATTATTGTCCTCATCTTTGTCGCCATATTTATTACAACGTTTCTGCCTTTGTACGCTCCGGCTTTCTTCAGGTGGTTGTAATGTCGAACTGAATCCTTTATTTCGCTCACTGGGGGGAGACTGTTCTAGTTCCACGTGCCATGTTTAATGGATGTCAGTTATCATTTATTTCCTGTTAATTCCCTTCTGAAAGTTCTCCACTGCCTTAACCAGGTATTGAGATGTCACTGGATCTAATTAACGCCTTTATTCACTGTGCCATGTTTCCTTGATCTGTGTATGAATTTCTGGGTATTATAGACCTAATGTCTTCAGCAAACATTTTTTTACCTGAGCTCATATTGCAATTTTTGTTGTTATCATTTCATTTTTTTACCAGAGCTCATATTGCAATTTTTGTTGTTATTTTCGCTTTTCTCTGGCACGCCTTATTACTGGTTGTTATATTGTATTCATTTCTATGCTTGGTCGGCTCAGGAGATTTTTGTAGCCTAGCATATGTGCTGATTCCTTAAGTTTACGAATTTTTTAATGCCATTTGTTTATTAACCAAATTAAGTAGAGTGGATTTTAAATCGTGCATCATTCTCGTGAATTTGAACATTCAGGTGTAATTTTGGTCCTTTTTCAAGCAACGTAGCTAAAGATTATGGGGGATTAATAGTATTTTATCGGTGTTTTATAATCAATAGATCATATTTTTCGTTTTCTAGTATTTTTATTGCTTATATACAAGGGTGAACTGGAAAGTTCAGAGGCTGAATATGAATGTGTGATACTAGAGCTGTGAAATCCTGCATTCGTTAATTTCAGATCTTCTTATTAATTAACTGCATTGTTTATTTCCAGGTAATCTGACACCTGACTGTTTAAGGAAAACTGTTCATCCTGTTCGTTAAAGAAGACATAAAAAGCAGATATGTTTTCATCATCACTACGATACTGCTTCTCAGACAAGCGCTTTTCATGTTGGGGAACAGATGATAGGCAAATCAAGATATTAGGAAGAGTGCTCAATCATTTCAAAGCCACAGTCAAGCACGACGGCCATTAAAACCAAGGACGTGTGCAGGAGCATTTTCTTGGTGAAACAAGGTCATTTTCGTCAGTTTGGTCTTGATAGATTTCCGCGGCTGCCTCAGCAAGTTGGCATACTACTCTCCATTATAATGGGACCCTTTTGAAGGTAGTCAATGAACACAATGCTTTTGCTTCCTCCCACTCCCCCCACAAAAACTGTAACTATCACCCCCCCCGTCTTGGCCTTCTTTGAAGCAGGTAAGGAGGATGTTTCAACTGCATAGTGCTAAAGTGCTCAAAGTGATATGACCCAACACTCATCATGGGTTAGAAATGTCCATGGAAACCAGCTGGATCTCCCTCAAACAATGTCAGATTTTACCGTAAATGTAATCAGCCTGTGCGCTTTTTATCAGGTGTCAGAAGACATGAAAACCATCGAGCAGAAACCTTTGTCATGCCAAGTTCATTGAGCAGAATATTCTCAACTCTCTCATGGGTTATGCTAATAGCACTGGCTATTTCATTTATAGTCAATCGTTTTTCATCAATTACCATGTGGTGAGCTGGTTTCCTTTGACGTGGCATTAACAAGAAGTCTAGATCTTGGGTTATCGTTGAGACTCCCTTCCCCCTACTAAATTCAACTACCCACTTTTGCATTGTTAATAAAGCTGTAGCACCATCCCCTAATGTCGGTATGTGTGCTAAACCTTTTTCTACAGGTGCTTGATATAACAACGATGCCAAATATTGTCTATTTTCAAAAGAAGTTGTTGCATTTTAAGTCTTTGAACAGTCTGATGTCAGTTTACCCGGAAATAAACAATACAGTTATTAACAAGAGTTGAAATTAATGCCTGTAAGATTTCAAAGGCTCTAGCATTTTCATAGTCAGCCTATGAACTTCTTAGCCGACTCTCATAACATAAAAGTAATTTTCAGATATGAAGCTGACATAACACAAGCATAATAAATAATAAACAAATACACTAAAATTATAAAATTATCCACCCTGTTAAATTTCATAATTAGAACGACGAAGACTTAGAAGTTGTGGGAAACCATTATCACCCTAAAGGCACATGTCACACAAAAGAAGGGTGATGAATGTTTAAAAAATTATCGAACAGAATTTTCTTTCGCTTGAACATAATTGTGTTAACGAGTCTAATCAAGATAGAAGGGTGGAAATCATGCGTCCTCACCTGTACGACTGAACTAAACACATACAGCAGGCTCGAATATATATTCATTTGATGTTACGTTCAGACACGAGTGTACATTTCGCTATGGTTCACTTGACAATCGTAATTCGTCACAGTTGGCCGGTTGGATATCTTAATAGGATTGAAGTCGCGTATAGTGGCTGTCTTTGGAGGAAACCGTAATCTCTTCATCCTTTTAACCAGATTATAACGAACAAGACAAAAAGAAAATCGAACAGAAGCACGCCTGAGCTTTGAGAGCGCGGGAAAAGCCTTTATTTATGTTCCAGGTTTTGCCCTGTATTCACAGATGTTATCTGGCTTTCTGCATTGTGAACAAATTTCATGGTAGGTACATGATTAACATAGAAAAAACATAATGCTTTCTGCATTTTAAACAATTTTCATAGAAGGACCCAAACATAAATAACATAATACTCTGTATACGAATTTGTTTAAATTGCTTGATAAAGTCATATACTGGAACAAATAAATGTATTAACAATGTCTTGACATTATTGAAAAACTTAAAAAAAAGAATCATCAAACTCCAATGAATTAAGACATCTTTTTTAGCCGAAAACAAAGGCCAATATTTCCAGTGTACAGCCAAAGACTGACAAGTCCTGTTTTTGTATTAATAAAGCACGTTCATTTTGAATAAAGACTGATAACTTTCTGTTAAATGTAGCGACTGTTGTGATCACTGGAAAGAAAAAAAATGTCTCAATTATAAAATTTACTGATAATTTTACTCATTGTAACATTTAAAAATGCTTTAATTAAAAAAAAAAAATAAGCAAACATTTAATACGAAATTTTGAGCATTTAGATTTACCATTTTCGCCTCTTGATGACAGGGTTACTCCTCCGTCATACTGGATTTTTATAAACCTGTGTACTTCTTTCCTTTATTGAATAAGTATCGCTATTAAGTTATTGCACTTTGGCCTAAGTGGCTGATAGAAATATATGAAGTCAATATTCTGAGATTTCATTCGTAGTTCCGCGTAAATGTAGAGTGAGACGCTAAAACTAATCGAAAAAAGTAGATTACAAAAGATTTTATCAAAAACTGATCAATTATCCATATCGTGTATATTTTTTATGAGATTTTATGTTAAATTCTATTAAAAGCTTTATAGAAATACATTCGGTCATCGCTTTCTCATATGTGCATTGATTGTTTACTGACAATCTTTCCCAACCCTTGGTGCCTCGACTAAATGAAATAAGTGTGCCACTTGATTGGTATTTCGGTCCCACCCTTTTACTGTTGAAATAGTTAAGTGCAACCGCCACTTCTACTATAATATTTTCTTTTCTTGCACTTCCAGCCTGTGGAAAACCCTCCTGTTTGCTTGCTTCCCTGATAACTACAATCTTTAAAAAATATATAAATGCAGCATCAATCATTATCATCTATCTTCTTGAATCCCGTTCATCTTTTGTCATTTCCTCAATCCTCCCTATTCTCAGTTTTTTCTTTCACTTTCACTCCCTGTAACTGCATTCCCGCCTTGTCTGGGGGGAAATAATAAAAAAAATGCTTAGTTTTCAATAATATTTTAGTACATATTCTTTATTTACTCTATTTACATTCGGACTATTGTCCACATCTTTGATGTTATCATCACAGCGCTTCGGACGTAATATGTACAGGATTTCACCAGATGTATATCGACCCCTGTATCGAAATAAACAGAGTGGGTTGGAAATTCTTACAAAAATCAAATAATTGTCGGATTTTAATGAAACTTTCAGGATTTATTCACAAATGAATTAAAATATTCAGAATCTGCTCTTTTTTTTTTTTTTAGAAAATCTAGGTAAAAATATTTTTACATCTGTTATCCACTTACTTACTTTCCAGAAATTTAATTTTGTCCTTCTTTATATTTATACTAGCTGAAAGCAGTACTTCTTGGAGAATGTAAATCATCAATTTTTTTTCTTAATCTACTGTTCTCATTCCATTGTCCATGTCTAGTGATATGTCGTCTAGTTTTTATTTTTAGTACTTCTCAGTTACTGCTCGCCCTGTTTCCAATGAGTCCAAGTACACACTGTATTGGCTCATGGATTAAACTCACAATTACTGTCATCAAATTCACGAACCAACGCGTTAATCTACTGGCCTATTTATCTAAAACATTTTCTCTTTTATAGATATATTGTTTCAAAAGGAATTACCAGAACATTTTCTTTTGATCGGGTGTGTATTCGGTAAAGAACTGATAACAGAAGTAACAAGAAAATCCTAATGTATATTTTTATATGCTTTGCAACTTGAACCTGCATACTTATGTTGGTTGTTATACTAACAATATTTCGGTAGTTGTCTTTTCCGGCCTTCTTCAGGCGCCTGTCCTTACACTCAATAATTTTTGTAGTGTTGCACAAAACCATTTAACAATCCAAGTCGGCGGTTGTTCTTATTTCGCATTCTGTATATAGGATATTTATATATCAGTTAATGCACATCAATCTTATCATAAGTCCACTTGCCTGTTTCTTTCACTGAACCAGAGTATGTAATATTTTACCCAAAGCACGGATTGAACTTACAACTGCCAGGGAACCAAATATGTTTTAACGGACGTTGTAATCAACTAGTCCATCTGTTAAACACATGGTATAGAGGATTGAAGACTCACTTGTGAATATTATAACCAAAATTAGCATGTTGGTAGGATTAGCAAAGAAAACATACAGAGGTTATTTGTTGCTATATTATATTTTTAATTTCGTGCATGTGCGTTGTTTGTTTATGACTTTGTCGACTGCACAGTATAGTAGGCTCAGTTGGGCGCCGTCTGTAAGAAAAAGAGCACCATGAGGAAATTCACTCTGCCAGAAATTTGGAAACGGCTTGCTATATGCTTGGTATTCGCACCGGAAGATCCAATACGAACATTTCAGAGTGTTTGGTGCCAATATGAGGACAGTGCAGAAGATCCGGAAAGAGTTAGATGAGTCTAATGATGATTACGAAGGTAACTCACCCTGATCATTCTGATAGGTAAAGAACTCCCGAACACGGAGGTTTACATCAAGTGCCTTGAAGAGGTAGTGCTACCCTGGATCAAGAGACAACCTGCTGGAAGATCATATATCTGGCTACAGGACTTTAGATCATGCCACACAAGCAGGAGTACCCAGTCACGGCTGTCAGACAATTTCGGTGATCTGGCCACCTAACTCCCAGACTGCAACACCTTTGATTATTATTTGTGGGGCGCAGTTGAGCGAGAGACCAACAAACCACTTTGTAACACCAAATATGAACTGAAGGATTATGGTAGTACACATCAACTTGAACAAGGAGACTGTCCAGAAGAGTAGCAGGAAGTTCCGAAGTCGTCTGAAGGTCGTGGTTGAAGCCAATGATGATTTTCTTGAATAAATTTACAAGATATTTTTTGTGTAATTTTGGTAAACATAACTGTTAAAATGAAATGTCAGTGTTATTTTCATTTTTCCGTAATTTACACGACAATTAATCCGCCTCACCCTGTTATTCCAAACACCATTTAATGATAATTGTTTACCTTAAAATTTCCGACCTAAAACTTCAAAATGTCGAGACATGATTCAGGTGCATATCAGTTTGAAGACTTGGCTATGTTTTCTAACCTATGTGATATTTATGACGTGGAGTTTTAAATATGAAACGTGCATTTCATCTGGATTGAGTGATTGGAGTAAATATTTATGTTAGCCGTAAAAAATATGATATGAAAAGAGAATAAAAATCAGCTAAAATCAGCTAAAATCCGCTTCGTTTTCTGTATTGTTTTCTGCTGCGTGGTTCAAATTTAAATTTTGTCCCATATGTGTAAAATGGGCTCAAACGAAATAATAAGAAGAAATTTACTATATTTACAATATTAAATGACAGATTACATATTTAAAACGCTTTTTAAACATGTAAGAACACATGAAAGGATTAGAATTCGCCTATGAAAATCAGGAAATGCTTTTCTTCTATATTCGTTTTAAGGGAGGCACAGTAGAGTAATCGATAGAGGCTCGGACTAAGGTAATCGGAGGGCCGAGTTTGAATTCCAGTCGAATCCATTCACTTTCGTTCGGAAAAGGTATGAATCTTATTCTCTCTCCCATCCCCACGACTTGGATGGCAACTAGTCAACCGCAGAAAGAAATAGCAACCTCCTGCAGGAAAAAAATCGAAAGGTAAATGATCGCCTACGCGTGTATCATGGCACTGACTGAACCTATCAGAATTAATTTACATATTCGTTATAGATCTAGAAAATGACTCCAAGCGTATTTTGCGATTTAACAAGGTTTCAGTTTTAATGAAAATGTCAATTTGGACTAGCAGTGCCTTAGTAAATTTATGAATTGAAATAAAAATGCTGTTTACGGCATACTTGAAGACATGGATACAGTTTGTAATGCCGTTTCTATAGTTTACATATTACTATACACACATATTGGTGACTAGAAGGCTTAATTATTCTAAGGTGTAAACTGCCGTAGATTTTTCTCGGGCAACAATGGCAAGTGTAACAATCAGAACATTTAATTCCTAATACATGTTTACGATATGATTTTTTATTTTATGGAAAAAAATTCTACTACGTAACTATTCTTATACTTCAAGATGTTTATGCCAATTTTAATCATTTACATACTCGAACAGTTGTTTTTTTTTTACACCTATGTTTTTTTTTTGTTTTTTTTTATCATTTCATCCCAATCACGACAACAAATCCACTAAGGAACGAGAAAAAGAAAAGAAAAGAATTTAAGAGGACAGAAGATAACGATTGACATTGCATTTAAATTTTTGAGAATCAAACTTAAGTGGAAAGCAAAATGCCAGAAGCTTGTTCCACAAGCGAGAAGTGTGAAAAATGACACTGTTAGTATACGGTTAACATCAAGCTATTTCGTCTCTAAAATGATTTGGCCGCTGTCACGTGTGCGAAAAAAGAAATATGAAGAAGAAAGTTAGAGGGAAGTTCAACTAAGTTTCTCATAGGAAATAAAAGAGATTTTATTTTAATTTTACTGATTTGGTCAGTGGCTAAAAAGGAAAAAAGACATAAAGGCTTACCGGCAAAGAGAGAAAAAAATACTTCAAAATAACTTGCTGGGATTTTGCAGTATGATTTACTTGTCCCCTAAAACAGTCAGCGAATGTTAGTAAACCAACCGCTCGGAAACGGATTTTTACAACAAGCCAACTCGCTTAATTTTGGCGCCAACCAACGAAAACCCGGATGAAGGCACCCACTGTGAGGTCATCCTACCACATCAAGTCTTTGATCTAAATAACCCAGAAGTCGGAGAAGTTCGATTCGTAAAAATAGATTCTCTTAACTCCGCCAACCTCGTAAGGCGCTTAAATTTACAGAGTCTAGCTACGATAGAGGAGAGTTCATCAGAACATTTACCATTAAAATATTTATAGAAAAGGCATAGTGAAGTGACATTACTGATTGAAACCGGGATGCCAGATCAGGACCAATAACATTGCAGATTCTTTGAAATTTATCAAGGATCTCTATTAAGGAATGTACACAACATTTAGATTCAATATCTACAGGAGTTAGAAAATAGTAAGACAGAGGTTAGGAAGAAATAAATTAAGTATTATATTAGGTTGGTGCAAAAATAATGACGTTTTCTCACATATGTGAGAAAACGTCATTATTTTTGCACCAACCTAATATTATTTTAATACATGAACTAAATGTTTTTTCTATTCTTTTCTTTATTTTTCATTACATCTACTTTCGTTTGTACTTCATATACATATGCACTTTTAAAAGTAAGTTTACAAAATAACGGCACGGGTACAAACATCGATAGTGAAAATATATTCTCTGCTGTAGGATGCAATTTCAGGAGATGATTGAATGGAATTAATGGCGGGATTCTAGACTATCTTCAAAGTAAAAATGCCCGAGAAATAGAATGACTAACAAAGTAAACATTAAATAATGAAATACAAGTAAAAAAACAAAAAAAAAAAAAGAATCAGACGGAAAATAAAAATCAGAATAAATAATATCACAGAAACAATGAAGAATAACTGGCTTTAGCAGAAAAGGTAGTATGACTAACATTCCTTATATCTAAAATAGCCAAATGATTTGTCTGGACAAATACACGTTATGGTTAAACACATTTGGCCTTTCCAATAACATTCTGTGGAAAAGGCTATGGACAAGAATATAAATCCTATCAAAGTTCGAACTTTGATGCCTATTTTAAGGACAGAAAAATGAAATTTTATATATATATATATATATATATATATATATATATATATATATATATATAGGTAACTATACTCGTCTCGAAAAACCTTCGAATTTTTGATTTGCCAATAATCAAATCAATCTCGAAGGAATAAAAGGTTTTAAAAAAAGAAAGAGCCAGGAACATGAAAGTGTGTCGAAAAAATCGCACAGATACAGGTTTAAAGCCCAAAGAAAAAAAAAACCGACACGAGTAAACAACTAACTAACAAAAGAGCTCAATACAACCGTAGAGCAGACCTAGTCAAACCTAGTGAGCCAGACAAACCTGGGTAGGTTTGTCTGGTTCACTAGGTTTGACTATATATATATATATATATATATATATATTAGGTTGGCGCAAAAATAATAAAGGTTTTTGACGTATTTTTTAACGTCAAAAAACGTAATTATTTTTACACCAACCTTATATATATATATATATTCATTCACATTCCCTTGGAGAAATGGCAGTCTAAATCTATTCTAATGACCAATGTTAACATTCGTTCTTTATACTCAATTCCTGACAAGGGAAAAGCAGATGGTTAGTTTTAAATGGAAAAAGACGTTTGCTTATTTTATTAGTAGTGTTTAATTAGATAAATGATTCAGTTGTGTGGACCTTAATCATAACGAAAATTTGAGGTTCATTTATCGTGGCAAGAAGCTGACATTTCGCCTTCAGTCACTTTCCCACTACAGTAAGGTTGTCTCTCTGTGTTTTTTTCCATAAATACTTTAAGGGTAATTGATCGAATGAGCTCTTCGCTCGTGGGGGGGGTATTACTAATCTTATTTTTCTCTAGTTTCTTGTAAATAATATTGTATTCCTATTTGTAAATACTCACTGGGGCTAGTTTTTAGAATTGTTGTTTTATTCCCCCCCAAACAATGAATTGTAAATATGGGGACTAGTTAGTATTTTCATAGAGACAAAGAGGTATTATGGTGGTTGTAGTAAGAAAGGTACGTATGAATGTGTTGTTTTGGTGTAAGGAATATTGTTCGTACGATTGGGTCAGTGTCTGCGGGTAGCTAAGTTATAGTTAAGACAGAAGAAGACCGATCTTTCCCCAAACCCCTTTTCGGCCTTGTGCCACATTTCTGTAGAAAACAGAATAAATATCGCTCTTCGCTACGGCACCTAGACATTTTGAATTTAAGTGCATCCCTAGAATGGCATCGAGATCTCATCAGTTTACAATTGAGCTGACTAGATGTAGCCGTAAGTTCTATGCTAACAATTTTTCCACTCGTACTTCTCGCTTGTGGAACTCTTCTCGGGTTCCATGCTTTCCAGCCAACGTTAATCTGCAAAAAATTAAATGCAATGTCAACCGCTATCTAGTATCCTTCTGATTATTCTTTCCTCTTTCCGATCATTATTAACGTTTCCGTTCCTAATTCTCCCACAACCTGTAGCCCACTTCTGTCTTAGCGCATGGAGTGATACCGATTAAAAAAATTATACAATAAAATATCAGCTGAGGGAGAGAGAATAGCTAGTAACACATATTTTACAGCGTCTCATTTTAAACAGCGTTGAAATATCTCTCAAAAAATATAAAGTAATTCAACGTATTTCTCAGATACGTTGGGTTTGTCTCATTTATTAATCGATGTGCAAGGTCTTTTTTTTTTAACTCCCAAACAATATTATAATAACAGCTTCTCCCCTGCAATAACGAACTAGAATATTGAATAGTAAATTTATGAGTTTTTAGCAAATGGCAATACACATTCAAAATACAGAGAAAATATTTTGAACATCGTGCAGCGAAATTTTTAATTAGATTTGAGAAATTCTACTGTGAAATCTGCGTGTGTGGACGCAGGCTTTCTTTCCACTTTGGTAATGATGAAATGGTATTCTCCATACAGGAAAAAATTAGCATTCATTGGCTGAAAGTCAATCGAACTACAATCGGCTATAGGTTAAATAACAGCGCTACTGATGTTGCTGTTATTCAAATGTTCAATCCTTCAGTTCAATCACTCAGTCAAATACTAGATTTCCCTACTACTTTCCACAATCATCATGATCATCATGCTTCTTTACTCGATTTCTCCCTGACCTCCTCTCTTGGCTTTTGTCGAGCATCAGAATTCTGTACTCTTGGCAATTTGAATCACGCTGTAGCTCTGTTGATGTTTCTTTTGACTCCTTTATGAGACATCAACACCCTATTCGCAAGACCTCTTACTGTTACCAGTTTATCGGTTGGGATTATTTTCCTGATTTTCTTCACGGCGGCTCTTGAAGTGAAATCTTGAATTTTTCCATCATAAATTGTTCCACTGAAGTTTCTACTTAGGTGAAAGCCGGCATTGATGCTTTTCAGCAATTTCAGAAATACCAGGTAAAATCTTCTCCTTGGTTTTACCTGCCTGTTCACATGAGCCATTTTCACTAATCGCAACAGAAGACTTTTTATGATCACTCGCAATAACTGAAAATGTATCCAAAATGACAGAATAAGGCGCCGTATAGTTTTTCACAAGTCTGCTTCTCGTTACTACTGGCGACTCTGTAACAGTGTACTAAATAATTGTAAGTCCTCAATCTTTCCTCTTTTCATTCCATTTGTAGTGTTATTATCTTCTACTGATAAAGGATAATGCTTTAATCGAAAGTTTTCTTCCATTTCTCATTTTGAAAGATCTTTGATTTTCATTTAGAATTGAGCCTCAATTGTTTGATGTGAAACTAAAAAACAGAGATAGCAATTCAAACTAAAATAGTTTGTAGTAATAAGATAGAATGTTGGAAAAATCCCTTATATATATATATATATATATATATATATATATATATATATATATATATATATATATGTGTGTGTGTGTGTGTGTGAGTTTGTAAACAGTGACTATTACGGCTAATAATGAAAGACTCTTCGGTAAAACGAATCGAGTTCTCTGAGTCACTGTGTGTTTATAGTAGAATCCCGTCTGACGCCAATTCAGCCGGGTTTCGATCCTAGCTAGAGGCAACCGGATGCCGGACGTCTAGCCGCATTGAAACAGTTTGCCTGTGGACGACAATATATATATATATATATATATATACACACTATTTGCAATGTTGGGACTGTTATCCTGATCTTTGTTGCCATATTCACGGCGTTTTGGCCGTTATACGCTTCAGCCTTCTTCTTGTGATGGGAATTTCGAACTGAACCCATTATTTTGTCCATGCCTCTTCCGAATCTTCAGTATCAGTTATTTATCTTTAATTCAAAACTCTAATTTTTGCTCACATATGCTGTAGCTAACTCACAACTCTTTGGGTCAAGTCTCTGGATCTGGATTACCAAAGCTTTTATCCACTGTCTCCTTGAGGACATCAGTGTATGAATTTTTGCGACTTATATCTCAGAAATCATTTTTACCAGAGCTCATATTACCATTTTTTGGTTACCTGTTTTCTCTGGCGCTCCGTATTACTGGTTCCTATATTGTATTCATGTAAATATTTGGCTGCCTTGGCAGATTTTTGTGGCCTAGCATATAGGCTGATTCCTTAAGTATTTTCCAGTGATGTTTCCTGTCTATTATTTCAATCTCACCCCACAAGAGAAGGTGATCTCTCTTTTCCCTCCATATATGATCAGCCACGCCTGATTTTTCTATTCCCCCTCGTCTTACAGCTTATCAGCGTTCCTGTGTATTATCTTTTTCTCCTTTATATTTCTTACAACAGCTGCATGGTCATGTTCCCCTCTATGGGATGTCTTACTCGGAAGAGGTGCCTGCGAAGTGCTGAACCACTACTGATGTTATATAGACCACAGATCTTTTGTATTTTCCCGATAATCCTTACACACACAAAAAAAAAAATTCGGTCTGACTAATCTAAGTTTTGTTATCTTCTTGCACTTTTCTATCCCAGTTTGTCAGAGCTGCTGTCATGTACCTCGGGTAGTTGTTATGCTGTAGGGTCCTGCTTATATCGACCATTTCTTGTTCGTATGTCTCTAGTTATATATATATATATATATATATATATATATATATATATATATGTATGTATAGTTTTATAAGTTAAATTTAAAGAAGCCCTTTGAAGACAAAAATATCAATTATAATTGACCCCATACATAAACATAATTAAACAAAAAACAACTACCAATTAAAAAAATAATTAAAAGTAAATCTGAGTATTAAATATACCTAAAGGTAAATATAATATATATTAAATGTAAAGAAGAAAAAATTAAGAGAATATTAAAAAATATAAAGTATGGATTAGATAATATATATATTATGAAATGGACAAAGTCCGACAATTATTTTAAGACATTTTTATGTTTATACACTCTTTTTATAGATATAAATATTTAAGTAAATGCTCTGTTTATAGTAAACAATATTAAACAACATTTACCGGCCTGCATATCCGAGAAATTTTCATAGAAAATATTCGTCCTCCGACAGGAATCGAACCTGTATTCTATACAGAACCGTCATATAGCCTGACGTGCCTTTAACCGATTTGGCCACAGAGGAGCTTTCGGTTAGCAAGGTCGATTTTACTGTCTTTAAACTACAATCTTCCATGATTCTCTCACTTACATTGTTATCTGCTCATGGAAAGTTGAATAATACATTTCAGTTGCATCAAGGGTGGTCTTCAGTGATGCACTTTCTTCATCGCCGATTTCGGGTTTTGCATAATACTCGGTACAAACAGCAATCCCTACCTGATTCCAAAAGGAGGTCAGGCCGCCTCCTTGATAGCGTTGTGCTACGTACCTCGACATTGCAAAAAAATCAGATATGGCTAGGGGTTCGACCGTTCTTATTGACATACGTCAGTCAAAATCAGCCAATGAAATAAAGGCTTTTCACCCTTCCCTCCTATATAGTCTTGTCCTTTTGCTCCGTCCGGTTTTAGTTCGCGCTATTTCCCCGGGATTCATAACGAGGTAAGCTGGACATCAGTCAACATCAGCCAATGAAATAAAGGCTTTTCACCCTTCCCTCCTAGATAGTCTTATCATTTTGCTTCATCCGGTTTTGATTCGCGCTATTTCCACGGAATTTATAACGAGGTAACCTGGACTAGTTCTTGCATAGTTTAATCCAATGTTTTTACGTTTTAAATACTAACCCCATAATTCGATATCTAAACCTTACAACTTATATTACTTTTCCTAAAAAAAATACATTCATTATTCTTACTATTATATAAAATTCTTTAAGTCTAACCTTATACTTTTAATCAAACGAAATTAGAAAAATATATGCACGTTCATGCCCCTACATATTAATGTAGTAAATGTACTCTCACACACACTCATCAATTAAATAACATATTCACATTTACTATCTATTAAATATTATTCAAAATGAATCTATCAAATTAATACTATAATTACCACTCAACAATTATCAAACTATGATTATTACGATCTGACTTTACATTCATAAGAATCAGGGTTGGAAATGGAAATAAAAAAAAAACAAAAAAAAAAACGCAAATACGCATAGATAAATGTCAATTGGTAACCGAAAACAAATCTCTATCCTTTGACCGCCACCCCGACATGCGCCAACACTTCTCAACACCCATCCCATCCCAGTTTAACTACCCTGAATTAATATTTTCGCAATATTCCCTTATAGATTGAAACCCTATGTTTGGGAGTTTTTTTTTTTTTTTTTTTTTTTGTTTTCTTTCCTTTTTCCTCTCACTCGTTTTTTTAGTTTTTCCATGGCTCTGATCTCTTAAGCGAAATTCACTTGGAGGCAGTTAAAACTGCATTGGTAATTTCCTTCAGCGCTCTCGCCCTTGCTGTACTCACTATACCTATTTTTGCAAGAGATCTACACAGCGACTGTCCTGTAAAGCCCCTGCAACCAACTTCTACCGGATTATAAAATATTCTCTATGACTTGCGCCGACATTGTTTGACAAGTTCTTGGTACTTGAACCTCTTTCTCTCATTAGCATTTAGAAATATTAATAGTAATAATAGTAAGGTAAAAATATATCTATATAAACATGAGGAAGTTTATTTAAAAAGAGTGATAAGGAAAACAATTAAACGTATAAGTGTTAGGTGATAATAGATAGTGCGAGGTCAAAAAATATTTTATATTAGTTTGAATTTATTTCTATGATGACATTTGGATGCCAATTCATTTCTTTGATTTAGTAAAAGACTTCGATTTTGAGATTTAATAATTCTAATTTTCTCTTCTAAGCGCAAGTTACGTTTATCCTTAAATTTACTAGGAGTTTGAGCAAAACCTTTGTATTCACAATCAATTTGAGGGTTCAGGTTTTTCTCACTCAATTCACAAAGCTTTTGGAGAGAGCAGTTTCGTGTTTTAGTCTTCGGTTGGGAAAGGAGTGTCTACGGTTATAAAGTAGTTGTTTCCATTCCCCCGCAGAAATTCTAATGTAAACATGGTGGTTTGATCTATTTTCTTTGGAGTAAATGGTAGCTTGCTAAATAACATTAGATTCTCTACATATTCCCTTGAGTAGACAAAGGTTGCTATTTCTACAATTCCAGGGTATTTCCATACTAGGATTCTTGTTGACAGCAGTGAATTTATTTAGAATATACTTGTTGTGGGAGTCAGTTATTTAATATCTGTTATTTGTTCATGAATAACTTATTTTAATAGTTTCTTTTTCTATTAAAGATCTTACTTAATGGGTTGTTATTTTGAAAATGTTTAT
Source organism: Acanthosepion lycidas (assembly GCA_963932145.1). Classification (NCBI taxonomy): domain Eukaryota; kingdom Metazoa; phylum Mollusca; class Cephalopoda; order Sepiida; family Sepiidae; genus Acanthosepion; species Acanthosepion lycidas. The sequence continues at coordinate 109,909,650 of OZ010585.1, read as the reverse complement.
AATTTTCAAGAAAACTTATCCAGTATTAACTCTGGATAACCTACAGAAGGGAGAGTTGAACCATATTACATTTCTTTTTCTATTTTTGTGCCTACTTATCCTCACTAGTGTTATTTATGGGGTTTAAGGAAGATAGTTTATTAACAAATCCATCTTTTTGGAGAGCATTTTCGTCCAATTCCTTATTTTTATGAAAAGAATATTCTTATTAGATGACAGTTTACTAATTCTAGAATCAACAGTAATTGGTATCTGCTTCAAGATAGTATAGGGGTGGTTAGAGTCGACGTTAATATAGTTAGGGGTTTCATGATCCTTATGGTACGGTTTAAATGTGTCAGTATTCAAGAGCGATGTTGTTATTTTTTTATTTTTTTTTTGTAGTGACCATCTCAGGATGTAATATTCAAATTTTAGACAATATGTTGAAATCTTATATATCAGTTATGTAATAAATATATTTGGTATTCTGTCATTTTTGTAATCTAAGATTCTTACATTTAAAATGTGTCTCATCATTATGGGACAGCTTATATATATATATATATATATATATATATATATATGTATGTGCGTGTGTGTGACATCTCTGTGTACCTCTTAGTATGTACTTAACGCAAAACTGTAATACATGTAATGTTATCAAACATTCACGATCATATCAGGATTAATAATCATTTAGTTTTGGCAGATGATGTTCAGGGATCTGACTTTGAAAAGAAATACGGCCGAAACCAACTCTTTAGGTAGAGGTGGCTATTTCTATTAAACATATTAGATATTGGTCAATGTGTGTGTGACCATAGGGAAGTAACAATCCGTTTTACTTTCGCTAGAACTCCCAAACAATTTTTCCACGATATTTGGTTGCATAAATCCTTCAATAATAATAAAAACGTATTACTAATTTACATGATCCTAAAAAAGAGGGAAGAAATTATTGTTTAAAAAAAAGAATAAAGAAGTAAGAAGCAGATAAAGGCGAAAGCTGAAGTAGGAAACAGAAAGAAGATAGAAAGTAGGATTAAGAAAGTTTCATAAAATACATAATCTTTATTGATTATTAATAATTCTTCCAATGCAAACAAGCGAAAATTGCGATGTTCTATTTTGGTAAACGTGAGCTGCCACGGAAGCAAAATCGACGAGAACAGGAGGAGAGCGTATATGACAAGGAAAACATTCAACTGGACAGCCAATAAAATATACTGACAGTCAAAATGACTTATTATATTGTAACGAGAAATATCAGCATCTTTGTCATAGCTATTAATTCTGGTATGATATCTACCATATAAAAATGATTTTCAGTTTATATATCGGTGTTTGACATCCAAGAAGCATGAACAGGTTTGAAAATGTTGCGAGTATCAATAAGAATAAGAAATTCCTTTTGAAATAAAGCATTCAAGCAACAAGATGTCTGGTGAAAATATAATGGATTATTTGTGCTTATCTATCTATCTATCTATCTATCTATCTAGATAGATAGATAGATAGATAGAAATACATTGAAAGCTAGCTCGCTGGCTAGATATCTACATATAGATATCTAGATTATATCTAGAGATAGATAGATTGATTGATTGGTCTATCTATATCTATCTATCTATATTAGTCTATAATAAAATAACCTTTATAGTAATAAAGAATAATGGCGGATTAAAATCCATTAATGTAGTCAAATACTAATGAATTTAACGACCTATATACATACGTACGACCTAGTTGGTCGTCGAGGTGGTGCAATGGTTAGCAACCTTGTCTCACTATAACAGTTATGACTGAGTCATGAGTTCGGTCCTCTCTGGGGGTCCCCATAGTTTCGGCCCTGTGACCTATCTATGCTGCGCTTAGAAAATCGCTTTACATTGGTAACTTAAATAGGTGTGTGTATATAAATATTTTTTAACCGGTGGCACCTCATGCAAAGCAGTAAAGCAATTAAGACGGAGGGCGTTACAGGGTGTGAGAGAATTAGTAACAGAAACATTAATAATGGCGGAAAGAGTAATCAGGAGGAAACTTGATAGCGATTGACATTATATTTAGTTTTTATAGATTAAAGTTGGAGCCGGAAGAGAGTTCCATAAGTGAGAAGTGCGAGAAAACAAACTGTTAGCATAGGATTTACGGTTACATCTACCCAACTCATCTGTAAAGTTATGAGATCTCGACACCAGTCTAGTGTTGTCCTTAACTTCAAAAAGTCTAGGTACCATAGCGAGGACCTCATTTGAGCAATTACCATGAAAGTATTTATAGAAAAGTCACAGAAAGATAACCTTACGCCAGTGGGAAGGAGGCTGAGGCCGAGCTGACAGTTAATATTATAATATTGCAAATTCTTCTTCAGATTATATCAAAGAGCTCATGGTAAATAGCACCGGATCCTATGTGGTAGCAACATTCTAAGCATGGGCATATAGATATGTAAGATAGATTCTGGGGAGAAAAATTGTCGCGCACGACACAGTTAACAAACTTTCTTAGCAGCTGATAGTCATATTATATTCTTTTTTATATTTAAAGTTGCAGATATATAGCGTATATAATGAAACAGACCTGGACACTACCATCTTACATATTCTCTTTGTGGGAATCAATGAAACTGAAGAGAAAATTAGACACTTGACTGTTTCTATTTTAGCGTTATTGTTTGGAATAATTATATCTTGATCCTTATACCGAGCTGGTAATGCAATACGTAATGAGTCAATTGTACATGATAACAAATCAAAAATATTCAGAAATGTCAAAATATTTCATCAATAGAAAATCGGTCAACCTTTGAAAGCAATAATTGTTCATCGTAGTTTGCATTTTACTTATTGAAAACACGAAATCAGTGAATGAATTACATGACATAAAACATTAAACAGCTAAGCCTATTATCTTTAATGTCTTTATCCTTTGATATAAAATCGTGATAGCTGTAAAGCAATAAAATTTCTCACAAGTGCAACAACTGAATTTGCAAACGAGGCTTAAGGGCAAGCTGTTTGATAAACAAATAATCATCTCCTTACAATGTCCCTTCGCAACGTTTTAACAGCGGATTATATAAATATTGAGTCTATTTTTGTCTTGAATCTATTTTAATTGGCCAAAACAATAATCAATCGTCTACTGATCAATTCATAATGCTTCCAATTATTTCGCGTCTTCTTTTTTTCCAAATATTCTCGTAGATAATTTACTTAGTAATTGTATATTTGTCTTTGGTGCTTCATTAATTTACCCTTTCCAAGGTAATATTTAATATGTATTAAATTATATTTTGTAAGCATGTGATACATTATTTACTTATTGCTATCTCTTCTCGAACAGTGCGTCATCAATTTTATATTTGCATAAAAACGTTGGGAGAAGTACGTCAAATAATATATTTTTGAAAAACATTTTCTCTCTGTAAGATACAAAAGGCTGTTTTTTCCACGCTGTTTAAATACATGGCATACGAAATATATATATATATATATATATATATATATATATATATATATATATATATATATATATATATATATATATATATATATATATATATATATATATATATACACTGAGGTGTAGTTTAAAAGCAGTAAAATCGACCTTGCTAAACGAACGATCCTCCGTTCAATCGGTTAACGCACGTCAAGCTAAATGATGGTTCCGTATAGGATACAGGTTCGATTCCTGTCGGAGGACGCATATTTTCTATGAAAATTTCTCGGACATTCAGGCCGGTAAATGTTATTAATACTGTTTATTATAAAACAGAGCATTTACTTAAATATTTGTATGTATAAAAATAAAAATGTCGTAATATATATCTGTGTATGTGCGTGCGTGTGTGTAAGTTAGCAAGCAAGAATTCACATAAACATGTTTTATCAAATATATTCGTTCTCTGGCGTTGTCGAGCCGTTATACTGTTATGCCAGTCATACGATATACATATATTTAAATTTAAAATGGAGTTTTCTGCCACCAAGTTGCCAGGATGTAACTAACAAAACTTTTGGCGACGATACTGACAATATTTGGCTGATGGTAATAAGCGAGATATTCGAAAGGACTCGGACGAAAACATAACACGAGATGATCTTTGAACAGTTTATGTCCAAATTTTATACAGATGTACAACTTATTAAAAAATTCGTAAGATACTATAAAAAACTGAACCAACGTTGTCGGTTGGAGTTAATACAAATTGTTTAAATTAATTCTTGCTGCATATAACTCAAACAATCAATTGCATGTGTGTGAGTTTGTGCGCGTGTTTGCATCGGTGTTATAATTGAAAGATATTGTTTAATGATTTAATGTAATTAAAATAACTTAATTGTCTAATGTTTAATGTAATAGCGACATACTGCGCTGGCGTCCATATAATGATAGGAATTTAGGCAAAATCTAATTAATGAAGTATTTTAGTTCATCATAAGATAGAGTGAGTTGAATAAAGACGGTCGAATTAGTATTTAAGCAAAGGTATCGACGTTAGTAAGAAAAGAGAAAAAAATTTGCACACATCAGAAAAATTAATCCTAGACAAATTTCTGCTATTAGCAGGGGTGGGTTAAGGAGACCAAATTTTAAAAAATATGGGGAAGTGTTTTATTTCACTCATTTGTGTCCAAATAGAAGGAAATGGGCCAACTTTTTGAAAATTGGGATAGAGCCAGACCGAAACGTGCCCAATCCTGCCTGGGGCCCAAAAATCACTAAAAATGATAATGTAGTTCAAATAACGTCAATATTCATCAACAAATCTTCACCAAAATGATTCAAATAATGAGATTCGTGCTTCTACGTACAGAATATTGAGTCTAAACATTGTTTTTCAAAACAATAGCGTATTTTGGAGCATAAATAGACCAAATTTCAGCAAAAAACGGGGACAAAATTGACTATTTTGAATTGAAATCACCGAATACCTCAACATTACATTCTATGAAGACACGTTAGCGGGCAAAAATGTCTATATTTGAACATAGCCCATTATAAAAAGCAGGAAGAATAGTCGAGAGGGTTTTTGGTGATTCCAACACACACGTTGGAAAATGGCATTGTGACTTTGAAAGTAAACCATGCCACAAATCTTAAAGCGCATTCAATATATCTCAGTTCAAGATACAATTCACATGCCTGTACCAGTTGATTATTTGATGGTATATCTGAAACTCTATTCCTTAGATCATCAAAATGGTGAAGCAAGGCAGCAGCCTTATATCCAAGGAGACCAAAATGTCTTTCTTTATATAATGAAGCTTTTTTCTTTTTACCAGCTTTATTCAATACATCATCAAAATTCTTCATAGATTGATGTTTTATAACCATCATTCGATACAAGTATGCAAAATGCATCAATTACAGCAGGAAAGATTTCAAAGATGGCATTGTTTTGATTATTTTTTTCCTTTAGTTCAAATGTACTCTCTATGTGCTTCAGAACAGGTAGGCCCTCTGTGGGGAACACCACACAAGTGTGGTTCATCTAAAGAAGATGTATGGGTATGTGCAGTGATAGGAGAGTTGTAGCTACCAAGTTTTCAATCTCCAAATTCTTGGAAACTGAATCTGTTATGAGGGCCATTATTTTACCCAGAATCGGTCTATTTTTGCTTAAAACATCAAAAATATTTTCCTAATTTCTGTGTAAGCTTTGTAGAAACAACATGTAACCATATATTCAATCATTTGCATCAAAATCAGCAAGGTTTGTGGCTCATTTTTAAAGTTTTGTGGAATACGTTGTCATTTTTAGTGATTTTGGGGGCCCGGTTTCGGGTTGGCTCCATCCCAATTTTCAAAACCTTGGCCCATTCCCTTCTATTTGGACACAAATGAGTGGAATAAAACACTTTCCCACTTTAAAAAAAATGGTCTCTATAGCCCAATCCTACTGTTAGGGATTTGTGCTGAAGTATTATCTGCAATATGGTAACAGTTCTGCCTTGTCTTATCTGTTTTAAATCAATAAAGTTGTTCTATATATCTCTTATATCTTCTTCAAGAGAATAAAATCTGAATTAGAACTCATTTCACATTCTTGTTAAATATTTTTGCTGCAAATATTACTTTTTGCATACCAAGCAAGTAGATAATGAGACTAAGACGAAATGGGTTACTGGGAATGAAAGAGAAATGATAAAACTTTAGTGAGGAGAAAGGATAACAAACAAACAGGATTCAGAAAGACAGAAGATACTAACTGATGTTACATTTCAATTTATGAAGATTGTATGTGTCAAGTTAGAAAGCAATTGGATTAAAGTTCTACAGACTAGAAGTGCGAGAAAATAAATTATTAGAATAGAACTTACTGTTGTATCGAGCTCTTTCAATTGTTAAGCGATGAGACCCAGTTGCCAATCTGATAAAACGCTTAAATCCATGCGGACAATGAAGCAAGGAAGAGAGATCATTAGAACAATTGCTATGAAAATATTTATGGGAGCCATGTCACGGTAATAGAAAATTAGAGATACCAACTCAGGACCGATAACATCACAGCCTCTGCTTTGAATTTTGTTGAGAGTCTAAAAATATATATATAGCAAATATAGCAGCAATATTCAATGCACAGACGAATGGTAGATTGATAGCTAAGCGAGATCGATTCTGTCGAGTAAAAAAATTGTCTGGCAGGATACAATGAAGCAACTTTCCTATCAGTAGATTTAGCAACTGACGCAATATAATCACTCCACTAAATTTAGTGGAAAAAAGGGAAACTAAAAAGACGCAGTGTGATTTTCTTCTGGAGGTTAGCATCAGCCACACTGATGGAAGTCAAAATGGTTCTCTTTGCTGATTAAAAGATAGCATTTTCGTTTTGGAGGCGTTTAAATTTACAAGCCATGTATTTCCCCAGCTGACAAATGATTTGATGCCATTTTTGAGAGCTGCTGTTAGTGTTAGTTTGAAGCTTTTATTTCTAGGTAGACAGTCATGCTGTTTTAAAATCAATGATTAGTTACTTCTTTTAAGCTTTAAATTGTCACCCTTAGCTTTTCTGTGATTATAGAAAGTTTCTACAACGGACGAAAACAGGATTAGAATCAATGCGAATATTCCAGTATGAATACGCAAAGAATGTATGGATCAACATTAATGAGATAACTTTGTATCTGCAATAACGAGTTTGTGTCAATGTCCAAGATTGACGAAAAGAAAACGTGATAAAACGCCATTGTTACTCAAATTTTGAGAGATTGAAATGATGGGATAATTTAGTAAAAACCATTTGACACTCAGCAGGATTTTGTCGAGTAGAAAGATACCAGACAATTATCCTGAGTGTCAAGTTATATATATAAAAAAAGATGATGCCACCAATGGAAGCATTTTCAGTGAATTACTAACCACAAATACTCTGTATCTTTAATAATATTTCTTACTGAAATTTTTGAAACATTCCCTTCTTTCAATGATAAAAATAAAAGAGGAACAATAGATAATATAGTCCGCTTAGAAACCTTTATCAGAGAGGCTTTCATCAATAAAGAACATGTAATAGTCATTTTCTTTGACTTAGAAAAGGCCTACGAAACTACATGGAGACAAGGAATAATGAAAGACTTACACAGCCTTGGCGTAAAAGGCAGATTACCCCCTTGTTGATAAAAGACTTTTTATCCGACAGAAGCTTCAAAGTAAGAATAGGATCAACTCTCTCAGACTCAAAAATTCAAGAAGAAGGAGTCCCACAAGGATGCATCTTGTCCGTCACTCTCTTTAACATAAAAATTAACAACATTGTAACCTGTTTGAACAATGAAGTTAATGGTTCCTTATATGTAGATGATCCCTTAATTTGACATAGATCAAAAAATATGCATACCTCAGAACGTCAACTGCAGACATGCATGAATAAAATAAATCAATGGACCATTGAAAATGGTTTCAAACTCTCACAAACCAAAACAAAGTGTATGCATTTTTGTAATCAAAGAAAAATGCACAACGACCCAAAACTTAAATTAGAAGAAACTGAAATAGAAATGACCGAACAACACAAATTTCTGGGAATAATATTTGATAAAAAAACTCACATTCATTCCCCATCTGAAATACTTAAAACAAAAATGTTTCAAAACACTACAACTTTTGCGGGTTATAGCTAACACAGAATGGGGAGCAGATCGCATATCACTCCTAAAAATATACAGAACACTAATAAGATCCAAATTGGATTATGGATGTTTCATATATGGTATGGCTAGAAAATCCTACCTAAAAATTCTTGACCCCATCCACCACACAGGTCTAAAACTTGCTCTTGGTGCCTTTAAAACATCTCCCAGAGAAAGCCTATATGTTGAAGCTCATGAGGCTCCTCTAAAAATGAGACATGAGAAATTAGCTATACAATATTACCTAAAACTCAAATCCAATCCATCAAATTCGGCCTATCAATGCACATTCAACCCAAACTATAAACATCTGTTTGACAAAAAAGAAAATGTTAAACATTTTGGTCTTTACATGGAAAAAATGATAAAACCACTTACAGACAGTTTGATAGACAAAAATAGTATACATGAATTTAAGCTACCCAAACATCCACCTTGGCTATTGGAACGACCAAAAGTCATTTTAAGACTGGCTGCCGACACTAAATCTGACACACACACCTTATACTATACAGAAAAACTAAATGATATTCTGGAACAATAACCAAATTGGGCCCACATATATACCGATGGCTCCAAAGTCAAAAACAAAGTAGGATGTGCGGCTATCTTTAAAAGTACTGTTCTACAGAAAAGATTACCTAACAACTCCTCAATTTTTAGTGCTGAAATTACAGCCATTGATTTAGATCTAGAATTCATCACTAAACTTAACTCAAATAAATTCATTATTTTTGCAGACTCATTATCAGTACTCGAATCATTAAAAAAAACAAAAATTAAACAATCCTTTGCTCATTAAACTCCTACATAGAATACATGCGATCTCACAAAATAAAAGCATCATTTTCTGTTGGATTCCCAGCCACTCTGGTTTTCATGGAAATGAAAAAGTTGATGTGGCTGCTAAAAACTCTCTGAAATTTAACACAAGTAACATAAAGGTTCCATACACTGACTATAAATCCCTAATAAATGACTTTATTTTGAAGAAATGGCAAGACGCTTGGAACAACTGCCAAAACAACAAATTATTTAAAATCAAACCCTCTCTAAAGAAACAACTAACTGAACACAGAAAATCACGCAAAGAGGAAGTGGTTTTATCCCGTATTCGCATAGGACACACGCACATAACTCACTCTTTCCTCCTAAAAGACGAAGATCCTCCTGAATGCATAGCATGCCAGGAGGCTTATACTGTGAAGCACTTCCTGCTTGATTGCGGTGACATGGCACATATTCGAAAATTATTTTACAACGTGAACAACTTGAAAGAGATTTTCGAAAGATCAAACCCCAATTTTATATTGACTTTTCTTAGGAAAGTTGGACTATATAATAAAATATAATTCCAATTTGGTGTCTGATGATGAAAGGGGGAACTTTGATACTTGCCAGGTGAGAAATTTTCAAAGAACAACGTACCTCTGAAAACAGTGAAGTTTTTAAAAAACAAAAAGCAAGACAACAACGAAAAAGAAGGAAAGGAAAGTGAAAGTCTTTTTGAAAGCATTTCAACCTTATTTAAAGAAAAACAAAAAACAACTATTTGACCTTAAATGATCTCTTGCTGATCGATGGGTCGTTAAGTTTTAAACAAACAAAAACAAAAAATCTTCCACTGATAAAGCTATAGCCAAATTTTATGCAATAGAACATATATTGGAAAAATGTGGATCGCTGGAAATTATAAAGAAAAGGCTTGGTACAGTCTGTGATTAATAAGTTAAAGCTGCGCAGCGCCGACAGACGTCTGAATGATAAGAAAGTATAAAAATATACCAATGCCATCGGGAATTGAAGCTCGTGAAAGTTTATCCAGTGTTGCAAAAATCACTACATTATTAAAATCAACGTCTATATTTTTAGGCAATTCTAATTTTCACATTGATACAACTAGAACAAACAAAGAAATAAAAGGCAAAACACACCTGTTTATTTCGCCTCACTTTGTGCATTGCATTAAATAATCCTCTTTTAAATTATCCACAAAACTTGATATTTACTTAGTTTTATAGAAGCATTGATTACGAAAAGAATTAAAGGATAGATAGATAGATAGATAGATAGATAGATAGACAGACAAGAATACCCTAATTAACAGATATATAGACAGACATGAATACCCTAATTAACAGATAGATAGATAAATAGATAGATAGATAGATAGATATGAATACCCTAATTGATAGATAGATAGATAGATAGATAGATAGATAGATATGAATACCCTAATTGATAGATAGATAGAAATGAATACCCTAATCGATAGATAGATAGATAGATATGAATACCCTAATTAATAGATAGATAGATATGAATACCCTAATCAGCAGATAGATAGATAGATAGATAGATAGATAGATAGATAGATATGAATACACTAATTGATAGATAGATAGATAGATAAATAGATAGATATGAATACCCTAATTAATAGATAGATAGATAGATAGATAGATAGATAGATATGAATACCCTAATTAACAGATAGATAGATAGATAGACATGAATACCCTGATAGATAGATAGATAGATAGATAGATATACATGAATACCCTAATTGATAGATTGATAGATAGATATACATGAATACCCTAATTGATAGATAGATACATAGATAGATATACATGAATACCCTAATTGATAGATAGATATGAATACCCTAATTAACAGATAGATAGCTAGATAGATAGATAGACATGAATACCCTAATTAATAGATAGATAGATAAATAGATAGACATGAATACCCTGATAGATAGATAGATAGATAGATAGACATGGATACCCTAATATTAGGTTGGTGCAAAAATAAGACGTAATAATGTCGTTTTTTGACGTATTTTTACGACAAAAAACGACATTAGTACGTCATTATTTTTGCACCAACCTGATAGATAGATAGATAGATAGATAGATAGATAGAAGAATCAACACTGCATAGTGACTGTCAGTTTCAGCTTATTTTCATGCTAATGTCACTACTCTTTTCGCGGGCTGTATATATATTGGCTAAGGAGGAAAACAGTTATTCCCAGTTTATTTATTTGGACGCTAATGCTTTTTTGTTTGTAGTCATGATGCTTAGTTTGCTTATTTTTGTTCTTATTTATTTAATTATTCATTCATTATTTTAAATTTATTTTATTTATCTATATATTTCCTTTATTTGTTGTAAATTTTGGTATTTGAGATAAAGTTTATTAGATTTAGGTTATGAGATTTCATTAAATATTTTGTAGTTACGATGTGACTCTAAGCTGCGTCATAAGGACTCGTTTTCGTGTCTCCTTTTATAAGTGGGCTCTTGAAGAAATCTCACACTTTATATCTCCAAATCTCCCATATTAAGGATTCTCATCCTGCGTATGACTATAGACTACATCTGCGTCCTGGGTAAGACTATAAACTACGTCCAATAGCAAGGCCTCTGATCAGGAGGTTTTGAGGAGCGTGAAACCACCTCTTAATTGTTAGTGTTCCCAGGTTCGCCCTGACCCGGTGTGGTAGCACATGTTAGGGTCCCAGCTATGGGCAAATAGTTAACACCCAAACTTGTGTAAAAATAGGTTTTAATACCAGAAATACTTCGTAATAAAAAATTATTACCAGCAATAATTTTTGAATAATGTCAGCAATACTTTAAAAAATACCAACAATACAAAGAGTTATACATTCTTTGAAAAAAAATATGACCAGCTATAGATTTCTTCAAGGAAATATACTGAAGAAAAACAAATTACCAGCAATAAAAATTTTGTCGGCATTGATTAACCCATTGAGGCTGATATGCCGTAAAACAAACCAAACCAAACCAATATTAAGGATTCCTCTTCATAAATACCGCACACACACACACACATACACACACACACACACACACACACACACACACACAGAGGGTGCGATAGGTAAATTATCGCCATTTTATACTTTTAATTTGGCGCATGCGTGTTACTTGATTTTGATTTTGATTTTGATTTTGTCGACTGCACAATATAGTAGAGTCAGTTGGGCACCCTCTGTAAGAAAAAGAGTATCATAACGTAATTCACTCTACCTGGAATGTGGAAAGGCCATGCTGTACTGTCTGGCATTCGCGCCGGTATCTCCAATACATACATTTCAGAGTTTTCGGTGTCAATCTGAGGACAGTGCAGAGGATTCGGAAAGAGTTGGATGAGTCTAATGGTGATTAAGAAAGTGTTTGGAGTGATCACTGGTGATGGCGACGTTATGCCTCCATCCATTTTCTCACAGGGCCATAGACTCAACACGGAGGCATACATCAAGTGACTTGAGAAGGTAGTTCTGTCCTGGGTCAAGACTATGGTTGCTGGAAAACCCTATGTCTGGCTACAGGACTCTGCACCATACCATACAATCAGGAGAACCCAGCCATGACTGTCAAACAATTTCTGCGACCACATTACCCCTTACATCGGGCTACTTAACACCCCAGGCTGCAAACCCTTGATTATTATGTGTAGGGAGCAGTTGAGCGAGAGACCAACAAATCTTTTTTGTAACACCAAAGATGAACTGCAGGCAATGATTACGGCAGCGTTCACCAACTTAAAAACGGAGATTACCCAGTAGAGATGCAGTAGAGATGCAGTAGAGATGCAGTAGAGATTATGAAGTAGACAGGAGCCCGTGGTTGAAATCAACGGAGATTTTATGGAATAAATTTACTCTTTAGTATTTGAAGATATTTTTGTGTAATTTTGGTAAATAGATATGAGATGTCAGTGTTATTTTTATTTTTACGTAATTGAAAAGACAATTTATCCCTCGCACCCTGTACATATGTGTGTGTGTGTGTGTATGTGCGTGTGTGTCAGAGCATAAATGAGGTAAGCTCTCCATTTTATCATGATTAAATCTTTTAATATATTTTCTGTTCAATATCTGTTTCTAATCTATGAACCAAACCAAAAATGTCAGTGTCGGTACTAATTGCTTTATAAAGATATAGCTAAAACGAACTCCATGATTTTCTGACAAAACTGGACAATTCGAAACTGATAAACTATGGCTATTAAATTTAAATGCTATTTTTCGAGTAATTATTATAATAATTTTCCCCCATTAATTAATACCCAGATTAAAATATAATTAATTTCCATAAATTAATTGTATACGTATGAATTACTTATAATAATAATGCTATTGTATGTATTTTAACTTCCTGTGTTGTATGTATATAACCACAGTCTCACTACGTTAGCTATTGCTACTTTGGTTCTGTTGTAAGATGTTGTTTATAAGGTGCATCACACCAAACTGATTTTGAATTCAGAGTTGTACTTCTCCTAGACTGATTACCAACCAAAGATAACCCAATCAGGCTGGGAGGATGGAATAAAAGACGCATTCGTATTTCCCCGTATGTTTGTGAAAGCGTACGTAATGACCTCGGCTCGAATTTACCGTAACCCGGATATTCACTTGGCATTATGTCACATGTTAACACAGACGACGAAATCCTTTTCGTTCATTTGTTTCTTTTACATGAATTTCAGAGACATAACAGTTAGGAAATGACTTATCAATCGCAAATTATCTACATATTATGTTGCTATTGGTAGAACCATTCATTTCAGAGTAGGTATGTGAATATTTCGAAATACAAAATGTTTATAAGGGATACGGTTAAGATTTTATTAATGTTCAAATTTAAGACGGAATTGTGACTCCCAAAGAAAACAATAATGTTTCTGATGTTTTCTTGTTATTATCGTTATTATTTTTTCTATGTTCATCTCCAAATGTATGTAAGCTTTCAATTAAAATAGAGTAAAAGCCAGTTTCTTCAAATCTCCATCACATTTCTATATGCTTTATTATTATTATTATGATTTGTTGTAGTATTAATAATATTTACAGCTGACGTAAAATCAGAGATATCTGTTGTTTATAGCAAGTTTCTCTAAATTAAAGGAAATCTCTTCAATATTCTCATTGCGCCAGCAACAATTTATAATTACTCACTAACCCAAGAGATTAAGTGATAGCAAATCTTCTCCCTAAACCTCTGCTCTCCTGAGCATTTCACGTGTATTCAGTAAGGCTGGTTTCAATATTTCCTCGCATTAATTCCAACTTTATTGTCAGGCTCTTTGGAACTGATCCAAAAGCAATGGTCACAACCGTAATTTTCTTTTTCTTTTTTCAGTTCTCTTGCGAGGTTGGATATTTGTCCAGTTTTTCACCATTATAAAATATAATTTAGCGGGGGTCTCCCCGGTAAAAGCATCCTATCATATTGACCTCAGAGAGAGATTATTCTGCTGCAGTTGAATGTAAATGTTGCAGTAACTCTGTAATTCATTAATTCAGATAGATTACCACTACTAGCTTTGAGATGCCATTAGATATAAAACACTTAAATATAGACGCTCTCCAATTTTACAGTGAATTCATTATGAACTTTCCCGCCTGTTTTAAGATTTTTAATATCTAGAAGCATTTTAACAGCGGCGGTTGTTTGTGCTCTATTCACGCCAAGGCTACGTTCTTTCTTGCTTTCCGCCAGGCTATTTTCATCAATAAATCGAAGGTCAACCATTTCTCTTTTTTCTTTTTGGCATTTCATTTCTCTTACCCTGATTAGTGTTTTCGTCATTTTAGCGAGTACTTTAATTCTTCAGCGAATTTTTCACTTAACGTTTTCGACATAATACACAGGCACGTAATAAACTTGTTATTACTTACGGTTGTTTCTTGAGCATCATTTGATATCGTCATTTACAGAAGCAAATTTATTTCCATCAGACAATCGCATAGCTTTTATGCCAGGAGTTCATGTATAGCTGGAAATATTTTAAACTAATATTTAAATGGGTTTAATTGTGACGTGGTCTTTTCTTATAGATATTCTTAAAGTTTATTCCAATTATTTTGTCGGTTTTCATACTATGCAAATCATTTTCATATTGGTCCACCTCCTTACCTTTCTTCTGTATGTTTAACTATATCCTCAAAACCGGCTCCAAACGTTTCGTGTTTTCGTCGCTTCCATTTGTTCGGGATTATTATTATTATTATTATTATTATTATTTACGTGCCTGTAAAATCTGCTTCCATTGTTCTGGAATAATTTATTTTTCATTATAATGTTGTATTCTGTCGATAACTTGCCTTTCATTTGATTTTATCACTTTATTACGACAGTTGTTCATTTAGCGGGGTTTTTTTGTTGTTGTTTTCTTTGGTTATTTTTTGGGGGGGCGGGGGGAGGGTTCATAACGCGATTGTTCCCCATAGATTTTTCTTTCCTTTAAATTTGTTTCTCCAGGTCATCTGTCTTTTATTTTAGTTTACTCTATTATTATTATTATTATCATCATCATCATTATTATTATTATTATTATTATTATTATTATTATTATTATTATTATTATTATTATTTATGAGTTTAGACAGATTACGAATAGTAGATATACAACGCTTAAAACATCAAATTAAACTTTTATTAATCTTAGTTTAATCGATTCAATGCTGAACGGGAAAAAATCAGTTATGCCTTGAAAATGAGTATTTGATATCCAAGTGCAAATCAGGGATCAAACACCGATAACTGGCATCGATTGGAAGTGTGCATCTACATAAATTGCGAATAAAGCCATAAAATATTTTCGTTCTTTGGCTTTATTTTAGTCATTTCACCCCAAGCAGGACGATAAAGCCACTAAGGCGCAAGGGTTTACTGAACGTGAAAGAGTCTGAGAAATAAATCATTAAAGAGAGAGGACAATAAAAGACCAGAAAATAAGAAGACAGGAGATGACGACTGGCATTGCATTTAAGTTTTTGATGATGAAAGTTGACTGGAAAGCAAGAAGCTGGAAGTGGACCTGGCAATTGTTTCAATATAACCGTTCCACTTCATGCCAGTGGAAATGGTTAGCCAGAAAATTAAGCAGAATGAGTCACTCTCATGAAAGTAAGCATCAGCCATAGTAATGAAAGATCAAACAAATATTCTCTTAGCCGAACAAAAGAAAACAGTTTCGTTTTAGAGACGTTAAAGTTAATGAATGTCTCATTTATTAAATAGAAAGAACAATTCATCTGCTACTGAAAAACAGTTCATTAAATTGACAGTTTTTTTTCTCCTATCGACCGAATATTAAAACAGTATAAATACTTTTCATGATAATTCATAGCAAATTCAATGTTAATGCATTGGCAATGAATTCTAATCAATATTTTTGTATTGTTACTATTTGAAATCGTCTAAGTTTATTTCGGCTGGCAACATTATAAATTTTTATCATTACAAATGTCGACAATTTTTATTAGTTTAGATTTTCCTTCGTGTCTAGTTTTCCCAGAAGTAAAATTTATCAAAATATCTGCCATGTTGCACTAACCATCTAGCAGGCTATTTATAACTAAATGCCATCACTTTTTGTATCATGATTGATTTTATGACGCTACTAAAGTCGAATATTGGAAATTGAATATTGAAAAATTAATCCCCAACAATTAACAAGGAAAGACGTTCTTTAAAAATCAGCATGACTCGGTAATTAATCTGATTAAATAAGTTTTTTTTTTTAATCCGCTTAATTCATCAAGATTGAAAAAAAATCCTTCTTTTACAAAAACAGATTCATCATTCTGTGCTAAAGTTATAAAAAAAAAAGAAATACAAAACAATTTTCATTTTCGTTGCTGGCAGCTCAATTAATTAATCAATCAATTAATAAAATAATCAATCTACCTATCTGTGCGGAATATAGGAATCATTTGGCATTTTGATGAGAAACGAAAATTAAAACAAAATCCATGTCTTTTGGTGATAATATAATATTTTCATACAGTTCAGAAGCATTTTAACAGGATACACTTTACTTTAGATTTTATATATAACGGAATGGAAAAGTCACTTGAGTTAATTTGCAATCTTTTCGAACTTGAACTAAATACGCAATTATCCGTCCTTGTATTCTCAGCAAATGTATGTAGTTTTTGTCAGTCCAATGAGATACAACTGTTTCCTCATAGGTATTTTGGATTACTGCTGATTATAACTCAACCTAGGCTTGTTCGTTGAGTCATCTGTACCTCCGCCTTCCATCCAAAATATCAGTGGTGGGCGCAGTGTACTGAATTATCTATAAATTCTTATATTTGATTTGTTTAATAGACGCAGCGATTACAGAAAAAAATGAAGGAAACACACATAGATACATATAAACACGCGCACATCGATAGATAGATAGATAGAAACAGGATAGATAGATAGATAGATAGATAGATAGATAGATAGATAGATAGATAGAAACATGCTGAAATAAATAGAAGATATAAACAGGCTGAGATAGATGATAGATAGATAGATAGATAGATAGATAGATAGAAACATGCTGAAATAAATAGAAGATATAAACAGGCTGAGATAGATAGATAGATAGATAGATAGATAGATAGATAGATAGATAGAAACAAACAGAATGAGATAAATGGAAAGACAGAAACAGGCTCAGATAGATAGATAGAAACAGAATGAGATAAACAGAAAGACAGAGACAGGCTCAGATAGATAGATAGATAGATAGATAGATAGATAGATAGATAGATAGATAGATAGAAACATGCTGAAATAAATAGAAGATATAAACAGGCTGAGATAGATAGATAGATAGATAGATAGATAGATAGATAGATAGATAGAAACAAACAGAATGAGATAAATAGAAAGACAGAAACAGGCTCAGATAGATAGATAGAAACAGAATGAGATAAACAGAAAGACAGAGACAGGCTCAGATAGAGAGATAGATAGACAGATAGATAGATAGATAGATAGATAGATAGATAGATAGATAGATAGATAGATAGATAGATAGATAGATAGAAACATGCTGAAATAAATAGAAGATATAAACAGGCTGAGATAGATAGATAGATAGATAGATAGATAGATAGATAGAAACAAACAGAATGAGATAAATAGAAAGACAGAAACAGGCTCAGATAGATAGATAGAAACAGAATGAGATAAACAGAAAGACAGAGACAGGCTCAGATAGATAGATAGATAGATAGATAGATAGATAGATAGATAGATAGATAGATAGAAACATGCTGAAATAAATAGAAGATATAAACAGGCTGAGATAGATAGATAGATAGATAGATAGATAGATAGATAGATAGATAGAAACAAACAGAATGAGATAAATAGAAAGACAGAAACAGGCTCAGATAGATAGATAGAAACAGAATGAGATAAACAGAAAGACAGAGACAGGCTCAGATAGATAGATAGATAGATAGATAGATAGATAGATAGATAGATAGATAGATAGATAGATAGATAGATAGATAGAAACATGCTGAAATAAATAGAAGATATAAACAGGCTGAGATAGATAGATAGATAGATAGATAGATAGAAACAAACAGAATGAGATAAATAGAAAGACAGAAACAGGCTCAGATAGATAGATAGATAGATAGATAGATAGATAGATAGATAGATAGATAGATAGATAGAAACAGAATGAGATAAACAGAAAGACAGAGACAGGCTCAGATAGAGAGATAGATAGATAGATAGATAGATAGATAGATAGATAGAAACATGCTGAAATAAATAGAAGATATAAACAGGCTGAGATAGATAGATAGATAGATAGAAACAAACAGAATGAGATAAATAGAAAGACAGAAACAGGCTGAGATAGATAGATAGATAGATAGATAGATAGATAGATAGATAGATAGATAGATAGAAACAGAATGAGATAAACAGAAAGACAGAAACAGACTCAGATAGATAGATAGATAGATAGATAGATAGATAGATAGATAGATAGATAATGACATAGGAATCAGCACTGTATGGTGACGGCTAAAGCAATTTTCAGATCTTATGTCACTGCTCTTTTCGCGTGTTTTAAATATACTGGTCAATTTCAAATATCTTTCTTTGTAATGACAATAATAATAAACAGGAAGTAAAGGAACAAAAAGGAAAAGTCACTTGAGTAACTGATTGGTAACTGATAGGTAACCGAATATTTTCTCTCTTTTTTTCTGTCCTTTGTCGCTACTTATGACAGCGTTGACTAAACAAATTGATATATTCCTAACTTGGTAAAGTTAGCGAAAATAATTCAGTGTAAGTATTATTACTGGGTTGTCCAAAATGTTCGTTCGGTTATTAAGTAAATTCACTTTGATCAATCCAATATATAAATAGACACTTTTTTTTTTTTTTTTTTTAGGAATAAATCTAGCCACAAGGAGGCAAGTGAATACTGAGCTATCAGCAGGACAGGAGAAAAGCTTTTCTGTTTTCTAGAACAAAGATGAAACGATCACCACACCATACGATTCTACTATCACAATACCATCTCTCTATAAACAATGTTAGATAAGAAAGCGAGTGAAATTCAACTATCAACGATCACACGGTTCGTTACAACGAACGAATCGAAGAGAAATCCTTTGTTTCCTGGCAGCCAATTCTGTACTTTCTGAATAATTCATTGATTTGAATATCTTTTTTTTTTCCTATTCACCAAATCCAATCTAATATTACGCCTGTTAAGCTATGAAAATATCTACTACGGAAATGTACAAGGAAGAAAAACTCAATTTACTCATTTTCATTTTAGAATTTTCGTGTATATTTGTTTATTGTCACGAAATTTTAGACATCAAATAATTAAAATCGATTTGTATTCAAATATCCGAACATATAATTTGCTTTTATGTTCTTGTCAATCGGTATTTTTTTAATGTTTCGTTAAAATCAATAAAATTTAATTCAGACAGCAATATCATATTTTTCTTTCAAACAGTTTTCCTTGACATTTAACGCCATGATAATATTACTGATATCAAAGCATGTGTTTCTCTTAGAATATTGGATTATATTTTTATATAGAATAGTATTGAGTTATATTTTATATAGAATAGTATTGGGTTATATTTTATATAGAATAGTATTGGGTTATATTTTTATATAGAATAGTATTGGGTTATATTTTTATATAGAATAGTATTGAGTTATATTTTATATAGAATAGTATTGGGTTATATTTTTATATAGAATAGTATTGAGTTATATTTTATATAGAATAGTATTGGGTTATATTTTATATAGAATAGTATTGGGTTATATTTTTTCAGTTGAAACTCACATGTTCAATTCTGCGTGAACTTCTAAGATAGGGAATTATCAACATCATATATTCTTAGACAAAAAGTAAATGAATTAAACCCAAAATAAAATATTAATCTTATAATGATTTCCACAACAAATGATTGGTCATTAAATAAGTAAGAATGAAACAAATAAAGTAACTTAGTATGGAATAGATTTGCTCTTTGATTTTTTTTCATCTTTAAGTCTTTTTTTTTAAAGAAACAAAAACCAATCATTGTTGTTAGTTTCACACATTTGATGATTAGCTAAAGATATTTCCTGTTTAGTTCGCGTTTAAGATGAAATCGAATATTCTGCATAAAATTAAAATCTAGACTCTGTCAAGGACAAAATGTGAGCCTAATGGCTTTGTTTTCTAGTCACTTTTTGGTCGTTTTTTGCAGTGTAGGTTGTTTTCGAATTAGCATACGATCGTTCCTCGTTAGTAAACAACTTTTAATTGTGGGAAACAAGTCTTTCTGCAATATCCTCCGGTATTCTAAAGAATTATTTGATTTTTCACATTTTGAGTCCGACCTACTCATTTGGTCAGGAGTCTAGGATGCTATGACTAGGTCACCCTCACATAGAAGTGGATAGTGTGGGATTTTATCTCGGTCTTTTGTGTCTAATGACCAGGAATATAATCTGTGAGATAGTATTTTCACAGTGGCCAGCCACTTGACTAAAAGAGAATAAAAAAAGAGGAATAAATAAAAACTTTTAGAGTAAAGTGACAAGAAATCGGACGCTGAATATTTCCAGTCACGGGTCTACGTTAAGGTTCAGTTGCGATTTAGTGAAGTTCTGGACTACCCTTGGAAAAGGAGAGACTTTCCTTCGAAGTAGGTTACAGGGTGAAGGGTAACCATAGTGGTAGTTCTAATGCCGCCTGTTAGGCTTGGTAACAGTGCATCGGGAGGAGCGAGAGTTAATAGGTGAGAGTCAGAGAGGAAAAGCCGATTTGTTAATCTTAGATGTTATGAGTGGCAGAAATTGTCACCGAGTGCCACCTATCCGTGCAACCGAAGCCCTAAATAAATAACAAAATATTTCGGATTCAGAGTTCGAATTTTCTTTTCCCGCCATAGGTTTTATTCTGAGTCTGTCTATATTTCTGAGATGAGGTACTATGTACATTATTTACATTATTCGGACTATTGTTCTCATCTTTGTCGCCATATTTATCACAACGTTTCGGCCATTGTACGCTCCGGCCTTCTTCAGTCTACCCAAGTGAGCGAAATAAAGGGTTCAGTTCGACATTCCAACCACCTGAAGAAGGCCGAAGCGTACAACGGCCGAAACGTTGTGATAAATATGGTGACAAAAATGAGGACAATAGTCCGAATAACGTAAATAAGGTTTTATTCTCGTTTTTCGTTTCCTCATGAGCGTGCTACGGACGTTTCTCCACCTGTTATAAACACTGGCAAAAACCACAGAACAGAGATGCAACGTAGGGTAGTCATTGTCCGTTCGGCGGAAAGCTGAAAGAGGGCCCTGTTGTGTGTTTACAAGTGGTACATTGATTTATGTGAACTATAGTTCTCATTTTAGCGCACACAATCTTTCGGCCGATGCACCAATCTGCCTACTTCAGATGTTTGTTAAAATCGGATACATTGTCATTTAAATTCTAATAACCTCCTCAATAGTCTAAGCATATGAATGAACACTATATGGAAATCTTTGATTACGCAAGAACAGGTATTAGGATTAAGGTTTCAGACTTCTACTGAGGGACCCTATGGAACAAATGCCTATCATATAAAACCGTTGCTTAAGTGTGAAATGTTATCAGCGGACTTTATAAATAAGAACACGACACTGAATATTTCATTTGTAAAATTACACTTTATTCAACTCCGTCTGCCTGTAGGAGTGTGGCCCGGGGGAGATCGCTCAACGTGGATTCAACATCCTTGTGTGGACGCAAGAGGCACTATTTTATTTTGGATGGAAGTTTATCTGTCATGTAATTCTTTTCCACGCGTGCACGTTCCAGGCTCAGCTGGATCGATCACCTGATTACATGACGTCGGGAGCCACTAACATTGTGTGAAGCGCGAATCTACACACACAAGTAGGAACTCATCTGTCAGGTCGACTTTGAACCTGGCTACTCTGAGGATCATTGTGTACAAAGTCTGGGGTTAGTCATCTGCAACTAGTGCATCCAGTTCATTGATGGACGGGAGTTTAGTACTAAAAGCACGAAAGGACATATTGATAAGAAGAATTAACTTAGACGAGATTTCGTCAGACAGGAATAGCTGAATTAGAACAATCTGTTCATTGAAAATTAATACAGAGGTCCCGTCGAAATTGCCAAAAAAATTGCTAAATACAACATACACCTGAAGAAGGCCGACAGATGAAATAGCTGAAATGTTGTGAATATGACAACAAAGATGAGGCCATTAAGCGAAATATTTGTATGATAATATTTATAATGAACTACTTCTAAATTAGAAATTTAAAATGCTAGCTTTGAGGTTCCTCTCCTCTTACGAAACAACTTTGATGTCTCCGTTCCTTACAGTTCCTTCTACTTCCAAATGAAATGAGTATCACTGCAGTGGAGAATTTGGTACATTTCAATATTTATTTCAGTTTTTCTTGTTTAACTGTCTATTGCTATTTGAGTGTTCATTATTTTCTAAGCTTTCTGCACAAAAAAAAAAAATCGAGGGAGCAACTAGTGATCGAAATTGAAACGCTGGAAAAATAAACCACAAAACAATTCCAAGCTCAAATGAAGTAATTAATTTAGTTTATTACACAACAAATATTTATTTTTTCAGTATAGTCTTCCTTGTTCATGCATATAATTCAATGATAAATATTAATCACATATATGGAAGATTTCAGAACAAAATTTAGCTACTAAGAATATATCATCATAATATGTCATGTTACAGACATATTAATCTATTTCCGTAGATTTTCATTAACGATTCCAAATGAATCTATCGTGCATCAACTTTGCAGTAATTGTTCCTTGTTATGCTTTAAGTTCTCAATGAAAATATCGGTATACTTCATTAGGTTTTGTCACCAAATCAGCTAAATCAACGTGTGAAAAATTGAGTAAATATCATAAAAGCTGTTAAAATATTTATAAAAACACTCAATCAAACAAGTAAATTTTATTTAATCTTTAATAAGAGAAGTTGCTGAAAAGTTCTTGAACGAACAAAGGGAAATAAAATAAATTATTTGAGACGCACCTTAGCACTAAATAAATATTACCTTAGTTTTTGAAGTAATATTTTTTTTATATAAAATAGTAAAAAAGAAAATATGAAAGCAATACACAAACAAAACTGATAAAACAACTGTAATAATCGATATCAGTTTTATTAATCGATTTTACTGTTTTACTATCTTTTACATCATCTTATATAAATATTAATAAATTATTAAATATTTTTGATTTTTTACAGCAGTCGACATGAAATTTTGAATGACAAATAACCGAAATAAGTTGCACTACAGTAATATTGAATAAAAGAAAATGTATTTATTAATGCCATTAGAAACCTATTCAGAAAATGTGTACAATTGTGCTATATAAATGACGCACTCACGCACACACATACAGACACACACACATATATATAAACTGAAGTGCCAAAAAATTAGAAATAGTTACAAAGTGTAAATCCTCCCTAGAGTGCTGGTCTTTTATGCAATATCAGTAGAGTACTCCTATACAGCAGGAAATGCTGGATAATCTCATCCCAGATGAAAAACAGAATGTTTCTACAAAAAGACGCTGAGAATATAATGGACTGAGCATGTATAACGGTGAAGTTTTAGAGAAAATGTAAAATAAAACGGACGCGTATACTTATAATCTGAAAGCGACAAGTGAAATTTCTGGGGTACATAATGAGGAAAGATGGCTTGGATAATTTGACTCTCACAAGACATACTGAAGGTGAGAGGGCAGAGGAAAATAGCGAATAACCTACCGAGTTTGTAAAAATGTTTGTCAGAAGAGGATTTAGGAGAAAGAGTAAAACGACAAATTTTAATATGAGCGACAAAGGAGAGGAAGTTGTGGAGAACCATGATAGCAAAATACTGAAGAGAAACGGCATATAGAAGAAGGAAGCAATGTGCTGTGGAGTCTACGATGTAGTGGAGTTTTTTTTTATGTCGGTATATCTGTTCAAGAGCTTTCAAGGGTTTTTCATACACTAGTTGGGATTGTTGGTTGTGGTTACAAGTCAGTTCTGCAACATACCCCATACATATTCAGTGGCAATTAATTCTATTCACCTTAGCTTGACGAAGGCAAAAAAAAAAACATTCCATTTCTTATTAAGGATGCAACATAGAAAAGGTAATGATGAAATAAACATGAAAATAGATCTGATAGAATAATTAACATAATTCAGGAAAAAAACAAAAAATAACGCATGGATAACCAGAAAACAACACAACTGAAGTGGCTTCTATATGCCGAAGGTTTAACCAATGCAATGATTGAACTTTGAATCACGTGTTCAACCTCTGGCAGATTTCGATGCCTGCCGCTAACTCCTCCAGAACATCACTGTTGTTAACTGTGGCTAGAAATGACTTGTTAATTCTAATACATCCAAAACGAAACAGCTCTCCTTTACTCGTATAAGAAAATATTTTTTGCCTTCCATCAACATGGCTGAGTAACTCAGTCCCTTGAGAATAACTCAATGCGTCTTCTCGCTCTGTATATGTCTATATTTCTTAGATGAGGTATTATGTACACTATTTACATTAATCGGACTATTGTTCTCATCTTTGTTGCCATATTTATCACATCCTTCAGTATCTGTCTATATTTCTGAGATGAGGTATTGTGTACACTATTTACATTATTCGGACTATCGTCTTCATCTTTGTCGCCATATTTATTACAAGGACACATGGCACAGTAGATAAAGGCGTTGGTTAGATCCAGTGACAGGACCCAAAGAGTGAGAGCTCAATACCCGGTTAAGGCAGAGGAGAATTTGGAAAGAGGAATTAACAGGAGATAACTGATAACTGACATCCATTAAACATGGCACGTGGAACTAGAAGAGTTTATGCCAGTGAGCGAAATAAAGAGTTCAGTTCGACATTCCAACCACCTGAAGAAGGCCGGAGCGTACAACAGCCGAAACGTTGTAATAAATATGGCGACAAGGATGAGGACAATTTAATAATGTAAATACTGTACAATTGAAGTCTGCTGCTAATAAATTTGATTCAATGCATCCTGCAAAGCAATTTTTAAACACTTGAATGTATTTTGAACCATTAAAAAAGCCTCTTATTTGTCATTTCATCGAATATTGTTACATCATCTGGTCTGGTGCTTTTGATATGTATCTAGAGATTCTTGACAAAATCCAAAGAAAAAAAATGTACAATGTTATCGGTCCTGAATTTGCTTCTCGGCACACTGACTTTCCCAACGTCGTAATGTAGCTTCCCTCTGTGTTTTCTATAAATGCTTTCATGATAGTTGTTTTGAGGCACGTCGACTTCGCGATTTTAAGCGCAGTACTAGATTGGCACTTGAGTATAATCATTTTACTGCTAAATGTAAGAGTAATTTCTAGGCTAATGCTTTCTTGGCTGGGGATTTTCGTTTGTGAAACTATTTTCCACCTAGACCCTTCCATAAAATTATCATCTTTAAAATTTTAAATACAACGTCAATCGTCATTTTTCTTCTCTTGAATTCTGTTTTTGCACTCTTCAACATGTTCTCAGTTTCTTTCACTCTCAGTACCACCTTGCATTTAATGAATTTATCACATTGATTCAGGCGAAATTATATATATATATATATATATATATATATACACAGGCACACACACACACACACACACACACATATATATATATATATATATATATATATATATATATATATTATACGCAAACAATCAAATACGCTTATCCTATATCGATTATACAATGTTTTTTCATAGAATAAACTAAAGGCAAGTGTGCCTTTCTTCTAAATGAGCACTTTCTAGTGACAATAAAATGCCACGTCGACTTGCATTTTACTTGTAATAGTCAAAAATATTTGATTCAAGTTTCTCTAGAGGAGTCACTTCCTTTCAACCCTGTTTTTCAAGTTGTACCTTTAAGTCTTTCTGCTGGCTACGATTTTTCTACGAAATCATAATACAAAGAATTCACTTCATTGTTTGTATTTAATCACAATACAAAGATATCTATTCCTATCAGTAAATCAAAAACTGCCTGCAACATGGAGTTCTCTTTTTGTAATTTTAATTTTTAACTGGCATAACTTTTTCACCCAGGCCATTGTTCTACCATTCATCTCCACCAATGAATACTACAAGCAGTATTATAAACAGTTAGTTTCCAAGGGAATTAATTACTTTAATGGCTGTCCAGAATAAAGGGCTTCAGTTCTACGAGTATCTACCATTATATTTGTAACAATTCTTATCATATATATATATATATATATATATATATATATATATATATATATATATATATATAATTAGTATATCCGAAAGTTTGGCCACAACTAAGTCCTGGCACAATCTAGTTGAAACAAAAAATTCTCATTGTATCACAAAAATTACTTTGCGAACGCTTAAAGCAAACCAGCTGAATTAAATGAAAATAAAAATAAAAATAAAGATTCGTCGTTAGAACGGTTGTATAAAAATAAAGAATCGTCGTTAGAACAGTTGTATAATCAGTCAGAAGTGATTCCATGTGCAGAGATAATAATAGTTGTGTGCATAAATAGCCAATTGCGCGTACATACACACTTTCTGTTTATGTATGTTTTATCTTGCTAAATCGTGATCTAGAGATATTTCTCTGTTTTGAGCTGAATCAGAAAATACGTATATAAACATGTTAGATGGTCAAATGAATTGTTTATACCACAGGGATGAATTGCAAATTAGTCTTCGAATGGGGAAACTTGCGGGACAGGTAAATATGTTTAAAATGTCACTTTAAGCACAATTTCCCTCTGATTTAGTTGTCGTTCCAAATCCTAATTCACAGACACACTGATATGTGCGCGCATGTGCATACACACTCACAAATATATATATATATATATATATGTGTGTGTGTGTTTGTGTGTGCATGTGAGATACTAATTTTAGTTAAGACATATTCCAATGATGGGCTAACAAACAGCATACATTGATGTCAATAAGCAAATATATAATTAGTAATTCATGAAGATCAGGCTGCTAATTATTTTCTTTTTCGTCTTATTTTGTCTTTCTTGTATACTTGTATATTTAAAAAGGAGGATTCTTTCTTTAGTGTGACAACAGAGTTAGATGTATAGCTAAAAATCATAGATTACTCATGCAATGAAATTACGAAATTACTTAAATATCGTAAACTAGCATATATATATATATATATATATATGTATATATATATATATATATATATATATATATATATATATATACCTGATGTAAGTTTGGCGTAAAATGCCGTCAAAATCCCACACATCTATGATTAAAGTCCTGGAGCGTTTCGTAAACGTTGAGTGTTTTCTTGATCCCACACGCAAAATACAGATGTTCAAAGCAAATCAATTTTCAGCTTAATAACTGTTAAAACACATTAGTTTTGCAATTTTCTCTAGTCACGTATAAAGGTAAGGATTAATTATAGCCAAAAGACACGTTTTTAAAATTTAATTGAAAAAATTAAAGCAAAACATTAATCTGTCAGTGCAAATGTATATTTTGCTTATTATATTCAGCATTTGTCATAACGTTCGAATTTTTTTAAAAATTGTCAAGAGTATAATTAAGCGGCAGTGATCTCTTCAGGTACAGAATGAATGTGAATTTGCACACACGCAAACATGCACATACATAAACACACACACACATATATATATGATTTTCATTGACATGGCACTGGATGATGGGAATATGTCATGTTATGAACTTTACTCGAAAGTACATACCCATTCTATGTTTATATAATAGATTTTTGATAAAATGGAAAACAAATCCTTTCTGACACGTTTCGTCCTCCAAAAGGACTACTTCAGATTAAATAATGCTTTGTATATATATATATATATATATATATATATATATATATGTGTGTGTGTGTGTGTGTGTGTGTGTGTAAAAAATTGTAAAATTGTACAAATCGTGTAACAGCAATATTGTTCTCAATGGATTCTCCTCCAGTTCCTATCCCACGAACGCAGGTGCTCCTCAAGGCTCCATCCTAGGCCCCACTCTACTCCTTATCTAAATAAATGACCTTCCTGACGCAATAACCTCCCAAGTTGGCATCTACGCGGATGACACCACAATTTATTCCTGCCTCAAAAACAAATCTAGTCTCGCTGACAAAACTCGCCTGGCCGTGCGTCTCGAAAAGGACCTCCAATCGATTGTGAACTGGGGCATGAATTGGCTGGTCAACTTCAACGCTTCTAAGACAAAACTGCTCTCTATTAATCACCACAGAGATCCTTCCCTGCCCTCCATTAGAATGTCTGACGCTCAACTTCTCGTTTAAATTTTTAACGTAAAAAAGAGAGAATTCCACAGGTGGGAAGTGTGGGAAAAGAATCTAACAAAATAGAACTTACGGTTCCATCTAACTGTTTCAACAGTAAAACGATGGGACCTAACTACTAATCTAGTAGTTTGCTTAAATTCATGCGCTCGAGATACCAAAGAGAACTCATTGGAACAACTGCCATGAAAATAATTATACAATAGACAGAGAGAAGCCACGTCACGGTAGTGTGAAAGTTACTGAAGAGGAGGTGCCAGATCAGGATCGATAACATTACAGACTCTTCTTTGGATTTTTGTCAAGAACATCGAGATATATAGCAGCAGTCTTAGTAAATCATCCGATATAATCACTCTACTTCATATCAGTAAGAAACGTTATACCAAAAAGGTGCAATGAGCTACTTTCCTGGAGAACGGCGTCAGTCATACTGATAGAGGGTAAAATGATAATTAAAGGATATCAGCTTCATTTTGGAGGCGTTAATACTTGTAGGCCGTTCCATGCACTAATTAATAAGTGATTGAAGGTCATTTTCGAGAGTAACTGCCAACTTTATTTTGTCAGACCTATGAGATAGGAATAAATAGCGGTATCATCAGCATAAACCTGATGACATCTGGGGGACCTCACATTAATGTAAAATGACGATCTTCACTACTGGAAGTGCTTAAGAACGATTAGATTGTCACAATTTCCGTCCAGAGACATCATGGCCCTTAAGCTTGTGGAAAAGACCAGCATGACAATATATATATATATATATATATATATATATATATATATATATATATATTTCGATTATAGGTGCAGGGATCATATCATTCATATACAGGTTCTGGGTTAGTGTACCATATTGAAATTGTTTGCGAAGATATATTCTCGCCATTTAAATCATTAACCTCTATATTTGTTTTTTGTATGAATGATTCATGTAATTATATATATATATATATATATATATATATATATATATATATATGAGGCGATACACTGCATGAAAAATATTCCTTTTGTGTTTAGATATTCTTTTATTTAAATTCCTACGTATTTCACCTATATATTTCTTGTGGTGGTTATTACAGTCTATTCTCAGGTGACCCATAATATCTGAAATTAGCACTCTCTATACACGAAGCTCCTTTAAAGGTCGAAACGCGTCACATAGGAGTTTGCACATTTTGCCATTTAATTACCCAGCATTTGTCTAATATATTGATTTTCTAAGCGTGGTCTAGATATGGCACAAAGACCGAAAGTATGGGGCACCCAGTGAGGATAGAACTCACGACTCAGTCGTAACTGATCTAACAAGACAGGTCTTCTAACTATTACACCACGTCGAGGTGCCTAAACATTTTGCCTAGCATATGTCTATATATCATAATCTATCATGACAGATTTTATAAGTTTCACTAAAGCTGGTCTTTTTTCCTTCATTAAATCTATGATAAAAGTGACACTAATTCAGAGGCTATGCACGTGACTTAGTTGAGTCTTGTTGACGTCAGTTGAAATGAAAGGCAAAATACCTCACAGCATGCATTCATTGGCATAAAATCACTTATAATATATCATAAAATAAATAGACATAAACTTTTGATCAAGACAACTCCTCAACCTCGTGTAAAATATCAGAGAGATAGAAAATAAGAACGAAAATACACCCGTATATATACTTGTAAAGACAGAATACCATGGGGATGATCTGAATAAATATAAATAAAATCAATCACTTTTTTATTTATTTACCAAACAACAATTAACATCGAGTATATTTTCCGAAGTAACTTTGTTCCTAAAAGAGAAGGAAAATCTTTCTACTTCATTAAACATAAATCGTTTATTCTGTATCTGACAAGATTATAGAATCTCACGTCAGAATCCAGGAAAATTCGTTAAAAATTGAATTATTGATCAAACTAAACTAAAATATTCCTGACGTTTATTGGTCTGTTCAGTCGAAATTGAAGGACATGGCTTATGCCCGTGAGTCATTTACATTAAGTGAAAACTGTTTAATCTTAGGAAATATGACATGTCACAAGTTCCTTCGCGTGTACTAGTATCGTTTTATCTACCTTATTCACACAGCTATCAGATTATATAAGCAAAAACCATCTGCTCCAGAATTTTCCATTAGCACGCAAAGGTACAATCTTGGTGTCTACAATAAAACGTTCAACAGTCGTATTCAAACATTCAAAACACAATCTATGCAACCGAGTCGCTAATAGATTTCTCTCGGACACTCAGTGAATCTCTAATCTTCCATAAGAGAAAATCACTGTTAACATGGAAGTTCCTCTTTGCTCGCATAAAAGAGTGGTCAGATGAAGATGTTAGCTTTGGCTGGTGCAAAGCTTTTAGTTAGTTACTTGACGTTTTGAAATCAAACCCTTTCTGTAACAGAAATTACAGTGGTCAATGTATTTTTATGCTGCAGCTCCCTTCTTTCAAAAACAAATTTCTGTACATCCTGCGGAAGTTGAGAATTTTAGTAACTGTTTACGGTAAAAGGTATATTTTGACCTATGGTAAGTATTCGGCTACTGAGCAAGGCGAACCTGATTGAAAGGTCGCTAGAAAAGTTTCAGTTGGTTGTTGAAAAATATAGTTTATGAAAATAAAGTTACTTCATTCAAAAATTTATCATTTTATTACAGTATTGATTAAAGTATTCATGAATCAGTATTTACACTACAAGCTAGTTGGTTGATGATTGTTCTACATGATGTTCAACTCTATGTCCATATTTATCGATCAACAGAGGTTTTATATTCTGAACTAAGCAGAAATGCATCAATATTGAAAAATAAATATAAATTTATATCTATATAGTAACCCCTGTACCAGAAATTAATCCTCGCTTTTATTTTCTTTATTTCATATCCTCGAACAAAATATCGCAGAAGAGTATACTTAACAAAATGAAAATTATGACTTATACTTAGAATAGAAACAGATTTTACAAGTCAAGGAATAGTCTTAGCTGCAGTGATTATGAAGGGAGCTGAACTAATATAAAGTATGTATTTCAATACCAAGGATCGAACTCGACGTAACATGTTTTGTTCAAAACGTTTGAGCAAGAGAGACCAAAGCAAAAAAGTCAGTTTATTCATATCCTTAGATGATTTTGATTCTTTAGATAACATTAAAATCAAATTTACATATCAATTTTGAAATTTATCATTTTGATCAGATTTAGTCCTTTGTTTCCTCTATGTATTTAAACACAATATGCCTTTAGGATATTATTACATTTTAAGAAGCAAGTACTCATGTTTATATATATATATATATATATATATATATATATATATATTATATATATATATATATATATATATATATATATATATATATATATATATATATATATATATATATACCTTATTTTAGGATATTAAAACAACGACACTTTAATATTAACATGTTTTAATATCCTAGGGTTATATTTGTTCTCATTTTACTTGCCTATATATATATATTGCTTAAATGTTATTTTTAATGTTTGAGCAGATGGTCTGTTTATTAAACAGTATAATTATTTATTTCTATCCATGAGTATAAGTTTAGAAGCATAATATTGCAGTAGTGACGAAAAGCAAAAAGTTTGGCTTCAATTATCTTATTTAATGTTCTGAGATAAATAAACGAAGAGAAGAAAAAATAGCTTTTTTAATGATTAGTGTCGTATTTGTAAAACGTTTACTATCTTGAGTAGAACATTTATATTTCGATACGCGTGTCAAGAAAATCAAGAGAAACACTATTTTATTTATTTAGTATGAAGAATATATTAATTATCTCTCTTTTTATCTTTGTATGTGATTTTATCTGCGTATTCCACTAGGTTTGGTTTGGTTTATTTTGATTTACGGCATATCAACACTTCAGTATATTATTTAATGCCAACAAGATTTTTTAGGATACTTTTGTATAAATAGAATATGTATTCCTTGTAAGAAATCAGTTTGTAGATCAAATTTCATTGAGGTATTTTTTGTGGAGAAGTATTTATCTTTTTATCTCATTATTACTATTTTTGAGAGTCAAATATATAGCTGGTAATTCTTTTTTAAAATGAATTGCTGATAATTTTCTTTCAAAAATGTATTGCTGGTAATATTTTGTTTTAAAAAATGTATAGCTGGTAATATTTTGATTTTAAAAAATGTATAGCAGGTAATATTTTTAAAAATGTATTGCTGGTAATATTTTGTTTTAAAAAATGTATAGCTGGTAATATTTTTAAAATGTATGGCTGGTATTTTTACCCCAAAAACGTTTTTTTTATATTTTCATAGTGTTTCGACCAGTTTTGGGGTTACGTATTTGCTCATATCTGGGACAATAACAGGTGCCACCGGATGGACCTGGAAACAATAACAATTAAGAGGTGGTTCCATGCTCCTCACAACCTCCCAATCAGAGGCCTTGCTGCCGGAGGTCGTTTATCGTCATACCCAGGACGATGCCAGTAGGAAAATATACATTGAAAAAAATTCAGATTTCGTTATAAATGAGTACTTTGAAACCATATTATTCGTCGGTCCTTCAACATTTCCTGACGTACATTTAGTTTGTCAAGCTTAATATACACTCTTAAGTGACAACCTAATGCTTTTTTAATAACGGTTTTCTTTCAAGAGAGAAATGGTTGGATTATTTCTTGATGCATCTATTTACTGCAAGCGTGCAACTTTTCAAATGCGTTCTACTCTTGTGACGCATTCATAGTGAACCATGTAATTACCATTACCACAAACGGCCACGTGTTGGAAAATTATAAAGATTCAAAGTCAATATAGAAATCTAAGTCTCCTTGAACTTATTGTTTTGAGAATAGAGTTGACAATATATGGTTATTATAATGGAATTGAAAGCAAAAGGGCCACAGGGTAACAGCGAGTAACATACTTCATGAGCTTGGGTAAATGGATAAGAGACCAGGGATAATAAGTGACAAACATAGCTTAGGGCTACAAAGGATAGGAAGTTTTGGAGAGCCATGATCAACCAGGTTATGAAGATACACGGGACATAAATGATATAGGTATTAATGCGTCAAAAGTAATATTTATTCCATATAAGAAGTATACACGCTTTTCTTTGCTCGTTATTTCTAACAAAAACAGTCTCTTTTTCTCTTTTCGCGCTTATGACAATAAGAAGACGATTTTCTAAGACTACTGATAATGCAGCATTTATTTTGCTAAGGCAAAATACGGAACATTACCAAAAAATTTGTATAATTTTCTTCAATGTAAGTGAAATAGTTATTAAAAGCATGTTCTGCTAATGACAAAGACAGCATCGCTACTGATTTCCAGATTAAGTTAAATTGTATCACCTATCTATAATACCTTGGTACTATTTGAAACAGACACCACCAGTTTCCAACTTTATGTTGAATGATTATATTTCTTTTAATTGAGATATGGTCAACAAGTATTTTTTTTTACCTGTGGTGAACACGCGTCGGTACAGACGCAAAAGAAGTCACGGACCGAGTGTGGACATGTCTGTCAACACCAGTTACATCTAGGTTGTTAGCAGCAAGACAGCTTGGCATATCTAGATACAGGCTTCTCTACAACTGGTCACGATTCGGTTTTTTGTAAGGGACCTCATGCCAATAAAAGCAAAGGGAAAACCAGCAGTTAGGAAGACACGGTCTATTGTGAAGTCGGTCCAGTGGGCAATGTTGTTCCTAAAGTTGCTGTGGTTTTCGGGACAGTATTATTTCTACTACCTACCATGTCTTTCTATTACCCCGGTAACCGGGAGAAAAATTTAGGCGTTTCCCCCAACCTCAATATACCCTTGCCACACATTACAACGTTACTTCATAATGCCAACTGAATGCCAGCGTTGTACTATTTGATACTCTAGCATCGAAATTGTGCCTTCGATAGCAAATACACAATTTTTTAAAAGAAAAAATGTAATAACTCATATTAATATGGAAACATTTCATGCGTCAGAATATTTTTTTCCATTTCAAATTAAATTGTGATAAATTTTATTTAAATAGAATTGGGGGAAAACGTCAAATAATATCATTAAAATCAATAGTTTTCATTATAACGTCTGGAAGTCATGCTCTGAAATTGTGCAAAATTATCTTCCCTGTGGCCTCAGCAAATTGAATTTTGTGAATTCATTCTTCGACGGTCAGATTTACGAACAATAACTGCCGTTGTATTGAAAAATTCAAAAGTCAGTTCTCCTATTATCCTCCATTAATATTCACACAGATTACTAAATGTCTTTAAATGCGTTTTTTTTTTCGTGTGTGTGTGTGTGTGTGATTTTGTTTGAATAAGAGTATAAGGTAAACGTTACAAATTGACCTGATAGTTAGAATAGCGAATTTCTTTTTAGAAAGTGCTAGTATAGGATAGATTTGGGTTAAGTATGCGTGTAGATTTAAAGATTTAGTATGTAAAACATGGGCTTAAACAATGCAATAAAGATACCAGCTCCCCTCGTTATGGATTCAGGAAGTAGTAAATCTAAACCGGATGAAGTAAAAAGTCAACACTATATATTAGAGGAGTGTGAAAAGCCCTGTTTTCATTGGCTGACACTGACTGACATATGTCAATAAGAACGGTCGATGTCCGGAGTTTTATAGGCATATGATTACTGTTTTTTTTTGCAATGTCGCGGTGCGTAGCACGGCGCTTTCAAGTTGGCGGCCTGACTCGTCTAGAATCAGGTCGGGGTTGCTGTTGGAGCCGATATGATGCAAAACTCGAAATCGGTGATGAGAACAGTGCATCACTGAAGACCATCCCTGATGCATCTAAAATGTATGATTTAACTATAAATTACTGTTTACTCAGAATAAAAATGTTCAACGTTTCTGACAAGATTTTTAATCGTATAATCAACCTGTGAAATCTTCTCTAACGTAGTCTATATTTTTCTTGGAGGAGCGAAGATATTACTCTGGCACAAAGTCACAATACTGCGGTCCTAGTTAGAATCATACAGACAACAATAGCTATGTAGTCGATGTGACTAACTTGCTAATAATGGTTGCAAGATTGTGTTGTATTTTGATAGATACTATAAATAGCTTGTTTGACAAGTGAGTTAATACATACCAGGTATTTTTGTAACATTCATTAATTAAAAAATTATTTCCCTTTAACTCAAACCCAAGTTATTTGTTCACCTCTGCCGTGGCCAGGCACTGAACTCACAACTCTTTGAGTCAAGTCACTGGATTACCAACGCTTTTATCCACTGGGCTATGTTGATAAAAGCATTGGCAATCCACTGACTTGACCCAAATAGTTGTAAGTTCAGTACCTGGCCACAGCAAGGTGAACAAATAACATGGAGTTGAGTTAAAGGAAAATAACTGAAATTGAAATATCCGGATGAGGCATGACGCGTGGAACTAGAACAATCTACCCCGGTGGACGAAATAAATAGCACGGTTCGAAATTCCAGTCGGCTAAAAAGGCCGTAGCGTACAACGTTCGAAAACTTGTGAATATGACAACAAAGATGGGGACAATAGTCCGAACAATGTAAATACTGTAAATAATTAAAATATCAATTTTGTAAGTGACAGATGTTATCTTAGGTAAATAAAATAAATTACATAAATGTTCGTTTGGCTAATTGCCAATTATAGTAGCATTTGTATTCATTTGTATTGTAAATATGTATGATATCATGTATATTTAAATGAGGGCATCAAGTGCACTGTTTATAAAAATATCAAAGCCACAAGAAATAATATGCGGCCGTTTCAAAGTACCTTTTGGAAAAACAAAATCTATAATACCCATATTTGGTATACTCATAGTCCTTTGACACCCTCACTCTGTCACACTGAAGAGCACAGAGTCCTACACACCTCTGTGCACCATCTCACTAAAGATTGCGAAGTACGGATATTAACTTGGGTTGGCGCCAAGCGTGTCGCTACAGTTATTTACAAGAGACGCCACGCAATGTTTCTTTTCTTTCCCTATCTTTGTAGCGTATTCGATGGTTTCCAGACGAGAAACGGCACAAATAGAACCAAACATGGGAAACAGAAACCTCGTCGCAGACTTGGCAAAAGAGCGTATGGCCAATCCAGGGTACAAAGTCGTTAGCAAAGCCATTGCCAACTCTAAGACTATTGATGCCAAAGCTCTAACGGTAAGCAAATACAAACGTAGAGACATTTTATCTACAGAGTGCGAGTGCTGGAATTTGTTTTTATTCTTGTTGTTTCATATATAAAAACACTGAAAAAATTATTTTATACAAACTATTTTTTAAAAATCTCCAAACAAGACAATAACAGCTATAAGGTAATTAATTAACAGAATACGATCTAGAATGTCTGAATTACAATCAAGTACTTTTATGTAATGCACAGTACCATAACTCTAAAATATGTAATACTTTCAATTCAAAGAGTTCCTTTTGGAATGTATCATAGCTGTTTCTTTGTTTCTAATTTCACAAAAAATTAAATTTCAATCATCCTATTTTGTGTAATTCAAAAGACAACCAATCCAAATAAACCCTAATCAGTATTTTACGAAATTCTAAGTTGTGTTTAAAATATTTAAAAATTTTCTCCAGGATTTGTTTAGCTTGGATATATTGAATATTTGCAGAGAATGACTAAAGTATATTTAGATTAAGTTAAATAGCTGAATCTCTACTCTTGTATAATAGATACTGTGATTTATTCAAACTGGTGGGTTCATCTTGGCTGTTATACTTACATTGAAGCCTTTGTACATTTCAGAATTCTTTAAGGGTATTCGGAATTTTGAATCCAAATGTTTATTTAAGACACTTGACTTTGCTATTCTGGAGGCTAATGGACATCAGTCGTAATAGAAAATTATTAGTAATCACTGCATAATTGTAATATAAACCACATGTGGCCTTTGCGGGTGTTGAACAAACACAAATGTGCCTGAGCGAGCGTCTGAATTAGGGATTGGCTCGCCACCCTAGTAGATGGGTATCCTCGGATACGAGTGGCCAGCTATTATATATATATATATATATATATATATATATATATATATATATATATATATATCCGATGCAATGAGAACGAAAACAATAGAAAAATTCTAACGTTCACAGCATTAATACAAAACAAAGCTCGTTACTGATAGTAGAGCAATAATTATTTATTATAATTTTTTCATATAGATAATTAATTACTACAAATATGCAACTTCGTTTCTTTTTTTTTTCTCAAGCAAATAGAAAAAAAGAAGTGACGTTTCCCATACAGCCTGCTTACAAGCAGAATTGTTCATAACCAATTTTGGTTCTCACCAGTCGAGGTGCAATTAAAATCCACCGAAACGAAGTTGCATCTTTGTAGTGAGTAAATGATTTTGTCTATATGTAAAAATTATATATATATATATATATATATATATATATATATATAAAGAAATAACAGTAAGATATATAATCCGGTGTTCTTATTGATATTTTTTTATTTTTTACAAAACAGTGATCAATGTAAATTTACAGAGCATAAATATTATAAATTAACCGATTCAAAATATGGTTTCTTCGCTATACAGTAATAACCATGTTTCAAAATCTGAAACTAAAAACTTAAATTTAATTATATAATTAAATTAAAAGCATTAGTTCTGTTTCATCCAAAAATTCGCATGAAGATGAAACAAAACTAATGCTTTTAATTTAATTATATAATTAAATTTGAAGTTTTTAGCTTCAGTTTTTGAAACATGGTTATTACTGTGTAGTGAAGGAGCCATATTTTAAATCAGTTAATTTATAATATATATATATATATATATATATATATATATATATATATATATATATATATGTATGTATGTATGTATGTATGTATATATAAGTGCTATTTACAGTATACCAGACTGACCAGAATTATTAGCTCGGTATTCGTTTGAAATCTTCACAGTATAATGTCTGAGTCATGTCATTGATAATCATCACTAAGTGAGCTGTCCAAGAAATAATGTTTTAAAATATATGTTGTGTAAAACTAATGTTTACTTCCTGATTTATTACATAATACAAATTATGAACGTTTCATTTTTGACCTTGTCGGGGCTTAAATATACGTGTTATAATCCTGTTTACGTTGCTCAGTTTGTGCCAAAGGATTTTCAGCACTATGTTTTTTTTGTTTTTTTTTTTTACTGAAATTTGGTGTCTTTGCTAGTTTTCTTCTGTACAGTTTTAATTAAAACCGCCGAGTGACCATGTTGACTTTCTGCGGTTCAATAAATGTTTCCAGGCCTGTATGTCTTACACTGTTACTTCGCTCACATTCAACGAAATTGCTTACAATCTCACGACATAAATCATGTGAAATAAATTGTCTTTTATGTTGATGCTGCAAATGAACTGCATTAAATAAACAAACAAATAAAATAAGTTATCTTAATTGACAAATGCTTTGTTTCTATTCATGCGATGTTTTATTTATGGCGATGACTATCTTTGCGAGACAACTGTGCATTTTTTCAGTCCCTTGACGTTTGCACATGAATTTTGTTTTTATACAACAGATTACTTTATGAAAACTAATTATATTCGTGCTTTCCTCTAACTTCTAAAATTGAACATTTTCAATTTTAATATTTCCTATTTTTTTATATTTATACAATAAAATTTCTATAATACGCTCATCGTTTATCAAAGATTTTTAAACAACGTTTTCTTTTTCTTTAGTACAAAAAAGATAAAAGCAAAGTTAAACGATATTTGGATTCAATTTCCAGACGAAAGTCATAAGTTTGCCCAAAGTTTTCAAGAAATTAGAAAGAAAAGTCCTAATTGCTAAATATGAAAGCGGATGAAATTAGCTTGTAAGCTCAAAATAATTTTACGTCCTGATAAAACTTCTTTACTTGGAAGTACTCTTTACATTGGGATAACTGTCATTTGAAGGCATCGATGTTTTTGTTCTTA